>JAZKJV010001440.1:573157-1278689 GCA_037367405.1 Ottelia alismoides | reverse complement strand
TAATATAAGTGATGAATCCCAGATTCATCTACATTATTCTTCGTATTTATTATCTCTCATGCTTAAGAAAATTATAGAAGTTCATAACAAATAACACTAATTAATTAATATTGTGTTTTAATAATTACCAATAATTATTACATATTATCTACCCCATTATTGTACTATTATTTTATGTATTTATTATTTATTAAAAATCCAATAAAATATAGTTTGATATTGTATATAATTATTTTCAAATAATTTATAAAATAAAAATCCATAAAAATAAGAAAAGAAATTTTAAAAAAGGAAATAATACATTAAATTACTTGCAAAATTATTTTATATATAGATGACTTTATTTCTCTTTGGGTTCTACATGAAAGTTGTAGATCTCATCGAGATCTACAACTATCATGTTTTCCATTTTTTGTAAATATTTTTCCTTTTATTTATTTTTGATTTTTTTAACTATTGTTTGTATTTCTCTTAATTCCTATTGGGCCACGTGGTGCCATCTCAGTGCACCACGTGGCCCCTACCTCTTCTATGCATCGCGACTCATTCTAGGCCATTGGATCTCAAGATCCAACAGTTGGGATTCTTCTTCAAACTCCAACGTTGCCTTCCAAGGGTCGTGACTCTTCACGCCTGTCGTTTACTGATTTTGGCAACGTCTCCATGTGCCTAACCAACTCCTTCCAACACTATCCTCTTTCTGATTAGCCACCATCTTCACCCAACCTCTATTCATCTCCCTCTTCCACATGTGATCCATCAATCGCTAGTTGAAACCGCCCTCCTAACCATCTAGAACCATCAACTTCTCCTCATCAAAACTCCTCCTCCGGTCACCCTGTAATTCCGATCCGCCATTCTTGGAATCCCTCCCAACCATCCCTTGCCATTTTGTGATAGAGAAAGCGTGTGAGATCAATAAACAAAGGACATTAGATTCCGAAAAGATCCAAGGCTGTACGCCTTGCTGCAACCCTATAGCAGCTCAAGCTTCGAGCTAGTGACCTTTGGCCCCTCAAGCAATGCTCGGAGTTGCAAGAACTCCATCCTCGAGGTCTGTTCCATCTTCCAGTTCTTCATTGTACTTCATCTTCTTCCTCAGATCATTTATAGGTTAATCTCGAATCTTTGTTCCAAATAGTGTCACCATTTTATCATGATTCATCTTAAAATCATTCGCTTACTAATATGGTTATATCATCATCACTGAGCTCCATTGTTCCACACATACCTTCTCTAGTTACGATTCCGCTTTTCGATTATGCTGATCATCTTGATTCTTCTTCTTCAATTGATAACATGGAGACCCATTTAGTCTCAAATTACATCCCCTTATGTCGAGCATCCATTTCACTCCCTTACATCCCAATAGATTCGGAGCATCTTGGACTTGTTCCTCTAATAGCTGCATGTGACAAAGGACCTTCAATGATCTGAAAAATAGTTGAGCTCCGATCTTGACATTAGCTATCGGACCCACTTCATCGACAGAGCTTCCTAGAACACGTCTCATCTTCATCAGACTATCGTTGTCTTCGCTATCCCTTTACGGAGGTATAACAACTTTCATAACTTGCAGAGGAGCTAGGCGGGGCAAGAACACCATCGTCAGAGCATAGCTCGCTCGCTGGTGCGAGCAGAGGAGAAAGAAGAACACAGTGTACATGTATTGTTCGATATGATCCCCTAGATCAGATCTGACGATGGTCATTCAATCCGAGCTTCACTCTGAGGTATCGTTTCAAGCCTAAAGGTATGGGCATCTGAACCTACTATGATGCACCTACATCTGACGCGTGGCCCAAGCCACTCCACTGAGCCTCCTTCCCGATTATGTGTAAGGAGCACGTGTGTCTTTTGAAATTGCAAAGAAGCCCAAGAAAGATAAAAAACTGTAGATAAGTCATGCTACTTAGAAAAATGCAAATAAGCCCAACCAGATTTCTGTATTTACATTTTAGTCCATTATGGACCTTTTTGTAATAAATTAAATCAAGTTTTATTATGTTTATGCCTTGCATTGTTTATTTAATAACTTGTGAGCCATTTATCCATTTTTAATGAAATTTGTGTCGTTGGAAAGCTCATTTTAAGCTCTTTTATTTAATGAAATTTAATTGTTGTATATTTAATGTACTAAATCTTAGAGTGATCATATTGACTATTCAACCTTATTCTTTAATCAAAATTAAATTGAATGTAGGTTGAATTTGTTCTCTTCTTAGCATAGATTTATCATTAACTGTTTGATCTCACAAACATTTATTCTATTAAATCAGGAGCATGGTGTTTGTTTTATTTCTTCGTGACTTTATTGCATTGTTGATTGTCATGTAAAAATAATTGCATTAAAAATGTGTTAAAAAAATAGAAATTTTTATGTGTTTATTTGCATTGTTCTTAACCTACAACCTATAAATTACTTAAATAATTAATTGAATCCTAAATTAAATTAGATAGTTGCTCGTGTCCATGTGTTCGACCTTGGACTTGCTCATGTAAGAAATTAAAGTCGAGAACTCTTCATGGAGGTCTTCTCTCGGTTCTGTTGATTGTCGATTGCCACATGTTACAATGAGAGCATATTATTTTATTCGATTGATGATTCATCAATAAGCACAAGCAGTTACATCCCAAATAACACTTGTGAATAATAACATATCAAAGGAATAATATCACTGGAGCTTTAGCCTACCAAAGGTGTTTTTACTGTTGTTAGAAGAACCGTTAGACCTGAAGCCGATGAATTTTGCTTCCTGATAGCTTTTGCAGACGTGCTATCTTCTAAGACACTTCTTTTCACAAATATCAAAGAACTCAAAGAACCAAAGATAGAATAAGAGAATATCACCCAAACAAATTTTTTCTCTTGTATGGAATGAGAGTGAGTCGTTAGGTAGTTGGAATATTTAGAAAAATAAGTTGAGGATATGTAGTTGGAATATTGGCACTCTGATTGGCAAATCGACGGAGATAGTAGATATGATGGAAAGAAGGAAAATTTAAATACTTGTCTCCAAAAGACAAAATGGGTCGGAGAGAAAGCAAGGGAGATTGAGAAGCCATGCTTTAAATTAAGGTATTTCGGTAAAGAGAAGGGCAGAAATGGTTAAGAGAGGGCAGGGCACGACTACCATCATGAAGATGGATGGGACTAACTATGAGTTCTAATCCATGTGTTCTTGAGCCTCATGTAGTGTAATAACATTGGACACATTATAACACAGTCAGAATCGATAGATAAGACTAGGGAGAATGCTTTGTGGAAGTAAGATGATGCGTACATATGTATTTAGCTCCCTCATACTATTGCTACATAGATTACCAATGATATTTCAATGAACCACTGACAAGGCTATTTAGGATATTCTAGCATCCATATATGGCCAAGTGAAGAATGAGGCCATGATTCTTCAGCTACAGTTCCATATTTGCATGACTAAGCCAAATAGTTGTCCCATGCATACTTTCTATTCTTCGCTTCATGGAATGTTCGAGGAGCTTCACAGCTTCATGACTATTACCACATCTACTGAGCAATACATGACGTACATTAACTCCATGATGGGTGGGATTTTCTTAGTTGTTCTTGATCATGAGTACACGACAACATGCATACATCTTCTTACAAATGCAACCATTTCTCCTATGGAGGAAGCATGCAATCGACTCAACATGATTATTGTTATACCTCCATCTACCACACAAAACCACATCAATGATGGCCACATCTCGTAGCAAGGGAGTGTCTATTCAGTTCATAGGGTGTAGTCCCTGTGGTAGAGGAGGTGGATGCCAGCATGGTCCTTGCACCTATTATCATTGTCTGGATCATTGTTCAACCTCCTAAAACCCCATGGACTGCCTTGTGGTCAACACAAGGTGGGACCACCGAGTCGTTGTGATGAAAATCCAAGAAACCCAGGTGATCAAGCAACAATCAACCCACAATAAATAGATGAAGTAATCAAAGCAGAAATGTGTGAATCATATTTATTATACCCTACAATCAATGTGTATAGTGGGACAAGCAGGTAGGGGTCGAAGTCAAGGAACACATGTGTAGCACATGTATATTATTTATTAATAAATATAAATAAATAATATATATGTACATCTATAAAGGTATTAACACTATTTACTTAGGTTTTATGAGTTTTTAAAATATTTTTTGAAATATAAATTTTTTAATTATATATTTTTTGTTTTAAAATAATTATAAAATAATAATAATGATGGATATTAAAACATATATACAATTATATAAAGATATATAATACATTATAGGGTAATATAGTTATAAATATATGTAAAAATAGTCAAAAGAGAATTTTTTGTTTTTTATATTCTATGCTATTTTTGTGTTTTTTCAAATAATTTTGCTAATTTTTAAGTATTTTAAAGTAAAAAATATCCCAAAATAGAGATTAAATAAATAGGTCGAATTGATTTGGAGTTTAAAATAGCAAAAAACATCAAAAATTTTCCAAATCAATTTAAATATATACTAATATATATATAAATAAAAATATAGAACATAAAAGAATATTTTGGGTTTTTTAATAATATTTATATTTTTAAGGATTTTGGATCTTTTTAATTTTTTCTCGTTTCCTTTTTCTACTATAGGGATTTTTTGTCTGGGGGTACTAGATACTATAATAAACCTAGGATGGTTTACATGCAATTTTTTGCAAGATAACACGTGTGGGTACACGTGATTGGCATGGACTATAACATAAATAAAGAAAGCTTAGGGTCCTGTTTATAAATAGTACGTCAAATGTTCTATGGATACAAATTATCTTATGCTCAAAAGTCTTATTTTGTGGATTCCGGGCCACGAGAACTATTTGTTTCGATTTGTATCTTTTTACCTGTAATAGCAATTGGTTTTTATCCTGATTTTGTTTTCTCGCTATCAGTAGATAAGGTACAAGCTATTCTATCTAATTACCTTCATAGATAGTTTTGATGAATAAAGCAAAGCGAAGAGTCGAATAATTATATGATTTTCCATTTTTAAAATAGTTCGCCGTACAACGCAAATGCCAAAATTATTTACCTTGTTCAGTAGTTTCTCTATGGCCTCTCTTGCATTGTTGGGAATGAGTGGTTTTGTTCATATCCTATATTTTATTTATATTATTAGAATATATAAAAATTAGTTTTTGAGAATATTTGACATTATTATTATTTTTTAAATCTCAAAATAAATCGGCCTAATTAAAAAGTCAAAATTTTGTGTATTTTGGACTTTAAAAATCCTTAAAACTTAACAAAATTACATGAAAATCACAAAAATAGCAAAAAATAATTTAAAACACAAAAAAGTTATTTTCCACTTTTGATTATTTTAATTTATATTTATTAATTAATTTTCCTGTAGAGTATTATATATCTATAATACTAATATATAAGCTATAATATTATTTATTATTATAAATATTTTATAATTATATTAAAATTTTAAAAACATATTATATAGATATGTATTATATATCTATATCTAATAAAAATACATATATTTTTGATTATTAATTAAACCCATATTCTTTGAGAGTAATTATGTTCATGCACATATACATTTATACATAAATTATGTATATCATTATTTAATTATAAATAATATTAAGTGCTACATCGTCGTACTTCCTGTATTCGACTCCCTACCCTGATTGTCACTATACACATTTATTTGTAGGGTTTATAATAAATTTTGATTCACACTACTTATTCATTGACTGATATATATGTGTGGGTTAATTGTTTATTTATCATAGTTTCTTGAGAGGACGTCACAACGACTTTGTCTTCACCCTGTGAGGACATATTTGACACTTGAAAAACATTGGTTATTGATGAATCTACGATTCTCATTATTTATTCTTTTATTTTAGCTTTATCTTTTAGCAGAAACACCTATAATTATGTATAAATACAATAAATTAACATTGCACATGTCATTGTTAATATTGCATAATTAACACATATTTTTCAAAAATAGAAGAACAAATAGAAAATAAAAAGAATGGTGTATTTAGAATAAATACATAATGATCCAAACCCCAAGAGAAGGTCAAACCTTGGCTTGATTAACAAGAAATATAAGTAGGGGGAGAAATGGTATATTGTAGATATTGCACATACAAAAAATATTTATATTTATTTTACAAACACTTGTATATAGCCTTAATAATAAAATTAAAATAAAATAAAGATAAAAAACAAAATAAAATTTAAATAAAATCCAAAATTCATTGTACAAAAGCCACATGTGTGTACATTGTATACATTACCTATTTATTTAAATAGCTTTATTTGATTTGTAAAAATCAAATAAAAATCATTTTATATTCCTCAAATTATTTTATAAATAAAATATGAATAAAACATATTTTTGTAAAAATAATAAAATAAAATAGTTAAATATAATACATTGGCATACCATACTTGTACCAATTACATTATGTATATACCCTATCTATATTTTTCATAAAAATAATTTAAAATCATAGAAAATAGTTTGAAAAATAATAAGAATTTTTCAATTTATCATTTTGTATTTTAAAATCATTTGTTATTTTATATATATTATTCTTTAAATTTTCACCTTAGATTTTTTCTATTGGTCCACGTCGGTTGTTGACCTCGGTCAACCCCTCCTCCTACCTGACCCGACCCGACAACCTGCTTCACCGTATTTACTTCATCCCTTTTTCCTGATCGGGTTAGACATCCATTCGCATTGACTTTTATACCTGAGTCACCTCCTAGGATATGTGATCCTCACGGATCCCTAGGCGCAACCGGATCTTCCTAGGGTTTTGTGTGAGCGTCTGATCTTTCTAGACCCTAGACATCCCCTATAAAACCTCTCCTCCGCCTCTCGAGCTAAGTCGCTCGTTCCTCGCCACCTTCTTGCCCCCCTAGCAAGCTCCAGTTGAGTGATAGGAGTCTGGAGCGCCCTTTGGAGCCTCATTTAGTGGTTCGTTGATGCGTAGCTCAGCTCCTGGTCGGTGGACGCCGTCGCGACTAACCTCCCTCGCCTGCCGCAACCTAGTCGAGGCCATAACCCCTCCATCCTAATCACCTGAAACACCTGAGCTCTTCAGAACTTTACTTTGATTTAGCCATTCCACTCTGCTGCAACTCCGCCTTCTCCGACCACTGTGTCGGAGCTCCACCATGCACCTCTACCCGTACAGATCGCTGCGTCAACTCACCCATCATCTCCTAGCACGACCTGACCATCCCTAGACCAGCTCATCGTTTCTGGATAAGGACGAGATCTCCTTCTTTTGTTTCCTTTGGAGGTCGAACATCATCCACCATCGCTTCCCTAGTTTTTATTGCAAAATAACATCGGTTGGAGTGTCATCTCCAAGACTGGAGTTTCCTTACAGGTGCAGACACCTAGCGGAGCACCATTTGGCCCTTAGACGGACCCAGCTGAGCATCTCTAGGAGGAGATCCACTGTACCGACCATCCGATCATCATTTATCCATCAGAGCTGGCCATTTGATGCAGAGCACCATTGCAAAGGTGTTGGACCTTGGGAGGTTCGATCCGCTCAGCAGCTCGCCAACCATACTTGATCGAAGCTCCCATGCTACTTGTTCTTCCAGCAGTCTTCACCCTCGTCATATAAAGAGACGCTCCCCCAGATTGGATCTGCACCGCACGTTCATGCCCTTTTTCAGAGCGTCATATCAGACTTTAACGTGGATATGACACGCACGCTCACCTGCTATCTGAGCTGTCAGATCCACGTCCCAACGGACATCAGGACGGTACGGTGCCGTTGAGCCCTACACCGTCAGATTTCATCAGAGCCACGTGTCACCACGGTCGGCAAGGGTAAACTTCACTCTTTATACTATCTTTTATGCTATTTGCGGTTAGTCCAATAAATGTAATAAATAATTAAGAACTTTTGCAGTTAGAACCTCGCACTTTATTTATTTGCACTTTAGTCCAGCCGAGTCTGAGCCACGAACACATGTATGAGTGTTTTGGGATATTTGCAGTATTTACCCCAAACTTTTCAATAGTTATGAAATGATTGTTATGTTTTGATATTTGCATCTATGCCCCTGTGAATTGTGAGTCACGTGTGTTGCTTGTGCTTGCTAGACAAATTGCATATTTAGACCTTGAACTTTCTCATTTATTATCTACTAGGCCCATAAACTTAAAATAACGGCAAAATGGCCCCTGTGCACTATTTTAACTAACCATATTCTATTTAATGCAATAAATAGTAAATTGGCCCTAAAATTTTACAAAAAAACGTTGTAGCTCCTGCTTGCATGATGTTTACATGGTAATTTTAGTTTGCCAAATTTCTTTTATTTTATATTATTAAAAATTCAAAATTCCTTAAAAAAGTGTCATGTTTGTCTTAGAAGAATTATAAAATTTTGAAAAATCACCCAAAAATTCTATAGAATTAAGATAATTGTATTTTAGTGTCTTTTAGATCTAGTATTAATTGTGCTTAAAAATACCTTATAAAAATCATAAAAATTATAAAATACTTGAAAACTTATAAAAATTATAAAAATTTGTAGAAAAATCCAAAAATAGTGATTTCATTCTCTGTTTGTAGATATTTTTCTATATTTTATATAAAAATCATATCTACGAGTTTTGAGCATTTTAATTATTTTTAACTTGCAGATTACTCCTGGTTATGCTCTGCTTGTCTAGTTTGTCACTACTTTATTTTTATAAATTCATAAAAATATTTGAAAATTCTTAAATTATCAAAAACAAAAACATTTAAAAAGCCAAAAAAATTCTAAGTATTTTTGACCTAATAGAAAAATACAAAAGGAGTGTTGGTATGTGTTTTTATAACTTGTACATCTTTCTCTCGTATTGAATATTAAAAATTTGAAAAAAAAAATAAAAACCATTAAAAATATTTTTATTTCCGAAATCTGACTACTTAGCTCTTAATTGTGCTCCTTGTGTTTGACCGTGGTTGTTATACGAGGTAAATAAAAGTAGCGAAATCGCTTACATTTGATTGTTTCATCTCTTAGTAGTGTATTTTCCCGTTGATTCGCTCGATCGATTTGGATCGCAACGACACCCTTAATTTAATACTTAACTGAAGTCGATTGGGCAAACAACAGTTATTAGATATGTGTTCCCCCTAACTTTCAACAATGATTATTATTTGTTCAGTTCTCACTAACTATTTAACAGCAAGAGCTGCCTACATTTAAGAATAAAAAATAAAAAAGTATAAAATAAGCTTTTGTATTCAACTTTTATTTCAACTAAAAAAGTAGGGGAATATAGAATAAACCTTCTTATTTTCTCATTCAACATCTTTATTTCGCATTCCTTATTTCGAAAGAATACAAAATGTTTAGGTTCAACAATCCCCTTCGTAGGCCAAAATAAAATATAAGACAAGCTTTAATAGAATTTTCTTATCAAGATTAATTCTCAATTTTATTACTCGGAATTTGTGTTATCCTTAGGGATGATAATATATAGATATATCTGTAAACGATACCATGCCCAAATCATGTTATATAGATTTTGATATCAATATACGTATTCATTTTAATATTTTTTAGAAAAAATCAGATACCATTCATCGTTTACAAGATGATGAACTCTCCTTCGTGTATTCATTTTAATAATAGATACATATATGTATATTTCTTCGACATCTACAATTATTTGCATCAACATCTGTATCTACGTTTCATGTCTAAATATAGTTGAAAAATTATATAGAATATTTTAATCCTAATTTCATACAAATTTCCATCATATTTTATTTATTTGTTAAGAAATCCACTTTACATCCTGGTAAGTTTTTTCAGGAATGGCAATCTTGTTCAATATCTGTATTTGACGGTTTACATCAGTGTTTTTGAAACCGGACCGAACCGATCGGTTCGATCGGTCTGACCGGTGAACCGGGTCTGGACAGGTTCGGTTAATCGGTTTATGCCGGTTCGGTTCGATTATTCAAATTTTAATTAACCCGTCCAGTTCAACCTATTTTTTTGACCCGGTTTAACCGGGTTCAATCGAAGTTGAACGACATTTAATTTTAAATTATTACTAAAATTATGTTGGTAGTAGAAGTTGAACCCACGACCTTTGGTTATCTATTTCACACTTCTAACCAACTACATTAACACAACTTTTTACAAGTATTGGGTTTTAAATATAATTAAACTATTATCATGTTATAGAGCATCTAGTCCAAATAATATATATATATATGATATTTGATGGTGTATAAAAAATACTTTATGTATAGTGTCAAATATATACATCATCTATGTATTTTATATATATTTCAAGTATATTAAGTGTATATTATATATATATATATATATATATATTATTTCATTTCAGTTTGATTAGCCGATTCAACCATTTTTTCACCGGTCTGGTTTAATCCGATTTTAAATAATGATGACATCATCATCCGGTTGAACCGGTTTGATTACATGGTTCGACCCGATCCGACCATTTCAACAAGGTTTCCAGTTCGGTGTCCGGTTCGATTTCAAAAACCTTGTTTACATTTCAAGTTAATTATTTTAATTTATTGTGCTCTTCCCAAACGAGAGAGAAGAGAGAGAGAGAGAGATAGAGAAGCACTAGAATTGAATTTGATATGCTCTTCCCACTCCTATATATAGTGGTGGGTTTGAGTGTCCAGTCAAGATTGCTAGCAAAATTACAGGAACTGAATTTAATATGTTAGCAGACTTTTAATCACTACGTTCCATTGTTATCATGCCTTACAGGATATTGACTCGCCTCCACACGAGCAAAATGAGAATTCATGGATTAATAATAACGTGTTCAACTTCGGAGATAAGAAGGCAGTCCATCTGTCAAGCTTAATAGATGGAGAAGCAGTTCTGTTGATGCAGGACAAGAGTTATAAAGAAGGCAAAGACAGAAGGAATGATCTAGAATCACGCATATACCAAGTCCGCAAGGAGGTATGTATGTACGTATATATTGTATCAGCAACAAACAAGAGGAAGGCCAAATGACAGTATAATATTATAGTTTCTTGCTAACGTAGGTGGAGGAGCATAGAACAATCACATCTGAATCAAAGGACACCATTTCCAGAATGTTGGAGGCGATGGAACTATGGCTTTATGAGAAGGGGAACGGTGTATCACAAGATGATTACGATGCTAAGATGAAAGTATTAGAAAAGGTACCTCTCCATGTTTTCTGCTACTAATACCTGTTAAAAGTAACCACTCCCATTTGTTTGTTGATAGGTTGTTTCCAAGAAGTACACGTCTTTATCGTCAGATGTTCTTGAAAGGAAACTCTCCAGGACGATGATCAATCTGAAGCTGGAATCAACTACGTAATGCAAATGCAACCATGTCTTTTTATCCTTAATTCTAAGTAAAACTCGTCATACGTCATAACTATGAGGTTTCCTTGACAGATTCGATTCAATGCCTGTGGCTGGACCATCAAGTTCTGCGCAAGAAGTTCAACGGCAAGGAAGGCATCAGCCAGATAAACCAAAGCAGGGTCACAACGTCATGAAGAATTTAGGGAAAAAAATTCTCTGTCTCGCACAGAAGAATGAAAAGTTATTATATGTGCGTAATTCTTTTATTGGAAAATCACGACTTTTCCAAAAAAGAAAATAGTTGTCAATGGATCTAAAGGCTAATTTGTTACTGAGCAGAAAGATCTTGACGCTTTTGATGAGTTGATAATAGCTAAGCTTCTGTTTGGATGTAGTGGTAAATTCATTGGTGAGCTCAACTCAATAGCACGGTAAGTTTGTGGATTTTTGTGTTGTAATGATAGATAGAGTGTTTTTCTTGTCGATGTGGTTAGTTGTTATATGATTCGTTTAGAACTTTCTCTTCATTGATTATTGAGAAATGTTTATATAATTGAAATATGTATTTTTTTCATTATGATTATTATTTACAAGACTTTTTTTAAAGTATGAATGTTAAACATAGTGGCACTGATGGAATCTTTGGATTCATCTAGATTAGATTCAATACTTTTATTATTTTCGGAATTTGAACTCGAACCGATGTTGAAATGAATTTGCTGATTTGAATTAAATTTTGTTTTATTTCGAGTTTATCTAATATCAATTCAAGTTATTTTGAACATGGAATGCTAATTGATGCTTTAAATCTTATGTAATTATTTTACATAAAGAATACTATATCTTAAAGGTTTTTTAAAAAAATAAATAACAACATTAAGTGAAAAAATATTTTAGATCAAGGAAAATAAAAATAAATCATGCATAAAAATACCTTATTTTTTCAGTTACCATGACTTATGCAATCCATGTGATAATAAATAATTAAACAAAAAAATTACGAGGCATATGCAATAAATATTGTATTATTGATTAAAAATAGAAGAAAATGATTACTATTATATGTTTAAGCGTACTAGATAAGCTCATATTTGATCAATGAACCAAACAAAATCTATAATTTGAATGAGAATGGAAACAAGTAACCTACATAGTGGTGAGAGGAGCTTGTAAATTTTACACTTAATGATCGATGTTGTCTCGCCAATAATGGTACACATAAAGACTAGGGTGGAGCATTGGGGCTCGACCCGACCCAACCCGAGAAAGTCCGGCTCGAGTCTATTAATTATTCGTGGGCTTTGGTCATGTTCGAGGTCCGCTTTTTTTTAGCAAAGAGAGAACCTGAGTCCAACCCAAGGCCCACAGGATCAGGCTTATGTTCAGGTCAGGCTTGGGGTCGGGTCAGGCTTAGCTCACATCCATTTTGGTTCCATGAAGTTGCACTTTGATTCCAATTTGTAGTTATTATATAATTCATCCGTAATACATGAATATTGGATGTATTGTTATGATATAATATTATTATTCATGGATAAAAGAAATATTGGATGTATTGTGACGATAAATTTATGTCCCCCAAATTGGTTCTAATATGATTTAGGGATTTTACACCCATAACCTTGAGTAATTATGTAATAACAATCCTAACCCTGTATAATCGTGAATTACATCCAGAATCGTCAATTGTCTTAACTCTTACACCCATAACCCTTGAGTTAACTTCCATCCAATATTCTGTCAACTATGATGGTATCCGTCAAACATTTTATATTTTCTACCCTTTAAGTTATACTACTTACAAATGAGTAAACTCCCTCCTCCTCCCCTCGTCGACAACCACCTCCTCCTCCCTACCGCCGTCGACCTCCTCCTCCTCTCCTTCTTCCTCCAACCAAGGCAGCCCAGGCCGGCGGCCTCCCTAGACCCCCCTCCCCCCGACATCCCGCACACCCTCCGCCCACCCACCAAGCAGAGCCCGACCCTAAATCTCGCCAAGCCTAGCCCCAACCTCCCCCGCCGCCCGCCCCCGCCCATGCTCTCCAACCTAGGCAGACGAAGCCTCCCCCGACCCCCGAGGTCTGCTACCTCCCCGACCCTGCTCGTCCTCCCCAGCCTCCGGCCACCAGGACAGAAGCCCCCGTCTACATCGAAGCCCAAGAAGCAATGATCCTCCTCGAAGCCCCCCCTGCAGCAAGCAACGATCATCCTCGAAGCCCCCCCTTTCAGCGTCGATCCCCTGAACAACGATCCTGCTAGAAGCCCACCCCCTATCTCGAGAAACCCTCCTCCCCCAAGGCACTACCCTCCCCCATCCAGCAGCAACGCGTTCCTCGAGCCCCCTCCCCCCCCCCCCCCCCCCCCCCACGTGCTCCCTCGAGCAGCCCTCCTCCCCTCAGTCCCCCAAATCCTGGGCCGCCCAAACCGGCTCCACCCACCCTCCAGTCGAGGACGAAAGAACCCCCGTCCCCACACCCGCCAAACACACCCCCGATATCCTCTCCTACTAGGCCCGACCTCCGTAGAATCCCACCCAACCTGGCCTTGCGCCACCGCCCCCGGATCCCGCCCAACCCAAGAAGACGAAGCCCCCCCTCATTGCATGCCTGCAAACCCTCGCCGCTACCAGCCCGCCATCGCATGCCTAGAAGCCCACCCCCACCCCCGCACCTGTGAGCCCCACCCCTCCCTGGAAGCTCCCCTCCCCGTGGCCCACCACCACCGCCCCTGCTTAGAAGCGCACCCCACCTCCCTCCTGCACTCCTGCAAGTTCCTGCGTTGATGTTTTTTTATTTTTTAAAGCATTTTGATAGATCATGGGTTAAATTAACCCAATGATATGGTTGGGTTAATAGAATAACTAACGGAGGATTATGGGTGTGAGACGGAGTGACTATTTAGGGTCCGTTGTGTAATTCACGATTATGCATGGTTATGATTGTAATTGCGGAATTACTCAGGGTTATGGGTGTAAAAATCCCTATGATTTATGTGTGGATTATATCACACAGATTGTTGAAATCTGGAAATATTTTGCATAACTATTTTCCATGTGATCAAATCGCGATGGAAGATGGTAGACTATAAACTATAGAAGATGGTAGCATATGGCATGAGCATAATATTTTGAAATATGAGGGCTCGTGCCTTGATAACTCGAGTTTTGCATGGGTCTACAGTAGTCTACAAAAGGCGAGACCACAATATCGTTGAGGCGACTGCTCATGAAACCCGGTCAATCAACAATTAAACCACATTGATAATTAAGCAATAAAAGCGGAGTTAAAATTTATTATAACTCTAGAACAAGGATGTGTATAGATGCAAGTATGTGTAGAGTGTCGAACACAGGGAACAAGCAGATAGATCAAGGCAATGAGTTGCACAAAAATGTGAATGTGATGTATTTGTCTATATAAGTGCTCTTCTTGTGGGTTTTAATTTTTAGATTTTTTAATTTTTAATTTTCTGTTTTTATTTTTTATTTTCTTTTTCTTTTAAAATTAATATAAAGCTATATATAAGATAAATAAATAGTATAGGCTAGGATTAATATAAATAGTAATCAAAATAAATAAAATAAAATATTTTTGGCTTTTGGATAATTTTTACTCTTTTTGTGTTTCTAGGAATTTTGCCAATTTTTAAATATTTTAAAGGAAAAAATACCCAAAATAAGGGGTTAAATAAATACTTAAAATTAAATTGGAGATTAAAAATATAAAAAAGAGTTAAAACTACTCAATTAATTTTAAAATATAGATAATAACATAGAGAAAAATATAAAATAGAAAATATATTTTTAAATATTTTGGGAAATTTTATATTTTTTAAGAAGCTTTAAGGTTTTTCAATTTTTTTGGTTTCTTTTATATTTTTAATGATTTTTGATCTGAAGTTTTAATAAATAAATACAATATATATTTTGTAATTTTACAAAAAAGGTTTATTATTTTTATGTATTTTATATTGCAAATTGGGATAAAAGACTATTTTTTATTTTTTTTAAAATATTTAAAAGTCCAAAATTGCAAAATAAAAATATATACATGAAAGAGTGTGTAATCTTGAAGAAATGTTTATTTTTTGGGATTTTTTCGAGTGAAATTACTATTGAAAATAAATAGAGACAATAAAGAGAAACTACATTACTCGCAAGGGCATACATGTAAATAGATATAATTTCAGGGCCAAAGTGAAATTTCACTAAAAAGTTATAAATGAATATTCAAATATCTGGACCAAATACAAAATACGAGACCTGCGAGGGCCTCTTTGTAAAATCGTCATGCCCACGTGCACTAGCACATGAGCCACTCTAGCGGGGGTCAAAATGTAAATATCTCAAAGTTCGAGGCTCTTTTGCAAAATGATGACAAAATTTATAACTAATATGAAAGTTTATGGATTGAACATAAATAGACAGAAATCCAGGGTCATGCCTGCAAAATGCCCCCTCACGAGAAGCGCCACGTGAGGTTACGTGGCTAGGACCTAGGGGCAAATGCAACAAAGCTCAAGGACCTTTGTGTAAATATCACAAAAGTTTTAAACAGTAGAAGACAGTTTTTGTACGAAATACAAATACAAAAACTGTGAGGGTGATACTGTAAAATACCACACTTCGACGGAGACGGACGTCCAGATGATGTTCACCAATGTTACACATCGCCTCCTCGTACACCGATGATGATTCACCTCCAACGGCCAGGATTAGAACGTGCTCAGGATATCAAATGGTCGTGGTGGGCCTCATCGGATGACTGTTGTGCGCCTGGACGGAGGCCCTTGATCTGACGGCGGAGAGATGACAAGAAGAACGGGGAAGAACTCGCGACGATGCAAGCTTCCCCGTCCAGATCACCCTCCTCCGACGGTCTTTTCAGATCCAAAATGGTCACAAAGCTCCCCAGCGTGGTCCTCTATGCGCTGGTGAAGGTAGAACTCTCTAGTGGTGACCAGAGTTCCACCAAGAGGACAAAGGAGCTTGAAGCTCAAGGTATCTCCAATGGGTCTTCAAAATACGCCTCCAGCGATCTCTTCAGCTCCAGGACCTGCAAAAACAAGTTAAAGGGTCGAGGGAAAACTGCCTCGACCCCACAGCGGGGTGGAATAGGGCGGATGATGTGATATGGGAGCTCACCGAAGCAAGCTCCGACGACGAGTGGTCAAGGGTGATTGAAGCGTGAAATGCAGTGATCGATTCCTAAGACTAAGGTGAAGCTAAAAATGCAAAGAAAGGACAGAAAAGACTGACCTCAATGGTCGGGAACGCCAGAGATGTACCTAGATGGCCGATGGCCAGAGATGGGGTGGAGACCTCCCCTAGACGCTCGCCAAAGCCGCCATGAAGATGCTTGAGAGGAGTTGTCACCTCCCCGGTCCATACCAAGGCGAATGGAGGACCTAAGCAAGGGCAAAGAGGATTCGAATTTGAAAGGAAATAGAAGATGGTTTATGCACAAAGTGGTTGGGCGGCTCCAAAGGACAAGGCGAATCGATGCTCCAATCGTCGAGACAATCATAGGGCGTGAAAGGTGGATGTTCGAGGAGAAAAAGTGCATAAGAGACCGACGTGAGAAGATGCAAGGCTTGGCCTCCAAAAATCCGAGAAGAAGACCTAGTCGTTAGGTTTGACAGGGAGCAGACCTCAGTCAGAGAGTTGACCGAGGTCAACCAATGGCCACATTTGGTTACTCCACGTAGACCAACCAGAAAAATCCCTGGAAAAAAGATTTAGAATTCGATTAAAATAATAAATGATTTTATTAATTTTAGGTTATAAATTGAAAATTATTATTATTATTTAAAGTATTTTATTACTATTTTTATTTATTTTTTAGAGGTTTATAATAAGAAATTCCTTTTTGAGGGCTATATATAAGTATATTTTATATCTTTTAATCTTTTATTTTTATTTTGTATTTTTGATTTTATTAATTTAATTCATTATTATATATATTTATAACTTAATTTTGGATACATACATATATATATATATATTATTTTTATGATATTATATATACAATTAAATAAATAAGTATATTATTTATGTAGGTATACTTATAGGTTTTCTACCTATGTATTATCTATACATATTTTATTTTGATATTTTCTTGATGTTTTTATTCTTGTTTTAAAATGCATATATATTATAAATAATATTTACAAAATTACAAAAATATAAAATAATAAAAATAATGAATAATAAATAAAATGTATATTTTAATCGGTATAACTATACAATAGGGGTCAAAAACCTAACATTCACATCGTAACTCCAAAAAATATGAAACCACATTCATAAATAGCTTATTAAAAGTTATATTTAAAGGCGATTTTGATATATTTTGAGTTTTTTTAGAGATACGGGTCTGGGAAGCTTGCATTTTGAAATCTTATTCTGAGTATAGCTTTCTATTTGTATATTTATTTTATGTAAAATAAATTTTGTATTTTTTATATTTTATTATCTACAACTTTCATATTCAAAGTTTTTTTAAGTATAAAAAGTGGAACTTAAAATAAGTCAAAAAATGAATAAAAATGAATTAAAATAAAAGGGATTTTTATTGTATTTTGGTCCTTATCTCCCCCTACTTTATTCCTTGTCGACCTAGTCATCGAAATACCTAGGTCTTAGAGCTTAGGGTCATAAAATATTTTCAATATTTTATTGTTTTTTCTTTTTTTCTTTATTCTATAATTTTGGCATTAAAAAACCGTATCTTACACAATATTTACACAATGATGCATAAATTAAGGTTATTCACACGCATTCACTAAGGTTTTTAAGGCCAAAATGATAGATCCCCATATACTTGCCTTTGCTAATCCCTAGCAAACACTTATGTAATAACTGTAGAAAAGAAAAACAAAGAAAAAAAGGAAGAAAATTGAATTAAGTTTAATAATCAAACTTGTCTTCACAAAATCAAAGTTTGGAGATTAAGTCGGAGCTTTGAAATTTTAGTACGATGGAACCTTAATGGGAATCAGATTTGAAATCCAACAGCCTTCGAGAATCCCAAAACCCTTCTCAAGTATCCTCAATAGACATGCCATGATACTTCAACTCATACGCAATCCCTTATGACTATGAATCTGACTCGTACAGTGTAAGTGATGGTGGCTCTTCCCAACTGAAATGACAAAGAGACTGACTTCTCCAGCATGACAACATGTTATTCCCCAATCTAGTAAGTCCTTCCTCGAGGAGCGGGGTATTCCCTTCCATGTTCAAGTAACAACTAGCTTAAAAGGAGGGGGTGAAGAGAAGAATGGATGGTAGCCAATGTAGCTACCTACCCTAGGATGCAAGACCAGTTTAGTCAAGTCATCCAGCTGCAGGCTCACATGTTTTGACTTTGAAGCTCAAGCTTATTGACTATACAAATATTACACTCCGGCAGGAATTTTATTTTCAATTAGGCATGTCTAGTTTTTTGGAGTTTCTTCTTTTTCTTTTTTTCCTTTTTTTGAAATACTATATACAACAACATTTACATAAGGAGTTTTTTCTCTTGAGGCAGTTGACTATCCCTCTTTTGAAGCATTATCGCAACCCATGCTCTCCTGTCTTCAGAATTCATCGTCACTGGATGGGTTGGGGCACACTTCCCTCCCTAGAGGAAGACAAATGTTTCCACTTGTGTGTGTCTCATAGCAGCAAATCCAATCCTCTCACCACTCCAACTGAGTTGAGCCAAGTGAAAGGTGCACGTATCCAAGTTAGGTCATTATCGAAAAGATCCATGCATGTGCTCCAAAATACTCTACTTAGGCCGTCAAGAATCCATTGAACTGCCACGACTCTGATTCTCAGACCGTCGGATCCTCCCATAATTGGATTTGGTTACTCTGCATTAATTTATTCAACAATCACAACTAACATTCAGAAACAAACTGTAATTAGAAATACTCAGGGGGAAGTATTTCCATACTTTTTCCATTCATAAATAAAAGTTTCCATGATACATTATCCCACCATAACCATTTACATGTACATCATCTGGAAGGAAATACACAGAAAGATTCCCAACTACCTTATAGAGTAAAGCTACTGTGGCTGGTTGAATGTTTACTATATAAGCTGGCTGGATTACTAAAGTCCTTGCGATGGCTCACCGACACCTGTTGGGTTTTCCATAAATCATAGGATAACAATTAGCGAATGCTAAGCAACGAAGAAGAGAAAAGCAAACAAATTGTTTAATTTTTCAAAACTTGTTATCACAAAAAGATTCATTCCTTCCCATTAATTTAAGTCCTATTCAATTCTATTCCACATCAGAGATTAGTCCAGGTAATTACCTCACCACTATATGGACTCAAAAGTTGTGGACACTTCGGGATTGGAGATTGCGTTGATCTAGTAAGCTTATGTCGTCGCACGTCACCTAAACCAATCCTCCAATACTACCCTGACAATATCCTTTTCTTTTATTATCCAGGGTCTCAAGCCCTCATCCTCGCAAACAAAGGAGCACACCGTCCTCGAGGATTCGGTTGCTTAATCCTCAGGCTAATATTTAATCATATAAGCTAGTAGTTCTAAATACATGTTGTCGTGACCCAATCACTATCCAACCATCCTTGCCTATACTTGGCACGACCACATCTTCAGTCGTTCAACCCGAAGATATTGGCTCCCGGTACCAGGCGTTACAAATCATTCATTTCGTGCGCACTTATCATAATGGGGCAACTGTGCACCACCGAGGTAGGGAAACACCAATACGGGTTCCTTCCGACAAACCTACATATTGCATGCCTGACCTGTAGCTCTACTCTCAGTCATCCTTAACGTGACACACGATCCTTTTCAGAATCTAACTCAAAACACATCAATTCCCATGATGTAATTCCTCTATTAAGCCTTAGATTAGCGTAACCATAAATACTGAGTATAGAGTTATACGTATATCAATTCATATATTTATATACTCAATTTATGCTCTTTTTAACTTCCAAACCCTCACTTTCCAAACCACTGCATCCATTCGATGCTTGAATCTTATTTTAGTGGGAACCACAAAGCAACTTTTCATACTTTCTCAAAAATAGCCAAATTAGGATTCTTTATAGTGATGAACATAAATCAGGAATTTCAATAGTCTCGTATGAAAATCCAGCATCAAAAGGAAGGATTTCAGACCTAATCGAGCTCTCTCTCTCTCTCTCTCTCGTATACAGTGCTTTATCGTGATTCTTTTTCAACAGAATGATTTATAGCTCCTGAAACGATCGAATTTCATTTTCATATCAAAAATACTAAGAACGTGCCAAGAACATGAAGAGTGAACGAATAACACGAAGAACACACAAAGAACACGAAGAACGCGAAGAACATAATTTTCTCTTAAAATTTCGGCAGATCTTCCCCTTATATAAGGTGATATTTCTAATAAAATTTCAGTAGAGTTTCCCTTTATAATGAGACATATTTCTATAAAAATTGCGGCAACGTTTCCCCTAATATCAGAACATATTTCTAGAAAAAATTCGACAGAGTTTCCCCTTATAAAATCACCGAATGGAAAACAGTAAGGAAACTAAACATGAATCAAAAACCTAATTCGCGAAGCAAACTAAGAGAGGATCGTACCTTCCTCCTCCTCATTCTCCCAACAGCGCTTCACTAGCGATCTGTCCTCGTCTCCTACTCCTCCTCCCGACCTCTTGAACCTAGCCTTAGGGTAGTGGTGGTGGTGGAAATTGTAGAGAATGAATGGGTATGGGGTATTTATAGGCTCCAAAAAATCTCTAACCATGGTTAGAAAACCGTGGTTTAAACCTTAACTATGGTTAGCGGCTAATGGTTTTGGACAAAACTTATCCGAAACTTAGGGCTTAAGTTATAACATTCTAGAGGATTCTAGATTCGCTAATGACGCTTAATTAATGCTAATCATGATTAACCTTCACTAATCATTATTTAACTTTCATGGTTTACGTTTATCCTTCGCTAACTATTGATTAGTGTTCTCTAATAGTCATTAGTGGTTTTCAATCTGTCATTAGTTTCTTTAATCATTCTTAATTAGTATTAATGACAATCATTACATGCTAATGACATTTTAAACCTCCTTACTTCACTTTCTTCCGAAAATCATAACAAATCGAAATGGAGTGCGATTCACACGAAACAAATTCCGTTGGTAAATTCCGTTGGTTTCCTTTTGACGAGCTGGATTTTATGATATAGGATCTGAGAGACGGCCAAGTTCGAGGCCTTACAATTATAACAACCTTAAAAGAAGTCTCGTCCTCGAGACTAGAAATGCAAGCACAACACCTTAAAGAGGATTGAAATCATAATAACCTTAAAGAGAATGAATGTCATTTAATTTATAAAGAAGATATACAACACATAGTGTTATCAGTCAAACAAATAGTGGTATTTCTCTCTCATTTCCGCCTCAGGTTCTCATGTGGCTTCTTCAAACTCTTCGTTCTGGTACAATACTTTAACTAGAGACACCTCTTTATTCCTCAACTCCTTGATATCTCTATTTAGTATTTCTACAAGTATTTCTTAGTACGTCAAGTCTGTCTCAACATGTAAATCATCATAACTTATCTTATGCTCTGGATCTCTAATGTACTTTCTCAGATTTGATACATGAAAAACATCATGTATTGCCGAAATATGTTGAGGAAGCACAAGTCTATATGCCACTTTTCCAATTCACTGAATGATTTCAAAGGGACCCACGGACCTAGGTGCAAATTTTCCACGCAAGCCAGACATTTGAACTCCCTGCATATGCAATATTTTGAGAAATACAAAGTCTCTTATTCTAAATTGAATATCTTTTCACCTGGTATCACTATAGCTTTTCTGGCGACTCTAAGCAGTCAATAGTCTTTTTCGAGCAATCTGTACAGCTTCCCGTGTTTCTTGGAGGCTATCTGAATCATAAAGGTTCTTTATCCCGACCTCTTGCTAATATAGAGGAGTAGTACACCTACGTACATATAGTGCTTCAAATAGTGCCATGCCAATATTTGCATGGTAACTATTGCTGTAAGTGAATTATGCAAGAGGCAAATGATTAATCCATGATCCCTTTCATTCTAAGGCACACGCTTGTAGTATATCCTCTAGTGTTTGAATCGTACGTTCTGACTGACCATCTATTTGTGGATGATATGTTGTGCTCAAGCATAGTTGCGTACCTAAGACTTTCATGAAGTTCTCCCAATAATGTGAGGTGAATTGTGAATCTCAATTACTAATTCCTTTGGAATGCCATAAAGACGGATCACATGTGTAATATATAACTCAGCAAGCTGATATGGAGTGAAAGATAAGGTTATTGGAATGAAGTGTGCTACCTTGGTCAGACGATCTATTATAACCCATATAATATCTTTCCCACCAATCGTTTGAGGTAAGGCAGTAACGAAGTCCATGGAAATGCTTTCCCATTTCCATTCAGTTTAGGGAGGGGTTGAAATAATCCTGGTGGTTTTTGGTATGAAACCTTTATTGGCTGGCAGGTAAAATATGAATTCACGAACTCAACAACATCCTTCCTCATTCCTGGCCACCAAAAGTTTGAACGAAGATCCTTATACATCTTCGTAATTCCTGGATGAATAGATAATCTTGAGCAGTACGCTTCGCGTAAGATATCTTTCCTCAATACGGGTGTATTTGGTACACAAACTCTATGATGTATACAATATCCCATCTTGTATATGGAATCCCTCTATCTCATTCTGCTTATATTTTTGTCTCAAGTCTTCAAGGACTGGATCATCCTCTTGTCCTTTCTTTATTCTATCACAAATCTCTAGTTTGTATTAATGAGGAATAGTTATACTATCGGCACTACTATCAAATGATTTCCATTCGTTTAATGTTGATAGTACACCCAAGAAGTGGATAACACTCACCAATCCATGTGAATAAGTTCTTCTACTATGGGCATATGCTACAATATTCCCCTTATCGGGGTGGTAGGAGATGGTGTAATCATATCCTTCAACAGCTCTAGACACCGTCTTTATCTCATATTGAGCTCCTTCTGATCAAACAAATATTTCAAAATTTTATGATCAGTAAAGATATAAAAAGTAATACCATAGAGGTAGTGTCTCCATATCTTTAAAGTAAAAACTACGACAACTAATTCCAGGTCATGTGTTGGGTAGTTCTTCTCATGTGTCCTGAGCTGTCGCGATGCATATGCAACTACCTTACCATGTTGTATAAGAACTGCCCCAAGTCCTTTAGATGCATTAATGTACACCATAAATCCTTCAGTTTCTGAGGGTATAGTGAGGATAGGTGCAGATGTTAGGCATTCTTTCAGTATCTGAAAACTAGTTTCACATGCATCAGACCATATGAATGGGACTTCCTTCTGAGTCAACCTAGTTATTGACAATGCTATTCGTGAAAAGTCATTCACAAATCTTCTATAATACCTAGATAAACCTAGAAAATATCATATTTCTATGACAGTTTTCGGGCATTCTCAACTTATCACCGTACTAACTTTTGCAAGATCAACTAATATAACTGCCTCTGAAATAACATGACCTAAGAAGGATACTTCAGTCAACCAGAAGTCACATTTGTTATATTTAGCATACAGTTTGTTCTTCCTTAGTGTTTCGAGTGCCTACCTGAGATGGTGTTCATTTTGGTACTTATCCTTGGAGTAAATAAACACATCATCAATGAAGAATACTACAAAGTGGTCTAGGAACTCCCTGAATACTCGATTCATGAGATCCATGAAGGCCACTGGGGCATTTGTCAGTCCAAAAGGCATAACTGAAAATTCATAATGCTCGTATCTACTTCAAAAAGTTGTTTTGGGAATATCTGTATCTTTAATTTTCAACTGATTGTATCCAGATCTTAAATCAATCTTGGAATACACAATCGAATCATGTAACTGGTCAAAGAGATCATCTATTCTTGGTAGAGGATACTTATTTTTTATTGTCCTCTTGTTTAGTTGTCTGTAGTTACATGTACAACCGCATCGACCCATCCTTCTTCCTTACAAACAAAACAGGTGCACCCCATGGTGAAGTACTAGGATAAATGAAGCCTTCCTCTAACAGTTCTTGTAACTGTACCTTTAACTCACGTAACTCAACCGGTGCCATCCTATATAGAGGAATAGAGATAGGGTGAGTATCAGGTGTGAGAGAGATTTCAAATTCAATCTCTCACTGAGGTGGTAATCCAGGAAATTCTTCTGTAAATACATCAGGAAACTCACACACTATAGGAACATCTTCTATCATTCTATCTGACCATGATGTAGTGGACACATAAACTAAATAGCCTTGACAATCTTGTTCTATTGTTGAGCCTTTAGAGTAGATATGTATTTGGCATCATCACTGGATATCATTCCAATAAACTGGAACTCTATCGAGTTAGGAATGTGAAAAGTTACTATCTTCTGGAAACGATAAAGGCATGCATGATACCGTTTTAGCCAATTCATCCCCAAGATGAAATCAAAGTCATCCATTTCAATAAGAAATTGGAAAACATGTAACTGATGTCCTGCTATCAGTACTACACAAGCATCTAGGATTTCTCGGATTAGAAATACATGTCCTCCTGGTCTCTTGATCAGATAGAACTGTTATACTTCTACTGGTACCTTACCTAAAGTGGGTACTATGCATCAAGCAATAAATGAATGTGAAGCACCCGAATCAAACAAGGCATGTACTAAAAAGCCATGAATAGTTATGGTACCTCGTACAATCATGCCTGAATTGTAGTCTTGTTCTTCAGTGATTGCATTGAGCTGGCCATTAGGAATATGCAAATTAGAACCCGCAACACTTTGTGGTGGTTGTTGTGTAGGAGATGCTCCTTGTAAGCCACGACCTCTACCTTGTCTTCCTCTGCGTATTGCTCCATTGCTCGGGGTGGATGTTATACTGTTAATTGGATTTGGTTTAAACCCCCAACCTCTCAACTGTGTGGATAGTCTATCCTAATGTGACCTTCTTGATGACAGTGATAACATGCATGTATTCCTGTCTGAGCTGAATACCCAACCATAGAAGTACTAGTTCCTGTTGTTGAGTAACGAGGGTATAATGGAGGTCTAGAGAAACCCCCTCTTCATGATAATTCTGGACCCAAGGTCTATGGAGAACTTATACTGGAACCAACTGGATGATATTGATGATCTCTATGGTTGTAATTTACCTTGTGTTTGGATAGTACACCATTAAAGTAGAAACTTCTTTGGCGGTTTTCATCCATCTCCATCTCAACACGAGAGGCAATGTCCATTGCTTCATCTATGGTTGTAGCTCTAAAACCCGCAAGCTTTTCTCTCAGATCTCCCTAAAGACCTCTAACAAATTTGGTAAGACACTATTATGGTGAAGCTTCTAGAGCTGGAGAGTAACTTAGTAGCTCGCTAAAGTGGATATGATAATCTCATACGATATTAGAACCCTAGTTTAGAGAAGCTAACTCTCCTCTTTAATTCTTCCCAATGGGAGGGACAAAAGTGAGCTTGAAACCTCTCTTCAAAGATATCTCATGGAACAGGATCTGCTAATTTCTTGGAAATTGCTCTCCACCATCGTCGTGCATAATCTGCTAGAGAATAATCAGCAAAGTGCACCCAGGTGTCAATTGGTGCATAGATTATCCTCAACATCCTCCTAATGTCATCGAGCCATAATTCAGCCTTGGCAGGTGTCTCTACACCTTTGAATCGAGGAATCTTTCCCTTTCGATAATTGTCAAGTAATTTTTGATGTCTAAGAAGACCTTCTCCATTGCTCCTTCATCTAGGGTCGGAGCAGACTCAGTGGAAGGATGGTAACTCGATTCTTCATCAGAAAAATGGACAGAACCCTCAATTCTAGCATCCACAGGTTTGGATTCCTCAGGTCTTTCAGCTTGTGCATTCAGCCTCTCCTCCAATACTTGCTGCCTTTGTCCCATGTCTTGGAGCATTGCCATCATAGCCGCTAATTGTCTAGACATGTCTTGGTCTGCCATGATCCGGTGATGAATCAAGGCAAAAGGTTAGATTCTATATGCCTTAGCCTGATGTATAAAAGGAACAACGACTTGTGAATGGTTCCACAGTCACTTATTAAGATCAAAGGATCTTAATACAATCTTAGTTTCTGAATACCGCTCACAGTTGTCAATTACTAAAAAAATTACTGGAGTAACCAGGCTCTGATACCAAACTGTCACGACCCAGATTCCCAGGATGTCGGATCCTCCCATAACCAGATCTGGTTACTCAACAATAATTTATTAAGCAATCACAACTAAAATTCAGAAACAAACTGCAAATAAAAATACTCAAAAGGAAGTATTTCAACACTATTTGTACATGATACATTGTCCCACCATAACCATTTACATGTACATCAGCTGGAAGGAAATACACAAAAAGATTCCCAACTACCTTATAGACTAAAGCTACTATGGCTGGTTGGATGTTTACTATATAAGCTGGCTAGATTACTAAATTCCTTGCGATGGCTCACCGACACCTATTGCGTTTTCCATAAATCATAGGATAACAATTAGCGAATGTTAAGTAACATATAAGAGAAAAGCAAACAAATTGTGTATTTTTTCAAAACTTGTTATCACAAAAAGATTCGTTCATTCTCATTAATTTAAGTCTCGTTTCTTTTTATTCCACGACAGAGATTAGTCCAGGGGAATACCTCACCACTATATGGACTCCGAAGCTGTGGACACTTCGGGATTGGAGATTGCGTTGATCTCGTAAGCTTATCTCGTTGCACGTCACCTCAACCAATCCTCCAATACTACCCTGACAACTTCCTTTTCTTTTGTTATCCAGGGTTTAAGCCCTCAGCCTCGCAAACAAAGGAGCACACCGTCCTTGAGGACTCGGTTGCTTAATCCTCATGCTAATATTTAATAATATAACCTAACGGCTTTAAATATATGTTATATTGACCCAACCGGTATCTAACCACATGTGTCTCCACATGGCATGACCACATCTTCTATCGTTCAACCCAAAGATATTGGCTCTCGGTACCAGGTGTTGCAAATCATTCATTTCATGCACACTTATCATAACAGAGCAATCGTGGACCTCCTAGGTAGGGAAACACCAATACGGGTTACTTCTGACAAACCTACAGGTTGTATGCCTGACTTGTAGCTCTACTCCCAGTCATCCTTAACGTGTCACACGATCTTTTTCAGGATCCAACTCAAAACACATCAATTCCCATGATGTAATTCCTCCGTTAAGCCGTAGATTAACGTAACCATAAGTACTGAGTATAGAGTTATGCATATATCTATTCAGATATTTATATACTCAATTATGCTCTTTTTAACTTCCAAACCCTCACTTTCCAAATCACTGCATTCATTCAATGCTTGAACCTTATTTTAGTGGGAATCACAAAGAAACTTTTCATACTTTCTCAAAAATATCCAAATTAGGGTTCTTTATAGTGAAGAACATAAAACAGGAATTTCAATAATCTGGTATGAAAACCCAACAGCAAAAGAAATGATTTCGTTACCTAATCGAGATCTCGCTCTCTCTTGTATATAGTGCTTTATCGTGATTCTTTTTCAACAGGATGATTTATAGCTCTTGAAATGATTGAATTTTATTTTCGTATCAAAAACAGTAAGAACGTTCCAAGAACATGAAGAACGAACGAAGAACATGAAGAACGCGAAGAACACACAAAGAACATGAAGAACGTAATTTTCTCTTAAAATTTCGGCAGAACTTTCCCTTATGTAGGGTGATATTTTTAAGAAAATTTCAGCAGATTTTCCCCTTATACTGGGACATATTTCTATAAAAATTTCAGCAGAGTTTCTCCTTATATCGAGACATATTTCTAGGAAAAATTTGACACAGTTTCCCCTTATAAAATCATCGAAAGGAAAACAACAAGGAAATTGAACATGAATCACGAAGCAAACTAAGAGAGGATCATACCTTCTTCCTCCTCGTTCTCCTAACAACGCTTCGCTAGCGCTCCTTCATCGCCTCCTACTCCTCCTCTTGACCTCCCGACCCTAGCCCTTGGGGTTGTGGTAGTGAAAATCATAGAGAATGAATGGGTAGGGGGTATTTATAGGCTCTAGAAAATCGCTAACCATGGTTAGAAAAACCATGGTTTAGACCTTAACTGTAGTTAGTGGCCCATGATTTTGGCCAAAACTTATCCAAAACTTAGGGCTTAAGTTATAACATTCCATAGGATTCTAGATTCGCTAATGATGCTTAATTAACGCTAATCATGATTAACCTTCACAAATTATGATTTAATTTTGCATCTTAGGTTTATCTTTCACTAACTATTGATTAGTGTTCACTAATGGTCATTAGCAATTTTCAATCCATCATTAGTTTTTTAGTCATGCTTAATTAGTCTTAATGACAATCATTACAGGATAATGACATTTTAAACCTCCTTACTTCTTTTTCTATCGAAAATCATAACAAATCAAAACGAAGTCTGATTCACACAAAACAAAATCTGTTGGTTTCCTTTTGACGAGCCGTATTTTGTGATATAGGATCCGAGAGATAGTCAAGTTCAAGGCTTTACATGAACCAAGTCTCGTGATCCTCAAAGTCAACTAGACCTAAAGTATCTCAATTCCAACTGCTATAAGGTTCCTGTTAATTAGGTAGATTTAAGGTCCAACCAAGCTCCAATCTTCAGATTTTACTTAGACTTGTTCAATTATCAAACTCAATCAAAAAAAATGCTAATGTTATGCAAATGCTACATAGGAAATATTTTTGTGATACAATTTTGAAAGTTTTGAACTTTTTACGGATTTTTGAAAAAGATGATGCATATGTTTTTTTGTATTTTTCAAAAAGATTTTTCAAATGTTTTTGGTATTTTAATTTTGCATATATTTTTGGGCTTTTTGAAAAACAAAAGATTTTGGCTAAAAACGAGGTACAAATATTTACACAAGGATGCATCTTATATTTACAAGAATTAGGTTCTAAGAATTTACAAAGGGGAAAGTGGTCAATTATATATATATATACACACACAATTTAGTAAAGAATTTTAAGGTGATGTATATATTCCTCAAACTTTATTTGAAAAATATTTTTCAAATAATTTTGAAAAAAATAGTCCAAAATAAATTTACAGAGATTTTTTACAAACTTGTACACACATTAAAAATCATTTTGCAAATGTTTTTCAAACAGTATTTATAGATTTTTAAAAATATTTTTGCAACTATTTTCAAACCATTTTCAAATAGTTTTTCAAACATTTTATTTCACACAATTAAAAAAAATTAAACAAAATAGTTATACAAAGGTTGAAAATTTTTAACAAAACATTTTCCAAATAGTTTTCAAAAGAATTTTCAACAGGATTTTCAAACTATTTTTCCAATATTTTGCAAAAAATATTTTTACCTGATTTATTAATCAGTAAATACAAAAATAATTTGAGGAATCATAGACATCTTTTTATTAAGGGATTTTAATGAATATTATTAGCCGTAATTATTAACAAAAATATGATAATACGAGTTATGGCTAAAGTATATGTGGAGTAGATGACCCCCTATACTTAGCTTGAGCAATGTCCTCATAGATCAGAGAGAAAAGGGAAGACATAACTCGTACTGAGTATAGAAAACTCTAGAGGATAAAGGAATGAATAAATGAATGAACGAATGAGAAGTTAACCGTCCCCCTATACTTAGGATCAAATAATCCTAAGTATAGCAAACTGTATACAAAGCATGGAGGGTCAAGGGTGGGAATGAACAAATCGTACTCAGACTGTCTCCCCCTATACTTAGGGTAAGATATCCCTAAGTATAGACAAGAAGAGGAGACAATGGAGAGGATCAAAAATTGAACTCGGGGTGCACACACCCCTATAGTTAGGACAAAGTACGTCCTAAATATAGGAGACTGACAAAAAGGGATGGCACCTTTTCGGTAGAAAAAGAAGATAAAAAAGGAAAAGAAGAAAAGAAGAAAAGAGATGAAGATGGAAGAAGATAGAAGAGAAAATATACACATTGCTCCTCCTATACTTAGGGTAAAAGAAGCCCTAAGTATAGGCAACAACAGGAGTGATGAAACAGAATGATAAAAGAACACTCAAGTCATCTACTCCCCCCAATACTTAGGACAAAGTACATCCTAAGAAAGGAACACATGAGAATGGGGTGGTTGAGCAAAACGAGATATTGACAAAGGTAAACAAAGTGGATATACAGAGGATCAAGAAGGTTGAAAGAGAACCTTCTTGTGGGACCGCTGAAGATTGGATTTGATATGGTGCAGGTCGACATCGAGGTCCTCAGATGACACAAATCGACCAGGGACGACACGGTGAAGGTCCTCAGCAATCGCGGAGTTAGGATGCACAAACGGGTCAGTAGAAGTAGTGTGTCTAGGTCTGGCCTTGGGTATCTCACAGATGTCGAAGTGAAAAGAGACGAACTCATCATCGGAAGAAGTAGAGTCAATGTCGTCCTGCAAGGTTTCATCTATGTCAAAACCAAAAAGAACGAACTCATCAGTGGAAGTAGTCGAGTCATGTTCGTTCTCTACAGTCTCAACTAGATCATCATACTCATCAAAAGGCCTGAATTCTTGAATGAAAGCAACAAGATCAAATTTAACCTTGGACTCATCAATATCTGCCCTCTGCTCAATGGTGTCAATCATGTAAATCAAGCAGATGTCATCAACACATTGCCAATCACAAGAAGAGGAAACTCCAAGGTCTATGCTTTCCGAGTCTTCCACCTTGGAGAGGAATTCTCGGGTCTCATCATCGGTCACAAAGAAAGTCTCTCTAATATCTGCATATAGATCATAGGCCTCAGGGTCGGCTAACACATGCACAGTCTCATGGGATGCGGGTCTCTGATCAGTGGTAGGTGCGATGATCAACACATCGCTCCCGACATCAGAATGGAAGCGAATCTCTCGATATCCATAGTCGATAACGGCTCTCGCAGAGGCGAGAAAGGGTCGTCCTAAGATGATTGGAGGATGCTCCACAGAGGTGGAGGACTCCATGAGCAATATGACAACATCAGTAGTGAATCTCATGCCCTGAATCAGAATGAAAATGTTATCAAGAATACTCTTTGACCTCTTTATTAATCCATTAGCAAATTGTATTATCATCCTAGTTTTCTTAAGAGGCCCAAGACGAATAGACTATACCAATGAGAAGTGTATTATATTGACCGATGCACCACCGTCAAGGAGAGTGTTATCACATAAATGGTTAGAGATGGTGCAACTCACAAAAGGTGTGGCAGTGTTCCTTTTCCTTGAAGAAGGATGATGGGCGATGACATTGGCAGTGTCCATGGTCAAGATATGACGCTCAGATCTACTCTTCTGCTTTCTCTTCTTATGATGAGGAGTAGATAATTGGGTCTTGTCTTGGCGAAGTGGGGGAATCGATGATATTATGAATAGTGTCAACTACTTCGGGTCCAGTCAGCATTTTTTTTTGAACTTTTGAACCTCCTCCATACAAGGGAGGAAGTCGGAATCAACATCTACACTAGGAATGCCAAGAGCAACCTATAAAGCGGCCTCCTCGAGGTTAAAGGTGGGACATGGTATGAAAGGTTGTGTGGTCAAATGGTCAGGTAAGTGATCCCTTTCCTCACAATCCGACTCAACCAAAGGTTTCTCCAACTCTTTTTGGATTTTTAAATTTTGCTCATTTTTTTTTGTATTTTGGGCGATTGAAATCTCTCATGAAAATCCTCAATCAAGTCGAAATCATATGATCGTGAAGCATCAATATGGATCTTATTTAGGAAAGTTAGGTCGTCAATCCTTGAATTCATCTGCTCCATGAACTAGGTCAAGGTCTCAAGTGTGGAAATCATGGGATGTGACTCCAACAGATCAATCTCAGGTGGATGTAAAGGGAAATTTTTTCAGCCCCTGATGCGGAGGGGCCCCTCTCTAATAAGGAAAGTCAATTCGCTGAATATATTCATGAAAAATCAATGCGAAGGTGGAAAAATCTTTGGTATGAATCTGCGGTTGAGGTGGATATATACAAAAGTCAGGAGCAAAGTCCTCATGGAAAAATGTAGGTGGACCGGTTGGAGTGAACGAGGGATCCACAAAGTTAGAATAAAATACGCTCCAGTCGGACATCTCAAAACAAAAGGAAAATGATCGGGAGAGCACGATGGTCAAGAGAAGTGAAGAAAAAGGTACAAATACGTGGGAGCGATCTAGAATGGACACAAAGCAATCACAATCAAACTCACGTAATACAAACACCTCAACTCACCTACTCAACTCGGTAGAGACCGTGAAAGTTTGGTCTTCTTATCTTGTTTGTTTTAGAGTGAGGTAAGAAGTCCAAAAAGTTGCACAAACACTTAGGAGGCTTGAAAGGATTTGGGCACTAGTCTTTACTGTGTATGCGAACAATTAAAACGCAGACAATGAGGGGATTACTCATCCCAATACAAGGATTTTTCCTGTTGGTGTTTTTTTGGGGTCAAGAAATACTAGCAGTCCTGATTTTATCGATATCTGTCACGCCCCCGATTCCCGGGCCGTCGGATCGTCCCATATCCGGATCGGGTTACTCAGCAATAATTTATTCAGCAATCACAACTAACATTCAGAAATAGACTGCAAATAAAGTACTCAGAAGAAAGTATTTCAACACTTTTCCATTCACAAAATAAAGTTCAGATGATACACTATCATACTATAACCATTTACATATACATTAGCTTGAAAGGATAATATACAAAAGATTACTAACTACCTTAAAGAGTAAAGCTACTGTGGCTGGCTGGATGTCTATTATGGAAGCTGGATGAATTTTTTTAAAGTCCTTGCGATGACTCACCAACACCTGTTGTGTTTTCCATAAATCATAGGATAAAAAATTAGCGAATGCAAAGTAACGAAGAAGAGAAAAGCAAACAAATTGTGTAATTTTGCAAAACTTGTTATCACAAAAGGTATCATTCCTTCTTGTTAACTTAAGTCCTATTCCTTTCTATTCCATGTCAGAGATTAATCGAGGGGAATTACCTCAGCACTATAAGAATTCCGAAGTTGTGGACACTTCGGGATTGGAGATTGCGTTGATCTTGGTAAGATTATGTCGCCGCACGTCGCCTCAACCAGTCCTCCAATACTACCCTGACAATTTTCTTTTATTAAACAGGGTCTCAACCCTCTGCCTTGAAAAATAAATGAGCACACCGTCCTCGAGGACTCGGTTGCTTAAAACCTCATGCTAACATTCAATCATATAACCTTGTAGCTTTAAATACATATTATCGTGACCCAGCCCGCTATTGAACCACTCGTGCCTCCACATGGCACGACCATATCTTTCGTCGTTCAACCCAAAGATATTGACTCCTGGTACCACGCGTTGCAAAACATTCATTTCGTGCGCACTTAACATAACAGGGCAACCGTGTACCACCTAGGTAGGGAAACGCCAATACGGGTTCCTTCCGACAAACCTACAGGTTGCATGCCCGACCTGTAGTTCTACTCCCAGTCATCCTTAACGTGATACACGATCCTTTTCAGGATCCAACTCAAGTCACATCAATTCCCATGATGTAATTCTTTCGTTAAATCTTCGATTTGCATAATTAGCAATATTTAGTATAGACTCACATATATATTATTCATATGCAAATATGCTCATATTTATGCCTATTTTAACTCCCAAACACTAACTTTCAAAGCCACCGCATCAATTTGATGCTTAAACCCTGTTTTAGTGGGAATCACAAAGCAACTTTTCAGACTTTTTCAAAAATAGCCAAAATTAGGGTTCTTCATAGCAAAGAAAATAAAATCAAGAATTTCAATAATCTCATATGAAAACTCAACAGCAAAAGGAAGGATTTCGTTACCTAATCGAGCCCTCTCTCGTGTATGCAAGGCTTTATCGTGTTTTGTTTTTAGAAAGACTATTTTAAGGCTCCTGAAAAGATCGAATTTCATTTCCATATCAAAACGCTAAGAATGTGTCAAGAACGCGAAGAACAAACGAAGAATGCAAAGAACACAAAGAACACGAAGAACGCCAAGAACATATTTTCCCTTAAAATTTCAGCAGAGTTTCCCCTTATATCGAGACATATTTCTCGAAAAATTCCGACAGAGTTTCCCCTTATATCAGGACATATTTCTCAAAAAATTTCGGCAGAGTTTCCCCTTATATCGGTACATATTTCTCGGAAAATTTCGGCAGAGTTTCCCCTTGTATCGGGACATATTTCTCGGAAAATTTCGGCAGAGTTTCCCCTTATATCAGGGCACATTCCTAAATAAAAACGAAAAGAGTTTCCTCTATAAAATCAATCGAAAGGAAAATAATAACCAAACTGGAAGAATATACTCAAACAACAAGAGATGAAGAATCGATAGACACCACACATCTTAGGTGAGTGAACGTGTGACGAATCACAGGGTCACTGACGTGCATAGCCGCCCGCACCTAAGTAGGGTATTACACAGATTTCTCCATCAAAATAATTATAAAAGCAAAATAGAAAGAACATAAACGATGGAGAATCGGTAGACACCATGCGCCTTAGATGAGTAAACATGTGACGAATCACAGGGCCACAGACGTGCATAGCCGCCCACACTTAAGTAGGGTGTTACACAGATTTCTCCTCGAACCACAACAGGAAAACGAATTGGAAAGAAAGATGAATCAAGAGCAAAACTTGGAAGAACAAGAGGATGAATTGAAAGTTTAGCTTACGAAGCAAACTAAGAGAGGATCGTACCTTTCTCCTCCTCGTTTTCCCGGCAGCGCTTCGCTACCGCTCCTTCCTCGCCTCCCACTCCTCCTCCCGACCTCTCCACCCTAGCCCTTGGGGTGGTGGTGGTAGTGAAAATCGTAGAGAATGAATGGGTAGGAGGGGTCTATTTATAGCCTCCCGAAAACCACTAATCATGGTTAGAAAACCATAGTTTAGACCTTAACCATGGTTTAGCGGCCCATTGTTTTGGTCCATGATTTTAGCCAAAACTTATCCCAAACTTGGGGCTTAAGTTAGAACATTCTAGAGGATTCTAAATTCGCTAGTGTCGCTTAATTAACACTAATCATGATTAACTTTCACTAATCACGATTTAACTTTCGTGGCTTACGCTTATCTTTTGCTAACTATTGATTAGTGTTCGCTAATGATCATTAGTGGTTTTCAATCCGTATTTACTTTCTTTAATCATGTTTAATTAGTCTTAATGACAGTCATTATGGGTTAATGACATCTTAGCCTTCCTTACTTCTTTTTCTTCCGAAAATCATAACAATTTGAAACGAAGTCCGATTCACACGAAATAAATTTCGTTGACTTTCTCTTGACGAATCGGATCTTATTATATAGGATCCGAGACATGCCAAGTTCAAGGATTTACAATTATAACAACCTTAAAGAAAGTCTCGTCCTCAAGACTAGAAATGCAGGCATAACAACCTTAAAGAGAATGAACGCCATTTCATTTATAACGAAGATATACAACACATAGTGTTTTTACTCAAACAAGTAGGGGTATTTCTCTCTCATTTATGCCTCAAGTTCCCATGTGGCTTCTTCAAACTCTCGATCCCGCCACAATACTTTAACTAGAGGTACCTCTTTGTTTCTCAACTTTTTGATATCCCTTTGAAGTATTTGCACAGGTGTCTCTTGTATGTCAAGTATGGCTCAACATGTAAATCATCATAACTTATCTTATTCTCTGGATCCCTAATGTATTTTCTCAGATTTGATATATGAAATACATCATGTATTGCCGAAAGATGTGGAGAAAGTGCAAGTCCATAGATAACTTTTCCTATCCATTGAATAATTTCAAAGGGACCCACGAACCTGGGTGCTAACTTCCCACGCAAGCCAAACCTCTGAACACACTTCATAGGTGATACTTTGAGAAATACAAAGTCACCTACCTCAAATTCAAGGTCTCTTCGTTTGGTATCACTATAACTTTTCTTGCGACTCTAAGCAGTTATAGTCTTTTTTTAGCAAGCTCTACAGCTTCCCGTGTCTCCTGAAGTCTATCTGAATCATAAAGGTTCTTTATTCCGACCTCTTGCCAACACAAAGGAGTAGTACACCTTCGTCCATATAATTCTTCAAATGGTGCCATGCAAATACTTGTATGGTAACTATTATAGTAGGTGAATTCTGCAAGAGGTAAGTGTTTAATACACGATCCCTTCCATTCTAAGGCACATGCTCGTAGCATATCCTCTAATGTCTGAATCGTACGTTCTGACTGTCCGTTTGTTTGTGGATGATATGTTGTGCTTAAGCATAACTGTGTACCTAAGGCTTTCATGAAGTTCTCCCAATAGTGTGAGGTAAATCGTGAATCTCGATCGGAAACTACTTTCTTTGGGACACTGTGGAGGCGAATCACATGCGTAACATATAACTCAGCAAGCTGGTCTGGAGTGAAAGATAAACTTATCGGAATAAAGTACGCTACCTTTGTCAGACGATCTATTATAACCCAGATACTATCTTTACTACCCGTCGTCTGAGGTAAGCCAATAATGAAGTCCATGGAAATGCTTTCCCATTTCCATTCAGGTATAGGGAGGGGTTGCAATAATCCCGGTGGCTTTTGGTGTGAAGCCTTTACCTGCTGGCAAGTGAAACATGAATTTACAAACTCAGCAACATCTTTCTTTATTCCTGACCACCAAAAGTATGAATGAAGATCCTTATACATCTTTGTTATTCCTGGATGAATAGATAATCTTGAGCAGCGCGCTTCTCGTAAGATGTCTTTCCTTAGTTCAGGTGTGTTTGGTACACAAACTCTGTGATGGTTATACAGTAACCCATCTTGTATCCGAAATCCCTCTATCTCATTCTTCTCAAGTTGTTGTCTCAAGTCTTTAAGGACTGCATCATCCTCCTGTTCTTTCTTTATTCCATTCCAGATCTCTGGTTTGTATTGGTGAGGAATAGTTATAGTATCAGAATAACTATCAAATGGTTTCCATTCGCTTAACGTTGATAGTAAACCATAGAAGTGGATAGTACTCACCAACCCAAGCGAATAAGTTCTTCTGCTAAGGGCATCTGCTACGACGTTCCCCTTACCAGGGTGGTAGGAGATAATGCAATCATAGTCTTTCAACAACTCTAGCCACCGTCTCTGTCTCATATTGAGTTCCTTCTGATCAAATAGATATTTCAAGCTTTTATGATCAGTGAAGATTTCAAAAGTAATACCATAGAGGTAATGTCTCCATATCTTTAAAGAAAAAACTACAGCAGCTAATCAAGGTCATGTGTTGGGTAAATCTTTTCATGTATCCTGAGTTGTCGTGATGCATACGCAACTACCTTACCATGTTGCATAAGAACTGCCCCGAGTCCTTCTTTAGACGCATCAGTGTACACTGTGAACCCTTCACTCCCAGAGGGTAGAGTAAGGATTGGTGCAGATGCTTGGCATTCTTTAAGTGTCTGAAAACTAGCTTCACATGTATCAGACCATAAGAATGGGACCTCCTTCTAAGTTAGTCTAGTCATTGGCAATGTTATTCTTAAAAAGTCCTTCATGAATCTTCTATAATATCCTGCGAAACCCAGAAAAGATCGTATTTCTATGACAGTCTTCGGGCGTTCCCAATTCATCATCGCACTAACCTTTGTAGGATCAACTGATATACCTTCCCCATAAATAACATGGCCTAAGAAAGATACTTCAGATATCCAGAAGTCACATTTGCTATATTTGGCATACAGTTTGTTCTTCCTTAGAGTTTTAAGTGCCTGTCTGAGATGGTGTTCATGTAGATACTTTATCCTTGGAGTAAATAAGCACATCATCAATAAAGACTACTACAAAGTGATCTAAGAACTCCTTGAATACTCTATTCATGAGATCCATGAAGGCTGTTGGAGCATTTGTTAATCCAAAGGCATAACTAAGAATTCATAATGCCCGTATCTAGTTCGAAAAGCTGTCTTGAGAATATCAGTATCTTTAATTTTCAACTGATGGTATCCAGATCTTAAATCAATCTTGGAATACACAGTTGAACCCTGTAACTGATCAAAGAGATCATCTATTCTTGACAGTGGATACTTGTTCTTTATTGTCCTCTTGTTTAGTTGTCTATAGTCAATGCACAACCGCATTGACCCATCCTTTTTCCTAACAAATAAGACAGGTGCACCCCATGGTGAAGTACTAGGACGAATGAATCCTTTATCTAACAGTTCTTGCAATTGTACCTTTAACTCTCGTAACTCAGCTGGTGTCGTCCTATACGGAGGGATAGAGATAGGCTGAGTATCAGGTATGAGAGAGATTTCAAATTCAATCTCTCTCTCAGGTGGTAATTCAGGTAGTTCCTTTGGAAATTCATCAGGAAACTCGCACACTATAGGTATATCTTCTATCATTCTGTCTGACCCTGATGTAGTGGTTACATAAGCTAAATAACCTTGGCATCCTTGCTATAACAACTATTGTGCCTTTAATGTAGAGATATATTCGATATTATCATTAGATGTCTTTCCAATGAACCGGAACTCTATCGAGTTAGGAGGGTAAAATGTTACTGTCTTCTGAAAACAGTTAAGACATGCATGATGCCTTTCTAGCCAATCCATCCCTAGGATAAGATCAAAGTCCTCCATTTCTATTAGTAGTAGTGAAACAGGTAACTGATGTCCAGCTATCACTACTATGCAATTATCCAGGATTTATCGGATTATAAATACTTGTCCTCCTGGTCCCTTTATCAGATAGGACTATTGTACTTCTACTGGTATCTTACCCAAAGTGGGTACTAACCGTCGAGCAATAAATGAATGTGAAGCATGAGAATCAAATAAGGCATGTACTAAAAAGCCATGAATAGTAACGATACCTCGTACAACTGCGCCTGAATTGTAGGCTTGTTCTTCAGTGATTGCATTGAGCTGGCCATTAGGAATAGGCAAGCTAGAAACCACAACATTTTGTGGTGGCTGCTGTGTAGGAGATGCTCCTTGCGAGCCACGAACTCTACCATGTCTTCCTCCACGTGTTGCTCCATTGCCCAGGGTGGATGTTATACTATTAATCGGAGTTGGTTTAAACCCTGAACCTCTCAACTGCGGACAGTTTTTCCTAATGTGACCTTCTTGATGACAGTGATAACATGCACGTGTTCCTGTCTGAGCTGAAGACCCAACCACAGAGGTACTAGTTCCTAGTGCAGAGTTACGGGGATATAATGGAGGTCTAGAGAAACACACTCTTCCTGATAATTCTTGGCCCAAGGTCTATGGTGAGCTTATATTGGAACCGACTGGATGATAACGATTGTCTCTTCGGTTATAATTCGCCTTACGTTTGGATGGTCCACCAGTAAAGTGAAAGCTTCTTCTTTGGCAGTTTTCATCCCTCTCCATCTCAATACGGGAGGCGATGTCCATGGCTTCATCCATAGCGGTGGCTCTATAACCTGCAAGCTTCTCTCTCAAATCTCCCTGAAGACTGCTAACAAATTTGGTAAGACACTCTTGTGGTGAAGCTTCTAAAAATGGGGAGTAACGTAGCAGCTCTGTAAAGTGAATATGATAATCTCATACATTCTTGGATCCTTGGGTCAAAGAAGATAACTCCCTTCTCTTCAGTTCTTCTCAATGGGAGGGACAGAAGTGGGCTCGGAACCTCTCTTCAAAAACATCCCATGGAACAGGATTTGCTAATTTCTTGGAAATGGCTCTCCACCATCGTCCTGCATAGTCCGCTAAGGAGTAATCAGCAAAGTGCACCCAAGTATCCCCTGGTGCGTGTATTATTCTCAACATCCTGCTGACGTCATAAGCCATAGTTCTGCCTCAGCAGGTGTCTCTATGCCTTTAAATCGAGGAATCCTTCTCTTTCGGTAATTATCTAGTAATGTTTGGTGTCTAAGAAGGGCCTTTTCCATTACTCCTTCAATCGGGGTAGGAGCAGACTCAGTTGAAGGATGGTAACTAGATTCTTCCTCAGAAAGATGGACAGAACCTTCAATCCTGGCATCCGCAGGCTTAGATGCCTCGGGTCTCTCAACTTGTGCATTGAGCCTTTCCTCCAATGCTTGCTGCCTTTGCCCCATCTCTTGGAGCATTGCCATCATAGCTGCTAATTGCCTAGACACATTTTGGTCTGCCATGATCCTGGGATCAATCAAAGTCGAAGGTCAGATCATATATGTCTTAGCATGATGTACATAAGGGACAATGACTTGTGAATGGTATTGCAGTCAATTATTAAGATCAAAGGATCTTAATACAACCTTAGTTTCTGAATACCGCTCATAGTTATTAATTACTAAATAAATTAATGGAGTAACTGGGCTCTGATACCAATCTGTCGCGACCCTGATTCCCGGGCCGTCGGATCCTCCCATATCCGGATCGGGTTACTCAGCAATAATTTATTCAGCAATCACAACTAACATTCAGAAACAGATTGCAAATAAAAATACTCAGAACAGAGTATTTCAACACTTTCCATTCACAAAATAAAGTTCAGATGATACACTGTCCCACTATAACCATTTACATGTACATTATCTTGAAAGGAAAATACACAAAAGATTACTAACTACCTTAAAGAGTAAAGCTATTGTGGCTGGCTGGATGTCTATTATGGAAGCTGGATGATTTTTTTTAAAGTCCTTGCGATGACGTACCGACACCTGTTGGGTTTTCCATAAATCATAGGATAAAAAATTAGCGAATGCTAAGTAACGAAGAAGAGAAAAGTAAACAAATTGTGTAATTTTGCTAAACTTGTTATCACCAAAGTTTTCCTTCCTTCTTAATTTAATTCATATTCCTTTCTAGTCCACATCAGGGATTTATCCAGGGGAATTACCTCACCACTATAAGGACTCCAAAGCTGTGGACACTTCGGGATTGGAGATTGCGTTGATCTTGGTAAGCTTATGCCGCCGCACGATGCCTCAACCAATCCTCCAATACTACCCTGACAATTTTCTTTTATTAAACAACGTCTCAACCCTCAGCCTGGAAAAACAAATGAGCACACCGTCCTCGAGGACTCGGTTTCTTAAAACATCAGGCTAACATTCAATCACATAACCTGGCGGCATTAAATACATATTATCGTGACCCAGCCGCTATTGAACCCCCCGTGCCTCCACATGGCACGACCACATCTTCCGTCGTTCAACCCGAAGATATTGGCTCCCGGTACCACGCATTGCAAAACATTCATTTCATGCGCACTTAACATAACAGGACAACCGTGTACCACATAGGTAGGGAAACGCCAATACGGGTTCCTTCCGACAAACCTACAGGTTGCATGCCCGACCTATAGTTCTACTCCCAGTCATCCTTAACGTGACATACGATCCTTTTCAGGATCCAACTCAAGCCACACCAATTCCCATGATGTAATTCTTTCCTTAAATCTTCGATTTGCATAATTAGCAATATTTAGTATAGACTCACATATATATTATTCATATGCATATATGCTCATATTTATGCCCATTTTAACTCCCAAACCCTAACTTTCAAAGCCACCGCATCAATTTGATTCTTAAACCATATTTTAGTGGGAATCACAAAGCAACTTTTCAGACTTTTTCAAAAATGGCCAAAATTAGGGTTCTTCATAGCAAAGAAAATAAAATCAAGAATTTCAATAATCTCATATGAAAACCCAACAACAAAAGGAAGGATTTTGTTACCTAATCGAGCTCTCTCTCGTGTATGCAAGGTTTTATCGTGTTTCATTTTTAGAAAGGCTATTTTAAGGCTCCTGAAAAGATCGAATTTCATTTTCATATCAAAACACTAAGAACGTGTCAAGAACGCGAAGAACGAACGAAGAACACGAAGAACACCAAGAACACCAAGAACATATTTTCTCTTAAAATTTCGGCAAAGTTTCCCCTTATATCGAGACATATTTCTCGAAAAATTCTGGAAGAGTCTCCCCTTATATCGGGACATATTTCTCGGAAAATTTCGGCAGAGTTTCCCCTTATATCGGGACATATTTCTCAGAAAATTTCGGCAGAGTTTTCCCTTATATCGGGACATATTTCTCGGAAAATTTCGGCAGAGTTTCTCCTTATATCGGGACATATTTCAAAATAAAAACAAAAAGAGTTTCCTCTATAAAATAAATCAAAAGAAAAATAACAACGAACCTGAAAGAATATACTCAAACAACAAGAGATGAAGAATCGGTAGACACCACGCATCTTAGGTGAGTGAACGTGGGACGAATCACAGGGTCACTAACGTGCATAGCCGCCCGCACCTAAGTAGGGTATTACACAGATTTCTCCATCAAAATAATTATAAAAACAAAATAGAAAGAACATAAACGATGGAGAATCGATAGACACCACACATCTTAGATGAGTGAACGTTTGACGAATCATAGGGTCACTGACTTGCATAGCCGCCCGCACCTAAGTAGGGTGTTACACAGATTTCTCCTCTAACCACAACAGAAAAACGAATCGGAAAGAAAGATGAATCAAGAGCAAAACTTGGAAGAACAAGAGGATAAATTGAAAGCCTAGCTTACGAAGCAAACTAAGAGAGGATCGTACCTTTCTCCTCCTCGTTCTCCTGGCAGCGCTTAACTAGCGCTCCTTCCTTGCCTCCCACTCCTCCTCTCGACCTCTCGTCCCTAGCCCTTGGGGTGGTGGTGGTAGTGGAAATCGTAGAGAATGAATGGGTAGAAGGTCTATCTATTGGCTCCCGAAAGCCACTAACCATGGTTAGAAAACCATGATTTAGACCTTAACCATGGTTTAGCGGCCCATGGTTTTGGCCCATGGTTTTAGCCAAAACTTATCCCAAACTTGGGGCTTAAGTTAGAACATTCTAGAGGATTCTAGTTTCGCTAATGACGCTTAATTAACACTAATCATGATTAACTTTCACTAATCACGATTTAACTTTTGCGGCTTACGCTTATCTTTTGCTAACTATTGATTAGTGTTCGCTAATGATCATTAGTTGTTTTCAATCCATCATTAGTTCATTTAATCATGTTTAATTGGTCTTAATGACAATCATTATGGGTTAATGACATCTTAGCCTTCCTTACTTCTCTTTCTTCCGAAAATCATAACAATTCGAAACGAAGTTCGATTCATACGAAACAAATTTCGTTGACTTTCTCTTGACGAGCCGGATCTTATTATATAAGACCCGAGATATGCCAAGTTCAGGCTTTACAATATCACACTTTTTTTGGTATTTTTAGTTAAAAATGCACGCACCTAATGGGGAGTCAATTCTTTCAAGCACCTAGGTGATAAAATTGGAGGGAGAGTTAGAAAAGCAATGCAAGTGGCAAAAGTGATGATGAATGCTAAAGTGTAAATACTCACCTTGCCTTCAGCACTCTATATGCAAAGGTGCTCAACAGAATCGAAACTTATACTATATGCAAATGCAAGCCGATGAAATTGCCCTAAGTTCGGAAATTGCTATTATCGTGAAGAACTAATGCTAATGACTTAGAATGGAACCTAAAAGTCTGGTCTTGGAATCTCCTCGGTGCCCACAATAATGGGTCCTGCAAGCGTTGTATGAAGAACTCTCGCGACGTGGGGTTTCGGGACTAAGTAAGATGCAATTCAAAATTTGACTAAGTCCAAACATCACAATAGGCACAGGAAAATATAATTAGGTGTTTGATCTTAATCTATAGTGAAGCAACTCCTAAGGCTAAGGTTTCAATCACACAAAAATAAATAAAACAAAACCATGAAACAAAGAGAAAAAATGTGAAGAAAACATGGCAAAACTACAATGAGCCTCCAAGTGAACGAACACTTGGAAATTGGGCCCGAATGTCCAAAGTCCAGAGTACATGTATTATTACAATTAATATAGGGATCTCTCTCACTTAAATTACACAAATGAATACAATAAAATAAATGGAGCGAGGTCTTCATAAATTTTCTAAGTCCCCTTGGTGCTAGGTCGACAAACTGAAGATGGCTTCATGTGGGTGTTTAGGTACCTTGAGTAAAGCGCCTCCCTCGATCCGCGGTACCTCGCACAAAGTTAACAAAGAGAGAGGTTAGACAGCTCACAATGCATATCAAATAGATGAGGTAAAAATGTAGACAAATAATCACAATAGATCAAAATCCGATCTATGCATTGTTGCTCCCCAGCAATACCGCCATTTGATAACTCGAGTTTTGCGAGGGTCTAAAGTAGTCCACACAAGGCGTGACCACAACATCGTTGAGGCGACCGCTCAAGAAACCCGAGTCAATCAACAATTAACCTACAATTATAATTAAGTAATAAAGAGCAGTGCGGAGTTAAAATTTATTATAACTCTACAACAAAGATGTTTATAGGTGCAAGTATGTATAGAGTGTCGAACACAGGGAACAAGCTGGATAGATCAAGGCAATGAGTTACACAAAAAATGTGAATGTGATGTATTTGTCTATACAAGTGCTCTTTTTACGGGGTTTAATTTTTATTTTTTTATTTTATTTTTGATTTTATATTTTTATTTTTTTATTTTTAATTTTCTATTTTTCTATTTTTATAGTTTTTGTTCCCTTTTTCTTTTAAAATAGATATAAACTATATATATAAGATAAATATACAATATAAGCTAGGGTTAATATAAATAGTAATAAAAATAATCAAAATAAAGAAAATGACTAATTTTGCGATTTTGGATATTTTTTTACTATTTTTATATTTTTTAGGAAGTTTTGCTAATTTTTATATATTTTTAAAATAAAAAATATCCAAATTTATGGTTTAAATAAATACCCGAAATTAAATTGGAGATTAAAAATATAAAATAGAGTTAAAATTACTCCAATTAATTTTAAAATATATATAATAATATAGAGACAGATATAAAATAGAAAATAGTTTTTTAGTATGTTTGGGAATTTTATATAATTTTATAGAGGTTTTTAGGGTTTTCTCCTTTTTTGAGTTTTCTTTTATTTTTTAGTGACTTTCGGTCTGAAGTTGTAAAGTAAGTAAATAAATATAAAATATTTTTTTGGATTTTTTCAAAAAGGTTTTATATTTTTATGTATTTTATATTGCAAATAGGGACAAAAAGACTTTTTTGATTTTTTGTAAATATTTAAAAGTTCAAAATTGCAAATTAAAAATATGTGAGTGAAAGAGTGTGCAATTAGGAAGCTATGTCTATTTTTTGGGATTTTTGAATGAAATTGCTATTTAAAATAAATAGAGACAATAAAGAGAAACTGCATTACTGGCAAGGGCATAAATGAAAATAGAAATAATTCATGGGGTCAAAGTACAATCTCATCAAAAAGTTATAACTGGATATTTAAATATCTAGACTAAATACAAAATACGAGACCCCAAGAGGGCCTCTCTGCAAGATCACCAAGCCCACGTGTAAAGACACGGGAGCCACACTAGCGGGTGGCAAAATATAATTATCTCAAAGTTAAAGGCTCTTTTGCAAAATGATCACAAATTTTAAAACTGCATATGAAATTTTATGGATAGAACATAAATAGATAAAAATCGAGGGGCCCTCCTGCAAAATGCCCCTTTGGTGAAGTGTCACGTGAGGTGACGTGGCTAGGACCTAGGGGCAAATGCAATAAAGTTCAGGGACCATTGCATAAATATTACAAAAGTTTTAAATGGCAGAAGAAAGTTTTTGAATGAAATACAAATACAAAAGGTGCAGGTGTGAGACTGCAAAATATCCATGCTTCGACAGAGACTGATGATCAGATGATGTTCACTAATGCCACGCATCGCCTCCTCATGCGCCAATGACGATTCATCTACAATGGCCAGGATTAGAATGTGGAGATCAAACGGTTGTGGCGAGCTTTATCAGAGGATTGTTGTGCGCATGGGCAGAGGCCCTTGATTTGACAGCAAAAAGATGACGGTGAAGAACGAAGAAGAACTCACGGAGAAGTGAGCTTTCTCAGCCAGATTACCCTCCTATGATGGTCTTTTCAGATCCAAAACCTCAAAGTTCCTTGGCGTGGTCCTCTATGTGCTGGCGGCAACAAAATGCTCCGGTGGTGACCGGAGTTCCACCAGAAGGACGGAGGAGTTTGAATCTCCAAGTATCTCTGACGAGTCTTCAAAATACGCCTCCAATGGTCTCTTCATCTCCAAGACCTACAAAAACGAGTTAAAGGGTCCAGGGCAAACTGCCTCAACCTCGTGGCAGGGTGGAATGGGGCGGAGAATGCGATATGGGAGCTCATTGGAGCAAGCTCCAGCAAGGAGTGGTCAGGGTGATCAAAGCGTGAAATGTGAAAAGGAATGTGGGGATCGATTCCTAAGATGAAGGTGAAGCTAAAAATGCAAGGAAAAGACGGAAAAGATGTACGTCAATGGTCGGGAATGCCAGAGATGTACCTCGACGGCTGATGGCAAAAGATGGGGTGGAGACCGCCCATGGACGCTCGCCGAAGCCGCCCTGAGGATGCTGGAGGGGAGCTGTCACCTCCCTGGTTCGGAGCAAGGTTAAAGGAGGGCCTAGGCAAGGTCAAAGAGGGTTTGAATTTGAAAGGAAAGAGAAGGTTGTTTATGTACAAAGTGGTTGGGAGGCTCCAAAGGACAAGGTGAATCGAGCGAATCGACGCTCCAATCCTTGATACAATCATAGAGCGTGAAAGGTAAATTTTCGAGGAGAAAAAATGTAGAAGAGACTGACGCAAGAAGATACAAGGCTAGGCCTCCAAAAATCCGAGAAGAAGACCTAGTTGCTAGGTCTGACAGGGAGGAGACCTTGGTCAGAGTGCTGACCGAGGTAAACCAATGGGCGGATCTGACCAGAAAAATCACTGGAAAAAAGATTTAGAACTCACATTAAAAATAATAAATGATTTTATAAATTTTAGGTTATAAATTGAAAAATATTTGTTATTTTTTAAAGTATTTTATTACGATTCTTATTTATTTTTTAGAGGTTTACAACTACAACTTTTTGAGGGTTATATATAGGTATATTTATCTATATATTTTAGTCTTTTATTTTTATTTTGTATTTTTGATTTTATTAATGTTATTTATTATTTTATATATTTATAAACTTTATTTTTGATACATAAATATATTTTTATTTTATTTTTATGATATGTTATATACAATTAAATGAATAGGTATATCATTTATATACCTATACTTATAGGTATTTTAGCTATATATTTTCTAAGCATATTTTATTTTGATGTTTTCTTGATGTTTTTATTCATGTTTTAATATGCACATATTATAAATAATATTTACAAAATTATACAAATATAAAGTAATAAAAATAATGAATAATAAATAAAATGAATATTTTAATCGGTATAACTATACAATAGGGGTTCAAAACCTAACTTTCACATCGTAACTTGAAAAAATAAGAAACTACCTTCATTAGATACTATTAAAAAATGTACAATTAAAGGTGATTTTGATATATTTTGATTTTTAATTTAAGAGATATGAGTCTGGGAAGTTACGATTTTGGAATCTTATTCTTAGTACGAATTTTTATCTGTATAATATTTTTGTGTAAAATAAAATTTTTTATTTTTCTATATTTTATTATCTACAACTTTCATGTTCAAAGTTTCTTTATTTGAAGTATAAAAAGTGGAACTAAAAATAGGTCTAAAAAATGAATAAAATTGATTTAAATAAAAGGGATTTTTACTGTATTTTGGCCCTTATCTCCCCCTAGTTTATTCCTTGTCGACTGATGAATCCATGATTCATTAACTTTCATGTCGTATGTTATCTTAAAACCCTTAACAAATGCATGTAAATATTCATTAATTCCTATCTTTTAACAAAATTCTATTCATGAATAAATATTCAATTTTAAGCATAAAAGCATGTTAATAAATAAAAGAATAAAAATAAAGAAAAGAAAAGAAAGCAGATTGTGAATATGTGAATATGTATAATATGACTTAGAAATATAAATATAACTACAAGGTATATTTATATAACCAAAATACCGAGACCAAGTCAGCATGGATTGGTCGACAAGCCAATAAGTAGGGGGAGATAAGGAAAGAAAACCCTAAAAATAAATTAAACCCCACTTTATATATTTATCACTAATTATTAAATAAATACAAAATTTCAATAAATTTTAATTAACTCATATGTATATATATTTCATCAAACTCTTTTCTTAATTATTCTTCAAAATGTATACAAAATATAAAAATAAGTTAAAGATATTGCCCTATATATATGCCAAGAAACCCAGTTTATAAATTGTCAAATTCTCAACTTCCGAACATCATAACTTCTTCAAACGAACTCCAATTTCACTATACTCACCTTCAAAGTTCATAAAATAATATTCTCTAATTAATAAAGGTGGTTTCATCGAATTCGGAGTCCGTTTGCAAAAAGGGTTTTGGGACCAAATGACAACGGGGTTTCTGGGCTATTTATTTTTTATAGAAAATATTAATTATAGTTTTATTAATCTCATTATTTCTAATTATTTTCATGATATTTTAATTTATTATTTAATAATTTTTGGAGCTTATTTATTATTTTAATAAAATCAAAAACCCTAAATTTTAGATGAAAATGAACTGTATAACTTATACCCGTATTTATTAATATATGTAAATTAATTTATTAAAATCCTCAAAAATTCACACAAATCTTATTTATTGTTCTAAAAATTAAGAAAATATATAATTAAATTTTAATTATTTATTTAATAAAATTAAAAATCCAAAACCTATTTATATATACATGTTTATTAATATAATAATTATATTTTAAATAATATTTATTATTTATAAAAATTTTTATTCCATAGTTAAGATTATTTAATTATTTACATTTCTTGTATTTATACCGATTTAAAATAACCTTATTTATTATTTATTATTGAATTTACAAGCATTTTAAGTATGTGGCCAACGAGGTGCTGACACGTGTGAGCACCTATTCATCTTCTTCAAAGAAGGTTGAACTGCCTTTCTGTTCTGGCCAGTTGACTTCAACTAATTTTCCCGTGCATCTCGTAACTCCTTCCGACGACCTAAGCCATTGGATTTCATCCCCTAACAACCTTCTATCTCGCCAACCCTTAGATTCAACTTGGGGTGCACGACACGTGTCTATATAAGCCTCTAAAGGTCGCCATTTTCTAACTAACTTTCTATCCACCTGCAGCTCCAGTTCCAGTGGCCGATCCCTGACCTTCTCCACCTTGCTCCGCCTCGCTCCGGTGGTGACAACACCTGCAAACGACCTCGCGTGGAAGAAGAAGCATCGGAGGAGGTTCCAAGGCACTTGGTTGCCTTGCATCACAGCTCAACGTCGCGTTCCGCTCCGGCGAAGGTCGACCGTCGAGCAGCCCTTTGAGGTAATATACCTCTGAACTCCCCAGACCTCTTCATCCACCTTTATCGAATTTCTTTCTCGATTTTCGTGTATCCATTAGCTAGATTAAGACGTCATTAGGATGCTTAATCATTCCTCTTAATCGCCAAAACAAATCATCTCTCTTTTCGTTTCAAATCACCCTCGAATTGTGTTTCCCTTTTTCCTACGTTTTCACGCCTGATTTCATTAAGTCTGGAAGACATGATTTTGATCTTGCAAACCATTAATCCATCGGCCGATTTCTAATAAATCGAGCACATAAACGTCTTATTTGCAGATCTATTTAGCATCATGAGCAAAAATCAAGGCATTTGGAAGTCTCCTCCTCACAGAATTCATCCTCAAAGGAGGTGCGTCAGTCTTCATCAATCTCTAGGGTCAACGAGACCCCCGCCTTCTTCGAGAGACTGCCACCGCTCGGAGTCGCCTCCGACCAACTACCACGCGGGCGAGCTCGAGGGGCGGAGGAGCCACCCCTCTGGCCCCGCTGGAGAGCCAAAGTCGCCGCCGATCGCTGGAGAAAAATCGTTGAAGAAGCTTTCGTCGTCAGTTCCGCAACAAACTCAAGAACATCTCAAGACTCCATGTCGCATAGGCTTGCAACACGTGTCCCATCTAGACGGCCAGAATCCGCGCCTACATTCTAATCGCAGCCCTTCAATCTGAATCGGTGGAATATTTGCAACATAAGCCCAGAAAGACTTCCAGAATTTATTTCTTCTCCAAAGGTTTCCAGTAATTACATTTAGGTCCCTCTACAGGGACCTAAATGTAAAACTCTTTATTTTCTTCACAAACCAGTCCCTGTAAGGACCTTTTTGCAATAATTTTTGATACTTTTTCTTGCGCCTATACCCCTGGGTTGTAGGGGGATTTTTGGACCCATTTTTGACCTTAGTTTCGTAGATTTTTTTGGGGTAGTTACACAGCTACCTCCGCGATTTTTCATTGATTTTTCGTGTAATTTTCTCGTGTTTTTATAATGTTTTGATTCGTCGAAAATTGCCTTCGTCTTGTTTTGATTTCGTGTGCTTGTTTGAGCCCGATGCTCGGTTTTTCACTTACTATATAGTATCATCTACCTATAATGCATCTATTATATAATAAATAAATCTTTTGAAAAATACCCCTTTGAAAAACAAATAAAAATTGAATAAGATTAAAATCAAATAGAAATTTAGAATAAAAAATTGCCTTAAAAATATAGTTTTCTCACTGATTGCTTTAAGAAGAGATTAAAATAAAATCACAAATCTTTTCTCTTAAAAAAATCAAGGCATTCTATTCTGCCTCCTTGACTTCGACCCAGGCACACTCATCTGGTAAAATAATTAGTGTAGGTTTTTTCTCTGAAAACCGAATTTGTTTGATGGACTGAGATCTCTTCGCTGTTTTTCTACATCGACAATTTTATAACATCAAAAGTCACGATCTGATTTTAACCGCACCATCGACCTAATCATCGAAATGCCTAGGTCTCGGGGTTTAGGGTCATAAAATATTTCCAATATGGTATTCTTTTCTTTTATTTATTCTGTAATTTTGTCATTAAAAATCGTATCTTACACAATATTTACACAATGATGCATGAATGATAAAATGCATGAATTAAGGTTATCTACACGCATTGACTAGGGTTTTTAAGACCATAATGATAGAATAAAGATGATGAAATGAAGATTCATCAAGCCTGATCTGTTTTTACTTCAGGTCCGGGCCCGGTCCGGTCGGATCATGATATTTTTGAAATATGAGAGCTCGGGCCCGATCCATTTGTACATAAGTTTTGGGCCAGACCCAGACTTTTATGGGTCGGGCAAGGGTCGGGTCTAGATCGGCTCGGCCTAATGCTCCACCTTAATAAGGACCCAAGTCCAAGGCTATGGGTCTACTCTTAAGTTTACATGCTTCACTCGTTGTGGAGAGTGCATGCAACTAGGAGAGGATTGCCCTCCCAAATGGTGAATGATGTCCATTACATTTGATATTAAAGTCAATTGGTATTACCAGTGGTGATCACTTTTTTGATTTTTTTAATTGAAAGAAAAAAGGTCTAATGATTTTTTTATATTTTTTTAATCATGAATAAGGAAAATAAAATGGATAAAATGGAAATGTTGTGCTGATGAACCTCCATTTCATCACCTTTATTATTTAATTATGGCCTTTAAATCTTAGCTAAATACGTGTAAATACCATTATTTTGCAAAACACTCAATATTTAGTATATAATACTGCATAAAATACGTTATTTAAAGCTAAAATAAAAGTATAAAGAAAAGAAAAAGAATAAATGCCAAAGATATTTCATGACCATAAACCTCGAGACCTTGTCAAGAACTTTTTCTACGAAGCCCTCGAATATTCACCCATTTGCTCATCTACTCTCACTGATCCAGGGCACGTGCATAGCACGTGTTACTAGGAATTTTTCATAATACTCTTCCGGGACTTAGGTAATTACACTTTAGTCCTTGTTCTGCACTTTATTTTTAATTTGATCATTGTAATTTGCACTGAGACCCCCGTGTTCTTTTTTTATTTTTATCTTCTTTGTCGCATCATTTTTATTATTCAGAAATAACATTCTTTCATCAATTAATTCCTTACACTGAGGCACTTGATTCATATTTTTAGTATCTATGGTTATTTAATAATTAATATTTTAGTGAAAAATTGCATATTTTACCCAATCTATGCTTAGAAATTCATAAATAATTAAACATAGATCCAAAAATTTCCAAAAATTCATGGATAATAGAATTATTTGAGAATTACATTGTGCCCAAGCAGAATTGCATTTACATACATATCTTGCTCTATAAAAATATTTTTTATATTTCATTAATTAATTTATAACAGGTACTAAATTCAACATTTTTAGGTTTAGAATTTTTCTGAGATAGATGGCCTAGTGATATATCTTATATAATTTTATTTCCTGAAAACACTTAGATTTAATATTTATTTATAATTAATTATTGAAAAAATCACTGTATGTATTCGTTAATTCATTAAAATTTCATATTGTATTAGAAAATTCCAAAATGCATATCATTCATTTCACTATAATTAACATCCAAACCAAGTTTTGTAACCTATGGACATTGTTTCTTCAATAATAATTTTTCTAGTCCTTAAAACTGGCTTCCATTCAATATTACATTCAAAAGTTGCATTAAAAATACAAAAAATATCGGTCTCGAAAATCACGCACGAAATTTGATAGACTTAAACCAGGTTGTTCCTTTTCCTCCTCAAATTCGATCCTAGGACTTGTCCATGCTAAATAAATATAAAATCGCTACGATTAAAATTGGACTAAATAATTAATTGGCTATTTTCTTAATTGATTCCGATTACTCGCCTACAACAAAATGATAAATTATTTTTAGCGCACGATAATTCCTACAATTTAAAAGAGGGTAATTTACGAATTCGTCATAGTGAGAATCTAAGAATGACGTTTACAAAGTATTGATGTCTAACCTTCTTCCCCTGGGCCCGTAAATCATGATGGATTTTGCCAGCTCTTTGCAAAATCCCCTCATACATTTCAAGATCCACACTCCAATCAAATACATTCCGGTCATCACAATAAACATGATTACTTAAACAAATCGTAATTTCACTCATCTTTGTATTGATATATGTACCTTCTTGTTAGAGATGATGGCAGCTTTAAGTGACTGCGTGACATTCCTAAAGTCAGCCGTCTTCATGGAATATGCATCCTCGCAGTAAGTCCCAATTTCCTCAAGAACGAACCACTGTATTCCCCCAATGCATGTCCGTCTAGAATCACAACAACCCTAAAACTTTCTCCCGGCTTTAGATTGCTTATGTTATGGAATTTGGCATGATCTATGATTTTCCTCTCATGACTTGCTATACGAGAGAATTTATGCGATGTTTATGAAGAAATACGAGCTTTTCTTTTTATATTTTCACATGATGAGGCATCTGCATCAGGATGTTGCTGAATGCCATTAATCTCAGATAGATGTTTGTAGGCCCCCCATCCCCTTCTACCTCTTCAGTGTTATCAAGATCAAGATGGGAGTAGTGACTACCCAAAGGGGATATATCCTCATGCTCTTCCTTAGGCCCATTCCATATAGAAAAATGTATTAGGACCATCTACATGTATGTAGAGCTGAATTTAAAAGCAATGTATTTCGAAGTAAGCAACGTAATCATATAACAATTTAAAGAAAACAATAACAACAATTTCATCCTTTCTATGAATTTGAAGCTTTCCATAGAAGCAAATACTTTATTTTGATGTTTTAGTTTCATATAATCAAATTATATTACCATAACTTTCTTCCTTGAAAATCAAAAAGAAATACTGCAAGGGAAAATAAGATTACCAAAGGCTAGATCTCCACTTGTTCTTGGTATGCCTCCTCCTCATCGTCATCACCATTTTCTTCTTCACCCACTCCGCAAGATCCTCGTAGATTATCTTTATTGAAATTATCCAATCGTTATTTGCATTGTCTAATACATAAAAAACATGATCCACTTAACATGACAACATAAAATGGTTCCACTTTTCTAAAAATAGTTCTGCTCTTATTAAGGCTTACATATTCACTCTTTGTATCCAACTTACAAGCCGTTTCTTTAAATACATCTTACCAAAGGCACTTAAATAAAACTACTTGTCGGTCAAATTGAAAGCTCATCTTAACTATCTCATTGATTTATCTATAGTAATCGTCACAACAAGATGGTATGTTGCATTTTGCAAACACTCTAGATAAAGTGTTTGTCTGTTTGGTGTTATTATTCGAGTAGCACTTGAATCTATTCCAATTCATATTGTACCCCCTATGTGTGTGAGCCTAGCAAAATGACCTCCTCACAAATATATCAAAATCTGATATCAAACAAGTATCACTTTCAGGCTTCGTCTATTCTACAATCTTGTTGAACCATTCGATGAAATCAATCTCATTGTTCCTCCTAAATCTGGCATTAGTTGACTTCCATTCATTGTAAAATGGATCTATTTCAGAGACATATTTAAACACATACAATTTTTCCAACTGTCTATCCAAGTCATGTATGGTTAAGAGAGTTATCTTATTAAATGCTCTACTATCTATTTCAAAGATCGAGAGCCGATCATCGTCAAATTCATTGTAAGGAGCATCATTTCTCTTAAGACGTTTAAATCTTCATTCTTCACTATCGACGTACATCAAATAAAATACCATGCATTCCTTGTTAGCAATGTGAGCCCGAGGCGAACCATTCCTACAATAAATGTTATTGTAATTAATGATTTTATCAATAAAAGTTATTGATTATGTTTCACTCCCTTTCTGATATTGAATGAATGAATGCACTATAAGGTCCTTCTTTACAATTAGGGTTATGTACCATGGCCAACTTGATAATCATACAGCTGTTGATTCATTGATTGAATCATAGAGGCTGATGCTTGGATGAATATCTAAGGAGTTAGATAGAGGACTCATCAAGCATCATCAATGATTAACAAGTAGTGATCTCCAGTCTGAGTAGGAGATGGCAATCCTATCTCATTAGACTGATATCTGATCGACCTCTTGATGCAGGTCCTCTGCATGGGAATATTGATTCGGAGGTATCAGATTAGTTGAGTCAATGAGTTGACTTAACGAGATCGAGATAACCAAAGACCTATGATGAATACTGTCACATCACAGGGAAGCATCCTCTGACCAGAGACAGATGTATTGCTATATGTCTGAGTATGTACATTTGGCAGACCAATAGGTTGATGACCTAACCAAGGTCTATATATCGGCGAGCTGGTGTGCATGTAAGGGAATAAGAGTAATATGATCTCTCAAAGGGATCATACAGGTTCACTTGTGAACTGAGAGACATGAGCTCACTCATGAGGTATTGGGATTGACCAAATTCCATGCATGGTCATCATGCTTTAGAAGCATGATATGAATTTGAAGGTAAGATATATGCTTTGTGAAAGCATATGATCTGTACCATATCCCAAGGACCAAGATTGAGAAACTTGATGATCAGACTATGAAGATGACAGTGTAAAAATGATCTATATCTTCATAATGATCATAAGTCTTCCAGTATGCAGGATGTGCAGGTATTGGGAATACCTGAAGGGTGATTTGATCATACACGATTGTATAACCATGACGCTTCCATTCCGAGGGAGTGATGAAACAGGTCTGGATTTTAGTGACTCCTCTCATTAGAGAAGTGACCTAATCTTTGTCCATATACTGGACATTGATCTGAATGAGATTCAGATATAATGAGAAGATTAGGTTTACGGTCTTGATTTAATCAAGCATCTATGAGAGGTCCATGTGATATGGATTTGAGATGTGATCTCAATATCCAAGTCACTATACGTGGAACAATACAATCGCCCTGTCCTTATCTCCAAGTATCTGAGGAGTAATAACATTGTTATTAAATGGTTTAAGAATAATTCCATAAGATCTAAGCAAAGAGAAGTTGATGATTAAATGTGATTTAATTAGCATGATGTATGAGAAATTATCCAATGTGATTAAATGTGATTTAATTATCATGGATAAGAATAATGTGGATAGTAATATCCAATTATTCATAATATGTTATAAATGTGATTTATAATATATTAGAGAGAGTTAAGTATAATTTATATTAGTAGATTACTTATTAGTATGTATTGGATACACATTGTCTAATTAATTGAAAATATAAATTACATTTAGTTTTGGGTTGTGAATATGATTCACAATTTTCCAATGTCAAGATTGTAATATTCTCAAAATAATTGAGAATTATTTTTGGTGAATAAAATGTCAACAAATAATTGTTGGAAAATAAGTTGAGAGAAAAACAAGGAGATGTGCAATCTCATGGGATTCCATGAGATTGCCCTCCCCATATGGGAAGGAGGTGACTGCACCAATTCCTTTATGGAATTGATGGCCGTGCATTCCCCCTAATAGGGAAGGTGGATCTCATTTGTTTTTCCACTCCTTATTTGGTTGGTTTAATTTAGTATTAATATATATTTGATTTATCAAATATATTTAATCAAAATTAAATCATAAGTTGTTGGTTTTTACCAACAACAATCTTGACCATTGGATTGACATAAATCAATCTCATCCATTGATTTTATATGTCGCATGGATTGAGATCCGTGGATCCCAAAATCCTATAAATAGAGAGGCATACCATGCTCTCTCTTTACAAGCTATTGTAGCACACAATTCTCTCTCTCTCTCTCTCTTTCTCTCTTTCTCATACTCGACAGCCCTCTCTCTCCCTCTCTTCTTGGTGGCCGTCCACCTTGGTGGAGAGAATCGTCGACGCCCGCACTATCGTGTTGCCGCTTCGACACTCTGCGGTTCTTCGTCTACTTGGAGTGCTTCGCTCACGAAGGAGACGCTTGATCTCGTGCGACGAGATCAGGAGCAACAGCGCTTGGATCATCTTGGATTGCGAGGACATCGCAACTCATCCCCGCGCTCGCAAGCCGTTACTCCGACGATCGGACTTGAGACAGGAGGTCTCTTCTCTTAGAGACTTGATCAACCACGCTTCAAGAGGTATTGCATTATACTTGCTGTGGTTATAGATGAAACGATTTGAGAATGGTTATCGGATCATGTGGTTTCATCGGATGAATAAAATTTTTTAAATTCCGCTGCACCGAACAACTAGTGCGACTAGTCGTTCTTCGTCGTATCCGATACGACGATCACGCTTCCGTGATGCGCTTGAGGATTTCTCCATATCCTTCATTCCTCAAACAAGTAACCCTCAATAATGGATCATTCCAGCTTTGCATGTTTTAGAATGTAATCCTTTAGTTTCTTAAGGAATCACTCTATGGGATATATCCATATTTATTGCACAGATCTATTGATCCTCGTTTCTTCTGCCAAGTGGATGACCAAGTGAACCATCACATCAAAGAAATCCGTTTGAAAAAGTCATTCAAGATTTCATATTATCTCCACGATATTCACATCTCATTTAACCAAAAGACTTGTGTCGAGTGATTTAGAACAACCAATCTTGAAAAAAAATCCAACTCAGTAATAGGTTCAATGACAAATTGTGCTAAGACACAACGAATACCTAGAGGAAAGAAGAGATGCATATAGATGTGGTTGTCATGACTTTTAAGACCTCTTATCTTTTTCTAAATTTCATTTACACACCTAGCAATATTTGAACAGAAGCCATCAGGAACCACAATATCCCTCAGACAAGCGAGTAATCGAGCCCATTCTTTCAAATCAATAAAATATGGAGAATAAGGCATGCCGAAGACACCATTCGCCTTATGTATCAGATGTAAGTGTTGACGAATTCCTAATTATTGCAGATCTTTTTGTATTTTGATAGTGTCCTTTGGAGAGTCTGTGAGATTAAACATATCGAGAACATTATCCACGCCATTTTCTCTCAATGTGCACTACATCTAAATTGTGTCGTATTGTCAAATATTTCTAATATGACCATATTGTGAAAAATACTCTTCTTTTTTAATCCCACATCCTGCAGCTTTTTTAAATCTTTCTTAAATGTCTTCCCAAGTCGAATGCCTTTCAATTGTAGCAACTTTTCCATCACTTGTTGCACTAATTAACGAACAATAGTTATGGTAAAAACTCTCTCGGTAAATCTAGTAGATTCATGACACATTTTTCCATCAAACTCATCCTTATATAAAATATTTCTTCATCGATATGATACAGGTAGAAAGCAATGATGGCCTAGATAACATATCTTCTTATTTTCATTTATACGAACATGATGCAAGTGCTCCATGCAAATATGACAAGCAAGTTTTCCTTTCGTTCTCCAACTAGAGAGGTTAGCATATGCAGGAAAGTCATTAATTATCTATAATAGTGCACCACTTAAGAAAAATGTCAGCAATTTTACGTAATTTATTTGAGTATTTTGATCATCTTTATTTTTTATAAATTAAATTCATTTCTCTGTTATTTCAGATACAAAAATCCTAAAAGATGGATCTCTCTTTCTTATTCTCCCTCGTTCTCTTATTCTCTATAGCTTCAAGTCTAGATCCAGCAAGCCACATACTGTAAAAATTTTTTCCAATCCCTTAGATATTTATAGGTGCTTGCATTTGTATACAAATTCAAAAATTCTCAAAAATCATAAAATCAACTTCTTTTTGTTGTTTTCATCTCTGTGGTCTCTCTCCCTATGCTCGCTAATTAAAACAAGATCACAACTTTGTTGTGAGCATAAATCAGATAAGGCCTCGAAAGTCACCACGTGTCCATGACGAAAGCAGATTGAAATGATTGAATTGTTGCACTTTGAATACAATTTCATGTGCACTAACACAATTGTAGGTCAGAGCCCAAATCTTTGTGAAATTTCTGAGTACCGAAATCTAAAAACAATTAGCTACTTCTCAGTGAGGGATCTACGATTTCCCCTAGAAGATTGGGTGGTTAAAGGACAATGCGTAAGGCACCATCTTCAAGTAAACATGGCTAGTTGTTCTACAATTCGTACTTACACTCATATTGATTGAAAGTAGAGGCAACTAGTCGTATGAATTTCGAACAATCATTGTTTCACATGTAGATCTATTTAGTATAAACGTTCTTGATTTGTGAAAATAAAAAAATAAAAAGATAACCGCTTTACAGCAACATGTGCGCAAAGTTTGGAGAAAAGAAAGCATGGCCTAATTAGAATCTCAACACCAATCAGGCTTTTGGAGGCAGGAGAAACATCTCCTTCCAATCAAGTAACGATCCACATCCCCTCTGATGTCAGAGACGAGGTTCCTGATAATGAGACTTTGCTATTAACACGTCCTATTACGTGGATCCAAGCCATCGGGTTCGTGACTAGGGCTGGCAATTGAGTCACGACTCGATGATCCAGGCTCGAACTCGGCTTGATAAGGGCTCGTGAGCTTGGCTCATCAGGCTGAGCCAAGCCCGAGCTAGATTTTTGGGCTCGATAGCTTAACGAGCCGAGCCCTGCTCGGCTCGATAACTCAATAAGGGGCTCGATAAGAAATATATTTGTATATATTCTATTTGTGAAATTGTAATGATGTTTATTTTTATTTGTATTAATTTTGCAACATTATGAATGGCGGACTATGTTTTATGTGGTTTATGTAACAACAATGTTGGGTAGACTATGTTGTAGTCTTGTAGACTTGGACTTTCTACACTTTATTTATGTTAATATAGGTTATAATTAGATAATAACTCTTATTTTTTTATTAGCAAATAGAATGTTACAATGTATATTTTAATTTAACTTTTGTATACAACTTGGAAAGTAGTCTACTTATAAGGAAATTGGTCTTCAAGAAAAAGGTTGTGAGTTTGAACCCAAGTAACAATGTTTTTCCACAAAAAATACCTATTCTCATTAACAAGCTTGACAAGCTCGATAAAAGGCTTAGGTTCGATAACTCGAGCCCAAGCTGGCTCAATACCGGAGCTAACTCGGCTTGGCTCGAATGAGCTTGAGATCAAGCCCGAGCCCAGCTGGGCTTATCGTACCCGAGACCGAGCCGGAGTCTGGCTCGGCTCGTTAGGCTCGATAGCCTGCCTTATTCGTGACAATAGTTGTAAAAAGATTGGGGCTAATAGGATTTCATTGGGCTGGGTATTTGACTCCCACTTGGTGGCAAGGACGGATTTAGGGGGGGTCAAGGAGGGGCAAGTGCCCCACCTAAAATTTGAGATTTCATAATATATTCATATTTAATTTTTTCCTACGGATTTTTAAGGTAAAAATAATCATAATATTGCATGAGTGTAATGCCTCATTTGGATTTTTTTGATGGTAAAACTCATACATGCTCCGATCATTTCTTTAGAAAAAGTTCAATAATTTTTACCAATAGATAACATGCCTCTTAACATAAAATTTATACCGAAAAATAATAGATTTTACCTCAAATCAATCCATATTAGATAATTTCTTCAATTGATCAACTTATAATAGATTCCTATTCTAATCTTATTGGTTGTCCATTTTTGTAGAATCGAACTACAGAATGAATCGATCTTTCATTCAATCTCATTATCACTTATACAAATACGAGATTTAATTTGCAATCTAAAAAAATTAAAAACTTAAAAAATTCATTTATCATCAAGTCTCGTATATTATTCATTGGTCCTATTATTATCAAGTAAAGTGGTCTAATGCACATATATTCTTGATTGACGTATTTTTCTTCATAGGCATTAATATTTCTTGTTATTGATAAAAAAGTATAAAATTAGGTATTTTATATTTTTGATTTGATATAGATTCAGAATAAGTGTAGCTTATGTTGTGACTAATCAAAATCCATATACTGAATTTAAAATAATTAAAATACTTTAATATAACTTATTTTTTTAAAAAAAAGGTATAAATATCATTCACAAAAAATCCTGACATTATGGAACATATATGATACCAATTTATGTAAAATTGAATAAAAAGATATAGTTGATTAAAAAAATAAGTTCAAAATTGACTACTGTTATATAACGAATAAGTTCAAAATTGATGAAAGATAAACATGAAAACTATAAATATATTTTGTCCCTAACAATTATTATATATAATGAATATGTTTGTACTGTAATTGATAGACATATTTTTTTAAAACCTCGTGCCCCCTCCTCAAAAATGTCCTGGCTCCGTCCCTGCTTGGTGGGATACCGGAGGAGAAGACGAGTGCCAACGGAAAGTTTACTAAACTAAATATCATATCCAATATCTAGAAATATGAGGTCTGCTCTCACAAATAACCCAAGACCGTTTAAAGGAAAGAAGACTTCTCGGCGCATCGGTCAACCGTTCTGAGTTACAATCGCCTCAATTTAGTTAGCAACCACATCTAGAGTCTCCACTCTACCTCTTGGTCTTCTTCTTCCTCGTGTCTCTCCTCCACTTTCAAGTCTACGCGTTCCGCTGATAAAATATTCCGATGGCTTTATCGCCAGGCGGAACGAGCCTCGCAGTGGGTCTCGACATTGGCAACAGCAAATGCGTCGTCGCCGTGTCCACTGACGGCGTCGTCGACGCCGTCCTCAACCAGGAGTCCAAGCGCGAGACCCCAACTGTGGTCCATTTAGCCAACAATCACCGTCTCTTTGGCTCATATGCGGCTTCCCTCGCCTCGACCAACCCCACCTCCACCATCACCCAGCTGAAGCGCCTTATCGGACTCCCTCTCGATGAGACCAAGTCCAAGGCCGAGCGCCTCCTGCTTCCATATGAGACCTCAGAAGACGCCGATGGTGGAATATCAGTGAAGGTGCTCTCTGGGTATGTGACGGCGGTAGAGACGCTCGCGATGCTCGTTTCGCACCTCAAACGGACCGCTGAGATGACGACAGCGGCCACAATGCCCGCCTGCGTGATCGGGGTGCCGGCATACTTCACCAGCCAACAGAAAAATGCGTACTGGGACGCTGCGCTGATCGCGGGGTGGAATCCACTTGGGCTGCTCCACGAGGGTGTCGCTACTGCTCTGGAATATGCAGCCGACAGATCCGACGTTGATGCCCCGTCCGTGGTCGCATTCGTAGATATCGGCCATTGCGACACGCAGGTCACCGTGGTGCGATTCCAAGGTAAAGTTATGAGGGTGCTCGGAGAGGATTGGGATGCTAATCTTGGAGGAAGGGACTTCGACGAAGTCCTATTCCAACACTTCATGGGCGTCTTCGAGAAACAGTACCGAAGAGACATTCGGACTAATGTGAAGGCGTGCGTGCGGCTGCGAACGGCGTGCGAGAAGGCGAAGCGGGTACTGAGTGCGAACAAGGAGGCGGATGTGAGCATAGATTACTTGATGGAAGGGGTTGAATATGCAAGTGGGCTCATTACCAGGGACCAGTTTGAGGAGCTTTCTAAAAGTTTGCTTGATAGAATTGGAGTGGTCTTTGGTAAAGCATTGGCGAAAGCTAAGGTGGTTGCGAACGAAATCGATTCCGTGGAATTAGTCGGTTCTGGTTCCCGGATCCCGTCGATTTCACGGATCCTAACCGGAATCTTCCGGCGGGGCTTGAGCAGGACCCTCAATGGCAGCGAGTGCATCGCCCGTGGATGCGCGCGCCTCCATGAGATGCTTATGATTCCATCTCCAGCATCGAAGATAGCTAACGTGGATGCGAAGGAAATCGATTCCTTGGAATTAGTCGGTTCTGGTTTCCAGATCTCAGCGATTTGGACGATCCTAACCGGAATCTTCCAGTGGGGCTTGGGCAGGATCCACAATGGCAGCGAGTGTCTCGCCCGTCGATGCGCGCCACTCCGTGAGATGCTTATGATTCCGTCTGCAGCAGCGAACCCTTCGGTATGTCTTTTATACTCGGTTAAGTAAGATTAGTTTTAAACTAACATTTCGATCGAAATTATAGTTCCATTGTCGTGACTGGTGAGTTTAATATAGAAGATATGCGACCCAAATATTGTACCTCGGTCTCAAGAGTGCTGAGTTTTGGAAAAAGAGGTAGCAGACAAAACTAACAACTTTTGACATAATAGATGAGAATTAGGTTGGTACCAATACAATCATGAAAAGATCTAGAAAACTTGCACAATATCAGTGGACGGACCCGATATATAATTTTGGAGGGGCCACATGTAAATTAATCAGACCAATATTTATTCGTTTTATGATATTTATTCATTTTGTAAAATCAACAAATATATAATAATATTTATTCAAAAAAAAACATGGCATTTCTCAATTAGCCCTCTAATAGTCAAGTTAATCGAATTGTAGAAGGAGTTCTCTATACCTCTTTCCTTTATCCTTCTCCCCTTTGAAACCACCTCGTGGGTAGTCGATGACTCATATCCAGTTATCATATTAGGGATTATGCAATCTTTCATTCAACAGTCAACCTTTATATATATATATATATATATATATATATATATATATATATAGCCGAGGGAAATGCCCTCTTCCTTTGCTATTGGTTCTTTGACAACTCAAGCCGTTGGGACTAGCATTTCCGCTTGAGGCTGACGTAATGGGGCTAAGTGAGAATCTTTCTTTTTCCACTTCATTCATTTTATAAAATCAACAAACATATAAAGTAATAAGACTAAATTACTCAAAAGTGTTGCAAACAGGATAGGCATACATAAACAATAATTTCCATTATCAATACGAATCAATGCATTAGTATTAAAAAGATTATAATCATGCATATCTGATTCATATAATGATTACAATATGCATACAAGAACCAATCAAGCCATGTAAACTTCATTTTAGGACGAGATACGAGAAAGACAAAGCAATAGATAAATTACGACAAAAAAGATAGACAACGGATAAGAGTAGAAATCACCGAAGCATCCATGTAATGGACTGTCTTTAAAAAGGATATCGCCCCCACAATACCAGTACGAAGGGTACTGATGATCTGCTCCCAAGATACGATGGCACATGATCGTCATCTTCACACACTAATGAGATTGTTCTCGAAAGTACCTCAGAGAACTGCAACTGAAAGAAAATAAACCGCATGTCGCAGTTGTGGTGAAACAATAGAGAGCAAAAGACTGAGAGAATTTTTCTTTCAAGTGAAGAAAATAATGTCCAGGGAGATGGTAAAAGAAAACCTACCACGCGGCCTTTCATCTTCCAAAAATGTCCCCAATGGCCCTCTCATATTCTGAAAATGACGGCTAGATCAGAGCTGTTGGGGTCGAGTTGAATTCCCTATTGTAGTCGAATCACAATTAATTCGTGGAATTAATTTATTCGATCCGCTAATGAAACTCATAACAAAAGTATTCAAGATTAGGGATGAAAATGGATACGAATATATCCGAATATCCGCTTACTGTATTCGAAAAATTACCGGATATGGAAATCCGTATCTGAATATTAATCGAATACGGATCGGATATGGATATGAGTTGTAAAAATTTTCCGGATATGGATACGGATATGGTATTGGCTTGAATATCCATATTCGGATCCAAATATCCGAATACAATATTTAATATTTTTATATATTAATTAATATAATATAAATCACAACCTTGTACTATTATAACAGTATTATACATTATATAATACAATATATTAATGATATTAATAAATTTTCATTTCTTTGGTAATGAGCACGAACATAACTTACGAAATTCTATCCTCTTTTTGCTTTCGGTTAAGAATGTAGGTTACCTCGACACTCCCTTTTGTCATGATGCAAGTTATTTATATTTCATTTTTACTTTTAAAATCATTATGAATATTCATAAAAAAATTTAATTCGTATTTGTATGTGATCTTTATTTGATTTGTATTTGTATTCCATGTTTATTGGATCCAAATTTGGATTTCATTTTTTATTCGATTCATATTTGGATTAGCTCTTTATTTGATATGTATTCAGGTCCTCTCTTTATTTGATTCGTATTCGGATTCGATAAATATCCGATTCAGATTCGTATCCGTAATTTTAAGAATATGGTTTCTATATTGCTTATCCGAATTATATTCGTATTCGTATTCGTCTTCGATAGAGATGAAGCGAATATGGATATGAAAACAGGAATATCTGTTCCGTATCTGATCTGTTTTCATCCCTATTCGAGATCTAAATGACTCTCCCGAGCCTGAGCCTGAGCTCGAACCAGAGTCGGAGCCGAAGCTAGAGCTGGAGCTAGAGCGAAGAAGAGCATGGGTTTCTTATGTGAACCATTCATCTCCTTGCATGTGGGTCTTCTCCTACAATTCCTTAAGTGTTGACTCACATTGTGCAACTGCATGTTGTCGCAAAGATTGAAAATAATAATCGAATTGAAGTTAATGAGATCCTAATTTGTGAGAAATACGCATCGATTTTATCCTTACTACCCCGAAGCTCTTGGCACCTCTAAAAGATTTGATCTCTTGATTTCCTCTGTTGGTCCTTCCCGCAATAGAATGCCTCCCTAAATCCCCAAAAATGAAGAGATCACAATATATACTCTAGGTGTTTAGAAGTAGATGTTATAAGGATGTCGAACACTATATTTAAGATAACAATAACCAAATACTTAATACCTCTCAACTTTGCACCAATGTGGGAATATTTGCCCTCTCCTAATTTATCGCACCATCTAGCACGTCTAATGTCACCTTTCTTCCCCCGTAAATTCTGTTTGCCATCATGTTACTATCTATATGAGTCAATGGGATATGAAATATCTCTCGAGCTTGCTCGAGGAGGATGTTGTAGGTGTCTACATTTAATAAGTATTTTTATTGACATATATTAGTGAAAAGAAATGTCAAACAAATACAGATAAATTTACTCACATAGACACAATCCAAGTTCCTCTACTAGTCAGATGGACTCATACGAGTCCATTTATAGTCCTCACATAAGTTTGACATATTAGAGTAGAAATATATGTATAATCACAAATATAGGGAAGAGATACCCATCGAGCATGTTCTCCAAGAAACGTCGTGTAACTAGCGCCATGAATAGGGAGGTGGTATGACGAGTCATGGCAGAGGATCCACAAACATCCTCCACATTGACATTGTTTCTTCCTTATGGTGTAAAGACCATGGAGTAGGCTAATGACTGGTGGAAGGTGATGGACGAGCCAGAGCAAACTCCATATGTTGGAGTAGGTGCGTAAGCACCTCCTATTTGAGTTGTAAGCCATTGACGATCCATTGATGCAATAAAATTTATTGTTTTATTATGTCCATCTAAAATGATAGTTTAAGAGTGCATTTAATATTGATGTCCTTTTGTATAATTGAGGATAAATACCATGGCCATAATGAATACTAAGCAGTTGAGAGGACACATCCAAATTTTACACGTGATATTCAGTATTGATCTCCGTCCTGGGAAAGAGATGGCAATCTTTCTCTAAAGATTAGCTTCTGATAACTTTTGATGCTTGTCCTTTCCATATGAATAGAGATTCATAATTTTTAGAATAGTCAAGTCAAAGAGTAGACATAATGAGGTCGAGATAAACTAAAACATGAGTTGTAACTATCACATACATGCACACATTCTTTGACAAGAGACATATATACATATACATACATACATACATACATACATACATACATACATACACACATACATACATACATACATATATATATATATATATATATATATATATATATATATATGTGTGTGCACCTTGGATAGACTAGCAGGTTGAAGGCCTTATAAAGGTCCATATATTGGGGAGTTGGTGTGCATATGAAGACATATGAGAAGTATGATCTCTCAAAGAAATCAAACAAGTTCATAATTGATGAACTTGGAGACAATGCTTACTTATGAGATATTTTAGAGTAATAGAGAATTCTATGCATTGTCTTCTTATTTATGAAATCAGATATGAATTTGAGAAATTAATACATTCTTTTCGAAAGTATACGATTAATATTGTCACCCAATTATTACTAAGACATCAATTGATATATTCCGAAGATGACAATCAAATCATGGTTTGAACATTGAATTATCAAAGTCTTAAGTATAATGACTGAATACATATTGGGAATACTCAAGGTTAAATATATCTTAATAGATCATTTACCATGATATTTTCATCTTAAGGGAATGATGAAACTGTATAAATTTAATGATGTTAGAATTAATTAGATTGAGGCTCATTTCAACTGACACAAATATCCAATTCCAATGCCAATTTCTATATCTAGATGTTGGAAAATGAAATGGTAATTGAAATGGATATGAATACATCGAGCTAAGTTCTAAGCTCCAAATAGTTTGGATTATGATTAAAAATAGCGAAGGAAGTTGGATTGAGCTAATTGATACATTCTCCAACTCACGTAGAGTACGATGTGTTTCATTGAGCTTACTTAGAGTGTGAATCGTTTCATCTCGAGCTCAAAGATAAAAGTGTAACATGTTTTTAAAAGTGGTATAAAGCCTGAAATTGGATAGTTATCCAAATTTTAAGTCACTATACATGGATAGTATGATCTCCACGATATTATCTCCAAGTATATGCATTTGTATCTCACGAGTCTTGATTGGATTTGACTCGTACAGTGTGATGTCAGTATCAAGACAATAATTGTTACTGTCATGATCAATTTTCAATAAGATTTTTTTATGAATATGGATCACAAATATATTCAATTATGTAATATGAACAAATATTCATAATAATTATTATTTATATAAATTTGATTTCTATAATTATTTCAATGCATTTATGTGAATATAGTTCACATTGGATTTTAAATGTAAATTGTATTTACCTTTATGTTTGGACTTATGAATACAACTAGTAAGTTACGAGGGTTCTAATACTTGTTGAGTTTGTTACTTTACCTAATTGGTAATTAAAAAAATTACTTAAAATCCTATTTGTTTTTAATGAGGACTTAATCATATCAGTTGATCCACCATCAAGAGGACTACATTTTAGGCATCTACCATGAGGAGAAGACTCCTCATAGACATCCATCATCCCTATGAAAGAGGGGGAAAAGCCTCTCTTTTCAAAGGCATGCATGCTCCTACCATTATTCTATTGACTTGAGATTTGAAGAAGAGAAGAGTTTGGAGAGTTGTGGATTCTCATACACATCTATTCTTCTAGCCCTACACATGAACCCTTCAAACCTCTCTCCTTCTATCCATTAGCATGACGTTGTAGAAGAAGATCGTGTCTTTCTTCATGATCTCGAGTATGAAGGATTGATTTCATGCAAAAATAATTATCCTTGTGTGGAAAAGTTCAAGAAGTCGACACCAAAGTTTGTGGGAAGCCATGCGACTCACTGTCATGCCCACGAGAGAAGCAAACACAAATCATGCTTGATTCAGGAGGTTTCTTTGTTTAGAAACTCACGCTTCAAGAGGTAACACTGATCTTATCTAAATACTCATTATACAATAAACCATATTAGAAAATTAGTTTCTCCAAATCAATGATTCCATAAAGCACAAATTTTGTACGCTAAAATTGCAAGTTCAAACGATGAACACTCAATGTTTTTACAACAAATTTGCTATTTTTCACCCTTCAATGATGCAAAGTTTTAAACTTCCTTCGTTGATATCATATTCTTACTTTGTAGTAGTTGTAGTGCATCCAAATCTAGTGAACAATCGACCAAATTATCCCGATCATCGGGTACATTATCTCGCGACTATTTTAATGATTTGAATGACTCGGTGACATATGATGTTGATTTTATTCCAACATATTTTGAACATATTTTTGGGATATGTGTGTGTGTGTGATGTTTAGAAGGTCTGGACTCATACACAAAAGACATACCAATATTTGGTGGGGTTTGTGAGGAGATTTGGATGTCGAAAATGATCGTAGACTCTGATTTCGATCGGAGATTATAGATAGAAAATACTAATTTGTACTAAAATATTTTTATTTATATAATATAATAAAATACTAATTAATAACTCATAAATTAAGTCTTCAATCAATACAAATTTTTTTTGCGATATCGATCGTATATCCTCGAGAAATTATATTTCTCCATTGCTTGAGGTGGAAAAAGACTCGTTTGTTTTAATGGATTGTTATTTCTTATTTTTGGACTAATATATATATATATATATATATATATATATATATATATATTCACATAAGGATATGGACTTAATATTTTGGAAATATTTGACAACGTAATGAATTTTAAGATCGAATTATATCATGCTTTCTAATTTGAGAACAATAGTCGCGACTTGCAAATTTAGAATCTAAAATTATTATTTGTTTATTTAGATATGTGAAATTACAAAGCCTATTTGTTCAATATTTCTTTTATTTGGATATGGACTTAGTTGTTTGAAAAATAAATTATTAATTATGAAATTGGTTGGATCAAATTTCATTGATTGTCTAATTATTGCGTTAGAAATTTATGAAAATTAAATTTGTTTTAAATTCCTCAATATTTGAGAGTTATTATATAGTATTATCAATTATAGAAAGATTGATAAACTCCCTCAGTACGATATGCACCAGTTTTGCTATCTAGAATTGAAACGATGAAGGTGACTAAATGTGGATATGTTGATGGGTTACCTAAGTGGCACCCTACAAAGCTTGACCGTAGAAGCCCTCCCTATTAGCATAATGTGCATGACCTGGTCGGATCCGTTTCAAGTGATGGTAGCATGATAACTAATTACATACTTTAGTAACTAAAAATTGGGATAATAAATTGTGTTGAATGAGAGTGTATACTATATCATAATGTCAAGTTCACATAAAATTGAAATGCGTGGATTGCTTGATTATCATTGTTTTAATTGGAGATGATCATATGTAATTATGACTCCAGAAAATAAATTCACATGGATCGGATTCTTCATTTCTTGAAAGAGATGGGTTACGTGCGCAATGACCCCAATATTATTCCCTATATTAGTGAGATGATATTGGATTGTGCATAGCGTAATATTTAAATTTTCCCATTGGCAGTTGGTTTAATCAACAACATGCTAACTACGTGTATATGGGGGTTATGGGTATTGAAGACCGAACTGAGAATGCATGTTGGACTTGCAAGGCGGAAAGAGTTCCGACTTCGTTCATTGTAATTGCATTTTCTCATATTATTAGGGTGCAATGAAAATGAAAAGGAGACTCAGATCTCAGGCCTTTGGGTTAGCATTCCTCATGCTTTGAAAGATTACAATGGAAAGACTTTAAAGTAAAAAATACGAGAACATCTTTTTTTTTAAAATTATATGTAATGTTTATTTACCTTAATCAAGATATAAGTGCATTCTTTCAATTTCAAATGACATCACTCTACCATAAAACAAGTAGTTTGAGGTCAATAGTTGACTAGTCCAAACTATTCATATTGGATCCAAAATTTAGAGCTTGTACTTGCGAAGGAGCACATTAAGTATGTACTCTCGAGCCTCAACTGCGACAACCCTCAAACTGATGATGCCAGAGAGTGTAGCAAATAGTAGGATGAGGACCATACGTTTGTTCATTGCTACATTCTTGGTTCAACATCCAATGTACTGCAGAAGCGGCATATGGATATTGAATCTGCTCAAAACATCTTAACAAATTTGAAGGAGATGTTTGGTGATGTGAATAGTACTCAACTATATGATACATTGAAAGAAATACTTCATTGCAAGATGCAGGAAGTAAATCTGCTTTGGGAGCACATACTCAAATGCTTCAGAATTCTTTAAGATGGAGAATTCAGGGACGGAGATTGACATCAATATGCAATCTAATTTCATATTACTATCTCTCCCTAATAATTTCATTGTTTCTCATCATATGAATAAATAAAACCTGGCAAATATTATGTTACTTTTATAATTAAAAAGCACTAAGGACATTATCATGAAGGAGAATCATTGTGGCAGTGTAATGGTCACATGTATCAAAGGGAAGCATGACAAAGGGAAGCACGACACGATGCATGGATTCAAAAAGGGTCTGGTCCAGAAGAAAAAAAGAAGAGTCACAGTGTTGGCACATCTCCTGAAGCTTCTACACATCTGACACACAAGAAGATGGATGTCTTCCCATCACTACAATAGTCTAAGGCACTGGAAGCGCAATTGTTCATAATACTTAAAATATCTTGAGAAGAGAAATGGTGTAGCTTCAGTAGGTGAAGACACAGATTTTAGTATGTTAAGAAGTAATTTTTAAGATGCCATTGGTTACACACAAAATCAGGATATTCAAATAAAATTTATTCAACTACAAGCAAATCAGATATTAAAATAATGTATTGGACAAGTATAGGATCAATTCACATAAACTCAGACATTTTTACGTGAATTTTTATTCTATTTACATTGTCATTTTTGACATTATTGATCCAAATTAAATCCTACATTTCTTTTTATTTCCACAACCTTAAAATGTGTCAAAATGTCACTAGGTTGTAGATATCATAAGGATTGTACAAGAATTTTCTGGGAATTTTCGGATTTTTGGCTATTTTTGAAAGAGCTACAGGAATTCATGTAATTTTCTAAGAAATCTAAGGGTGTGAATGTAAATAAAATTAAAAGTAAGGGTATAATTGAAATTACTAAAAACTATGTGAGCATAAATGGAATTTTCTAATAAAAAATATTTAATGTGTAAGTTGCATAAAAAATAAAAAACTTTGCGAAATTGTAGAAGAGTCCCCTAAAGGACTAAAAGTAAATATAAAAAGATGAATTAAAAAGACACAATTTTGCAGTGAATAAAAAAGGAATTAGATAAATTTCATAAAAGTGATCAATGCTTCTAGAAATTATGAATAGGTCCAAATTTTATAAAAAAAATCTAAATGAAATAAAAAATTATAATGGGATCCCCAGAATCCCTTCTTCTTTAGTCATGTGCGATGACAATTGGAGAGGCGCGTCGCGATGACATTTTGAGGTGGTGATGGAGACGCGTAGAGGTGGTGACGATCAATGTTGGAGGGCGGTTGATGATGGTGGGGACGAGATGCGACAGAGATAGAGGGCGGTGATATGGCATGGTGATGGAGCTCGAAGCACCCAAAAAATGGGTTTCGAGTTGGGTTCTTCCCAATGGCCTCTCTTCTTCCCCTCCTCCCCTTTTGTAGCTGGAGTCGTGGGAGGAAAGGGGGTGACAGTTGGCAATGTGCGGAGGAGGCAAAGCGGGCGGTAGTTGAAAGGTGGGAGGAGAGGGAGCGACGTAGGTGGTGCCTCCTGGACGAGGAAGAAGAAAGGGGGTGACATCAGCCCCTAATATGAAGATGGAAGGATGGGAGCCCCATGGGCCTCTTCCAAAGGAGACTTGTAAAATAAAAATAATTAAAATTGTTAGATATTTTAACATGGACTTGGAGCCCATGTTTTAAAATAATAATATAAGAAAGAAGAAGAAGAATGGAATGGTTATTTTTTTTAATTTCTGTTGCAATGCAATCTTTTGGATGATTTTGAATGTAATGAATATGAAAATCATGAATTGGACTTATGCAATAAATAAATAAAAATGCAACTAATTACACATGATTTTTGGTTAATAAAAGGTATAAAAACATGATAAATTACCGATTCATCATACCTCATATTTAACTTTTACTAGTCTCAAGAAAAATAATGATATGCAAAGAACAAGGGAAAACAATTAGAGAATGCACTAAAGATGGTTTATAGCATACACACCCACAAAGTTTTGAAATTATAAGCTAAGTTTGAGGAAATAAGAAATAAAAACTGAGTCGACCTCTAATTAATAATGTGTTCAGGCTCCTTTAGATTCAAGTATTTGATTCGACAAGCCTTATATTCTGACAACTTTAGTTGGTTCCTTCCATAAGTCAAGTCAGATTATCTCGACCAACAAATATTCTCTTTAACCTTAATTTGATTTTGAACTATGTATCAAAGGTTATAACTCATCTCAATTTACGAGATAAATATACCAGACAACCATAAGCAAGGTACTAGGAGATTCACAAAATCTAAAACCTCTACTCTCTCTAAGTATAGGTTTATTCTCATTTCAACTGAATCTGTTAGCAAAAGAAGATGGGTGCAAATTGTATAGAACTTGAATTTTCTAGGATTTTTCGTAGGACACTTTGTTTCGTAGCTCTCATTTTTTTTCTGTTTTTTGTAAAGCATAACCTTGGACCTCTTTAGCCTCTTTTAAATTAGTAGCAAAATTGGTCTGCTACTTGGTTTATTTAGTAGAGCTAGGTTATTTGAGTAAATTTTTCTTTGGTATCTCTTTGCTTTGCACTTGCATTTTTAGATTAGATGTCCCTTATTGTGCCTTCTTTTTGATAGGATTTTCTAGAATTGGATATTAAGATTACATATTTATAAAATGTGACTTTCATATACATGTATAAGGAAAGTTTGCTGACAGAAAACAACTTATAGAAAATAAGTGGTTCTTGAACTTAGATCATTAAATTTTACTTTCCCGAGATTCAAAGTCACTCCCTTCCCGTGTTATAGATCAAAACAATCCCTTGTAAACAAAAACTAAGTTGAACTAAGGTGTGAAATGCAGCTTATTCAAAAATCAATCAAGAGTAAAAGAGTGCTACAACCGTCAAGATGATCTATTTAGATACATATTTTGATTATCATATAAAATTAGTATAACTCAATGAATTAATTATAAAATAGACATGAAAAACATGAATACTCAAGCCTAAAGAAATCATCTGAAACTAAGTGGATTAAGGTCTCCGTGGTCTAAGTCTGAAACTTTTAAAAACAAGACTTCACATCCTTAAATTAGGAGAAAAATGTTGATATTTTTGAAGAAAAATGTTAAATTTTGTTGAGATTTTTTTACAATTTTTATTGGATTTTTTAGTATATGAAAATGCTTTTGATATTTAGTTAACAAAAATGCAAAAATGATGCAAACTTTGTTTTTTTAATGTGGTTTTTGTAATTAATGAAATGTAAATGAAAAATATTTTTGTTTTCTTGAAAATAAAAACAATGTAAAACAAATGGAATGTATGAAATGAGATGAATTTTTAAATGTAATAAAATAAAAATGACATGCATGAAATGTGATGTAATACCCACTCATAAATTGAGCCATGTCCGTATGGTGATAATAAAATGAGAAAAAATTGGGACAACTTGAATGAAGGGAGTGCAGATGCAAGTGATGAAAGATGCCTTTTTTCCTTTATTTTCTAATTGATTTAACCCCACCCCCCTTTTCGAGGGTTTCCCCCATACTTTTGTTGAGCTATAATGAAGTTCAAAAAATACAAGCTAGAGAAAACACTTGAAAGATAAATATGAGATTTGTCCCACAATGTGCCGATTTTAACATCCTCAGCCAAGATCCTCGGTTAGGAATACCATGTGTCTTAAGCATGACCAAAATTCGTGTTTAAAACACTAGGATGCAGTAGGAAGCTGGGGATGGTGTAGTGAAAGTATGGAAAGATGGTAGATAGAGTTAAAAAATTATTAATCCAGTTATCTCAATTTTGGGTATGGGAAATATGTTCTGGTTGAGCCATACTGGTAGTATGAAATCTGAATCAAGCGCTACTGACACACAAAGAGAGACACCTAGTAAGTCCTAAGGCTCGACCGAGTAGAAAGGTGAGTTGTGTACCTCTGATAGATTGTGTGATTCACAGTCATCTTCCTCTAGAATATCACTATAATTATACCATATGGTGTCCTCTCTTAATTCTAAGTCAAAATTCAGATCAAGCCATTGGGAATTATACTCAATAAACGCAAAGGGTGAGAGAGAGGGCTCTTCCATATCCAAAATTAACTAAATGTCTGAAGATGTGAGTTGAATATAATACACCAAGTTAAGTGGCTCTTCTTTCCTTCCGATGCATGTGGAAATTATTTTCTCATCCCTCAGAAAGTCATCAGGGATGACATCTGATGTAAAATTTGGGGTTGATGGGAAAAGGTGCAAAAAACTCAGTCACTAAATTTCTTTATTCATAGCATCCAAGAACTCATTGCATGAATCATAATCAGTTTTATCTATATTTTCAGATTTTGTTCAGAAGTCAAATTCACCCATGAATGAATATCAATTTCTTCTTCACTAAAATTATTCTTGATTTCATTCACAAACTCATTAGTTATTCCGATAATCTCCAGCTCAGAAATTTCTATCACTTGACTCATGAAGTTCATTCTGATTTATTCGAGTCAGGAATGTTGATATTATATTATTATGTTTCTTTGAAATAAAATTCAAACTCAAGCTATTACCCTAAAATAAAAATCCAAAATTGACCATTCCAAATCACCTAATGAAGTCTGAATTAGAAGCCTCAACTTTATTTAAATTTATATTATTTCTTTCTAGATCATTGCGACTTCCGAGAATCACATGGTAAGCATCAAGAATGTTATCAAACTTATTGGGTTCAAGATCAAAAAGAGTGGATGGGAACATGACTGCGATGAGAAATTCTTCTTCTATATTCTTAAAATTCATTTTATCATATTGTAATATTGTTCCTCGAGTTTGATTGAGAATATCTTCTATTCCTTTAGTTACGATCTCATGAAATCCCCTATGCTTGTCTCCAATGAAAACCTCGAAGAGTTTTCATGGTCTACATGGGGGATGACATGATAGACCAATTTCCAATGTACCATTCTCCTAAAAATGAATGTCTCTAGAAAATTGGGTGAGAGATGATGGATTTTTAAGTGTGGTAAAAATTTGGGGAGGTCCTCAGACAATTGGTATGTGGTGAAGGGATTTTCTTTGGAATTGGTCGATTTGTGGACTCAAGTTTCTTATTTTCTTGCTCTTCCATTACTCTTGTTATTTCTTTAATGTCAATCTTCATTTAACATAATATTCTGGACCCTTGCTTGGTTAGTAGAGAAGGATTAAGCATTATCTCCAAGATCTCTTGTTTTGCAAAAGTTATAGAGATGACTGAAAAATAGCCAGTCGGAATGTCTAAAAGGATAGACAATTACTGCTGTGATGAATAGTTGAAATTCACATAAATGGATTTATTTTATTATTTATACTCCCAAACTCAAGTGTATAACAATAAGTACGGGAGTGTCGAACTCAGGGAGGCAAAGTGTAGAAAATAAGAAAAAAAGGTAGCATATCTAAAGTAAGAGAGTGTTTTGATTTTTATTTATTTTTAGGAAATGATTCTAAAATTTTATTTTATTTAATTTTATGAATTTTACATTGTTTTTTTTATTTTATATATTAATAAGTAAAGAAATATAAGTATTATGTTTTTATTTTCTTATTTGACTTTTATTTTGTGATTTTTATGTTTTTTATTTTATTTCTAATTTTTATCAATTTTTAAATGGGTTTCAAAATTTTTATGGATTTTGGAGTATTTTTAAAGTGAAAAACAATGTTTTTATTGAAAAGAGGGAATTGTTTTTCATTTTTAAATGGAAAAATGAAGAAACTAATTTTATTTTATTTTTATTGAAAAGTAGATGACATACCTTTCCAAAAAGGTATTGTGCATTTTTTTTATGATTTTATTGAATTAGTAATGAATTTTTTAAGTTTTATGTATTTTCAATTTTTTATGGATTTTATTATTCAATTTTCATTTTATTTTGTTTATTTAGTAAAATGCATTGTATAGAATTTTTATAGAGTTTTTAGAGGTATTTTTCTATTTTTATGTATTTTTATTATTTATTGTATTTTCGATATTTTAATGAATTATTGAAAATGAAAAATAGTTTTTATTTTTAAATGCTAAATTAATACTATATATAGTTTTTTTATAGGTATATTTATATTATTTATATATTTTTTATTATGTATACAATATGTATTCATTTAATATAGTATATAGGGGATATTTATAATTTTTTGGAAATTATTAGGCGCATGTGAGAAGTAGAAATTCTAGGGGTGTGTTCGTGCAATTATCAAATGTGGGGGTGGGGGGTATTTGGGCGCAAAATTACCATCGAAGTACACTTTCTCATAACGTTTTCACCTTTATTAGGTTTGTTTGAAATGAATAATAAAGTCCATGTCTGTATATGTGATTCACCCCCAAAATATCTACCATTATCACATGAGTGTCACGCGCCTACTTAAGTAGTTCGCAGTGGGGTAGTGGACGTTGTTTGATGTTGCTACATATATGCACATAGAAGCGTTGGATATATCTATCTAATGGCTCTGAGGTTCCAGGTGATAGAATGCTTCAAGGACGATCTGATGCTGGTGTCACGCTCAAAGTTCAGGTGATACAATCAAGCATCCAAAAAGTGGTTCTCCTTCAGATCTCAGATGTTTATAGTCATTCTTCAGGTGATTTTCAATCTTCAAGTGCTAGTCCTTCAAATGTTTGCGGTCAGAAGGTGCTTTGATGGATTCCAAATGATGGCATTTGGGCTCGAAGTACTCAAAGGCAGTAAACGATTCCAGAACAAGGGTATTACAGTTTCGATCACCAATAAGGATGCTTCTTGTGATGCTTTTATTAAATTGACAAGAGATCTCATGTGTTTTGATCCCATACAACTGCATATCGATCGACACTCAGATCAAAGGTTGATAGATGCTCAGTTTGCTCCTCTACTATCGAATGTATGATTCTGATGGAAGTCCAATATTAAATCATGAAAACTCTCATGTGATAGAAGATGCTCGATCAGAACTTGGATGCTCGCTGGTATACTTGATATCAACCTATTGTACGTCGATTACGGAATTTGTACCAACACTTATAGATAAGGCTCGAGGATACTATCCTCTACCTGAATGTTACATGCAGGGAAAAATGGACATGGATGGTTGATCCCAAGCATAATGAGGGAATGGATCTAGGATTAGATCTGAGTTGATGTGATATGGACAGGTGATGGGCGAAGGCGGGGAAGCATAGTGATCGATGTGGTGATGAAACAAGATTAATTTTGAAATCGATTTGAAAAGAAAACGAAGGAAAAAAAAAGGAGAATGAAAGGGGAGGAAGAGAAGAGAAGAAGGAAATAACCTGGAAATGGAATGGATGATCACCTAGGAATCTGAATAAAAAGCTCCAGATGATCTTTGCCTCGACGCACGACGATGTAGAGTCTGGGCACAACAGAGTAGGGATGCAATGCCAACGATGGATCATACACGTCCTCCTCCTCACTCGACGTCGTCGGAGGCATTTTTAACTCACTCTCTCGATCTCACACAGGAACTCGTGGAGGTGGGAGGAAATAAATGGCAGATGGAGCTTCAGGAGGTGGATGGTGTCCTTAAATAAGGAGAAGAAACTTGGAGAGCACGACAGGAAGGAGATCATGAGGTGGTTGGTGTTTTTGATGGATAACAAGAAAGGTAGTCCTGGCTGATGGGAAAGGAAAAGGGAGACGGGGTTGGGGAAGAAGGAGAAAGGGCAGAGGAAGAAAGGAGGGAGGAGAGAGAAAAAGAAGAATTAAATTATAATAACTAAAAATTAACTAAAATAGTTGAATTAAATCAATAATTAAAATAAAAATTATATAAATCATTAATTAATTTAAGAAATAAAATATTAAATAATTTAGTTATGGTTTCAAATTAAATAAATAATATTATTTATTTAGTTAAATAAATACATATATAAATAATATAGGTATATTACACCAATATAAATAAATAAATATTTATTTTAAATTATGTTATATCTTAATAATTTTTTAATTTTATAGTAATAATATAATATAAATAAAACATAAATAAATTATCAAAAATACAAGAAATAATAAAAATAAACAGAATAAAATTAAAATACATTATACAATTATGCAAATAGGATCCTAGAACATACTTTTTGCATTAACTCTGATTTTAATGAAATCACTTTTATTTAATAGATAATTTTATAAAACAAACTTTAAAAGTAAGTACCCCCAATTCAGAATTCATATGATCGAGATATGAGGTTCGAAAGTTCAACTTTATGACTTTTTGGTTTTGAGATTTATTAGCATTTATTATTAATTAATATTAAATTATATTTTTATATTTTCTACTTATTTTTATAAATGATTTAGAAAAATAATTAGGTTAATCGGTATCAAGAATAATCAAATAGAAAATATAGAAAATTTAAATACATATTGTACATCTATACAAAGGGGTCCAAAAGTCAAAACTCACACACTTTATTATAATATTTTTTTGATATTTTTAATAAATAGTATTAGTTATAAAAGGATGTTTAAAAGTGAGTTTGGTTGATTTGGAGTTTGCTATAAATTGTTATGAACCTGTGAGGTCAGCTTTTACAACTTTTCCGATTCAATTTTTTTATTTATTTATACATTAAATATTCTTTTTGATATTTTTATAAATTAATATATATTATTTAAACAACTTTGAAGACAGAAATATTTTGATTTGTAATCTTTTGAATGATAAGTAAAATAGGTAAAGATATGTACAAGGTGAAAATTGTGTAAATGTACAATAATGATATTGATTTTCAGATATTTTTTTATAGATTTAGATGATTATCTCCCCCTATTTTTTAAATTTGTCGACCATGTCAATATTGATTTGGTCTCAGGATTAGGATAGGTTTGTACATATTTACATATATACATCCTTCATTCTTTTATTTTTTTTCTCTTTATTATTTTGTTTTGGGTAAAATAAGTGTCAAATATATAATATTAACAAACGATGTTAGAATATTAATTAGTGAGAGTTAGTGAATATCTACATTTATTTTATCAAGCATTTTAGCCAAAATGAAAGAATAAAGGAGATGAATCATGGACTCATCATTCCCCTATACTTTACCTTTGTTAGTCCATTAGCAAACACTTATTCTAAAAATAAGTGAAAGACAAAAAGAAAAAGAAAAAGGAAAATAAAAGAACTTAGAATATGATTGTTTATTTAAATAGAATTTTACTTCACCCAAAATCAAGAACTTAGAATAGGCCTTTGGATAAACGATTCGTTGGGACCTCACTAGATTTATGATTTAAGTCTCAACAATACTTAAGTTCCAAAAATCCTTATCCAGATTCACCTCAACAACCAACTCAGATCCACACATCCATCGCATAAACTATTCAACTTTGAAGTCAATTTGTACTGTGTGTGAAAGGTGTTAGCCTTTCCTGCTTAAAGAAGCAAAGAAACTACGCACCCCAGTAATACACTTCTATTGGGTTCTCATCTAACTACTCGATCCTCGAGGATGGAGGTATTTCCTTTTGAGTTCAGGTCATACTATGTACACAATCAAAAAAAGGGAAGGAATTAGAAGAATGAGAAGAGAATTGGAGTGTGACCGGTGTAGTCACATCTCCTTGTGAAGCTTGGCCATTTTAGCCAAGTCTCCACCAAGATATGCAGGTTATCTGAAGAATGGACCATTGTGGTCATGTATGTATTTCATATTTGACTTCTTTTTTGTAGAAGAGATTGTTGCACTACACTGATGTTTTGTGCCTTGACGAATATAGAATCTTTTTTCCATCCATTTTTTGGGGTCTTAGAAAAATTGTGCCAGCAGATCCATCCCTCATTCGAAGCTTTATTTCAACCCTGCACTCCCGTCTTTAGACGTCGGTGCCACTAAACAAGGATGAAAATCCACCACTAAAATGGATTGCCTTTTGAAATCCCTTACAAATTGAGCAAGGTTTGGTATGCATGAGTTCAAAATTGGTTCAAATGATGAAGAGTTAAATAAATGACACAAGGTACTTAAGCAAATTTAAGTTGAATTTCGAACACAGTCTTATGGATCCCAAAGAATTAAGTCGAAGATATGAAGAGTCTTAATTCTAGTTACTAATAAAATTCCTTCAGAACTAAGTGGATTAAGGCCAAAACCATGCTTTATCCTTCAAACTTAGCTCCATTTGGTTCAATAATAAAACTTGTTCTGAAAAATGTGAATGAATGCAATAACTTTTTTATGAAGTGATTTTTTTCAAATTAAAATTTTTATGTAATTTTCAAATAAATTTGCAAATTTTTATTGAATTTTAACACTTTTATTTTTTTGTGTATTTTAAAGAGTTAGTGAATTGAATCAATTACAAGAATTTGCAAAACAATTATGTACAATTTTACAAAGAATTTTACACATATATATATACATGATTATAACAACTTTATACGAAAGATTTTTTTAAAAAAATTTATCTAATTAAGGATTTTATGTACAAGTATTGTAAAACATCATATATTTTTTTTAAAAACTCTTTTTTATAGCTGATATTTACTTTTTTCCATCAAATTTTGAAAATCCAAAATATACACCCATACTTTTAGATCCATATTATTAAATATACAATAAAATATGAGTTATTACTTCTAATGTATATATAGAACATATATACGACACCTCTTATATTTAGCATGAACTATGTCCTCATAGTTACCAAAGAAGCGACAAAGGAAGACATAACTCAAGCTAGGGTGAAAAAAATACTATACTATAACAACTCAAAGAAAGAATAAACACATAGATGTCAAGCATCCCCTCTATACTTAGGATCAACTAATCCTAATTATAGGAAACTCAAAAACTAAGATGATCGAGGTCAAGAGAATGTGCATAATCAATGACTTGGCTTGTCCCCCTTATACTTAGAGTAAAATATCCCTAAGTATATAGAAAATATCAACTATTAATGTGCAAGCAAGAGAGCATATGATGCACAAAATGAAAACAACAAAGATGAAAATGAACGATACTACCTCCCTTATACTTACGGTAAATCACACCCTAAACATAAGCAATAACAAGGGTAATAAAAAAGAACAAATATAAACAGTACAATGTCCACACCCCCCTATACTTATGATAAAGTACATCCTAAGTATAGCAAAAATCCTAAGCGGGACCTAGGGTTTATGATAAATGAAAGAATGTATGAATAAAATAAAAAACACTTATGTACAAGGTGAAAAAGAATGAACAAATAAAAATGAACAAACTCAAGAAAGTCGAAGAGTAGCCTTCTTGCATGACCGAGGAATGATGGAATGTACAATAGAGAGGTCGACATCATGGTCATCCTCAGATATATCCATATCTGAATCAGAGGATCCTTGACCTGTGTCAACAGGTGAAGAGCGTTCCAGATGGCCGAAAAGATGGATAGTACTGACCTCTGAAAGTTGCACCAAAGTCTCTGAATCACTATCATCATCTAGACTAAAATAGGAAGATGAAGGATCATCCTCAAACACTGTATCCTCAACTTTGTGTGACTGAAGAGACATCGATGGGGTATCTAAAGCAGAAGCAATGAAGATTTCAAACTCTGCTGCAATTTGATCTGTCTCATCAATATAGCCCTTATTTGAATCTGAGTTAAAAGAGGGCTCAACAATCATGCTACTAGAAGGCTTGAATGAAGGATCTACAACTAAATCGGATTCGATCTTTGAAGTATGTGCCCCATCGATTTCATCTCAATGACATATATAATACAAATCTCATCAATGCATCTCCAAACATGTGTACACGGATCACCAAAGACTATGCACTCCAAGTTTTCCTCTTTGGAGAGGAAATCTCGGGTCTCGGTAGAATAAGAAGGGATAGGATCGTGTCTAACCTCAATTGTAAAGTCACATGCATCTATCTCTGATGGAATGGTAGCACATTCATCTAATGCACGACTCCATAATGGCTCGAAGCTCGGCATTGTGCTGCTGGGTGGAAAAGTGACACTATCTATCCCATAATCAATAATGGGCCTGACTGCACACAGAAAAGGCTGATCACTAATAATGTCAGTATCATGTAATGATACTGAAGAGTCTGAGTCTAAGATAACGAAATCCACAGTGAATTTTGTGCCTTTACTAATGGATACATATTCCGTATATCCGTTTTACTAATGGATACATACATGCATATTTTTTTATATAAACAAGTATTTATATCAGCATCCATATATACATCTCATTTATATTTATAAATTTATTTTGACTATTTACAAAATAATTTTATGCATTCACCCATCATATATACATGTGATGGCACTGAAGAGTCAAAGTCTACGATAACAAATGTATAACAAAGTAGCGATCCCCCATTGTTATAGCCCATTCTGAAACTTCGCGAGTTTCCGATGTAGGATTATGTTTGATGTTGGGTGTTATAACCTCCTCCACTTATATTGACAACGTCCTCGTTGCAACATGATCCACCACTTATTCCTAGTGACAATGGTTGTTGTATGCTCCCGGATTAGGTCCCTTGGGGTAGTTCTTTCCACTATCAGAGGTAACTTGCTCTGATACCATTTACAATGTCTCGTACTTAGGTCACTGATCTGATATTGAGAAAAACTAACCTCGACAACTTGTTGTGTTTCTACCCGATTGAACCCATTGTCAACCACTCAAAATGCTTAAATCAAGTTGTCAAATAGTAATCTCCTACTCCAAAACTTCATGAGTTTCCGATATTGGACTCCGTTTGAGATTGAGTTGTTACATAAGCCAACAATAAAGGTCTAGGGGATAAGATCCTTTAACAGACAGGCTTGAGAGATGAGGCATTAGTCTTACTTGTAAATAGATTGTAGAGGTAAAAATGGTTGACAAATTTACTTTATTACTTTGCACTTCTTAGCTCCATTCTCTCAATCTTTGCTCTTTCTTATGCTACGCGATGGATAAAATTGTCGGTGGAGCTCTAAGCGAGCTCAAGCGAGACGGAGTGGGATGGAGGTCTAAGTGAGCTCAAGCAAGACGAAGTGGGAGCATGGGTGTTAGGGTATAAATATCATACTTCGTAGTCCACCTCGCCGTCATAGGCGCTGCAATGCCCCTACATGCCTCCCCCTCCGTATATCGGAAACTCACGAAGTTTTCGAGTGGGCTATAACAAAAGCTCCCCCTTCGTCTATCCATTTTACTAATGGATATGTACATGTATATTTTTTTGATATCAACAAATATTTATATCAGCGTCCATATACCCATTTCATATATAAATATACTTATAAATTTATTTTGACAATTTACAACATAATTTTATAAATTCTCCCATCATATTTTAATTTATTTGTTATGAAATAAATACATTTGGTTTATCTATATCATGTAAGGCAACGATATATACATATATATTTAAGCTAATCCATAGAGTATTTAATCCATTTGACATACATGTAAGTTTTTAGGATATGATAATTTAGTTTCAATAATCTATGTTCACATCTGCATCTATGGTAACACCTATATACATGTCTGTGGGTATATCCGACAGATTGCATTCCTGGTTATCTTACTCTACTGTGCTCTTCCCAAACGATAGGGAGAGAGAAGTGTGGAATTGAATTTGATATGTTAGCGAACTATTTAATCACTGCTTTCCATTGGGATCATATTTTATAGGATATTGATCCACCTCCATTTGAGCAAAACAAGGAGTCGTGGATTAATAACAATGTGTTCACCTTTGGAAATAAGAAGGCAGTCGATCTGTCAAGCTCAACAAAAAGAGAAGCAGATCTGTTGAAGCAGGACAAGAGTTACGAAGAAGCCAAAAACAGAAGGAATGATCTAGAATCACGTATATACCAAGTTCGCAAGGAGGTATGTATGTACGTACGTACATATATTGTATCAGCAACCACCAACAGGAAGGCCAAAGTGACAGTATAATATTATAGTTTCTTGCTGACGTAGGTGGAGGGGCATAGAACAATCACAGCTGAATCGAAGGACACCATTTCCAGAAAGCTAGAGGAGATGGAACAACGGCTTTATGAGAACGGGGATGGTTTATCTCAAGATGATTACGCTGCTCGAATGGAAGAATTGGAAGTATCTCTCCTTTTCCTACTGGTATTCTGCTACTAATATCAGTTAAAAGTAACCATTCCCATTTCATTGTTGATAGGTTATTCTCAGGAACACGACGCCTTTATCGTCGGATGTCTTCGAAACAAAAGTCTCCGAAGAGATGAGCAATCTGAAGCTGGCATCAGCTATGTAATGCAAATGCAATCATGTCTCTTTATCTTTAATTACGACTATGCTCATCGTACGGCATAAGTATGAGGTTTCTATGACAGGTCTGCTTCAAAACCTACGGATGGATCATCAAGTTCTGCGCAAGAAGTCCGTCGGCTAGGACGCAAAAGAAAAGAAACAGAAGAAGGCATCAGTCCGATAAACGAAAGGAAGGTCGCACAGAAAAGAAGAGTATAACGAAAAACATTCTTCATCTATCACACAATCGGGATCAAAGTGGTTATATTTCCCTACATCTTTTATTGGAAATCATGAAAGTTCCCATTGAATAAATTAATTTGCCAATGGACCTAAAGTCTAATTTGGTACTAGGCACAAAAAAGTTTGGCGTTTTTAGATGAGGTGGTAAGACCTCAACTCGCGTTTGAGATAGTGGTAAATTCACTAATGAGCTCAACTCAATAGCAAGTTAAGTTTGTGAAGTTTTTTTTTCAGGGAATAAATAGCGTTTTTTTCTGTTGAAATGGTTAGTTGTGATATGATTTGTTTGGAACTTTATGTCTTGATTGATTGTTGAGTAGTATCATGAAATAGGTACATTTCATCAAAAGATAAAGTTCATTGTCCCAAAGAACCGAGGCAAACAAGTAAAGCCAGACAACAACAGAATAGGATGAAAAAACACTGGGAGACCATAGCATTTAGTACAGATTTAATTAACAAGACTTTTAATTTTTAAGTACGAATGTTATATGTAGTGGTGCTTGATCGAATATTAGAATGCATCGAGAATTAGCTTCAATTCTTCTAAAAATGTTGAGTTTGAACTCGGATTAAATTTGAAATGAATTTTTTAATTTGAATCCAAATTTGTTTTATTTTGAGTTTATTTAAAATCATTTCATTTTATTTTGAACATGAAACGTTGATTGATGCTTCAAAACTATGTTCCTTCCTTTTTTTTGGAATATCAATTAGGGATTTTTACATCCATTGATTTTACAATTAAATTATAACATTGCGTAATCGTGAATTACATCCAGGACCTTGAACAGTAGTTAACTCTTACACCCATAACCCATGTTAACTTCCATCTGATTTCTTGTTAAATATTTTGCATTTATACCCTTAAGTCAACTCCCCTTCCTCATTTAGCCCCTTCCTCATTTAGCCAGCCAACACCCCCCTCCCACGTCTTCCGCTTCCCCCACTATCCATACACTCCCTCGTCGAGCTCCTCCTCCTCCCCTGCATCCTCCAACACCTACCTCCTCCTCTCCTTCCTCCCCCGCCGACCTCCTTTCCTTCCCTCGTGAAAGTCCTACCCCTGTCGACCACTCGCCTACAAGCCCCCTACCCCCGCTTGCAAGCACCCATCCCCCTGCAAAGCCCCCTACCGATGCACGTGCCATGTACAACTCTGCTAAGGTGAGCCTCACCTTCTGGGCCAACAACGCCAACATCTTCTGCGACCCATCGTCACGTACGACACTACCTTCCGGGCAGTGACAGAGAGAGGGGGCAGGTGGGGGCTTAGTCCCCCTGGCTCTCAATTAAGTCCCTATATATATGTTTAATATATAGTATTATATATGATCTAAAGATACTATTTAATAATTAAAATTTATATGTTATGTTATAATAGCCCCACATATATCAACAAAAAAATCAATATATATATATATATGATCTAACTACAATAATTAATTTTTAACATTACATGATGTGCATAATCGGATACTGTATATCCGTATATGTTCATCATCATATCCATTTATAAATCGTCATGGATATATAGTTTTTATTTTAGCATATATGGTATAGATAACAAATTTTCTTTTATATTTCTTTGCATAGACGTATATGGATTTTGATACTTCTTTCATTTTTTAGGATCTTAAAACGGATATGGTTACATATTTCTCTAGTGTATACATATATGGATACAAATACATATTTGTATCTACATGTTTGCAATCATATTTTTATCTACGTCGATTTTAAAATAGTATGCAGATGCATGTACGCATGTCAAAATATGTATAAACAAATATGATAAGGGATTGGTACACATATCTATATAGTGTTACTTGTTTGAACATATTAAATCTAATGGTATTTATTAATATCACAATAATAAATGTGTATTTCAGTTATATGAAGAGTTTTGTGGTGATCTTTTGGCCAATATGATATTTATATATTATTCATGTTCGATTATAACTTTATATGGGTTTTTTTTGTAAAAAAAATATCTTCCCAATATTAGTTTCAATCAATTATGGAATTATTGGAAGCCCGCCTTATAAATTGAATTCGTTTCCACAAATCCAACCTCATAAATTGAAACTTCCGTTAATGTTCTACACATGCTCCAAATTTTGCTCAAATCTGATGACATTTCCTGATTTATCTTAGTGGTTAAAAGGTCAATCAATATTTAATCAACTTAAGTCTCATTTAAAAGAGAATCAAACTTTTTATCATTGGTATAAAATAGCAAATGATCTTGGATTTGAGTAAAATTAGGAGGATATGCATAACATTATTCGAAGATTCTATCTATAAGCTTGGATTTTAAGAAACAAATTTGAAAAAAAATTACAATACCTTTTTTGTAACTCACATGGTGGAACCCCTCTCCAAATATTAAAAATTAAAATAACAAGATAAATTAGATAAATAATATCTAAATAATTTGTCTCCCCTCTCCCCCTGCCTGAAGTAATTTAACCCCTAAAAGAATTTTCTGGCTTTGTCCCTGCTTAGGGGGGGTGGCGCCGTTGCTACCTGACGAAAGGGCGGAGGGTCCTTGGATCCCAAGCCGACGCCTTGATGTTGTCCGCGTGCTGCAAGCACTACGTGACCTACGATGTCGATGAATGGGGGAACCTCACACGCTACACCTCCGATGCGAAGTGACGAAGCAGGACATGGAGGATACCTATCAGCCGTCTTTCCGGAGCTGGTGCGGGAAGGGCGCATGAGCTTCCTCATGTGCTCCTATAATGCTGTCAATGGCGTGCCTATGTGCGCTGACGAGGGGCTCCTCTGAAGGTTAGGGAGGAATGGGGGATTCCGTGGGTATATCACGTCTGACTGCAATGATGTTACCACCATCTCTGAGTATCAGAAGTTTGCTCCCACTGTTGTGGAAGTTGTCGTGAATGCGCTTAAAGCTGGCGTGGACATCAACATCCTCTATTGATGAAGTAGATATCGATCGTTCCCTGTTTCATCCCTTCTCCGTTCAGCTCTGTCTTGGAATCTATGATGGAGATCCCGCCGTCAGCTCCCCATACTAGAATTTGGGCCCTGAGGATATGTGTACCGAGAACCGTCATCAACTAAATCTTGAAGCTGCAATACAAGGGATTGTTCTCTGGCATGTTCGGTTGGGGGGTTACCCCTCACTTTAGGTGGGTAACCCCCCAAACCCCTCCCTTTTAAACCACTAGTGGGGCCCACTCCCTTCCCATCAAAAAAATATATATTATACCATCATATCATCTACAAATCATAAAATACTCAACTTCTAATCACTATTCCAAACTTCAATACAATCACATCACAACAACCACTCACTTTCTCAAATTTCCATACAATCATACCACCGAACGGGTTCCACCCCGGGATAACCCGCCAACCGAACGGCCACATAGGGTGTGTTCGGTTGGGGGTTACCCCCCACTTTGGGTGGGTTACCCCCCAAAACCCATATCCCAAACCCACTTGTGGAGTTCACTATCTTTTCATCATAAAAATATATATTATACCATTATATCATCTAAAAATCATAAAATACTCAACTTCTACTCGTTACTTCAAACTTCAATACAATCACATCACAACAACTACCCACTTTTTCAAATTCCAATACAAGCATATCATAATAACTACACACTTTTTCAAATTTTAATACAATCACATCATACAAACCCACCCAACCCTTAACCCACCAACCAAACACACAAATACAAAAACGGATTATCCTCCCCCAGATAACCCACGAACCAAACGCACCCTTAATGATTTTCTCCCACTATCTCCTACAGACGTGCCTTGGCTCCCTCTCATCAACCCTGTTGGAAATGACACTTTGAAACTTGGTGGCAGTTACTAGGAGTTCCTAATACTGAGAAGAGTTTGTGTGATGCACTGGGTGCACATAGTCATCATGTCTCTTTTGTCGTTGGGTGCTTCGATGCTATAAATTGCAACTCAACAGATGGAATTGGGGAAGCAGTCTGTGCGGCGAATAAGGCAGATATCAAGGTCTTCGTACACGAGTGCAGGTTCTTCGACGGCATTGGGGTGCGGCCGGGATGCTGGGGGAAGGTGGTCAGTGGCGGAGGAAGGGTTAGGAGATTGGAGGTGGTCGGAGGGGGGAGGTGGAGGCAGGGGAGGTGGAGGGTGATGGAAGTTGTAGGGTAGGGAGTAATTTTTCTATTTAATTATTAACCATTGGATTGAGGATGAGTAAAATTAACTCAATTGTGTGGGTGAGTTAGTGTATTAAATTAACAAAGAGTTACGGGTGTGAGATGGAGTGACTATCCAAGGTTTCTCATGTAATTCACGATTATGCGGGGTTATGATTATAATTGCAAAATTACTCAGGGTTATGGGTGTAAAAATCCCTATCAATTATGCCCTTTGACTTCTTCGACTATGATCACTTATGCCCCTATGTACCATATCTATCCCAAATAGACATTAACTTTGAGAACACAAGGGTGATTAGATAAAAATGGAAGGTAGACATGTCCTTTTCATCTCATTTTCCTCTTCTTCCCTCCTCTCCCCCTAGACATCACTCATTTTCTGCTTCCCACTCGCCCTACAGTCCCTCCATTCTTATTCTTCTTCTTCTTCCTTCATCCAAACACCAAATCATCAAAATTTTTGTATTTTCATGGATAAATGACCTATTGCGGACCCCTTCTCTGTCTCTGCCATGCCCCCTCTTCCTCCCCTCGGCGGACCCTTCACCGTCAACCAACCCAGTTCCGACCGGCCAAATGCACCCATTTTCTTCCCTTCTGCTTCTTCTACACCCCACGTGCCTCCAGACCACCTGATTCCCTCTGGATCGGGAATTGGGTGATCCACCACCTCCTCTCCCCATTCCAGCCGCTAATGTCTCGAGGCAATTTTCCCTCGACCAATGTATCTTTTTGTGCATGTCCTAGGGGTATATGCCTCAAACGAGGTAATTTTGTCGAAGCTGGAAGTTCTTGGAGCACCATTTCTTCTTCAACATCGGGGGCTTGCCGGAGACCTTCCTATCCTTACCGGAGCCCACCGGTTGGTGCGTGAGGCTCCTAGGAAGCCTTTGTGTCTCAGCCGAGTCCCCGAGCCTGTCAGAGGAGGGAGTTGTGCATGATCTAAGCTCGGGCTTGACCGAGTTCTCCCCTGTATTTCCAGTGGAGGTCTCAACCGTCCGATACAGAAGGAGGGCCATATGTTCCAGCCACCATTGGATGTGACATGTCTGCGACCATTGATCTTTGCCAGGAGATCTAATCCATGTCGTTGCTCTCCAACAGTCATCATGTCACCTGCGCCTATCCTGTGGATAAGTGGCACGCTCACAGCCGTTCGATTAGACACACTTTGGAGGTAAATTGCAAAAAACATCCCTCATTTTTATTTTTTTGAATTGGTCCTTCAATTATTTTATCTAGTTTAATTTTTTTGTAAAATTTTCATGTGAACCCTATTTTTATTTTATATTGCATCTAGGCATGTGCCACGTCACCTCACATGTCGTTCCACGTGAGGTGGAAATTTTGTACTTAAGCTCTATGGATTTTTGTATTTCAATTTAGTCCTGAAATTTTTAATATTAGTTGTAAATTTTGATATTTTACAGAAACAATCATGCCTTTATTTTTAAATGAAAAATACCCTCGCTAGTTCAATAATCTGTACTCCAAAAATTATGAAAAATTAGGGTTAAGTATGTACTAGCATATGCATTTTAGGTATTTTCAAAGGGCTTTATATTTTTGGAATTGCATTTTAGGTATTTTAATTATTTATTAAAAATAAAAAAGAGTACATCATATCCCTATAGGAATTAAAAATTACCAAAAAATATAAAGCCCTTTGAAAATTTCAAATATTATTTTTTATCTATTTTAATATTTTTATCTCCAGATCAAATTACTAAAAATAGAAGTAGACTAAAAAATTAAAAGCTCCTAAATCTTTTATAAAAATATAAAAAAATACCAAAAATCCAAGAATATTTCTTTTTGCCTCTAAAATTTCTTTATATTATTAATTATATATTAAAATTGATTCAGAGAAACTTTGCCATTTATTGCTATTTTATCTTTAAATCAGTCGACCTATTTATTTAATCCCTATTTTGGTATATTTTTACTTTAAAAATATAAAGAATTATCGAAAATTCCTTTAAAATCATAAAAATAACAAAATCTTTTAAAACCCAAAAATAATTAATTTTACAATTTTTGGTTATTTTATGGTATTTATAATTATAGTATCTTCTATTATATATATAGTTATATATATTCCTATACTGATTATTTAAAAGAAAAGGAAATTAAAATACAAAAATATAAAAAAAAGAAAGCTAAAAAATATAAAATTATAAACACAAAAAATATAAAAATTAAAATCCATAAAAAAACATAGTTAAAAACCACAAAAAAAGATAATAAAAAGACAAGAGGAAAGGACAAGTTTTGGATTTCAATTCCTCAATCTACCGTTTGCCCCCTTTTATTCGACACTCTACATACTTGCACTACACACACATTTTTTAGATTTAAATAAAATAAATTTTAACTTGACATATTTTTATTGCCATTGCTATATTTTATTTATGGGTTAATTGGTTAATTATATTTTCGTGAGTGTTTGTTTCAGCGACAGTGTAGTTCTTGCCTTGTGTAGACTACAATAGACTCTCGCAAAATCTGAGTTTTCAATAAGTTATAGAGGGTTTGCAATATTTTTGGTTTTTCTTTTGAATTTTTAGTGATTTTTCATCTCAAGGTAAAAATATACTAATAGATAGCCCCTAATTTTAAAAAATCAAAATTTTTTTCTAATTTTTATGGAATTTTTTATTCAAACAAGAGATAAATGCATTGTTTTTGGAATTTTAGATATCGGAAAATAGTTTAATTTGCCATGAGAAAAACATGTGTGATTTGATAATATAACAAGCATTTAAAATAAAATTCCTACAATTCTTAAATGTAAAATGCTTTTTTAATGCAAGAAATACAAAAAATAAAAATATAGGACTAATAAGGATTAAAATAAAAAAATAAATAAAAATGCAATTAGGAACCAAAATAGGAAGTCCATCGGCTTCTACATAATTTTTCTACAAATATTTAATTCATTCAACGCTAATTGGGGTATGAATACAATTTACAAAATATGAAAGGGCATACATGCAAATATTCAAAAAAATTAATCTTAATTACATTTTTATTGGAGTAACCATACAAAAACCTACCACCTCACGTGTATGGGCACACGAGGTGACGTGGCGAGGGACCAAAGTGCAAACAAAAATAGTACATAAGAATACTTACAAAATAACCTAAAGTTTTTACACTACATATGAAATTTTATGGACTAAAAGTAAAATACAAAGAGTTTACAAAATACCCCCTAAAGGAACTTATGGACGGTTAGATCTTCTTCACTTGCCATGCTTCACGCAATGGACGATGGATGACGCTTCGCTCTGGAGGGCTGAGATTATATCACAGATGGAGATCTGACAGCCACAACGCGATCAATCCAACAACAGTAGGCAGAGGTTCAAGAAGAACTAAGAAGAAGCTCGCCTCCTACGAGCTTCGATCTGCTCTCCAAATCACCTTCAACCACCTGGGATGCTCTCAAGAAGCCTAAAACATCATCGATGATGGTCCGCACTAGCTAGAAGCTTCAAAAGGCTCTTGAGAGCTCTGACATGGTTAGATGGAGTCAAGGAATCAAAGGATATTCAAGTACCTTATTCTTGGAAAAAAATCAACCTATGACGGGTCTTTGATGCTCCATGACCTGCAAGGAATGACCATCGAGAAAAAAAATGGGTCTCTAGGGGTCTATGTGAGTCAGAAATGGATGGAGATGCGGTCTGGCGGAGCTCTCCAACAAAGTGGTGGAGGAGGAGAGTTGATTCCTTGATCTAAGAAAGATCAAGGGGGCCAGAGGTACTTGGGATGTAGAAGAAGTAAAGGGGATCAGGGGATGGCGAAGCCACAATGAGCTTTGACAGACTACGAGTTTTGGATTTAACACAAATAAAATGAAATCGATGAAATAAAAACCTAGACTATCATAACCTAAGCTTAGGAACATAAAAATTGCTTAAATTAGGGCTCTTCCTACTTTAGAAGGGATCCTGGTCAGAGCTCCACCGAAGAAGAACAACAATTCTCGGATCATCACCTGAACTCCTCTTCCTCCATGCAAACTGATCTAGCGATGTTCATGTTGTCACAAGGAAACTCTAAGGCATGAGAGTCAGGGATTTCGAGGGGATAAAGGGGATCAAAAATCAAAAGGAACTCGATGAGTCATTTTATACACTAGAGACTTTGATTACGACAACAATCAGTTACAGAGCACCATCGATCGAGGAATCGATGTGGCATGAAAGTTCAACATATGTGAGCCAAAAGTCAAGAAGGATCTGAGCATAGATAGTGAAAGGAAAATTAGGGAAATTTTGAGGATATCAAGCGTTTGAATATGTCTAACAAGATAGGGCTACAAGTGGTTCAGTTGATCGAAGTCAACTGAAGATTGATCCTGATTGGGCCACATCACTCACAAAATGACAAAACAAAAAATAAAAGAGAAAATACATCCAAATAAAAAGTAAATGATTTATTTAATTTTTGGCCAAAACATGAAAAATATTTATTATTTTATGTATCATTTTAATATGATTTTTATTTATTTTTACAAGATATTTTAATGTAAGTTACTTTTTACAAGTATAAATATATGTATATTGATCTATGTATTGGGTGTTTATTTTATATTTATATTTCCTAATTTATTATTTTATCTACATATTGTATATATTTATGCTTTATTTTAATAAATATAAATATTTTTTTGAAGCATTTTTCTGAGATGATTTGTATACTTGAATAAATAGATGTGTTTATTATATTAGTTTGTGTATACATAATTCATCTATCTATAGGGTATACTGATTTATTTAATTACATTTTTAATGAGATTTTTTAATCTATGTATGTATATATATTATAATAATAATTACAAAATTATAAAAATATAAAACTATAAAAAAATACAAAAATCAAATGATTATTTTATTCAGGGATAATGTACAATAGGGGTCCAAAATCAAACTTTTGCATATGAACTCCAAATTATGAAATCACCTTAATTAAATAGGTAATTAAAAGTTATATACAATTAAAGATGATTTCGTGAATTTTGATTTCATATGGAAAATATACAAGTCTTTGAAGTTTAGATTTTGAATTTTTATTCTGAGTGTGTAGAGCACTATGCGCTATGTTTATGTGAATTCAATTTATATTTTTATGTATTTTTATCTACAAATTTCATGTATAAAGTTTATTTATTTGAAGTGTAAATAATAAAGAATAAAATAGGTTCTAAAATGGCTTTGTTGGGGAGCTACAAATTAGGATTTTATTAGTTTGTTGGCTCTTATCTCCCCCCCCACTTTATTCCTTGTCGACCTAGCCATCACGATGCCTGGATCTCGGGGTTTTAGGTCATTCAATACCTATGGTATATCATTTCATTTTCTTTATTATTTTGTTTTGGTTTTAGATACAACATTTTATACAGTGTTTTACAATGTAAATAATAGACTTTATTTTAGTAAGATAATGATGTATACATGCATTTAGTTAGTATTTAGAGGCCAAAATGAAAGAAGAAAGGTAATGAAATTGAGATTAATCACCCCTATACTTGCCTTCGCTAGTCCCTAGCAAACACTTATGCCTATAAGTGCAAAAAGAAATAAAGAAAAGAAAAAGAAAGAACTTGGAACAAATTTTGATGGTTAAACTTGTCTTATTAAAATCAAAGTGTGGCGCTTAGTGGAGACCTTTGAATTACTAGTGTGTTCGGAACTGCACTAAAGTTAGGAAATGTGACATAACAACCCTTAGGTTCTATAATCCTAGCGTTCAATTCTCTTCATCATCAGGTAAGAGCCATCCTCTCGGTCACATACTCTTGAAATTTTGAAATGACAGATCGAGTGTGTGGATTTTTAAACCTCTTCCTAGATAAAACCACTGAACTATAAAAGAGTCTTCTCTCCCGGTAGCTCGTCCTCGTGGAGGCAAATATTTCCTTCTAAGGTTAGGTACCATTAGTCTTTACAACCAAGTGGAGAAAGAAGCTAGAAGAATGGAAAAAGAACTAGGAATTGACCAGTGTAGTCTTCATTCCCTTGTTAAGCCCGATCGACGTAATCGAGTCTTCACCAAGAAGCAAGATTTTTCTAAAGCTTAAACTTTTGGTGGATTTTTCGATGTAGGATTATTCATATTTTTCTTTAACTTTGCATTTCTCTATATTCTTGCTTGTGCCATGGAGGATATAGCATCTTTTTGGTCCCCTATTTTTTTAGGATCTTGGAATAAATTTGTGTGCCTCATCCGCAACATTATCTCAATTCATTTCTAGTCTTTAGATATCATGGATACCATAAGAAGTGGGTAAGGGTATCGATTTCAGCAATCCCCAAGAATGATTCCTGAGCCACCCTTAACGAAGCAGCCTAGCATCGTCCCGACTTGAACTCCAAGGTCTTTCATCAGCTCATCTGAGTTGAGCTAAGTGTTAATGGCAAGGTGTCTGGTCAACCCCTAGTCTCAAGATTCTAATATGAAGGGTTCTAGTTAGACACAATGAATCGACTCATGAATATAGTCTCAATGAATCTAAAGAATTAAATCAAGGCAACCTGAAGTATCCCAATTTCAGTCCTTATCAAGTTCCTCTGAAATTAAGCGTATTAAGGTCTATAAAAAGCTCCAATCTTCAAATTTTAATTCAAACTTGTTCAATTGTCGTGATCATTTCGAAAAATACGAATGCTATGTACAATGCAAGAAAAAAATCTTTTTATGAAACTATTTTCTATTTTGAACTTTTTATGGATTTTTAGTAAAGTTTTGCAAATTTTTATGTAGTTTTTTTAAAAGATTTTGCAAACTTTTGTATTTTAAAATTTGCATATTTTTACGGATTTTTGAATAAGGATCAATGAAGAAATATACAAAGCTATTTACACTAGAGTACATCTATTTTTACAAGGGTGGTGTATTCTACACAGAGAATTTACAAGATAAAAGTTAGTGATTATTTACAAGATTTATATACATGTTTTATACACCTTTTATAAGGATTTTATTTGAGATATTATTTACACAAGGTCGTACGGCGGAGGTAGTGCCCTGAGCTGAGCTCCAATTGAAGCTTCGATCTTTGCTTCACGTCCCAGGCATGGCATGAATCTAGAACGTCCTAGCATGGGCCGTGGCAAGGCCATGGGTCACTCCAAGGCTGAAGGGTCATCATCACATCATTGATCCGACCTCCCCTTGTCATGGAAAGGTGGAGAGACGTCGAGCCTAAGCCTTCATGAAGGTGGACAAGAAAGAACAAAGCTGATGATGAAGGATTTGAAGGGAAGTAGATGAGGGTTATAGAAGTGATGGAGGCATTTATAAACCCTACTTACTTTGAGCGACAGGGGCAGAAATGGCATGTTAGGGTTTAGGCGTTAACGGGAGTGAACGGTTTATGTAGGGGTCATGTTTGATCGTGGGAAGGTGGTGTTAAGTGGATACTAAAAATTGAAGAAGGAAAGGGAATGGTGATGCATAATTGGGGAAATGGCAGTTACGAGAGGAAGACAAAGGTGATGAGACATTTAATCAAGCAAACCAACAGCTACGAGAGTGGTGCGAGTGGGTAGCTCGGATGTGATTTGGATATGAGATCAGACGGTGGGGAGTGAAGCATAGTTGAACGGGTGTGATTGGATCAACCAGAAGGATCGTGCGGTTCAGAGAGGAGGCGGGTGTCAACAATGGGTTGGGCCACATGGGCTACTCTAGGGACGGTAACGGAGACCATTTGGGAAAAAAATAGGAAAACAAATAAAATTATAAAATAAATAATTACAAGAAATTAAAAAGTGTAAAATATGAAAGTTGTAGATCTCGATGAGATCTATAAGTTTTATATTGAACAAAAAAGTCAAAATAGATAACATATACATATTAATATTTTTGTAAGTACTTTTAATGAATTAAAAACACTTCTTTTAATTTCTTTTATTATTTTTTGAACTTTTAATTTATAAATAATGTCAAAACATATATATATATATGATCATTATCTAATTTCAAGATTTTTAATAAATAATAAAATGCAGAAAATGAAGCACAATAATATAGTTAAGTATATACGATTATTAAGGTTAGTTATGTACATCAGGTTAATTTTTAATTTTAATTAATTAGGTTAGTCGTTATTGAATAATTTAAGAGAGGAGGATAAATAAATAATAATAATAATAAGATAAATCACAGATTTACCAGAAAGTTACTTACGCATGGGTGTAGGCTCCCCAATCCTTATTTATATGTTGTTTTATTCTTAGAGTGCATTTTAGAGGTTTTCTCGATTCATGAGATATGGAAGAAAAAGTCTTCTAGAATTACCGATTGGTCTAATAAAAAATGTTAAATATAAAATTGAAACAAATAACATATAACATTGTGACACACATACTTTACTGTGAGCATGTCAATGTGGTTCGACCTCGTACTCTTTACAATATAATTTTTTTTATAAAATTTTGAATGCTTTAGTATGCTGGTTAAGGTTGCAGTGATTATTTACTTATCTCATGAAAACTTGAGCAAACTTCAACAATAGAGGGACTAGAACATACCCTTAGTATCAAAAAACGTTAAAGAACATGATCCAAGGAGGGAAGAGATCAACTTCTACCTCGTTGAATTTTTCCCTGTTTAGTTTTTGAAGCTTCTTCTTTAAGAACTCACTTCACCACTAAAAATTGCATATTAAAAAGTGTGTTAAAGTCACATCATGGGGAAAATAAAGTTTGTACGATGCATAAAAGCAAATAGGGTTATGCATCTTTGTCTAGAAGAAGACCATGAAGGGTAGAGAGCATTCCCTTGAACTCTAACGCTTTGAGTAGGGCATATCCTTACTAGATGGTTGCTAGGGTTGTCAATTCAATGCCAACTAGTTGTCTCACATAGACAAAAAGTAATGGAATATTAGTGGGTTTGGTCCTACACTACTTATCTCCTCTTGGTCATCTTCTTGGGAGCATCCCCTACCATCTTCTCTATTATTCTTCCTCTCTTAAGCTCATCTTAATCCACTTAGGCCTGTGTTACTTTAACGACGTTAAAATGAACTCTATTAATTAATTTATATATACCACGAATCATTAATTACTTAATGCATCTCTTGGTTTAAGCCCAATAAAGTTGTTAGCCACCTATGATATTAATCTCCAAAATCCTATTCGGGCTCCGAAACCACTAAACTAGGTTAGCTATACGACTTAATCGAGTGGGTTGTATGTGTGGGTTCGACCAGGTTTGGACAAATGAGTTCTCAAGTTTAATACTCGGGATGTTGTAAATACTTTGTAAATGTTGTGTTCTTCGTGAGTTTGAGTGTTGTACTTTGTTTTATTATATTGATTCTCGATGATGGATCACAAATTTGTCAAAATCCTCGCATTTCCTATGCTTTTGGTGCCAAAATCTTTTAAATTCATATATGGAGTTGATCTCGCTCTTGAAATTAATGATTCCTCAATATTCAATATTGATTAACTAAAAAACATAATTTTTACCATGTAACTATAAATCATGTATTACATGGCTTGTGGAAAAGCTTAAGATGTATAGATATTTTAGCTAAATATTTGAGGAGGTTTAAATTTCGAGAATGACAAAGTGTGATGCCTTATAAACAACAACAAAATAGAGTTATAGTGAAGTTTTTTTTCAAAATCTGTCACTAAATTAGTTGTTGTTAAACATATAACAACGATATTAATCGTTGTAAAATGATTTTTCTTACTTGAAATTAGCGAGGAATATCATATCTGTCACTATATCATTAGCAGTGGTTAACAAAATGCAGCTTTTCCATTGTTATTTTTCAAACTTCTAATTAATCGTGGCTAAATTTTGAACCAAAAAAATTAACGACAATTAGTTGAAATTTTGAAAAATAGTAACGGATAAGTGTTGTTATATGATATTATTCGTCGCTAATTTAAAATATATGATAACTCACTTTACAACGAATAATATCATCATTATATGACAGATTTTGAATAAAACATTACTGTAGCTCGATTTTGTTGTAGTGATACAAGGAATTTCATATACGTCTACTATATATGTATGTATTTGTGCATGACTTTGAAAAAGAGATGGTAAGATCATTATATATGCATTAATATACGTCCATCTGCATCACTAAACACTACTAACTGATGAATCTCCATTTCATCACCTTTATTCTATCATTTTGGCCTTAAAAACCCCAGCAAATGCATGTAAATAGCATTAATTTGTTCATATTAGCATCTATTATTTATTGTATTTATTGTACATTAAATAAGGTTTTTAATGCCAAAATTATAGAATAAAGAGAAGAAAAGAAAAAGGAATAAAATATTGCAAATATTTTATGACCCTAACCCCGAGACCAAGGCCAGCATGGAATTGGTCGACAAGGAATAAAGTAGGGGGAGATAAGGGCCGATATACAATATCTCATTTATTAATTCATTCATTCATTTATGCATTTCTAGCACCTATTTTGTACATAATTATTTATTCATCAAATAAAGAAACTTTGTTCATAAAAGTTGTAGATAATAATATAAATAAAAATACAAAATTGAGTCTATGTGAAAATAATATACAGTGTACATTTTATACACACAATAAAAAGCCAACATCTCAACTTCACAGACCCACATCTTGCAAATAAAAACTCCAAATCACCCAAACTCACCTTTAATTGTATATAGCATTTCATAAACTATTTTATAAAATTGGTTTCATAATTTTTGGAGTCCATCTGTGGAAGTTAGGTTTTTGGCCCATCTTGTACATACTACCTGATTAAAATATTCATTTTATTCAATATTCATTATTTCTATAAATTCATATTTTTAGAATCTTGTAAATAACGTCTATAATACAGGTACATAATAAAAGTAAAATAAAATCAAAAAGAATTTGTAAAATAAAAATAAGTCTATAAAACACATAGACAAAACACCTATGTTACCTAATGTATATAAATAAAAAGGGATTTTATTCTTTCATTCTTTATTCATCTATATTTTTATACCATAGTAAAAATACAAATCTAAAACAAATAAATAAATAAATAAATAAAATACATTAAATATCTTTTATAGGTAAAATACCTATAAGTATACTTACCTATACATATACACATTTATTTAAAAATGTAAATAAACTCTTAAAAATAAAATAAAAAATATTTATACTCACAAAAATAATTTGTAAATTTATAAAATATCAAAATAAAACAATAAAATAAAATAAACAAATTAAAAATAAACTACACAAAAATACATGTAAATACATACATATACACATTATTGTAATAAAACCGTAATAAAATAAGTCATAAAAATAAATAAAAATCATATTAAAATACTACATACAATAATAAAGATTTTTTATTTTATACTCGAAAAATAATAAAATCATTTATTAACTTAAATAATTCGTTCTTTATTCCTCCAGCCTGTTTTGTCTTCTAGCGGCCTCCGTGGACCAATCGCAGGCCGCCAAGAGTTGACCTCGGGTCAACTCTTCAGACCCCAGGACTGCCCCTCTGACAAGTCACGAGAGGCCCCTTTTCCCCGATTTTTCACGCCAATTGTGTAGCTCGAGGGTGATAAGACCCTTCATGGGAATTGTTCCTTGTACATCCACGAATCACGCCACACCCCATGCTTCTTTGTACATAGCCCCTATTCATCGATATTCGCCGGCAAAATAAGGGTGCCGACCTGTGTATAAATAAGGAACCTCCGCCTTCCTCCCAATTTTGGTCAATTTCCCTCCATTTTCTTCCTTGCATTCGGTCCCAGGTACGCTCCTCGTGACAGGGGGATGCCGCCGGCACCTAGAATCGGTTGGAGATGGCGGAGGTTGCACCCAAGGCCGCCGCTCCGGCGAGGCCTCTGCTCCTTGGCGTTTCGCCAGGTACGAGCTGCGCCTTTACTTATTTTAGTTAGATTTTTGTTCCAGCATTTTAATTCCGCCTTTTATTTAGCCTCTAGTCCAGTAGATTAGCGTAGAATGGCCGATTCGTAGTTCGCCGGAGCTCCGCTCCGGCGAGCTGTTCACCGTGTTCCCGACCGTTTTCCGACTCGCTTTCGCCCTCATTTCGTTCCTATTCGCCCTCTCCACCTTCCAGCCACTCCATACCAACCGGAGCCCCGCTTGGTTCCGCGAATCGATGCTCGACTCCGCCGCTTCGCTGGAGCATCGCCACCTCGCCCCATTTTACGCTGACAGCTTCAAACCCCTGGTCGAGGAGAACGCCCTCGAGCCGTAGTTCCTTCCTGTGCAGGTTAGGCGCGAAGGAGAGCACCAGGAGACGATCTTAAGGCCGGCGGAGGTACCTGGAGCCGCCCTTCTTCCCCGAGCTCGCTGCTGTGCTCCAGGCTGCCTCCGACCAATCCAACAGCTCCAGCAGGTAGAAGACCCTTCCAGGAAGCGATTGAGACCTTCAGGTGCGACGAAGACCGGCGGAGGAGCGAGATCCGAGCGGAGGAAGCTCGCCTCGGCGAGGCTTCTTCCCTGTTCTTCCTCGCAGCTCCTCCGCCGTTGGATGAAGACGAAGGCCCAGTTTTGATCCCAGCCGTCCGATGGAGCGAAGCAGCGACCGTCAGATCACGCGAGTGATCCAATCTCAGCCCTTCATCGGCGAAGCGTCATCGGCGCACGTGGAGGCGCCACGTGTCAAGTGAATGAAGATCAGCCGTCGGATGGAGCGCCTCTTTTGGGGGTAAATTGCAAAAACCATCCCCCGCCTTTTTGTATTTAATTTTTAATCTCGTAAAATATATAGCACGTTGTAAATAAAATGTGTATTTTGCAGTAGGACCCCTGACTTTCTTGAATTTACATTTTGGTCCCTCAGCGCCTCACATGCAGTCCCACGTGAGGCGCGTGACATTTTGCATGTATGCCCTGGCGGTTTCTCTATATTGTAGAATAGTTCTAAAAATTAAAATAAATGTTTATTTCAGTATGTATTTTTGCACTGATGCCCCTGGAGTTTATTTTATTTGCAAAAATGCCCCTGCCAGGCTTAATTACTTTTTGTGTCTTTATCTATTTATTAAAAATACCTATTAGGCTTCTAAAAATCCACAACAATTAGGATAGATGCTCCATGCCATGCTTGTTCACGCCCATATCTTAGTTTGCATTTTTTGCATTTATTCTGATTATTAAAATTGTAATAGAAGCCATTTTTGCACTGTTTAAATTAGAAAATAAAAAAAAATTAGAAAATGTTTTGAAAAATTCCAAAAAATTATATATGATATAGTTATACATATTGAGTCCAGAAAATGAAAAAACCCTAAAAAAGTGAAAAAGAAAAAAAAAGATAAAAATCATAAAACCCCAAAATCAACATAAAAATTAGAAAAACTCTTTAAAAACCCTAAAAATACATTTCTCTCTTTTATAATTATCTATATATTATTATTATTAATATGTGAAAATTAATTTGGGCAATTTTGGGTATTATTTGATATTTTTAAAACTCAAATTATATACGGCTATTTATTTAGTCCTATATAGTGGACATTTTTGAATTGAAAAATACATAAAAATTAGAAATATAAAAAAAAAATTAAAAAAATATATGTCTATATATTAAGTTTTTATGTTTATATATATATATATATACATATATACTATATAACTTCTCTCTCTCTTCTTATTTATATCTATATATATCTCTTTATATATCTTATATATATATCTCTATATTTATATAACTAATAATAAAAAAAAAGTATAAAATACAAAAACAAAATAAAAATTATAAAAACAAAAATATATAAAAAAATATATACAAAACCCAAAACCCACGAAAACAATAAAAGGACATGCACAATTGATTGAATAATTGAATGATACATTACATACAACCATTCGCCTCCCAGTGTTCGACCTCTACTTGTGCTTACACCTATACACATTTGCATGTAGAGTTATAATAAATTTTAACTCCACATTTTTGATATTCATTGCATATATTTATTGTGGGTTAATTGTTGTCTTATTCCGGATCTCGTGTGGTCGACTCAGCGACTAAGTCCCCGCCTTGTGAGGAGCTTAAGACCACCGATTTCCGGACTAAACAAATGGCGTCGTTTCCGCCTTGTGAGTTGCCTATCCTATCTATGGATCATGGGACCCATCTGATTAGACTCATCTGAGTCTGCTCGCCTTGACAGTCCTCGCAAGGATGAGCTCCTGATATCTGCAATTGTCATGCCAAGTTGGCAGCCCGCTCCCCGAGGGTTATTTGCGGGATGCTGCCACACTTTCTTGATTTGATGGTCTCTTCTACTGGTAGACGGTCGGCCGTCTATCGAGACTATATTTCTGTGGATCCGTCTGATGGGTCCGGCTCCTTCGAGCCCTTCTCTCTCCTTGACGACCCTCGCAAGGACGAGATGTATTCTGATTATTCACTGCATAGCTCACATCGCTCTCCGAGGACTATCTGCGAGAGATTGCGACACTCTCTTTACGCTCGGTTCCCACTGCTGACTGTGTCTCCGATCTGCGGAGCACGGAACCGAATCGTCGGTTATATATGATTTTGGTCCCATCTTGAGTTGCCTATCCGATCTGCGGATCATGGGACCCATCTGATTAGACTCCTTTGAGTCTGCTCGCCTTGACGGTCCTCGCAGGGTTGAGTTTTTGATATATGCTATTCCCATGACTAGTTGGCAGCCCGCTCCCCGAGGGTTATTTGCGGGACGCTGCCACACTTTCTCGATTTTTCGGTCTCTTCTGCTGGTAGCCGATCTGTCGCCTATCGAGACCGTCTCTGTGATCCGTCTGATGGATCAGGCTCCTTTGAGCCCGCTCTCCTTGACGACCCTCGTCAGGGTGAGCTTCTGTTCTGATTATTCATTGCTTAGCATGTACCATTCCCCGAGGGTTATCTGCGGGAGGGTACATCATTTTCTAGGTACGCGGCTTCATTTCTGGTGTCTCCCCGTTGGTGGAACACGTAGCCGGACCTTCTGACTTATGTACTTGGTTTCCTCCCTGGTTGTGTCTCCTGTCTGTTGGAGCACGGAGCCGAGTACTCTAATTATTCTCTGATTTTGCTCACCTTGAGGACCTTCGCAGGAGTAAGCCACATGTTGTGTTGTTCGGTGTATTCTTGTAACTTTCAGATTATATCACCACCGTGCATCACACAGTCTCATATGCCTTATTTCTGATCTATCTGAGACCATGATTGACTAGGAGGAGTCTGTACTGCTCTTTCTTCCTCTCGGTTTTACGGTATCGGCTCTGTCCCCTCATGTTGACCCTATGAGCCGATTGACTGCTTCACGCTACCAGTCCCTGCATTACTTTCCGATCTGATGGTCCCCGGTAGCTGACACCCACTTGATTGCATATTCGGGTGTATTTTCACCGTCTGACCGCGTCCTCGTTCTCACAGGGAGACGACGACGAGAGCACGGTAGTCGCTTGTCAGATACCGTCCTGTACTTCACCAGTCTCTTCACCGCTTGTATATATGTGGATTCTGTTCATTCTTTCTCCCGCATGTGATGTGTGCCCTAGATCTATCGCCATATCTTTGTGACTACACTTAGGACGTACCTTGTCCCAAGTATAGGGGGGTACACACCGCGTTGTTCGTTCGTCGTTCAGTTTCGTCACTCCTGTTGTTGCCTATACCTAGGGATATCTCACCCTAAGTATAGGGGGAGTGATGTGTACATTCTCCATGATCTTTTCGTATATCTGAATATATCTCTCTTCTTTTCCTTTTCTATCTCTTGTATCTAAATAAAAGGTGTCGCCCCTTTGTCAGTTTTCTGTACTTAGGACGTACTTTGTCCTAAGTATAGGGGGGTGCACCCCTGATTTGTTCATCTGTATATTCCCACCCTTGACCCTCCCTACTTTGTGTACAGTTTGCTATACTTAGGATTACTTGATCCTAAGTATAGGGGGGACGGTCAACTTCTATTTCCTTTGTCTCTTATTCTTATTCTTTAGACCTGTCTATACTCAGTACGAGTTATGTCTTCTCTTTTCTTTTCCGATCTATGAGGACATAGCTCAAGCTAAGTATAGGGGGGTCGTATATACTATGTATATACTTTAGCCATAACTCGTACTTTCGTAATAATATGGCTAATAATTCTTTAAATTCGTTAAAAACCCTTAATAAAAAGATGGGATTATTCCTCAAATTCTTTTTGTATATACTGATTAATAAATCAGGTGAAAACGTTTTTTGCAAAATGTTTGAAAAATAGTTTGAAAAGTATTGTGAACATTTATTGAAAACTATTTTGAAAACGTTTTGTTACATGTTTTTAACCTGTGTAAAGATGTGTGGTTTGTAAAGATTTATCTTCTTTGTGTGAAATAAAATGTTTCAAAAATGATTTGCAAATGGTTTGAAAAATGGTTGCAAAAATATTTTGAAAAATCTATATATACTGTTTTGAAAAACCTTTGCAAAATGATTTTCAAAGGTGTGTACATGTTTGTAAAAATGTTTGTAAAAATTATTTTGGACTATAGTTTTCAAAAATTGTTTGAAAAATTTGTGTCAAATAAATTTGAGGAATAGTCACATATAATAATAACTAATATAATATATATATCTTATGAATAAAAAAAATAAAAAAAAAATATATAAATAAACACAATTCTTTAATAAGTGTACATATATGCTTATAAATAAAAACTAAATTGTAATTTCTTAATTCTTGCGGCACGCCCGTGTAAATAGTTGTACATATTTTCTACTGTGAGTGCCAAGATTGTTTTATTTTGCAAAAATTCTTTCTCTGTGTAAAAATCTTTCGAATTCTGTGAAAAATTCCATTATTCTTTGCATATTTGAAATAGCATTTGCATAGCATTCATATTCGTTGATTGAGTTTGATGATTGAACTAGTCCAATAAAGTCGAAGATTGGAGCTTGGTTGGACCTTACTGCACCTAACTGCACTGGGACCCTACGGGAACTAGGTTTAAGGTACTTCAGGTCTATTCAGACTTAATTCTTTGAGAAATCAGGGCTGGGTTCAAGTCACCTCAGTGGACTAACTAGAACTTTTCGAAACACACGCATGACTCTTGTCGGCCGTGACCTAACTTGGACACCTGCACCTTTCACATAGCTCTCCATGGATGAGGTGGTAAGGAGGCAGTTTCCTTTGGCTTGGGGTAGCATATGAGGGTAGTACTTCTAGGCGGAACCTCTCTTCTTCTTATAGTGAAGGAAGTGCACCTCAACTTGGTCTAGTGGTGATGAAGTCTAAGGACTGAAGCTGTGGGTTGCAATAAAGCTTCAAAAGAGGGATAGTCTACTGGCTCAAGCAGAAATTTCTTGTATATATGCTGCACCATGTAGATATGTTGTACAGATGCAATTGAAAAAAAAAAAAAAAAGAGAGAGAGAACTCCAAAAAAGTGGTGGGTCGGATTGAAAATTTAATAACCCCACCGGAGTGTATATAGTTCAATAAAGCAAAAGCTTATGGTATCCATGTTTCATCTCATGAAGCTTGCAGCGGGAGACTCGGCTACACTGGCTGAGCTTCCAAAAGTCTATACTTCTTCCCCCTCTTCTTGAGCCGGTTGCACTTGAACTTAGAAGGGAATACCCCGCTTCTCGAGGAAAGAGTTGCTAGACCGAGGCATTAGAGTTACCAAGTTAGGGGAGGTTGTTTCTTTGTTACTTCTGAGGTGGAGAGCCACCATCACTTACACTGTACAAGTCAGCTTCATAGTCATAAGGGTTTGTGTATGACGTAGGCTAGTTCTGACCTGGCTATTGAGGTGATTTGAACCAAGTTCTGTGACTATCGAAGGCTGTTGTGTTTTAAATTTGGTTCCCGACTAGGTTCCACACACATTCTCACACCAAGGTCTAACCTGAGCTCCAAACTTTGAGTTTGTACAGATGAGTTTAAAAATCATGACCAATTCAATTTATTCTTTAAATTCTTTATGTTTGCTCTTTCTTTTCTTCTTATTCTTTGATTCTTTTTGTACTTATTGCATAAGTATTTGCTAGGGACTAGCAAGGGCAAGTATAGGGGGGTGATGAATCTCCATTTCATCACCTTTATTCTATCATTTTGGCCTTAAAAACCCCAGCAAATGCATGTAAATAGCATTAATTTGTTCATATTAGCATCTATTATTTATTGTATTTATTGTACATTAAATAAGGTTTTTAATGCCAAAATTATAGAATAAAGAGAAGAAAAGAAAAAGGAATAAAATATTGCAAATATTTTATGACCCTAACCCCGAGACCAAGGCCAGCATGGAATTGGTCGACAAGGAATAAAGTAGGGGGAGATAAGGGCCGATATACAATATCTCATTTATTAATTCATTCATTCATTTATGCATTTCTAGCACCTATTTTGTACATAATTATTTATTCATCAAATAAAGAAACTTTGTTCATAAAAGTTGTAGATAATAATATAAATAAAAATACAAAATTGAGTCTATGTGAAAATAATATACAGTGTACATTTTATACACACAATAAAAAGCCAACATCTCAACTTCACAGACCCACATCTTGCAAATAAAAACTCCAAATCACCCAAACTCACCTTTAATTGTATATAGCATTTCATAAACTATTTTATAAAATTGGTTTCATAATTTTTGGAGTCCATCTGTGGAAGTTAGGTTTTTGGCCCATCTTGTACATACTACCTGATTAAAATATTCATTTTATTCAATATTCATTATTTCTATAAATTCATATTTTTAGAATCTTGTAAATAACGTCTATAATACAGGTACATAATAAAAGTAAAATAAAATCAAAAAGAATTTGTAAAATAAAAATAAGTCTATAAAACACATAGACAAAACACCTATGTTACCTAATGTATATAAATAAAAAGGGATTTTATTCTTTCATTCTTTATTCATCTATATTTTTATACCATAGTAAAAATACAAATCTAAAACAAATAAATAAATAAATAAATAAAATACATTAAATATCTTTTATAGGTAAAATACCTATAAGTATACTTACCTATACATATACACATTTATTTAAAAATGTAAATAAACTCTTAAAAATAAAATAAAAAATATTTATACTCACAAAAATAATTTGTAAATTTATAAAATATCAAAATAAAACAATAAAATAAAATAAACAAATTAAAAATAAACTACACAAAAATACATGTAAATACATACATATACACATTATTGTAATAAAACTGTAATAAAATAAGTCATAAAAATAAATAAAAATCATATTAAAATACTACATACAATAATAAAGATTTTTTATTTTATACTCGAAAAATAATAAAATCATTTATTAACTTAAATAATTCGTTCTTTATTCCTCCAGCCTGTTTTGTCTTCTAGCGGCCTCCGTGGACCAATCGCAGGCCGCCAAGAGTTGACCTCGGGTCAACTCTTCAGACCCCAGGACTGCCCCTCTGACAAGTCACGAGAGGCCCCTTTTCCCCGATTTTTCACGCCAATTGTGTAGCTCGAGGGTGATAAGACCCTTCATGGGAATTGTTCCTTGTACATCCACGAATCACGCCACACCCCATGCTTCTTTGTACATAGCCCCTATTCATCGATATTCGTCGGCAAAATAAGGGTGCCGACCTGTGTATAAATAAGGAACCTCCGCCTTCCTCCCAATTTTGGTCAATTTCCCTCCATTTTCTTCCTTGCATTCGGTCCCAGGTACGCTCCTCGTGACAGGGGGATGCCGCCGGCACCTAGAATCGGTTGGAGATGGCGGAGGTTGCACCCAAGGCCGCCGCTCCGGCGAGGCCTCTGCTCCTTGGCGTTTCGCCAGGTACGAGCTGCGCCTTTACTTATTTTAGTTAGATTTTTGTTCCAGCATTTTAATTCCGCCTTTTATTTAGCCTCTAGTCCAGTAGATTAGCGTAGAATGGCCGATTCGTAGTTCGCCGGAGCTCCGCTCCGGCGAGCTGTTCACCGTGTTCCCGACCGTTTTCCGACTCGCTTTCGCCCTCATTTCGTTCCTATTCGCCCTCTCCACCTTCCAGCCACTCCATACCAACCGGAGCCCCGCTTGGTTCCGCGAATCGATGCTCGACTCCGCCGCTTCGCTGGAGCATCGCCACCTCGCCCCATTTTACGCTGACAGCTTCAAACCCCTGGTCGAGGAGAACGCCCTCGAGCCGTAGTTCCTTCCTGTGCAGGTTAGGCGCGAAGGAGAGCACCAGGAGACGATCTTAAGGCCGGCGGAGGTACCTGGAGCCGCCCTTCTTCCCCGAGCTCGCTGCTGTGCTCCAGGCTGCCTCCGACCAATCCAACAGCTCCAGCAGGTAGAAGACCCTTCCAGGAAGCGATTGAGACCTTCAGGTGCGACGAAGACCGGCGGAGGAGCGAGATCCGAGCGGAGGAAGCTCGCCTCGGCGAGGCTTCTTCCCTGTTCTTCCTCGCAGCTCCTCCGCCGTTGGATGAAGACGAAGGCCCAGTTTTGATCCCAGCCGTCCGATGGAGCGAAGCAGCGACCGTCAGATCACGCGAGTGATCCAATCTCAGCCCTTCATCGGCGAAGCGTCATCGGCGCACGTGGAGGCGCCACGTGTCAAGTGAATGAAGATCAGCCGTCGGATGGAGCGCCTCTTTTGGGGGTAAATTGCAAAAACCATCCCCCGCCTTTTTGTATTTAATTTTTAATCTCGTAAAATATATAGCACGTTGTAAATAAAATGTGTATTTTGCAGTAGGACCCCTGACTTTCTTGAATTTACATTTTGGTCCCTCAGCGCCTCACGTGCAGTCCCACGTGAGGCGCGTGACATTTTGCATGTATGCCCTGGCGGTTTCTCTATATTGTAGAATAGTTCTAAAAATTAAAATAAATGTTTATTTCAGTATGTATTTTTGCACTGATGCCCCTGGAGTTTATTTTATTTGCAAAAATGCCCCTGCCAGGCTTAATTACTTTTTGTGTCTTTATCTATTTATTAAAAATACCTATTAGGCTTCTAAAAATCCACAACAATTAGGATAGATGCTCCATGCCATGCTTGTTCACGCCCATATCTTAGTTTGCATTTTTTGCATTTATTCTGATTATTAAAAATTTAATAGAAGCCATTTTTGCACTGTTTAAATTAGAAAATAAAAAAAATTAGAAAATGTTTTGAAAAATTCCAAAAAATTATATATGATATAGTTATACATATTGAGTCCAGAAAATGAAAAAACCCTAAAAAAGTGAAAAAGAAAAAAAAAAGATAAAAATCATAAAACCCCAAAATCAACATAAAAATTAGAAAAACTCTTTAAAAACCCTAAAAATACATTTCTCTCTTTTATAATTATCTATATATTATTATTAATATGTGAAAATTAATTTGGGCAATTTTGGGTATTATTTGATATTTTTAAAACCCAAATTATATACGGCTATTTATTTAGTCCTATATAGTGGACATTTTTGAATTGAAAATACATAAAAATTAGAAATATTAAAAAAAATTAAAAAAATATATGTCTATATATTAAGTTTTTATGTTTATATATATATATATATATACATATATACTATATCACTTCTCTCTCTCTTCTTATTTATATCTATATATCTCTTTATATATCTTATATATATATCTCTATATTTATATAACTAATAATAAAAAAAAAGTATAAAATACAAAAACAAAATAAAAATTATAAAAACAAAAATATATAAAAAAAATATATACAAAACCCAAAACCCACAAAAACAATAAAAGGACATGCACAATTGATTGAATAATTGAATGATACATTACATACAACCATTCGCCTCCCAGTGTTCGACCTCTACTTGTGCTTACACCTATACACATTTGCATGTAGAGTTATAATAAATTTTAACTCCACATTTTTGATATTCATTGCATATATTTATTGTGGGTTAATTGTTGTCTTATTCCGGATCTCGTGTGGTCGACTCAGCGACTAAGTCCCCGCCTTGTGAGGAGCTTAAGACCACCGATTTCCGGACTAAACAAATGGCGTCGTTTCCGCCTTGTGAGTTGCCTATCCTATCTATGGATCATGGGACCCATCTGATTAGACTCATCTGAGTCTGCTCGCCTTGACAGTCCTCGCAAGGATGAGCTCCTGATATCTGCAATTGTCATGCCAAGTTGGCAGCCCGCTCCCCGAGGGTTATTTGCGGGATGCTGCCACACTTTCTTGATTTGATGGTTACTTTACCTTTGCTAGTCCCTTAGCAAACACTTATTCTATAAATAAGTGCAAGCAAAAAGAAAAAGAAAAAGGAAAATAAAAGAACTTAGAACATGATTGTTTCTTTAAACCAAATTTCTCTTCGTCCAAAATTTGGAGCCTGGATTTAAACCTTTGGATTAATGATGTGTCGGGACTCTATTAGACTTAGGATTTAAGCCTCGACAGCCCTCAAGTTCCACAAATCCTTATCCAGATTCACCTCAACAGCCAGCTCAGATCCACCTATCCATCACGCAAACTTTTCGGCTTTGAAAGCAATTAGTACTGTGTGTGAAAGGTTTTAGCTCTTCCTGCTTAAAGAAGCGAAGAAACCGCCCATACAGCTACACACTTCCATTGAGCCCTTATCCAGCAACTCAGTCCTCGAGGAGGGAGGTATTTCCTTCTGAGGTCAGGTCGTGCTGTGTCCACAATCGAATAAGATAGGAAGTAGAAGAAGGAGAAGAGAACTGGAGTGTGATCAGTGTAATCACATCTCCGGTGAAGCCTGGCCAGTTTAGCCAAGTCTCCACGAAGACATGCAGGCTTTTCTGAAGCTCGGACCATTGTGGTCATTTTTGGAATTGGTGTATTTGGCTTCTTTGGTAGTAATGATTGTTGCACTGCATCGGTCTTTTGTGCCCCGACGGATATAGCATCTTTTCATTCCGCCCATTTTTTGGGGTCTTAGAAAAATTGTGCCAGCAGATCCTTCCCTCATCCGAAGCTTTGTTTCAACCCCAATCTCTCCCGTCGTTAGACATCACCACCGCCAGATAAGGATGGAAACGCACCACCGAAATGGATTGCCCTTCGCAACCCCAGGCAGGTCGAGCTAAGTGTAGAGTGCTTGAGTTCAAAATTGATTCAAATGGAGAAGAGTTTAACGGATGACACCAGGTGTCCTACTTAGGCACTTTCAAGTTGAATTCCGAACACGGTCTCATGGAACCCAAAGAATTAAGTCTGTAAGACCTGAAGAGTCTCAATTCCCGATCCTAATAAAGTCCCTCTTGAATTAAGTGGATTAAGGCCTAAACCAAGCTCCATCTCTCGGACTTAGATCCATGCGGTTCGAGAATCAAACTTGTTCTGAAAAATGCTAATGAATGCAACAATTTTTTTATGAGGTAGATTTTTCGGCTTAAATGTTTTAAGTGATTTTTAAAGGATTTTGCAAATTTTTATTGGATTTTAAACTTTTCAATTTTTAGGGGTTTTTTTTTTGTAAAAGTTAGTGAATTAATTTGATTTACAAAAATTTTACACGGATTTTGTGTATTTTACAAAGGATTTTATACATGTTTTATATACAAGTTATACGGCTTTTATACAAGATTTTTATGGGGATTTTATTTATTATATTTTTAAGGATGTTATCAAAGAATTTACAACTTTTTTATCTACAATTTTTTTAAGCCATTTTTTATAAGACATTTTTACGGTTTTCTTGCGGCTTTTAAAAAAAACCAAAATATAAACCCATACTTTTAAGAAGCCTTATTATTAAAAATACGAGAAAGTACGAGTTATGGCTTCTAAAGTATATATAGCATATATATACGACACCCCCCTATACTTAGCGTGAACTATGTCCTCATAGTGACCAAAGAAGCGGCAAAGGAAGACATAACTCGGGCTAAGTATAGATTGGTGAAAAGAATCCTATACTACAATGACACAAAGAATAACGAATGAATGAATAGAAGTCGATCATCTCCTCTATACTTAGGATCAAGTGATCCTAAGGATAGCAGACTCAAAACCGAAGATGATCGAGGTCAAGAGAATGTACACAACTCAAAGGCTCGGCTTGTCCCCCCTATACTTAGGGTAAAATATCCCTAAGTATAGAGATGAAAATCAAAAGGTGAGGGACAAGCGAGAGAGCAGACGATACAAAAACGACGACAATCAAAAGGCGGTATGAGCGAGATCACCCCCCCTATACTTAGGGTAAAGCACACCCTAAGTATAAGCAACAACAGGGGTGATCGAACAGGACGATACAAACAATCACACAGTGTCTACACCCCCCTATACTTAGGATAAAGCACATCCTAAGTATAGCAAAATCTAGATCAACCTAAGGGTGTAAGACAAATGAAAATAAGAATGAATGAAATCGAAAATATATACAAGATGATCGTTGAAAATCAGGTATGAGATGCATAGTGTAAGAGTGAAAAGATCATCTCATACAAAATGGATTGGGGCAACTTCAACGGTCTGCGGATCATGATCGAGAAATGGTTTCAATCGCTGACCGTTGACTCGAAAAGTGGACTCAGATGACAACTCAGATATATCGATGCTTCCGTTGTCGTACACCTTTCTGACAATGTACGGGCCTTTCCATTTACTCTGAAGTTTCCCTGGGAATAGTTTCAGTCTTGCATCGAATAGCCAAACTTTCTGATCAGGCTCAAACTGCTTGTGGCTGATGTGAGCATCATGCCACTCTTTCATCCGCTCTTTGTAATGCAGGCTACTCGTGAAGGCTTGATCTCTCAGCTCTTCCAGGGCTGCCAGTTCAGTTTGCCTCTGATCTCCCGAATCATCTAATCCAAAGATCACTTCTTTCACTGCCCACCAGGATTTGTGCTTGATCTCAACAGGTAAGTGGCATGGCTTGCCATAAACGAGTCGAAAGGGAGATGTGCCTAATGGAGTCTTGAAGGATGTTCGATATGCCCAAAGAACCGAGTCCAAAAGTTGCGACCAATCCTTTCGGTCTGGGCGAACAACCTTCTGTAAGATCGTCTTGATCTCCCTATTCGAAACCTCGGCTAGACCATTCGTCTGAGGATGATACGGAGTAGCAACCCGATGGTCTATACCGAACTCGTTAGCAAGTGCCCTTACCTTGTCGTTGATGAAGTGGCTACCCCCGTCTGATATCAGAACTCGAGGGACTCCGAACCGCGTAATGATATGCTTTCTCAGGAACTTGCAAACCGTGTTCGCATCCGCGGCTCGGGCAGGAATTGCCTCCACCCAACGACTCACATAATCCACAGCTAAAAGGATATACTCGAACCCCTGACTTTTCGGAAATGGGCCCATAAAGTCGATACCCCATGCATCGAACACTTCGCAGAAGTGGATAGGCTGCATCGGCATCATGTCTTTATGTCCACAAGTGCCCATCTTCTGGCAGTCAGTACATCTCTTAACGAATGCATGAGCATCCGCAACGAGCGTAGGCCACCAAAGGCCGGATTGGAGCACCTTTTGTGCTGTCCTCTTCCCTGAATGGTGTCCTCCAGCTTCTAATCGATGACAATACATGAGGACACTCTGGTATTCCTCCTGAGGAATACACCTACGCCAGACGGAATCCGCTCCTTCATGATAAAGGACCGGATCCTCCCAATGGTAAGACTTGGCTTTCGCGAGGAAAGTCTCAAGTCTCTGTCTGGACCAACCTTGCGGAACTTTCTTAGCAACAAGAAAGTTTACAATGTCGGCATACCATGGCAGCGAGGCGACAGCAAGAATCGCCTCGTCGGGGAAGGTCTCGGTGATTGGTGTATCAAAGTCAGAAGTCTCAGGTAATTCTAGTCGGGAGAGGTGATCCGCCACCACATTCTTGACTCCAGGCTTATCCTTGATAACAATGTCGAACTCCTGGAGTAGAAGGATCCATCTGGTCAGACGTGGCTTCGAATCCTTCTTATCCATTAAGTACTTGATGGCAGTGTGATCAGTGAAGATTGTGACTCTGGATCCTAAGATATGGGACCTGAATTTGTCTAAGGCAAATACTACGGCTAGCATCTCTTTCTCTGTAACCGTGTAATTCCGCTGCGCGGAATCCAAAGTCTTGCTAGCGTAGTGTATGGCGTATGGAAGGCCATCCCTCCTCTGTCCCAACACAGCCCCAACGGCAAAATCGGAGGCGTCCGTCATGATCTCGAATGGAAGAGACCAATCAGGTGGCTGAAGGACAGGAGCCTCTACAACCATGTTCTTGAGAGTATCGAAAGCTGAAAGACACTTATCATCAACTATAAACTCGGTGTCTTTCGCTAGAAGATCAGACAACGGTCGGGCAATTTTGCTGAAGTCTCGAATGAAACGTCGGTAGAAACCGACATGCCCTAGGAATGACCGAAGCTGTTTCAGATTGGACGGTGGATTGAGTTTCTTTATGATATCCACCTTGGCCGGATCCACCTCCATGCCCCGGTTGGAGATGATGTGACCAAGGACCGTCCCCTGAGTCATCATAAAATGACTCTTCTCCCAAGAAAGCACGAGGTTAACCTTCGTGCACCTCTGAAGCACGCGGTCTAGGTTAGAAAGGCAGGAATCAAAATCATCGCCGTAGACCGAAAAATCGTCCATGAAGACCTCCAAGAAATCTCCCACCATGTCCGCGAAGATCGAAAGCATGCACCTCTGGAATGTAGCCGGAGCATTACATAATCCAAAGGGCATCCGTTTAAAAGCATACGTTCCGAACGGACAGGTGAATGTCGTCTTTTCTTGGTCTTCTGGAGCGATAGCCACTTGATTATATCCCGAGTACCCGTCGAGAAAGCAATAATGGCTCTTCCCGGCTAACCGTTCGATGATCTGATCGATGAACGGTAGCGGGAAGTGATCCTTCTTGGTCGCCTGATTCAAGCGTCTGTAGTCCACGCAGACGCGCCAAGAAGTCGGTACTCGGGTAGCGATCTCCTCTCCGTCCTCGTTGATCACTGTGGTGATACCCGTCTTCTTGGGTACCACATGCAAAGGACTAACCCATTTCGAGTCGGAGATGGGATAGATAAAGTCGGCGCTCCACCACTTGGATATTTCCTTCATAACCGCTTCTCGAAGATTTGGGTTCAGCCTGCGCTGAAACTCACGAGATGGCTTGGCGTCATCCTCGAGAAAGATGTGGTGGGAGCAGAGAGCCGGACTAATCCCATGGAGATCGGCTACTGACCATCCGATCGCCTTGCGGTTCTTTTCAAGAATCGCCATCAGACGGGATTCTTGATCTTCGGTCAGATTAGAAGAGATGATGACCGGAAACATTTTCGATTCACCCGCAAGGAATCGGTACTTCATGCTTTGAGGTAGAGGTTTAAGCTCAGGGGGAGAAGGGGCAGGGAGGGCGGGTTTGATTAGAGCCTGGGTGTAGGCTACTAGATCAGTGTGCGTAAGCTCTACCTGCTCTGACTCAGAAAGATCTGGAGATGGCTTTTCTGATTGCTGACTTTGTTGCGCAGGCTCAGTCTCCAAGTTGGTTGTAGGCTCATTTGAGATTAAACGCGGAACATATTCATCAAAACTTTGCCAATCAAAATCCACGTCTATATCGGAGGGATCAGAATCAGAATAACAAGATTGAAAATCTGAATGATCATCATCAGAATCGTCGGCCTCAGCCTGTGATTGTGTCTGCTCTGAGACTGTGCTATCGAATTCGTCTTCATCTAGTATCTGCAACTCAGACTCATTTGAAGGCGTAATGAAAGAATGGATGCTCGGTTCGGCCCAAACGGCTTCATCGTCTGTCTGCACAAAGTCACAGTCTTGATGACTATCGGGCTCGTCATCAGATGCTCTCTCTGATTCAGGTGCTCTAGATTTCTGATCTTGGATCGTCTCTATATGTATACTTTCGCCCTGGACGCGAAAGTACACCTTCCCAGTACCATAGTCGGAAACGGCCTTTGCTGTTGCCAGAAAAGGTCGTCCTAATATGATTGGGGTATCAGCCACACATTCAGGGACCGCCATGTCTAATACGACGAAGTCCACGGGGAATTGCAAACCCTGAATGGTGACGATAACGTCCTCGATTAAACCCTTAGGCCTCTTGATTGATCTATCAGCAAACTGCAAGACCGTTCGGCTTGGTCGAAGAGGCCCGAACTCGAACTTGTCGAGTAAGGAAGATGGAAGGAGATTAATCGAGGATCCGCTATCTAATAGAGTCCGATCGAAAGTCTGATCGAGGATCTCGCATCTAACATACGGCGCTCCCGTGTCTGATCTTTTGGCTGGGAGACGATTCTGGATGGCGTGACAAGTTTCCTTGGTCAACACATGGATTTCAGAACAATGATTGCGCTTCTTCTTTCTGCGGACGGTGGTTCGTTCTTTTAAGCCTTTCTGCAGAAGAGGAATGTGAGCCAAGGCTTCCGAAAGAGTGAGTTGGATTGTGAACCTTTCGAGCATCTCTTTCGTCAGATCATTCATTTGAATCTTTTTGGGGTTTTCTTTTTTAGCACCTTTTCCTAAGCAGAGTGCTTTCGGGAAAGGTATCTGTACATCCTCCGGGTTAGTCTGTACAATCGGAGGATCAGAAGAAGTAAAAACAAAGATTTTTGGAGAACGGGGACTTGCTTTCTTTGAGCTAGCAGAAAGATCAAGATCTGGATCAACAATCTTTTTATTCTTCTTTGGAGTTCTCCTCTTTTTTACATTTTTTTGTGATTTTCTATCATCATCAGAAGAAATGAAAAATGGTAATGCAGCTGAATCGGCGTTCTGCTCTGGCTGCTCTCCAGACTTGGTGGATTCAGCACCACCATCTTCAGCGTCAAAGGTTGCGGCTTCAGCACCGCCATCAATGTCGTCTACAGGCTCGCTTGCGTGATCTGAGATATTGTCCTCGAGCCTAGTAGAGTCTCCGCCTACTGGAATCCTACCGCTCCTAAGAGAGATGAAGTCAGCGTCATCACAGTAGAGATAGTCATCGGATAATACCTGTGATTGGAGGGTGGGCTCGATCAAATCTACCTGCTCAGCCTTTCGCTTCAGATTGTTGGGGTTGGGTTCTATCTGAGCAGGCAAGGCGGACTTCCCCTTGACGAGGTCGGTGACATGGGTCTTGAACTCATCCATCTCTCGCCTAAAAGAAGCATGCTGATCAGTTATGAGGTTAGCGAGATACTCTAGCGCTGGGTTGTCATGGAAAGGTCCATGAGACCCGGATGAGTCGCCTCGTTGATACTGAGGCTGCTGCTGTGCTGGCTGCTGCTGTGGAGGGTATTGCTGTTGCTGAGGCTGGTAAGTGCTCTGCCTCCACTGAGGATACTGACGAGGACCAGAATGCTGCTGCTGATGATCTCGGTGCTGCCCCGTGAAAGTCTGCGGTTGTGGCTGGGAAGAGGTACCTGTAGACCATCGGAAACCAGGGTGATCGCGACGGATCCCTGGTTGCTGCGGCCGATCATACCAGATCCCATTGACCTCAGTCAATGGCTCAGACATCTCAGGATATGCTGGGGGCATAGATGCCAACGGCTGATCACTCTGATAGACCACCATCTGGGTGTCAGATGATGGTGCCTGCGGAAGCTGCGGGTATGCCGAGTGATGTTGAGCAGGCTCAGAATGCACATGGTAAATGTGCTGAACTGGAGGTCTAGGAAGTATGCCTCTGTCTCGGCTACCTGAGTCAGCCTGTGACCTCGAAGACCGATTGGAATCTGTATACAATTCTTGAAAGCACATAATCTGTGTCTTCAGGTCACTCATGCATTTCTCGAGATCATCAATCTTATTGATCTTATCTAAATTCTGGCACTTTTTCTCAATGATTTCCATTCGATCCAACTTCTGGCTAATGATCCCCATATCAGCTGCTGAGGATTCGAGAGAAACAGAAACATCAGAAGATGAATTCCCTTCAATCTGTGCCACTCGGGAATGCTGGTGATAAGTAGGTGGCTTCGTCTGGTTGTAGACTCGAGTCTGAGACATCGTAGTATAATTTTCGGCCATTTTCTCGTAAATGGCCCAGACTCGATCTTCGTGCATCGAGAAATACGAACCACCACAGGCGGCATTCACCAGCCCCTGCAACTCAGGTGTTAGCCCACCGAAGAAGCTCTGTACAAGAGTCGGCTTCGAAAGGTCGTGGTGGGGACACCGATCAATCAGATCTCTAAATCTGTCCCATGCCTCGTGGAACTGCTCGTTCCCGATCATGGAGAAATTACTAATCATTGCTCTAGCAGCATTTGTTCGACCTAAAGGATAATACTTGTTCAGATAAGCGGTTCTCAGTTCCGCCCAGGTCGAAACATATCTCCCTAAGTGTTTCAGCCAGTAGGCTGCTCGGTCAAAAAGGGAGAAAGGGAACGCGATCAGTTTGATCGTGTCCTCGTTCACTTCTGCATCATGCACCGTGCTGCAGATAAGCTCGAACTCCTGAAGGTGCAAGTGCGGCTCCTCAGTAGAAAGCCCATGAAACTTGGGCAGCAGCTGGATCGTCTGAGGTCGGAACTCGAAGTTCCCTCGGATGACAGGAAGACGGATCCATCGATGAGTCGTAGTAGCTCCAGGGTTGTAGAGTTGTTGCATCGTTCGGTTCTGATCCTCTGGAGGTCCATCTGGCTGCTCTTGATCCTCAGGTTGTTCAGCTACAGGCTGATCTCTCTGTGCTCGAAGCTGATTCAGCTCAGCTCGGACGTCATTCATCATTCTGCCTTGCTCCCTAATCTGATTCTGTATCGCTTCAAGGGAAGCAAGTAGACCACTGTTGATCGCAGCCTGATCGATCACTACAGAAGTGGTCTGCGGTCCTTTGCCAGCCATGTCGTCTGGAAAGGAAAAAGAGTCCAAATCAGGCTTCGCCAAGTCAATATGTAGCTGCTGATTATCTGGAGATGATGGTGATAGAGAATGATGAGGAGAAGAAATCTGAAAAGAGTTTCCAGGGTCAGAGTCACGCCTGGAAGGAGAATGTTGTTCTGATTCTGGCTCGAAGAGAAGGTTCTCGCGAACCGAGCCAGGAGACAGGGTCTTAGAGGGAAGAGGATGATCCTCTGGTTCAAAGAGGGGGTTCTCTTGAACCAATCTAGATGAATGGGCACGAGTGTGTGAGAGCGGTGCCGTAAGAGTCGGCTGAAGTGATCGTCTGCCCATCATCCTGAGAGATTATTGATCAGATCTGGAAGATTAGACTCACTCTGCAAGCAAACACAAGACAAACCCCGAGTTCACCAACGCAACCCTGGTGATGACCGTAAGAGTTCGGTCGTTTATCTTTTCGATTTTATGATTGATTGGCAAACAACGTTCTCTCAGATAAACGAGATTAGATAGGTGCCCAAGACTTCAACGTCGTACTGTCCCGAGTTCTCGCCAGGAATCACCTAGTCTCAGCCAGTATGGAAGTAAGTACGGACCGTTTCCGGCTACCCGTATTCCTTAAGGACCGAGCCTTACGCAGTGTCCTTTAAACCTCCCACTCTGCTAAGTAAACTCGGACCGTTTCCGGCTACCCGAGCTTACCCACTGAAGATAAGGTGATTGAAGACGTGAACTAAGTAGTATTTCGATAAAAGCCCGGACTCTGGCTCTACCTTATGTGTCGTCTCTCTCTCGCTGATCTGGAGATTCGATCGATGATTCGGTTTTTCGGGGATTGCTCTCCCAAAGCAAGTGAGTCCTTACGTTTATTTTAGAGTCAGATAGTGTTAGCAGTCCCTGTTTTAATTTTCGGTTTTCACTTTTTTTGGATATTTTCAGAGAAAAATCGTCTAACGTATTTTTGTGTTTTTGGGATTGGCCCTAGATACAAGCACCTAGGTGTCGAATCCTATGCAAACATCTAACTAAGCTAACCTACGATGCGCAGAGAAGGGAAAAATCGTAAAACACCTAACAAGCACCTATCTCGGAAAAGCCGCGGAAAACCGTCGAGAAAAATCGCGATCGAGAAAAGCCGCGGTGGGTGCCCTGCTCCCCCAGGAGTACAGCCCTGGTGAAACAGACCCCGAGAAACGTACAAGTCGGGATGCCTTTACGAGGCCCCTTTCTACGACACTATTTTTATATGCTTTTTTTACAAGAAAATTACAAGAAATTCTAAACTACTTGGTTTCGTGGCTTTGAGCTGTGCGGCTCGAGCTGTGCTGCACAAATCAAAAACAAGAAACCGTGAAGTCAGAGAAATAAAATCGCGAAAATGAATCTATCCTAAGGTCTTCGCGATCCTCCTAGCGCTGCCTCCCCGGCAACGGCGCCATCTGATGAACACCACCTGATCACTTCTTTAATTCCTGCAAAAGAAATCAGAGAAAAAGTATTGGTCGTTGTATCGACCAGGTGAGCTTACCAGAAAAGATTAATCTTAATTAATCTTCTTTATTTTATTTATACTCCTAAACAAAGTGTATAGCGGTTTTGTACGGGAGTGTCGAACTCAGGGAGGCAAGCTGTTTTAAACTAGGAAAATCAATGGAAAACCTAAGGATAAGTGTTCCCTAATTTTTATTGTATTTTTAGGAATTTTTCTGAATTTTTATTTGAATTTTATGAATTTTATATTGTTTTTGTAATTTTTATCTATTTTATGATTTTTATTATTATGAGAAATTATTTAAATTTTTATTTGATTTTAGTTTTGTAATTTTTAGGCTTTTAAAGGTTTTTATTATTTTTATGGAATTTTAAAGGGTTATTAAGATTTTTTTAATTTTTGGTTTGTTTTTAAAGGGAAAAAGGGAATTTTTATTGCAAACAGTGTAGTTTTTGTGATTTTTAAAGCTGAAATTAATGCGAAATTATTTTTATTTTATTTTCTGTAGAAACTAGATGAAATTCCCTTTAAAACGATAGGTTGCACGTTTTTAGGGGATTTTTATTGAGTTAGTTATGATTTTTACAAGTTTTTATGTATTTTTTGTGTATTTTGTATTTTTTTTTATTGATTTTATTATTTAATTTTTATTTTATTTTGGGTCTAATATGTAATATATGGTAATATAGACTAACTACAATTTTTATATGATTTTTAAAAGTATTTTATAATTTTTATGGGGTTTTATATGTGTATATAGGGTATTCTATAGAGATAGGGGTATAAATGTAATGAAACTGTAACAGGCAGGGGCACTTTTGAAATATATGAAACGTTGAGGGCCTGTGTGCAAAAAGTTCAGATCATCATGCGCTTCGCAGCAGCTGCACCTCTGGAAGGACTAAATCGCAAATATGAAAACCTGCGAGGGTGTAACGGCAAAAGTCACAGTGCTCCACGTGATCTGCACGCGCCTCCAACCGACGAGGACCTGTTCGTAATATTTGAAACCTGCAGGGTGTGATATGTAAAGTTCACCTCAGTCACGTGCTCTGCACGCGCGCGTCTGTTACGCTAACTGATTGACACCTGGCGCCTGCTGGACCGTTCGATGGCGGCGATCTGACGGATATAATTTGGGCGCTAGTCAACGATCCGGATCGGATCTGGACGCGACTACGGCGATCGGACGGCGCTGACGCTATCTCGATGAACAGGGACGAAGGTGGTCGATGTTGAGTTTCGATCGTCAAATTGAAGCGCTCCTCGACTCGATCCTCGTCGCTGATAGCTCGAACACCTTCGTTTCACTCCTCCGCACCAGCTGATCGTCGAATCATCGACTCGATGGAGATATCGGAGGATCTGGAGGTGGAAGTTCTCTAAGCTGCTCCTGTATCTTCGATAGGACCTGGAGATGTGAATCGAGCAGTCTATACGCTCCAGGAGGCCATGCAACTTCCGAACGTTGTCAGACGTTGACGGAGCTCCCAACGATGAAGTGCTCGATCGATTATAGCTGAGGCTTCGTCGGAATGGAACCCTGCGACCTGCAAAACAAAGTGATACTGGATCGAGGGATCTACACCTCGATCCGATAGATCGTAGCAGCGATGATAAGGATAGTGGATGAACGGGCGAGGCTACGTGAAGTGGAGGAAGGCCTCGAAGCTCCGGCCGTCGGATACGGCCGGAGATGGTCAGAAATGATAGGAGATGGAGAAGCGGATTTCGATAGGCGATGAAGGCGGAGATCGGATAAGTCGGATCAAAAATGAATCGGATTTTCGACGCAAAACTACAGAATGGAGGGAGTGAGAAGAGAAGGGACTGGATTGAGGAGAGAATGGAGGAGAGATGAGGAGATAGGAGAAGGATCTGACCTGGAAGGATGATCGGAGATGGTGAAGGTTCGGCGGAGGGGATCGCCTGGGAGAATGGAGCTCTGGCGAAGCTCCAATCGATGATTGCCTCGACGTGCGGCGGCTCACGGAGGCTGAGCACGCGCAATGGCGGAGCAGAGCTTCGCTACGGCGCGGCGGCGTGATCTCGCCAATAGCCTCTCCTCTTCCTCGCTCAGACGGAGGATCGGATGGGAGACTGTCACTCTCCTCTCTCTCTCGACTCCGGAGCTCTGGTGGAATGAAAAAAATGGCAAATGGCGGATGCGGATCTCCAGCTGGGGGTTGACGACTATTTATAGGGAGAGGAGGAATGAATCTGGACGGAATAGCGGGTGGATTGGGTTCGTTGACGAACAGATAGGAGGTTGGAGGTGGTTAGGGTAGTTGGAAGCTATGGAGGCGAGGAGGAAGAAGGGCGGAGGAAATGGAGAGGCTGGCGGGACTTTGGAGAAGATGGTGAACAGTGCCTGGGCGGGAGGAAGAAGAAGGCTCGAGGATCAGGAGCTTGACGGGCTTTGTGAGGAAGAGGATGGTGAACAGTGCCTGGGCGGGCACTGTTCACCCGTGGAAGGTTTGACCGCCCAAAAAAATAATTTAATTAAATAGAATATATATTAATTAGTTAAATTAGTTAAATAGGTAATAATAATTATTATTTATTAATTAATTTTTTTTATTTATTAAATAATTTTATAAATTATTTTTTATGAATATAAATATAATTTTATTTACTTTTTTATAAGTTTATTTTATACCTTTGAATAGATATGTATAGGTATACTTATAGGTATTTTACCTATGTATGTTATAGACCTATATATATATAATTTTTTTATTATTTTTATTTTTTTCATTTTTCTTTTATTATTTTTTTTATTTTACACCATTTTATTATTAATTCTTTTAGTTATTATAACATATATTATCAACATTATTTACAAAATATTAATTTATAAAAATATGGGATATTGGAGAAGATAGGTACTATGTACAAGAAGAGCCAAAAACCTAACTTTTGCATATGGACCCCAAAAATTATGCACCCAATTTTATAAAATAGTTTATGAAATGCTATATACAATTAAAAGTGAGTTTGGGTGATTTGGAGTTTTTATTTGCAAGTTATGGGTCTGTGAAGTTTAGATTTTGGCTTTTTATTTTGTGTATAAATTGTACAATGAGTATTATTTTTGGGCAAACTCAATTTTGTATTTTTATTTAAATTATTATCTACAACTTTGATGAAGGAAGTTTTCAAGTTTGAAGTGGTCTTGATGATAAATAAAATAAGTGAGATATTTACATTATGGAGAGTGGATAATTTATTTTTTTTTTTTTTGGTCTTGGTTTTCTTTGTATTTTTATAGGTTAAGATCCTTATCTCCCCCTACTTATTTCTCTTGTCGACCTGGTCAATATTGACCTGGTCTCGGGGTTAGGATCAGTCTGAATATTTTATATCCAGCCTTCTTTTTTTTTTATTTTTATTTTCCTTTTTCTCTTTATTCTTTTATTTTGGTGAAAATAAGTGTTAATTATATAATATTAATATTTGTGGTTAGAATGTTAATTTCATGGAGTTAATGGATATTTACATGCATTTTACCAAGGATTTTAGCCAAAATGAAAGAATAAAGGAGATGAATCATGGATTCATCAATGGTCTCTTCTACTGGTAGATGGTCGGCCGTCTATCGAGACTATATTTCTGTGGATCCGTCTGATGGGTCCGGCTCCTTCGAGCCCTTCTCTCTCCTTGACGACCCTCGCAAGGACGAGATGTATTCTGATTATTCACTGCATAGCTCACATCGCTCTCCGAGGACTATCTGCGAGAGATTGCGACACTCTCTTTACGCTCGGTTCCCACTGCTGACTGTGTCTCCGATCTGCGGAGCACGGAACCGAATCGTCGGTTATATATGATTTTGGTCCCATCTTGAGTTGCCTATCCGATCTGCGGATCATGGGACCCATCTGATTAGACTCCTTTGAGTCTGCTCGCCTTGACGGTCCTCGCAGGGTTGAGTTTTTGATATATGCTATTCCCATGACTAGTTGGCAGCCCGCTCCCCGAGGGTTATTTGCGGGACGCTGCCACACTTTCTCGATTTTTCGGTCTCTTCTGCTGGTAGCCGATCTGTCGCCTATCGAGACCGTCTCTGTGATCCGTCTGATGGATCAGGCTCCTTTGAGCCCGCTCTCCTTGACGACCCTCGTCAGGGTGAGCTTCTGTTCTGATTATTCATTGCTTAGCATGTACCATTCCCCGAGGGTTATCTGCGGGAGGGTACATCATTTTCTAGGTACGCGGCTTCATTTCTGGTGTCTCCCCGTTGGTGGAACACGTAGCCGGACCTTCTGACTTATGTACTTGGTTTCCTCCCTGGTTGTGTCTCCTGTCTGTTGGAGCACGGAGCCGAGTACTCTAATTATTCTCTGATTTTGCTCACCTTGAGGACCTTCGCAGGAGTAAGCCACATGTTGTGTTGTTCGGTGTATTCTTGTAACTTTCAGATTATATCACCACCGTGCATCACACAGTCTCATATGCCTTATTTCTGATCTATCTGAGACCATGATTGACTAGGAGGAGTCTGTACTGCTCTTTCTTCCTCTCGGTTTTACGGTATCGGCTCTGTCCCCTCATGTTGACCCTATGAGCCGATTGACTGCTTCACGCTACCAGTCCCTGCATTACTTTCCGATCTGATGGTCCCCGGTAGCTGACACCCACTTGATTGCATATTCGGGTGTATTTTCACCGTCTGACCGCGTCCTCGTTCTCACAGGGAGACGACGACGAGAGCACGGTAGTCGCTTGTCAGATACCGTCCTGTACTTCACCAGTCTCTTCACCGCTTGTATATATGTGGATTCTGTTCATTCTTTCTCCCGCATGTGATGTGTGCCCTAGATCTATCGCCATATCTTTGTGACTACACTTAGGACGTACCTTGTCCCAAGTATAGGGGGGTACACACCGCGTTGTTCGTTCGTCGTTCAGTTTCGTCACTCCTGTTGTTGCCTATACCTAGGGATATCTCACCCTAAGTATAGGGGGAGTGATGTGTACATTCTCCATGATCTTTTCGTATATCTGAATATATCTCTCTTCTTTTCCTTTTCTATCTCTTGTATCTAAATAAAAGGTGTCGCCCCTTTGTCAGTTTTCTGTACTTAGGACGTACTTTGTCCTAAGTATAGGGGGGTGCACCCCTGATTTGTTCATCTGTATATTCCCACCCTTGACCCTCCCTACTTTGTGTACAGTTTGCTATACTTAGGATTACTTGATCCTAAGTATAGGGGGGACGGTCAACTTCTATTTCCTTTGTCTCTTATTCTTATTCTTTAGACCTGTCTATACTCAGTACGAGTTATGTCTTCTCTTTTCTTTTCCGATCTATGAGGACATAGCTCAAGCTAAGTATAGGGGGGTCGTATATACTATGTATATACTTTAGCCATAACTCGTACTTTCGTAATAATATGGCTAATAATTCTTTAAATTCGTTAAAAACCCTTAATAAAAAGATGGGATTATTCCTCAAATTCTTTTTGTATATACTGATTAATAAATCAGGTGAAAACGTTTTTTGCAAAATGTTTGAAAAATAGTTTGAAAAGTATTGTGAACATTTATTGAAAACTATTTTGAAAACGTTTTGTTACATGTTTTTAACCTGTGTAAAGATGTGTGGTTTGTAAAGATTTATCTTCTTTGTGTGAAATAAAATGTTTCAAAAATGATTTGCAAATGGTTTGAAAAATGGTTGCAAAAATATTTTGAAAAATCTATATATACTGTTTTGAAAAACCTTTGCAAAATGATTTTCAAAGGTGTGTACATGTTTGTAAAAATGTTTGTAAAAATTATTTTGGACTATAGTTTTCAAAAATTGTTTGAAAAATTTGTGTCAAATAAATTTGAGGAATAGTCACATATAATAATAACTAATATAATATATATATCTTATGAATAAAAAAAATAAAAAAAAAATATATAAATAAACACAATTCTTTAATAAGTGTACATATATGCTTATAAATAAAAACTAAATTGTAATTTCTTAATTCTTGCGGCACGCCCGTGTAAATAGTTGTACATATTTTCTACTGTGAGTGCCAAGATTGTTTTATTTTGCAAAAATTCTTTCTCTGTGTAAAAATCTTTCGAATTCTGTGAAAAATTCCATTATTCTTTGCATATTTGAAATAGCATTTGCATAGCATTCATATTCGTTGATTGAGTTTGATGATTGAACTAGTCCAATAAAGTCGAAGATTGGAGCTTGGTTGGACCTTACTGCACCTAACTGCACTGGGACCCTACGGGAACTAGGTTTAAGGTACTTCAGGTCTATTCAGACTTAATTCTTTGAGAAATCAGGGCTGGGTTCAAGTCACCTCAGTGGACTAACTAGAACTTTTCGAAACACACGCATGACTCTTGTCGGCCGTGACCTAACTTGGACACCTGCACCTTTCACATAGCTCTCCATGGATGAGGTGGTAAGGAGGCAGTTTCCTTTGGCTTGGGGTAGCATATGAGGGTAGTACTTCTAGGCGGAACCTCTCTTCTTCTTATAGTGAAGGAAGTGCACCTCAACTTGGTCTAGTGGTGATGAAGTCTAAGGACTGAAGCTGTGGGTTGCAATAAAGCTTCAAAAGAGGGATAGTCTACTGGCTCAAGCAGAAATTTCTTGTATATATGCTGCACCATGTAGATATGTTGTACAGATGCAATTGAAAAAAAAAAAAAAAAAGAGAGAGAGAACTCCAAAAAAGTGGTGGGTCGGATTGAAAATTTAATAACCCCACCGGAGTGTATATAGTTCAATAAAGCAAAAGCTTATGGTATCCATGTTTCATCTCATGAAGCTTGCAGCGGGAGACTCGGCTACACTGGCTGAGCTTCCAAAAGTCTATACTTCTTCCCCCTCTTCTTGAGCCGGTTGCACTTGAACTTAGAAGGGAATACCCCGCTTCTCGAGGAAAGAGTTGCTAGACCGAGGCATTAGAGTTACCAAGTTAGGGGAGGTTGTTTCTTTGTTACTTCTGAGGTGGAGAGCCACCATCACTTACACTGTACAAGTCAGCTTCATAGTCATAAGGGTTTGTGTATGACGTAGGCTAGTTCTGACCTGGCTATTGAGGTGATTTGAACCAAGTTCTGTGACTATCGAAGGCTGTTGTGTTTTAAATTTGGTTCTCGACTAGGTTCCACACACATTCTCACACCAAGGTCTAACCTGAGCTCCAAACTTTGAGTTTGTACAGATGAGTTTAAAAATCATGACCAATTCAATTTATTCTTTAAATTCTTTATGTTTGCTCTTTCTTTTCTTCTTATTCTTTGATTCTTTTTGTACTTATTGCATAAGTATTTGCTAGGGACTAGCAAGGGCAAGTATAGGGGGGTGATGAATCTCCATTTCATCACCTTTATTCTATCATTTTGGCCTTAAAAACCCCAGCAAATGCATGTAAATAGCATTAATTTGTTCATATTAGCATCTATTATTTATTGTATTTATTGTACATTAAATAAGGTTTTTAATGCCAAAATTATAGAATAAAGAGAAGAAAAGAAAAAGGAATAAAATATTGCAAATATTTTATGACCCTAACCCCGAGACCAAGGCCAGCATGGAATTGGTCGACAAGGAATAAAGTAGGGGGAGATAAGGGCCGATATACAATATCTCATTTATTAATTCATTCATTCATTTATGCATTTCTAGCACCTATTTTGTACATAATTATTTATTCATCAAATAAAGAAACTTTGTTCATAAAAGTTGTAGATAATAATATAAATAAAAATACAAAATTGAGTCTATGTGAAAATAATATACAGTGTACATTTTATACACACAATAAAAAGCCAACATCTCAACTTCACAGACCCACATCTTGCAAATAAAAACTCCAAATCACCCAAACTCACCTTTAATTGTATATAGCATTTCATAAACTATTTTATAAAATTGGTTTCATAATTTTTGGAGTCCATCTGTGGAAGTTAGGTTTTTGGCCCATCTTGTACATACTACCTGATTAAAATATTCATTTTATTCAATATTCATTATTTCTATAAATTCATATTTTTAGAATCTTGTAAATAACGTCTATAATACAGGTACATAATAAAAGTAAAATAAAATCAAAAAGAATTTGTAAAATAAAAATAAGTCTATAAAACACATAGACAAAACACCTATGTTACCTAATGTATATAAATAAAAAGGGATTTTATTCTTTCATTCTTTATTCATCTATATTTTTATACCATAGTAAAAATACAAATCTAAAACAAATAAATAAATAAATAAATAAAATACATTAAATATCTTTTATAGGTAAAATACCTATAAGTATACTTACCTATACATATACACATTTATTTAAAAATGTAAATAAACTCTTAAAAATAAAATAAAAAATATTTATACTCACAAAAATAATTTGTAAATTTATAAAATATCAAAATAAAACAATAAAATAAAATAAACAAATTAAAAATAAACTACACAAAAATACATGTAAATACATACATATACACATTATTGTAATAAAACCGTAATAAAATAAGTCATAAAAATAAATAAAAATCATATTAAAATACTACATACAATAATAAAGATTTTTTATTTTATACTCGAAAAATAATAAAATCATTTATTAACTTAAATAATTCGTTCTTTATTCCTCCAGCCTGTTTTGTCTTCTAGCGGCCTCCGTGGACCAATCGCAGGCCGCCAAGAGTTGACCTCGGGTCAACTCTTCAGACCCCAGGACTGCCCCTCTGACAAGTCACGAGAGGCCCCTTTTCCCCGATTTTTCACGCCAATTGTGTAGCTCGAGGGTGATAAGACCCTTCATGGGAATTGTTCCTTGTACATCCACGAATCACGCCACACCCCATGCTTCTTTGTACATAGCCCCTATTCATCGATATTCGCCGGCAAAATAAGGGTGCCGACCTGTGTATAAATAAGGAACCTCCGCCTTCCTCCCAATTTTGGTCAATTTCCCTCCATTTTCTTCCTTGCATTCGGTCCCAGGTACGCTCCTCGTGACAGGGGGATGCCGCCGGCACCTAGAATCGGTTGGAGATGGCGGAGGTTGCACCCAAGGCCGCCGCTCCGGCGAGGCCTCTGCTCCTTGGCGTTTCGCCAGGTACGAGCTGCGCCTTTACTTATTTTAGTTAGATTTTTGTTCCAGCATTTTAATTCCGCCTTTTATTTAGCCTCTAGTCCAGTAGATTAGCGTAGAATGGCCGATTCGTAGTTCGCCGGAGCTCCGCTCCGGCGAGCTATTCACCGTGTTCCCGACCGTTTTCCGACTCGCTTTCGCCCTCATTTCGTTCCTATTCGCCCTCTCCACCTTCCAGCCACTCCATACCAACCGGAGCCCCGCTTGGTTCCGCGAATCGATGCTCGACTCCGCCGCTTCGCTGGAGCATCGCCACCTCGCCCCATTTTACGCTGACAGCTTCAAACCCCTGGTCGAGGAGAACGCCCTCGAGCCGTAGTTCCTTCCTGTGCAGGTTAGGCGCGAAGGAGAGCACCAGGAGACGATCTTAAGGCCGGCGGAGGTACCTGGAGCCGCCCTTCTTCCCCGAGCTCGCTGCTGTGCTCCAGGCTGCCTCCGACCAATCCAACAGCTCCAGCAGGTAGAAGACCCTTCCAGGAAGCGATTGAGACCTTCAGGTGCGACGAAGACCGGCGGAGGAGCGAGATCCGAGCGGAGGAAGCTCGCCTCGGCGAGGCTTCTTCCCTGTTCTTCCTCGCAGCTCCTCCGCCGTTGGATGAAGACGAAGGCCCAGTTTTGATCCCAGCCGTCCGATGGAGCGAAGCAGCGACCGTCAGATCACGCGAGTGATCCAATCTCAGCCCTTCATCGGCGAAGCGTCATCGGCGCACGTGGAGGCGCCACGTGTCAAGTGAATGAAGATCAGCCGTCGGATGGAGCGCCTCTTTTGGGGGTAAATTGCAAAAACCATCCCCCGCCTTTTTGTATTTAATTTTTAATCTCGTAAAATATATAGCACGTTGTAAATAAAATGTGTATTTTGCAGTAGGACCCCTGACTTTCTTGAATTTACATTTTGGTCCCTCAGCGCCTCACGTGCAGTCCCACGTGAGGCGCGTGACATTTTGCATGTATGCCCTGGCGGTTTCTCTATATTGTAGAATAGTTCTAAAAATTAAAATAAATGTTTATTTCAGTATGTATTTTTGCACTGATGCCCCTGGAGTTTATTTTATTTGCAAAAATGCCCCTGCCAGGCTTAATTACTTTTTGTGTCTTTATCTATTTATTAAAAATACCTATTAGGCTTCTAAAAATCCACAACAATTAGGATAGATGCTCCATGCCATGCTTGTTCACGCCCATATCTTAGTTTGCATTTTTTGCATTTATTCTGATTATTAAAATTGTAATAGAAGCCATTTTTGCACTGTTTAAATTAGAAAATAAAAAAAAAATTAGAAAATGTTTTGAAAAATTCCAAAAAATTATATATGATATAGTTATACATATTGAGTCCAGAAAATGAAAAAACCCTAAAAAAGTGAAAAAGAAAAAAAAAGATAAAAATCATAAAACCCCAAAATCAACATAAAAATTAGAAAAACTCTTTAAAAACCCTAAAAATACATTTCTCTCTTTTATAATTATCTATATATTATTATTATTAATATGTGAAAATTAATTTGGGCAATTTTGGGTATTATTTGATATTTTTAAAACTCAAATTATATACGGCTATTTATTTAGTCCTATATAGTGGACATTTTTGAATTGAAAAATACATAAAAATTAGAAATATAAAAAAAAAATTAAAAAAATATATGTCTATATATTAAGTTTTTATGTTTATATATATATATATACATATATACTATATAACTTCTCTCTCTCTTCTTATTTATATCTATATATATCTCTTTATATATCTTATATATATATCTCTATATTTATATAACTAATAATAAAAAAAAAGTATAAAATACAAAAACAAAATAAAAATTATAAAAACAAAAATATATAAAAAAATATATACAAAACCCAAAACCCACGAAAACAATAAAAGGACATGCACAATTGATTGAATAATTGAATGATACATTACATACAACCATTCGCCTCCCAGTGTTCGACCTCTACTTGTGCTTACACCTATACACATTTGCATGTAGAGTTATAATAAATTTTAACTCCACATTTTTGATATTCATTGCATATATTTATTGTGGGTTAATTGTTGTCTTATTCCGGATCTCGTGTGGTCGACTCAGCGACTAAGTCCCCGCCTTGTGAGGAGCTTAAGACCACCGATTTCCGGAGTAAACACTAACGGAGTAATATTATTGGAAAAATAGAAAATATTATAGGTGTATATCTAGAAAAATTCACGTGAACGACAATGTAATATAGAAACTTCTCAAGGCTGTCTATGTAAAAGAAATTTTTTCAATGTTGCTAGCAAAGCTCACATGTACATAATTGGTTAAATAAGATATCAATAAGTTGATAATCTAACACTAGCCTAACCAAACTACGGAAAGCTTCGTCTTTTTCTATTCTAAAAAGACAAAAAATTTCGTAAGCATAATCTGGATGATATTATTTTTTAGTATAATGTCGTGTTCTATGTGACGAATATTGCTCTAGGTTTTTATCTTTAGTAAATTATAGCCTCAATTTTAATGTAGTCCCTAAACCTTTAAAAAATAACAATGTAGTTAGGTTTTCTCTCAAACCGATTTTAAACTATGTGATATAAGGTTAGAACGACAAAACAAACAACTAAATTTTAATTATCATGGATTATTTTGAAACAAATCTTAAAGGCATGCTGATTTAAACTATGCGATTTAAGGTTAAAAAGACAAAAAGAGCAATTAATTTCTGTAATAATGAACTATTTTTAAACAAAGCTTAAAGATCGAGTTAGACATTTCCCTTTTTAAAGTTGAAGTAGGACATTGAAAATCGAAAATTTAGTTTATATAATTTACTCTTTTATTTTATTTTATTTTTGAAAAACAAGATAAATAGCATTCGAATATTTTGGTACCCACCACTCACGATCTTCTTAATCATTCATCGTAAATACGATGATTGCTAAATATTATAAGTTAAGTTATAGGTGTACAACCTTCAATAAGATTGTTTTTTCTTGCAATGGTAAGTAACTTTTTCTAGTTCTACCTAGACTTGGCCAAAATATAGGTCAAACCGACTCATGGGTCGGGCCGAACGTGCCGAGGTTCAAAAACCTCTATCCAAAGTCTGCAATGGGCCGGCCCATAGTCCATTTCGTTCTTTTTCTATTGATTGTTTAATGGTATTTAATACATATAAATGATTTTATTAATACAATTTATACTTTATATAACTAATATAAGCAGTTTATATGTTACTTGACTTGTAACTATTAAATTTTATTTAAAACTAATATCACATATGAAAAACTTGAAGTGTATCATATTAATACATGCATTATTTAGCTTATATTTATATGTTTTTTTGCGGACCGAGCCGATCTGGTCCATGCGTAAATCTCCTAGCACCAGCCCGGCCCATGAGCAGACTGGACGGGCTGAATGGACGGATGCCCAACCCGTTGGCCAGGACTTCTACCGATAATCAACCCCTCACTTGGAGCAAACTAACTAAAGATTAGGACTGTTGTATTAAGTAAGACAGACTAATACTTTTCCAATGTATTTTCACACTCATAATAAAATTTAACGTGAAAATAATTTTAAGATTTTACATACTAACAAACCTTTGATAGAGGAATAAGTGAAAAGTATAAGGATGGATAAGAGGGATTTTTAATAATTATTAAAAAATTGAAATTAATTAAATAGGTACGATAAAAAATAATTTTAAAAAAATCTGTATCAATTGGCACCTGCGCTCAACCCAAATCGGCACCTCAGGTGCCGAGCTGGATTGTGGCCCCCACATCGGTACCTCATGTGCCCATTTGGGCTTTTGGGCAATTTACTTCATTAACTTGTCCGATCCTTGTCCCTCCTTTTACATGTTATTCGATCATGCAAATAAGAAAAAAATATTCTTTTTTCTATTAGACGGGAATGAGGATCTTTGAAATAATTACTATATTATTAAATAGGCATCATCTATATTTATTTTTTCTATTGACTTTCACTACCCGATTTATATTTCCTCACACTTTCGGTGTTTTCATTAATCGCGAGCTTCTCGGTCCATCACTAGGAGCTTAGTACTCTCATCGTTGGAGGTGGAAAGATGTGAGCTTTCCTTCTACACCTCCTCCTCATCTTCCTTCTCTCTGATGACATTATTCTCAAATATGAATTAGGTATAATAGTCCATTAGGTTTATTATATTAACAATTTTATTAGACAGATATGATGTATATCTATATAATTATTTTATTATTTACAATGATATATACTAAAAATATTTTTAGTCGACATCTTAGGAAGATCATAATAAATATAAATTAAATATAAAGAAATTAAGAGTGCGCTCAACATTCTTTACTATTGGCATACGTGAGTTCAACAACGCACAATTTAACATCAATTAACTTGAAAAAATGCAAGTATTTATTAAAATCATATAAGTACAAAAATATATTTACAAATAATAAAAAAATCATTTACATCATCTTATAGTTTCCATATCTTTATAAATCCTTTCAGACCTCCTCTCCCACCTCCTGCACCTCCTCCTTTGTCATTTCCTTTTTCACCATCTCCTATTTTCCTGTGACTCTCCTCGTGAGTCGTCTTCTTCTTCTTCTTCTTCTTCTGCTTGGTTTTTGTTCTGAATGTGTTGGAATGTGCCCTGGAGGATGCGGCCTAGCTGATGACTTCCGTAGAGTTCCGGTTGATTGAGTTTCCTGATTTCTCGTACTCCTTACGCTTGTTGACTAGCGAGACAGTTCTAATGGAGGAGGCTCAGTGATCCTTACTCCCGGGGAGGGTCTTCGAGGCGGCTCCAAACGTTTTGTGGTATTATCATGGGTATATCAAATAAATGTCTATCGAAATCGATTGTCTCCAATTGTTGAACACTATCAAATATTTGTGATTGCAAATCTCTTGAATTATATTGAGTAGACGGAGAGAGCTGAGAGGGTCGAGAGTCAAATTGATTCGAAGGACCAACAAGTGATGGTCCTGCAAAAATGAGACATTCATGTAGTCGTAAGTATCACAGAAGTAAATTTAACTTATTGAAATTAGTTATTCAATAAATACATTATTTAGACATGAAACTCCAAATCTGACTTCACCGATTTGAAACCCTAAAGCGTCATACTCTATATAGCTCATACTGAAAGATATAAATTACATTAGATGCCACATAAAATAAACTATAAGTAAGAGAATGATACAATGTAATAAATCAACTATAATAACATGTAAATGCGAATCCTAGTTGAATGAGCTGAGAGGGTCCAGAGTCAAATTGACTTGAAGGACCAGCAAATGATGATCTTGCAAATTGTGATTGACTAAAAGCTTCTCCATATCCTACAAGAATGAGATATTCATATTTTAGAAAATATTACAGAAGATACACATAACTTCTTGGATTTAGTTATTTTATTAAAAAAAGTTGTTGTAACTTGAAGCTCCAAATCCGACTTAATCATAGTGAGACCCTAAAGTGCTATATTCTACGTAACTCATACCTGAACGTTATTAATTATATTAGACGTCACATAAATGAAACTTACTAAGAGAAGAATATTAACTATAACAACGTGAAGATCCGAATCCTGCTTGAAATGATGGGTACCCTTGTCCGTCGTATCTCACATATGTCATTCCTGAGGTTACAAACATTGATTCCTCTGTTATTTGTCCTTGCGAAAATGCATGCTCACTGTGTCCTACTATAGCATTTGAAGAATTATGGTTATAGGTCAAAAAACCATACATTAATTTAAGTTAATTATACATAAAGAAGTAACTAAAACTTGAAGTCTATCCATCTGTACCATCTACATTAACAATTTAAAAATTTCATTAAAACATTATTTGTAAATTTATTTGCAAACGAAATATAAATTATGCAGTTAAAATGTCCTTGCAGATCCATGTACTCTATCCATTTGTTCATATGTTCTACGTGGACAACTTAATCTATTGTGTCTTGCTTGCTTGCAGATTTTACATAATTTCAATTGTACGCACATTTCATTTCTAATTCTTCCCTATACATATTGTCCAATATTTCTTTTCCCGATTATTGGAGGTAGCATAATAGTGTTGTCTTCTACTCTCCAATAACGTCTATCTGAAATGGGATGAAAGAAGAAGTTGTACGCCTGACAATAGTAATCGCTAGAATAATACTGTGAGCATAGATCATAGTTATAAAAGTGTGTACACATATGTGAAGAAGCGGTTATAACATGTGGATATACAGAGTGTTTAATCTGCATAAAACCGCACTTGCATTCACTTTCTCGACCATTTAAGTTGACTTCATATTCATATCCATCACGATCGAAGAATTGAAATTGAGTTAGTAAAAATCTTTGTACGTGGCATGATCTTGCCTCCCTGATTTGTTTCTCTAACAACTCTTCGTATTTCTTGGTCAGATATGTCATCATCCAATTCCTCACGACAATCACTGAAATAACCATTAATTCTAAGGAAACTGTTAGAATTAGAGATATGACTGGTAAACCACATGCTCCTCTAAAGGCACCGTTAAAACTTTCAGATAAATTTGTTGTCATGTGTCTGTAACAATGTCTATTATCTAAACTTAAGGCCTAATAACTTTGGTCACCATGTCTTGTGATACAATCCACTCGAAAGCATTTCTGTCGAGTATATTAATTTCTCGCATCATACTATTAAACTTGTTCTGACATGGCTCCTCTACACCAGCATAGAATCTGTTTTAAACTATACGAATCTAATGTCCAGCTCTCTGCATTTTTGCACGTATATGTCTGAGACAATCACGATGAGTGAATCCCTCTTCCGGTGGAAATAAACTACTCACAACATCCTTCAGACTGGGAAATCGATCACTGATAAAACATATGTCTCGAAGATCAATGATTTATCTTAATAAATTCAGAAACCATCTCCATACTGTAATATTCTCGTTCTTTTCAAGTATAGCAAATGCAAGCAGAAATAGACCATTATTTGCATCTATCACTATGGTCACGTACATGTGATTGGCGTATCTACCATACAAATGTGTTCCGTCAATTCTTAAAATAGGTCGATAAATTTTGAATGCTCTACAACACGGTCCAAACGATACAAACAATCTCTGAAAATGTATAGTACTCTCATTTTGGCCTTCTTGTGTCTTGAACCACGTATAGGTTCCAGGGTTGTGTCGTTACAAAATACGAATGAATCTTCGAATATCACAATATGACTCAACCTCATTCCCATAAACAATATCCATTGCACGTCGCATGGCATTCCAAGCTGTCATGTATTTAATTTCAGTCTTTCAACTCATCTTTTATTTTATACATAATTGCTCCCGGGTTTATACTAACTTATGCTTTAAAGGAAGATAATATGTACTGCGCTACAAAAACAGATGTGCATTAACGATGTTTCACTAAAAGACAGGAATTTTTGCATATATGCTTTCCCTATATCCTGAAACGTACCAGTGTCCTCGAGATTTCCTCTCTGATGCATGCAAACGCCATCTACAATCTTCATAAATACATACAAAAGTCATAATTGCTTGTTTGAGGTCTTGGGTTTATATTGCACATGATTTTCCATACTCCATTTTTGTAAGTATTTGTATATCCCTTTTCGACTTATAACTCTACCTAACCAATGACTTAATCCAGAATCATCGGTGGGATCAGATTGTCTCTCTAGAAAATCTACATCTTCTGCTTCTGCAATTTCGTGATTAGACACGTGGGGTAACTCTTCCATCAGTTCTTCTTCAGCATCCTCATTATTACCACAATATGAGTTTCCCTTTTCCTCATTTTCTAATGCTATAACTAATGAACCATATCCAAAATCATGATAATCATTACCACATATATTTTCTTCTATTCTTTGAGATTCATTTTTAGACTCCTCACTTTCTTCTTCAGATATTTTTGTCACTAATTTATCTTCAACATTTACTTGTAGGGAATCCTCGGTATCCTCAAACATGATCTCATTTGTTGGCCTAGTTAATTTATATATTTGTCGATTTAGATAAAGGAAATATAACATTATTCTTTAATTTAAATGTGATATTTTACTTGATGACGACGGCATATTTTCCATAGCAAAATGGGTAGCTTCTACGAAAAAGTGAATAAATATCACATTAATGATTGAACTCATCATTGCTAATGTGGATTCATCATTGTGAATTAGCACTGCAAAGAATGTTGTATCCTCATACAACTACTTACATGTTAATGTAAGTATATATTGATCGAGTGGGAGATCAATGGCTTCAGACACTCGAGCCAATAAATCAAGGTATGTTAATTGGCATGGTAATATAACCATATACTTCTTGCCCTCAATATATTCTACATGATCATCAGAGACACTAACTGATCCACCCCAATATAATCAGACATGAGCTGTGTTGGATGTCATATCTATAGAAATCAAATATATGATTTGATTAGTTTATTTGAAATAATGGTAACAATCATTTACATTTCACTCGGGTGTGATCTCTACTATTCAATTATATAAATGGTGATAAAAATATTATTTTTTAATAAGACATGCACAAATCTTATCACTCAAATGACAGCTCTACATGCAAGGATGTTTTGTGGGACTGAAACATATATATGTACATGCAATTTGATAAAATCATCCTAAATGAGAAATTGTTATTAGCGTGAAGTAAAATATACTAATCACTCGGAGATGAAATCTAAAAGTCTGGTCGTAAGGAATTCCTTGGTGCTCACTACAGTGAGTTCTGCAAGCGCTGTGTAGAGACCCTCTCAGTGCTCGATTTCAAATCTAAATGAGAAGTAATTAAAACATGACTAAGTCCCAAACACAATTATAGGTGCATGCAATGATAATAAAGTGTTTGACCTTAATCTATTTGATATTAATAATAATTTCTAAATTATATTTAAATTTCTTTTTTTTCAACTTTTGTACGGTAGATCTTCGTAAAAAGTTTAAAACACAAAGACTGAAATTGTAATATATAAAAGATCCTAATTTTAATGTACATTTAAATGAACTAAATTTTTTTAAATATATCTAATTTTCAACATCTAATTAATTATTGTAGTCAGAAAAAAATTAATAATGTAAATTACTTGACTGACGCATGTCTTCAAATAGAGATGTTATCCAAAAAGAAAGAATAAATATATCCAATATCCACTATAATATATCGTCTTTGATGATAAAAACCTACAACAAAATCCACGAAAAATGGTATACGAAAAAAAATCTTATTTTTATTCTTACTCAAATAAGAATAGCAGATTGAGAGAGACGAAATAACAGCTTTAGAATAGGGATTGAGAGAAATGAGAGATGGAAGATTACAGAGGAAGATGTAGAATGATGGACGAGTTAGATGTGTGAAGAATGAGGAGAATGTGGGATGTATTTATAAGGGATTGGGAGAGGGGACCATTGGCAATTTTCCAATAGCTCTCCGATTGATACAATTTTTTTTAAAATTATTTGTTATCATACCTATTTAATTAATTTCAATTTTTAATAATTATTTTAAAAAAGCCCTGGATAAGACACTATTTTATTAGAGAGCGGACAAGGAAGAATAAGGAGGGATAAGTGAAAGTCCTTTGCTATTCTTTGTTTGATTGGAGGGAGAAAATAAGGAGGGATAAGATGATTATATTAGAAGATTGTTAGATAAGTGGTAATTATTTGTATATTTTTGAAGGAAAAGACATAGTATGAAGGAACAAGAGGGAACCCTATCACTCATTTTTTACTTTAAGATCAAAACATTGACAATATATGGAGAAGAGGAATAAGGAGATCCCCTTGTGCCTCTCTCAGATTCTTGGATTACAATTATGCCATTGCCTCTTTTGTAATAATATTTGTACCCATATATTCTTACCAAATTCATAATTTTTTTCGTTCTGTTATTACGCGTACCCTTATTTTACCTTAACCAAAGTGTAAGATTGAGAATTTATAAGAATACAATGACGCATTCATTTTTACAAAAAAAATAAGGACATGACTACATTTGCAAAATTTCATAGCGATGGCACAAGTGTGAAGAACCCTAAATAATAAACTAGCATATTTATGCAGAGAATGTATAAAGCCAATAGTTGAAATAAGAGAGCTCACCCACCGCCTCTCTCTTGCCCTTACATTAGTGTTCGGTTCGAGATTAAGAAGGAATAAGAATAGAGAATAAAGAGAATAAGGATCTATTCTCTGTTCAGCTGGAAAGATAGGAATAAGGATAATAAAGTGGAATAAGTGTAGGTAAGGTAGAATAAAGATCGGAATAACGGTAGAATAAGGTGAAATAATGAGATGTGGATGAGAATAGCCGTACTCTTGGGGAACCACACTAGACAGGGAATTGACTCTTTATTCCAGTGCTTATTCTCCAAACGAACAGGAGGCTTTCTCCTCTTGCCTCTATTGTAGTAATATCTGTACCCATATATTCTTACCAAATTTATAAATTTTTTCATTCTGTTATTACGCGTACCCTTATTGTTTTACCTTAACCAAAGTGTAAGATTGTGAATTTTATAAGAATACAATGACACATTCATTTTTACAAAAAAAAATATGGACATGACTACATTTGCAAAATTTCATAGCGATGGCACAAGTGTGAAGAACCCTAAATAATAAACTAGCATATTTATGCAGAGAATGTATAAAGCGAATAGTTGAAATAAGAAGAGCTCACCCACCGCCTCTCTCTTGCCCCTTACATTGGGAGTGTTTGGTTCTGCGTATAATAAGGAATAAGAATAGAGAATAAGGAGAATAAGGATCTATTCTCTGTTCAGCTGGAAAGATTGGAATAAGGATAATAAGGTAAACTAAGTGTAGGTAAGGTACAATAAAGATCGGAATAACAGTAGAATAAGTGAAATAATGAGATGTGGATGAGAATAGGTGTACTCTTTGGAACCACACTAGACATGGAATTGACTTTATTCCAGTGCTTATTCTCCAAACGAATATGAGACTTTCTCCTCATGCACCATTGTTCGGGGACATTGTGGCTTGTCCTATGCCAAAAACTAAGGGCCCCGAGTTGTTCCCTTCTCATTTTCTCGAAGGTTGAAGGGATACTTCTGTAACCACCTCCATCAATAGAAGAACCGTGTCTTCCTCCTCTACTTGGAAGAGGTTCCAGTTCACATCTGCTCCACTCTAGCACAGCTTCGAGGAGAACAGTCTTGTGCACTTCCCTTTTGCACAACTTCTTCGATTCATCTTCGTTCGCAGATCAACCACAGAAGGTTTGATCGGTCACACCATACCTCAAAGATTGAGTCGTGCGAGCAGATCTTTAGGATCTTGATGGCATTCTCTTTTCTTCTTTCCATATGTACTCGATTTGTTCCTCGAGATTGTGATCTCGTGGTTTATTCACTCTTAGCCAAGTTGTTCGCTCCGTGGCGAGCGACGTCTGTTTTTTCTATGTTTCGACTCTGTTGATCATTTCTTTGTTCTTTGTTTCTTCCCCTATCATCATGTAGCACTCTCCATGTCCGGAAAGTTGTCCTCTCCCTTGATAGGAGGTTCGATCTTGTATGTTATAGCTAAATGAAAATTCCCTTTGATGATGTTCTTTATAGAAAAATAGTTGAAAAAGGAAAGGGCTGTTTTAAGAAATACCCAAGACTGACCTCAGTGCCAAGCTGTGTGGATTAGGTCATCCGTGCCCTTCTCCTCCGTCTCCGCTGATACTGAGTCAACTTATCCGACCTTTCCACTCCTGCGGAAGAAAGAGCAGAGGAAACTCTGAGCGCCCTTCTCCACAATCGGAATGAAGACAACGGTGGGTCTCGACATTGGAAACAGCAAATGCGTCGTGGCAGTCTCCACCGACGGCGTCGCCGATGCCGTCCTCAACCAGGACTCGAAGCGCGAGACACAAACAGTGGTCCACTTCGCCGAGAAGCACCGCCTGTTCGGCACGGCGGCGGCATCCTACGTCAGGACCAAACATGAGTCTACCATCTCCCAGCTCAAACGCCTCCTCGACGGTGCCAATTTGCCGGAAGAGGATCACTGTCTCCAGCACAGGACCTCCAAAAGCACCGACGGCGGAATTTCAGTGAAGGTAAAGTACCTAAACAAGGAAAGGAAGTTCACGGCGGTGGAGATGCTCGTGATGCTCGTATCTCACCTCAAACGATCTGTCGCGTTGACCAAGGGAACCGTCGAATGCGTGATCGGAGTGCCGGCGTACTTCACCGACCAGCAGAAGAATGCGTACAGGAACGCTGCAACGATTGCCGGGTGGAGTCCACTTGGGCTGCTCCACGAGGGTGTCGCCACGGCTCTGGAATACAGAAACGCCAGGGCCCCTGGTGCCACGGATACCGTGGTCATGTTCGTCGACATCGGTCACTGCGACACGCAGGTCACCGTAGTTGAATTCAAAGGTGAGACGATGAGGGTGCTCGCGGAGGTATGCGATTCCAATCTCGGCGGGAGGGACTTCGACGAGGTCATATTTCAGTACTTCGTTAAGATGCTTGATAGTAAGGGGATCAAGAACATCCGTTCTAATGTGAAGGCGAGCTTGCGGTTGCGAGCAGCATCCGAGAAGGCGAAGCGAGTGTTGAGTGCGAACAGGGAGGCGAATGAGAGCATAGAGTACTTGATGGAAGTGCTGAATATGTCGATATGATGATCACTAGGGAGACATTCGAGGAGCTTTCGGGTGATTTGGTTGATAGAATCGGAGGTGTCTTTCGAGAAGCTCTAAAAACGGCTAAAGTGGATGTGAATGGAATCGATTCTGTGGAAATGGTCGGTAATGGTTCCCGGATCCCAGCAATTTCGCGGATCCTAACTGGACTCTTCCGTCGGAGCCTGAGTAGGACCCTTAACGGCAGCGAGTGCGTTGCACGGGGATGTGCGCTTCTCTGCGAGATGCTCAGGACTCTATCCACGCCATCTAACTACGAGGTTTGGCTTTCAAGCTCCGATTTAATTTGAAATTTTCGATATATATACTGTTCCCTCTTATATTTCATGAAATTTATCTAAAAAGAGCGATGATACAAAGACATATCATATACCCCCAGTTATTTCTGCTGGACGGATTCTTTGCAGTTACGGTCCCTGCTGTGCACCATGAGGACCGTCCGATGGCTCCTAATGGTGATTGGGCATTAAAAGCGCCCAATGGCCATCGGATGGTTCGCATGATGCAGAGCTGGTGCAGTGACCGCAGAAGATCCATTATGTAATTTTGCTTTACACGCATATTTTAATAAGTAGAAGTATACGCAGTTTTATGGAAAAAATATAGGATGTAGCTAATCTTGAACTTGCCAAAATATGCGTTAAGGTCATGTTTCTTAGTGAAATGTGATGTGCTTATAAGGAGGTATCGCTGAAATAATATGCAACGCCTCAACACATGTGTCAATAGTAGCACGTCTATTTATCATTTCTATAAGGGATTTTTACTCCGTGATTTCTAAATTATTGTAAATTACTTTCTCGACATTGGAAACATCGTGATTATCCCCTCGACCTCATAAACTTGCTCCATTTTACCCCACTTACTCTATTGTCAATCTCACTTTTACTCAAGTCAATAAATTAGGTTAGTATTGAGTTAGTCTAACTAGACATGCTATGGAAGAGTAGAGGAGGCGGTTGGAGCTTCGAGTGGAGCGGGGGAGATGGGGTAAAGGTCGGGAGGCACGAGGGATGATGATTGGAGCTTGGGGTGGTGCAGTGGAGGTGGGGGTGGAAGCTAAGAGTAACAGGGGATGGTGCCTATAGATTGGGGCGGCACACAGGGGTTGCGAGTGAGATGGGGCCGCACGGGGGAGCTGCATGGCAGGTGGAGAGGTGAGAGGGCAACATAGGGGAGGTGGGGCAGAACGACACCATCTGATGAACACACCAGATCTAATCCTCTAAAAGGGATAGACATTGTCACTATGTCTACTAGGCGAGTCAAGTAGAAAAAGATAGCAGATTTTTATTTAGGCTCCTAAACTTGTGTATAAGGTGAAGTACAAGAGTCTCGAACTTAGAGAGACAAATTGTGTGAACTAAACTAGATAAGTACTATCTAGGGTTTTCTAAATTTTTTAGTCAATTTTAATTGATTAGATGGTTTTTAATTTGTCTTAATTGTTTTGTATGGTTTTTAGAAATGTTTTTTAAACATATATGTAATGGGGTCTACGTATGAATTTTTATTTTAATTTATTTTTGTCTTTTTAATGTTTTTATGTTTTAAGATTTTTTTTACTATTTTTAGCGATTTTTATGTATTCTTTATAATTTTTATTGATTTTGGATTGGATTTTAAAGTGAAAACAAAACTTTTAAGTACAACAATGAGGTATTCTGAATTTTAAAAATAGTAAACAATAAAAAAATATTTTTATTTTATTTTTACTGTAAAGATTGTAAAAATTCCTTTGAAAGAAGGTATTGTACAATTTTTTAGGATTTTTAATGATTTGTTGCGATTCTTTTAAGATTTTACGTATTTTAATATATAAGGGTTTTAATATGTTCTAGTATTAAAAAAGTTTTTGATATGTGTTTTATGGTTAAGAAAATAGTAAAATATACTAAATGTAATTTTTATGGAATTTTTGGATGTACATTTATATTTTTTGATGTATTTTAGAAGTTTGTATTTTTGTATTTTTTTATTATTAAAAATAGAAAATGTTTTATTTTTCAAAACACTTTTTAATACTGTATAGAGTATAGTATAAGATATATATTAATATTTTGTATAGGATTTTTATAGTGATAAACAATTTATTAGTATTTATTAAACATAGTGAAATAAGGATTAATATGTAATATTCTATACTAATATAAGTACGTGTAATTAATAAAAATGAAAGGGCGAAGTGTGCAAAATAAGCAGATAATCACGTGCAGACGCACGTGAGTCAGCAGCTCTGGTACCTGTACGCAAAAAGCAATAAAAGAGGAGTCTGTTCAACCACCAAATCACGTGCCAAAACACGTGATTCTAACTCAAATCGGATCAATTCGAGAGATGGCAGAGGACGTTTAGGGCCTTTATGCAAATCACCTCAAAACTCTCGCCGTTACGCGAGGCGCACGTGAGGCATAAGCGGTGGGCAGAGTGCGACTCGGATTGTTTCTTGATGATTCCACGGCTATTGTGCGAGCAAGATCAAACGGTTCTAATTGCCTCTTAGATAGGGATGTCAATCAGGGTCTACTTATTGGGTACTCGATCGGAATCCGTCCCATTTAATGATCCAAAACCTGCCCTATTTACTTTTAGACGGGTTTGATTTTTGAATTGACTAAGCATGCGGGTTTGGGTATGGGTTTGGGATTGCCTTGTGGGTACCCGAACCCGAACCCGCCCCAAACCCTCATAAAATATATATATAAATATAGATATGTGTGTTGCATTTTAATCAAACTAGCCCCAAATCTATTTCATATGTAATATGTATCGATCTACATATATAAATATCTAACTCAAATTTATCCTCTCCATCAATTTATTCATATTCAACTAACTTTTTGTATCTTTAATAAATAAAAATTATCAACACAAAAGAGTTAAACACTTAACATATATAAACCTTTAATATTCTCTATATATTGCATATTTTTATGAATTGCCATATTACACAATCTGATTCTATTTTGTGTCTGTCTGTGAAAATATTGTATACATACAAATAACTTAAGATTTACAACGTCGAAGATATCGGTACCCGTTGGGTACATGGATATCCGACGGGTATATGGGTACCCGCTAGAAATTACCCGTTTAATAAGTAGATGGGTATGGATAGTAATATTATAAATGGGTATGGATTTGGGAATAGTAATACCCGCCTCAAACCCGACCCGCTGATATCCCTACTCTTAGATCAGGGTTTCTCTTCAACTCTCCTCGTATATCGGACGGTTTGTGATCAATCTGGAGCTCACTCGGTTCTCCTTAAATCTGTATGCCCCAGGCGGCGGCGATGGTATCGATCAGTTCTCCAGACGATCGGATCTCGAATCAGGAGCTCCAGGTGGTCACTGCTTGCTTCCGATAGTGGTTGCTTCGTTGATGTTCTGCTGAGTTCTCTGATAGTCTCAGATCTTCAGCGATGAAGTTCGATCAGAGACTATGCCTCTCATGTCTCCAGAAGCTATGCGATCAATGCAAAGGATGCTCAACGCTTTCGTTCCGATCTATGCCGTGCTGCTTGAAGCTCGAAGGATCTGCTCACGTTCTCCCCTAATTCTCGAACAGATCTCCGATGGTGTTCAAATCTCGTTCAGATCTCGATCTCCAGGTACCTCCGTTGGTTCTAGACGATTCTCAAGTCCGATGCTCTGATCGAAGGCGATGTACAAGTGGTGTTCGAGTGCAACAACAGCTCGATTCGATGCAAGTGGATCGAAGAATCTCTGGCCGTCAGATGTTGCGAACTTTAGAACGGACTTAACCTCGATGATCACGCTCCAGGTACGCGGTGGTGATGAACTCGTTCACGACCAGGTGCACAAGGCGGGGGGTGTCGATCTGACAGATAAGGCTGTCGGTTTGGCTTCTCGTTCGACCTTTGGTTTGCTGTTCTTCAGTCCCTACAATCGAATCATAGACTCGAAGCAAAGGAGCCTCGGTCCAGAAGTTAGATCTAAAGAGGGAATGTTGAATGGGAAAGCCCCAGCGGTGGTGAATCATAGGGTTCGTACTCCGGCCACCGTGTGTGGCCGGAGGTGATAGATCGTGCTGGATAGATCTAGAAGTGAAGGGATATCGAAGTGGAAGTTTGATGGGAGGCGAAACATTGAACAAAATCGAAGGAATATGGACTGGATTGACGAGAGAAGAGAGGTGAACGGAGGGGGAGGAAGAGGAAAAATGGAGACATCGTAGAGGAATCTAACATGTATCCTACTAGATGATGTGGCTGGAGTGGAGCTCATTGGAGCTTCCTTATCCTTGCCTCGATCTACGACGGAGAGATGCTGGGCTGCGGCGGAACGGAGGCTCGCCGGCATCGATTTCACTCCTCTTCCTTGCCTCTCGACCTCACTCACCATCAGACGAAGGCGGGGTTTTTCACTCCCTTACTCGATCTCTCGCTCGGAGTTTCAGGGTAAGATGAATGAAAATGGCGGATGGAGGTCTAATAAGCTTGGAGGAGGAGAAGTTTTAAAGAGAGGTGGATGTCATCGGAAAAGAAAGACAAGGGAGGAGTACGAACTGCCCAACGGTGGAGCAGTTGGAAGTGAGGGAGCACAGGGAGAGAGGAGGAGGAATAAGGAGGAGGTGCTGGAAGAAGAAGAGTAAAGGAACAAGAAGAAGTAATGAAGAAGAAGAAGATGGAGGAGGAGGAGGAAAAGTCAAAGGGAAGAGAATAACCAATCAAGAGCCGCCACGTGGCGGAGAGAAGAAGACAAGACGAGGATAAAATATAGAAGAACATAAAAGACTTGCGTACAAATAAATAATATACAACGTAAATTAATAAATAAATAGCAATGAAGTTATAAATAATTTAATAATAATGTATTTATGAATTTCAATCAAACAATTAATTTAATTTCAATATTTAAATACAATAAATGGTATAATTTATAGGTATAAATTACCTATATAAAGGATTTATATATTTTTAATTACTTATTTTCAAACAAGTTATTTATTTTATATTTTATTAATGTAGAATATTTTATAAGAATTATCAATAATTTTTTTATTTTATTTCAATATGATTTAATTAGTTAAATGAATAGTAATCTGGTATATAATACATATATAATAACTATATTTATCTATTTATTTGTTACTTAAAAATTTAAAATTTTGGTTTTCATTTTATATAATTATTATAAAATATACAGAAAATAATAAAAATATAAATAATAAGAAAATAATAAGAATGAAATAATAGAATGAAATCTACCGTTGTATGAACGTCTCTAATGGTATGGTGCTAGAAGCAATGACTCTAACTTAAAAGGATTAGGGTTCAAATCCCCAACAACCCTCCATCAATGCGCAAAAAAATATACAGTTGTATATATATCATGGTGCCTTAAAAAGCTGACTTTTGCATCTTAACTCTCATTTTGATGAAACTACTTTCATTTGAGATATAATTTCACTATGAATACAATGAAAGAGGACTTTGGTGAATTTTTATTTCATACAGAGTAGATATTTAGATTTCAAAATTCATTTTACAGCCTTTTCGGTTCTTTGTACCATGTTATATATACATCAAATAATTCGAATTATATTTTTTATAAATTAATATACATTATTTAAAAAAATTGACGAAGAAATATTTTGATTTGTAATTATTTGGATGATAAATAAAATAGATGAATATATATACAAGGTGAATAATATGTATATGAACACAATATTTTCTGATATTTTTTTGAAGTTAAAATCGCTATCTCCCCCTACTTATTTATTTTATCGATGAGGTCAATATTGATCAGGTCACAGAGTTATGATCAGTATGTACATATTTCATATTCTTTCTTTTATTTTTATTTCTCTCTTTATCTTTTTATTTTAGATTAGATAATTGTTAAATAAATAATATTAAATAATAGAATTAGTATGTTAATTAATGAGTATTAGGTAATATTTACATGTATTTTACCAATGATTTCAGACAAAATGAAAGAATAAAGTAGACAAATCATGGATTCATTAGCATCGAGAGGGTGATGTAAGGGAGGTGGGGTGGTGTTGGGGCAGTATGGGGGTGGTGGAGACGAGAGGGAGGGGAGGTCTTGGCAGATGTTGTAGGGAAGAGAGTGGTGGAGGTTCGGGAGGAGGTCGGAGGAGAGGCCTCGGCGGAGGTGAATGTTCAACGGATGTCAAGGAGGTGGTTAGAGCTAGTGCTAAGAGGGGAAAGGGAGGTGAAGAGATGGATGAGAGGAGACAAGAGGAAGAAGGAACTCATTGTAAATTTTATAAACATATTGGGAATTATGTAAAATAAATTAACATAATCCAGTTAGTTTTAGTAGTCAAATAGATGAGAGTTAAGCACATGATTTGTGGGATAACATTTAGCTACGTTATGAGGTCGAGAGGATAATAACGATGCTTACAAGATCAAGAAAGTAATTTATAATGATTCTAGAATTCGTGGGGGTAAAAATCCTTTTATATAATTTAGAATGCCTTAAAACCATGAAGCACCTGTAAAATATAAATCGAATTCATTATAGATCCATGCAAATAAATGACATAGAAAATAGAAATTCTACAGTGAAGTGCTCCTAAAGAAAAAACTTACTCAGAAAAGACAGCAGATCATGAAATGTAGTTAAAACAACTACAAGCTGATGTAAGTCCTTTTTTGCAAAGTCTCTTCCAAAAATCTAACCACATGGATTGAATCTATGCATATCGTTCTGTATAGCTATCAAGTTTCATTGAAAACAAATGTTTTTAACTATTTTAACTTAAAGGTCTAAAAAAATCAACGATGAAAGAACTTAAATTCATTTAGAAAGGATCCAACCTTTTATGATTGATAAAAAATTAAAAATGTCAGATTTGGATGAAACTGACATCAAAATGCATAGATTCAGTCCATGTGATTGGATTTTTTGCGAATGATTTTGTAAAAAAAGAAATGGAGTTATAGTTGTCCCTGCAGTAGTTTTAACTACAACAAAGGATCTGCTCCCCTTAGAAAAACTCTACTTAGAGAAAATGACCATGCCATGTGTTGTTTTAGAAATCCTATAGTTCACTCTATTTGAAAATATGTGTCACGGTTATTGAAACCAAACTCGAGACTAAACTCTTACAAAAAATATTGAATCGTGCCAAATTAAGAAATTGAATCAATTCAACTAGATGATGATGTCGTTCAATTTTTAAATTAGATTAAACAACACCGATAAGGAAAAAATGTTGAATTAACCGATGAAATCGATGAAATGAGATTGAATCAATATATGTGTGGAATGCATGTATAAAAATAATTGTGAAAATTGATCAAAATAGATTGAACCAAAACATATAAATACACTTTTAACATTTGTTATAACTATCTGTACATATTTCAAATAAATTTGATACAGATAGTTAGATACAATATGCATATAAATGCATATTTATAATATTATATATACATGCTTCTACATATAACATTTAAAATGCATTGTAGTTAATATTTCATCATTATAAAATAGGGATTCTCATACTTGTGTCTTATCGAATTTTCAGTTATAATTACACTCTGTCTTTTTTTGCAATGACACTTGTGCTCTTACCTTCTTGCATCATTAAAAGTAGCAGGCTACAGTTAGTTGTTCATCAATTAAAATAGACTAAACCATGGTTTATCTAAACTAAGGTTTGTTAAGGAAAATTATATTACTCATATTCCCTCCGACAGCCTTTGCCTCCTCCCTTTGCTCATTCGTCACTTCTCCTACTTTGAGTGACGGTTACTAGAGCACTGTGATCGCGGCACCCAAAATGGTGAGAGGCTTGTGGCGTAGGGGGCTAGTTTTTTTTGTGGTGGAGGGAGAAGGTAATGAGCTAGGGGTGGAAGGGGACGTGTAAGGGTGGAGATGCATGGTAGGGGCTCAAGGCAAAGAACTTGATGTGGAAGGTGTTTGGGGCAAGGGTTTGTGGAAAAGGGAGCTACGGATAATGGAGGAGTGCTCATGGTGGAAGAGGGGGTGAGCATGCGATGAGGAGGGGTGGACGAGGTCAGGACAAAGACTGGGACAGAGGACAAGGGGGAGGCGTAGGGCGGGGACTGGGCAGTGGGGAGTGATGAGGAGGGCAGAGGAGTCACGGGCGGGGTTCGAAGGGGAGGTGTTTGAAGGAAGAAGTTGATGAAGGGAGAATACAAAAAAGACGAGATAATTACACGTGTACCTCTCTCCATTCGTTCTTATTATGCTTGTTTTCACAAGGTAATGCCTATTTGGGAGGGGAATGGACGATAATTACCACAATGGTTATAATTATTGATGATGCAAGAAGATAGAGGTACAAATGTTATTGAAAAAGATCATGGTATAAATGTAATTGTGAAAAGTTGGAGGGATAGAAGTGTAATAATTATTACAAACTATTCTAGAATATACAACATCAAATGTTGTATACATGCAATGTTGAGAGAGAGATTAGTAATATGTGTAGGTAAGTAAAGTAATATGTTCAACTTGATATAAAAAATCCTTTTTACTGTATTAAATAAATTACAATCAGTATGTTTGTTTTGTTGACACTATTGCATGCAATCATGTATTATTGTCATCAATTTTTTATTGTAGACTAGTTCCGGTGATGTAGAGAAATTGAGCACCTTAATACTAAAATTACAAAAAAAAGTAGGGAGATCTACTTAGGCCAATTGTGCGATAATGTTGGCTACATAATATATAAATCCAGTTGTACATTGTCTAAAAATGCAACCATGGAGGAAACCAAGTCTTGTGAATATTGAGAGAAAATGGATAATATCACTAAGACTTTCATACTGATATATATATATATATATATATATTGAGTTCTATATGATAAGGATCTTTGACATCTATAATAAGCTTACAAGCTCTGGAGCATGGTACGGTACAAATGTCACTCTTCTACATAAGTATGTTCTTTGTAGAATGAAATATTCTGAAAGCATCCTATAGGAATTTAATAAGATGATCGTGATGGTCAAGGACCTATCTATTGTTGAATATGTGTTTATAGAGAGGATATACATGACAATCATTCTAGGATGCCTCCCATCATCTTTCAACATGGTTTCCAAATCTTTGATAGTATATAATACCATTAAGAGTGTGACAGATCTACCTGCACAATTAGAAATTGAGTAAGATCTTTTAAAGAAAAGATCTAAAGTCAAGATCTTTGAATTTGAGGAAGACGAACAAGCCAATGTGGTAAATGCAAGAAAATTACTAGAATCCTCCAAGACGAACTTTAAATGAAAAAGTGGGAAAAGCCCACGTAGCTTCTACTATGTTGCCAAAGATGTGGATACTTTAAGGTCAACTACCTCTACCAAAGGAGTGGAAAAATTCTAAAGCACCTAGTAAGTAAGACATGAAGAAGATTGAATCCATAGCTGCCATGGTGTGTAATTCTTCAATTGTACGTTGTCACGAATGATGGATTTACTGATGCAACTAACCACATTACCAAAATGGGGCTAGTGAACTTCAAGAAACAGAAGAGAGGAGAGCATGGAATCTTTATGTGGAACAACACCTACTTAAATGTTATAGGTGTTGAGACATACATTCATAGCATGGGCGATAGTATCACGATACTTCAAAATGCATTATATACTACAAGAATTCATAGGAATCTTGTATATGTTCTAGTTATATTTGAAATAGTTTGAAGGTTCGAATTAGTAATAAGCATATATCAAGTAAAAGAATTAGATGATCTATATCATGGAAACATTTGCATCTAAACAAGATCTATTTTGCCTTTAAAAAGATCTAGTGAATGAAACCGGAGCATAAGACCGGTGTTATTTATCTGATTATGATTTCTAGTACATGAGACTGATGCATTTATGAAAGGAAGTGATGAATCAGATGGGTAATGAAAATATTTTACCTAAGATTACTGGTGCAAAGGCATTTCTCTAAGAGTATTTTTAATGAGAAAATAGTTCTCAACAGAGAACCATTGACTGAATTATTGGACTTGAACCTTTTAGAGATTTTAAGAGAAATAAGTGTTAATACACACAATAAAAAAGATCACTTTATAACATTTATTAATTACTACTCAAAATTATTCTAAGTTATCTCTTAGGAAGAAAGGCAGAGACCATTGGAACATTCAAGATATATAAAATAAAATTGAAGACACAATTTGCAAAATTGATTGATTCTTATGATCGATTAAGGTTGATAATGTACGTCAAAAGAGCTCAACAAATACTGCATTCAAGCAAGCATTATAGGCAGACTATGATTCCTTAAAACTATTAAAATAATAGCATGGTTGAAAGAATGAACAAGACACTGATGAAGTCACTATCATATAAAATTTGGGGAGAAGTCGTGTTAATCACTAACTACGTTGAAAACAAAATTCTAAGTTTGCAGAGTCAACATCGTATGAAATTTGGAATGATAGGAAACTCGATTTAGGTTATCTTCTAAAATGGGGATGTGTTTCTTATGTCTTGGTACGGAGTCATCTTAAGGACAAGCTAGATTTCACGACATTGAAATGTAAATTTATTATATATAATGAACATTCTAAAATATATAGGTTATATTCCATGAGCATAAACTACATGTTTTAGACTAATGATCATTTAGGTACAATAAAATTAAGGGATTTTATCACTTGTGTCCTACCGAGATATCGCAATATCAGTTATGCCCCTATCTTTTTGATAATATCAGCTGTACCCCTCACTTCTTGGTAATCTATCACTTGTACCCCTCGGGTTAGTGACCGTCCATAATCAATACAAACGGACGTTAACTTCAAGGATACAAATGGAATTAAATTAAAAAAGGGTAGAAGAGTCATCCTCCTTCTTCTTCCTCTGTGCTCTTCCTCCTCTCTCATCTTCTTCCTCTTCCTCCCTTCTCTTCCTCCTCCACAGCTCCTCCCTCCTCCTCCTTGAGCTCTCCGGCAGCCTCCTCTGTCCCCATCCTCCTCCTCCGCCCCCTGCACCTCCCCTCCGCTCCCGGCACTGCCCCCCTCCGTCCCCTGCACCTCCCTTCCTCCCCGCACAAACCCCTCCGCCTCCGGCAGCCCCCCACAACCCCCCGCTTCCCGCGTACAGCCCCCCTCCGCCTCCCGCACAGCCCCCCGCAACCCCCCGCATCCCGCGCACAGCCCCCCGCAACCCCCTGCACCTCCCCTTCTCCCCGCACAGCCCCCCTCCGCCTCCCGCACAGCCCCCCGCACCCCCCGCATCCCGCGCACAGCCCTCCGCAACCCCCTGCACCTCCCCTTCTCCCCGCACAGCCCCCCTCCGCCCCCAGCACATCCCCCCTCCGCCTCCCGCACAGCCCCCCGCACCCCCCATCCCGCGCACAGCCCCCCGCAACCCCATGCACCTCCCCTTCTCCCCGCACAGCCCCCTCCCCCTCCCGCACAGCCCCCTCCGCCCCCCACACAGCCCCCCGCAGCCTCCCGCACAGTCCCCCGCAGCCTCCCGCATCCGCGCACAGCCCCCCGCAACCTTCTGCTCAGCCCCCCTCCGCCTCCCGCACAGCCCCCCTCCGCCCCCCCGCACAGCCCCGCACAACCCCCCCTCCGCCCCCCGCACATCCCCCTTCCGCCCCCTGCACCTCCCCTTCCTCTCGCACCCCCCGGCACAGCCCCCCTCCACCTCCCGCACAGCCCCCTCCGCCTTGCACAGAAAGGATTGAAAGGATTAAGAACAAATGGAGGAGGAAGAAGATGAAGGAGATGTGTGGACAATAATACCCCTATTGACTGCACCAAGGTTTGAAAAAACCATGGTTAAGTCAACTTTTTGACGGTCAATCTGACGGAAGGGCACAACTGATGATGGAGCAAGAAGTGAGGGGCACAACTGATTTTACCAAAAAGATAGGGGCATAACTGATATTGCGATATCTCGGAGGGGCACAACTGATAAAATCCCTAAAATTAATGTAAATTTAAGAGTGCTTAGTGATTAATTATACATAATAATTAAGGTTAGGTGAATGTTCAACAATGACCAGTTTTGACATCTTCCAGCCAAAAATAACAACTACATAAATGCCAAGTAATCTTCTTCTAGCAAAAATGGTCCTTGCTTATTCACCTTTTTTTTTGCTTCTTCGATCTCCTTACTTCAATCTATAACTTTGTGTACTTCTAAGGGGGCATGCATAATGATCTCCTGAAGGTCAAAGGATAGGAAAAGGGTTTGAAAACTAGCATCCCAACTCAATGTGAGTAGGAATGACATTCAATGAACGAGCTTGTAGTGGTGGTGGTGGTGGGAGTAAAAACATAGCTAATGGTTGTGCGGGATAGTGGAGAAGAAGATCTTTTAACGCAGTTGAGAAGAGAATATTCGAAAAGAGTGTGGACAATAAAATATATTATTCATTTCGAAATACTACATTTGTTGGTATTACTTTACATATGTTTTTTTAGCCAATACATTGTTAATATGGAAATTTGTATATAATCATAAATTTATTGAAGCAATTATGTGTAAAAACTACTTGCTAATATTAATATAAAATTTTGCAAGAAGTATTTCCCCCAAATCGTGGTTCCAATAAAATGAAACAAACTCTGATAACTGCGATGATAAATAGTGGTAAAACAAAGCATACAAATATCTTCTCAATGGTTTGCCCCTGAAAGCATATATTTCTAGTCTCTTCCTTGAATACAGTGCTACCAAGAATGATCCATTAACAAAATGTATTGTTTTCTCCTATAATATATAACTCACTTACTGAATTTATTAACAGAGTTTAATGGGGCTGTCCCCGGTCAACATGGCTGCCTCCGCGTCGTTTTCGACGTTTTTTTATTTTTTTTGAAAAATATCGCTATGTATATTCATCCTTGTATCCCTCCTATATGCCATTCATATTTCGTCAGAAACAGAGACTCCTACGGCTTCCATCGAGACAGTCATTTTTTAACGGTAATGATGAATACCCATTCATCACTCTTTATTCTTATATTTTAGCTACAAAAACCTTTGCAAATGCATGTATATAGTTGTAAATACAAATAATTATCAAAAGCATGCATTGTGTAAAAATATATAATTAGCATGTTTTTGTGCAAAAATAAAAGAATAAAAATTAAAAAGAAAAAGAGGGAAATATTTAGAATAAATATTGAGCAACCTAACCCAAGGGAGGGCTCAGCATGTGCCTGACCGCATAAAAGCCAAAGTAGAGGGAGATAGGGGCTCATGTGTGTAAAGGATTATGTAAATAAATAAAAGTATTTTCCTCACAAAAATAGACTCAATCTGGTATTGTAAATATTTGTACATATTTATATATATAAAAACAAGATAAAAATAGAAAAATAAAAAAGAACAAAAACATCACTTTCACATTGTACATAGAACCACCTTTATATTTATTTAGCCTTATAAACAAATAAAATTAATTTCCAAAATTTTTGTAAATATTCTACATTATATAGTGTAAATAAATAAAATAAAAACAACAAAAAAACGAAATAAAAATAACAAAATTAAAAACACACAAATATATTGTAAATATACCATGTATTTATATCTACATATGTATTTATTTCACCTATGTATATAAATAATTAAAATAAAATAAAAATATCTTTTTATTCCTTATTTTATAATGAAAATAAATAAAATATAAACTGGGAATAGAATTGTATAAAAATAATAATTAAAAATCAAAAACCAAAAACCTATATATTGTAAATATACCTATATATAGTTATATAATGTACATACCTTATTTTTTATTTCGAAAAATTAATTAAAAATCACAAAAAATAGAAAAAAATAAAATAAAAAGATTTCACGTTTTAACTTTTCCCAAATTCGGCCATTTTCTACCTTTTATTTCACTTCCAAATATTATCCACGTGGCCTTCACCTATTGGTCCTGGGGATTGTTGACCGCCCGGTCAACTACCCCCCCCCAGGACCACTTCCCACGAGTCCTTAGCGGGTGACCCGTTTCTCGGATTTTTCCCATCTAAACCCGATCGCCTACCACCTAAACCCCGGGTCCGACTCCTTAATGATGCATCCGAGACCCTCGCCGGAGCCTTCACCTCGGGATTCGCGCGCTTCATCGCCCTACCCGCGCCCGTCTTCTCGGACTCTCCAGCATATAAAGCTCCAGCTCCACCTCCTCGAATATCATCTTTGGCCATTCGATTCCACCCCCTGTGAGCTCCAGCGTGCTCGAGAGAGTGACAGCTCGCGTCCCGTGCTGTTGAAGCGAGGAGAGGGAGCGTGACCACTGATCCGGCGAAGCTTCGCCGCCTTGCTCCGCCACCAGCAGGAGCTCGAGCCTCGAAGGGAGACGCTCCTCGAGGCGACGACCCAGAGCTGCGCAAGCTCTTCCCCAGTCTCCTCGTCCACCCAGGTAGTCCCTTAGGCCTTTCTTGTTCTTGGATTTTCCATTTCGCCCAATTCGCTGCTCCGCCGTCCCCCACCGATTCCGATCGATTCAGACCATCATCCGACCATCGGGCTTCACGATAGCCATCGCCTCCTTCCCGCGCACCTTCTCCATAGTTCCATCCAACCCAGCTTGCACAGGAGCTGGGATTCGAGCTCCACCGTCCCCCCTTCGCCGGAGCTCGCCCATATCGCCCCACAGTTCACCGTCACCCTGCCTAACCGGGTCGAGGCAGTTTGCCCTCGACCCGCGAGCCTTCTGGACTGTTTTGCAGGTTCACTGAGGGCCATCTGAGGTCCTTCGACATCGAGCCAGGAGGCGTTCCTCCGCCGACCTCGCCGGAGCTCCCCAGATCTCGGTTGGGTCATCAGAGCCCACCAGCAGACGCGGGAGCACCCCACGCTTCTTCTCCGACCTTCAGCGTGCTTCCAGGAGGACCTCCGCGCAAGCACGAGGCCGACGAATCTCGCCGGAGAGCTGTTCGTCCTCCATCGTCACCGACCGTTCGATCGTCTCCACTCGCCCAGATTTGATCACAGCCATCCGCCTGCAAGGAGCCTCCACCGTCCGATCTGTAGGAGACTTGATCAGGACCGTCCGACGCGCAAGGGTTAGCCACAGAGAGCCACGACCGTCCGATGTACCACGTGGCTTAACCCCAGCCGTTGGATCATAGCGAGGACCTCAGCCTTGGAGCGCCAGTCGATCCCCACCGTCGATCAATACACGTGGTGTCAATCCTGCGGTCCACATAAATAAAGGGTAAACTACCCTTAGGCCCTTCTGTTTATTTCCTTTCGCATTTAGTCCTGTAATTATCTAGTGTAGTTGTTTAGTTTTCGGGATATTTGCATCGAGGACCCTGTGCTTAGTTTTATTTGCATTTATGCCCCTGTGCATGGTCTGACACGTGCATCGACACGTGAGTTTTTGGCTTATTTGCATATCATACCCCTGTAGTTCTGGATGTTAATGAATGAATGAAAGTTTGTGTTTATTTGCATTTACACCCCTGTGCGTGAAACATTTGAGCGTGTGCGTGATTTTTTGGGTTATTTGTAGATAAGCCCATGGACTTTTGGTACTTGTTACCAAATAGCCCTCGGGACTTATTTTCATTACATTTGGGTCCTTGAGTGCCCCAGGCACGTGCGTAGCGCGTGTTTTGCTAGATTAATTGCACCCGACCCCCCAGACTTCCGAGAATTTGCACTTTGGTCCTTGTGCACAGTGCCCCTTCTTTATTTTTGAATAAAATAGCAAATTACCTCCAAATCCAACGAAAATTAGAAACATGACTCCTGCCATAGTGTAAAATTTTCGAGGATTTTTGGAGACATTCCTGAGTTGTTTTGTTATTTTTAAAAAATCAAAAACCTCCATTTTCATTACTGTCTAACATTAAAAACCCCCCAAAAAATATTAAATAGTGTCCAAAAATTACAAAAAAATTATCTACTGTTTGTTTCGTTGTGTTTGATTTTCTAGCCAATTTTGGCTATTTTTCATTACTGAAAACCACTAAAAATTGAAAAACACTTAAAAACTTATAAAAATTCTAATAATTATACCAAAAACCCAAAAATAATAATATAGGTGCCTAAATTTTCCTTGTTTTATTCTCTTTACAGGAAATTTACCTCCCAGCTAATTTGAGGCCTTTACTTCTTTTATCTAGGCCCTTTTAACTCGGCTGGACAGTACCTTTCATTTCAGTCACTGTTTCATTTTTAGAAAATTAAATAAACATCAGAAAAATCCCAAAAATTCACCAAAAACACTAAAAATTATAAAACACATAAAAATATTTTTGTTAGAATTTTTGGTTGATTTTTAGTGCTTTTAATAATTTGTTGAAGTGTGTAGTTCCTTAGCTTTCATCATTTTCTTAACACATTAAAAATCCAAAAAAATATAAAATAATTTAAAAACCACCAAAAATATTTTCCTATTTTATTTCCTTTCTGACTACTTCGTAGGCCGCATGGCCAACCCGTGCTCCTTGTGTTCGACCCTGGTCGCTATACCAGGTTAAATTAATAGCAAGGCCGCTTTCGTATTTGGATTGATTTTATCTATTTTAGTGGTCTATTTTTCTTGATCGAGCCTTGCTGAGTGGTTGAGGTCGCAACGACCATTTTTGTACCTTTACCTTAGTCGCTCAGCCCGCCCGTCAGGTAACATGATTTTTTAAATCGACACCATCTCGATGGAGGCCGTATGAGTCTCTATTTTTGATGAAATTTGAATGACATATAGGAGAGATATAAGGATGAATATACATGGCGATATTTTTCAAAAAAATAAAAAAACACCGAAAACGATACGGGACCAGCCATTGTTAGCTGCCCGAAGGGGGCAGCCCCATTAAACTCTTATTAATATTGTATAGTTGAATGTTTATCATGCTATAACCTTTGTCATGCTTGCTTTCTACACTCAACGTTTTGGACAAAGGAACTCATTGTCGTGGACTTTTATGCCTTTATTAGTATAATAGTATTTCTTAAAATATTTAACTTTTCCACCCAACAAGGTTTATTCCCTTTTTTGGATTTTTAACTTAGCTTTGGCCTTTCTTTTTCTCATGTGCTTTATTGCAATCATGATCACCTTAAATATCAAGTCATCTAAAGATAATACTTCAGTGCTCTTTTCAATGAAAATAGCTCCCGTTAAGTCATCCAAGGATATTTTTCCAATCCTACATTTTAAGGACACATGGATATCCTCTTTGGAATACTCCTCTAAAATAGACATAACTTAAAAATTCAAAATATTCATTTTGGAATCTATTAAATCTAGAACAAAAAACAAAAAAACTTGTGTTTCTTTGTAGCACTGATTTTCCCTTGATCTTTTGAAATTTGAGAAATTTAGATTCTAAATATTTTAGATCCTCAAATGCTTTATGTTTTACTTCTTGTTCAACTCATCACATATAGATATCATGATAGTCGCAGTCTCAAAAGTAGAATACAAGTTGATTAGAATGTAAGAGTGAGGAAGATGAAGTTATGGCATAGACAACCTTATTCCTTTCGAGCATCCCGATTTCTTGAAAATTTTTGTTGTCAACCCCATGGATAGAACAATCAATTTCAAGGTCGAACTGTCTTAAGCTACATTTCCATTTGTTGTTGTCAATGCTTGAAATTCTTCCCAATTAATTTTTTTACTTTTATAAAGTTCATACATGACTTAAAATGTGAATCCATTTATATGGAGATAAGTGCACTAAGAAGTCATAAAACATGTGACATTAAATTGGGGCAAAGGCTTAATGCCATTAGAAACCTCAAATATTCTAGATTCCAAAATGCAATCACAAAACCAACTATAACCCAAGTCCAAAGCATCGATATAGTTGGTCATTCTCTCAATTCAAAGCACAAGGGAAGCATAATAATATCATCTACTATTGTCGAGTAATGCACATACACACAACATCATGCTTGATTATAATATGCTCACACATGCATTAATTGTATCTTTCAATAAGTTTTCAACAGTAGCCAAGCTGCAATATGTCACAAATCCCATTTGATTCTCATTGTTCTATGGTGTGGGACTAAACCCCCACAGACCAACAATATCAACACTTCAAGATTGAATTATACTGGAGTTACAACCTGATTTTTTCCCCGATTTATTAAAGTTCCATCAGATTCAATAGAAACAGTAACCACATATAGTTCTCAACAGCAGCAGTAATGCATTTCGCATGAAAAACACTCAAAGGATGTCATGAGTAGAGAACTGTTGATCATCTTTTCATAGCTTCGAAAGAAGATGACACAAATAACTTGACTAAACAGAATGATAATATATTTTCGACAGTATCCCTACTTGCAAGGCCTTATCATCATCATCTGTTCATGGTACAAAATCTAGAATGATGCAATGTTACAGGAACTCATGAGAACATCGGGGATCACAGAAGCTGTGTTTACCTTCAACAATGGCGACGTCGACCTGTCAAGTTTAATCGAGCGGGAAAATTGGCGACGACAGCAAGACTTAACTCATGAACGTGAAAAAATTGTAAGGAATGCTCTGGAATCGTTCATAATTGAAGAACGTAATAAGGTACGATTGATGATATCTGAGAAGGCAGAGATGTTACTTAGGTTGTGATCAGTTACTCCTGTTATATATATATATATACTTAATTTGTATTTCTTTCTGCTATCATGAAGAGGCTTAGAAGGTCCATAGCCGAAGCCAACGATGAAGAAATTCTGAAAAGATTGAATGATACAGTGGATTGGCTTGATGGAGAGGGAGAAGATAAATCTGACCGTGTTTATATAATTAAATGGACAGAATTGAAATCGGTAAATGAAGACTATTAATAACTCTCTTTGTCTTCTAATCAATATATCATTTAAATCTAACCATTTCCATCTGGATGTTCGTAGTTCATTTCTTCTGCCCAAATCCAAGAAACTACTGTGAGCAAGAAAAGTGAACTGTCTGAACTTTTTAAAAAGGAAGATGAGGAAGAGATGCAAAGCAAGCAAAATCCTGACGAAAATCCTTCAGCATTGGAAAATCTACAGAAAGCTTCTCGTCTATAAGAAGCTACCCTGAATCTATATCCCTAATTCTTTGGACAGAAGCATGAAGGAATGGTAATGTGAGGAACAACAAGGGGTTAAGAAAAGGGTTTCCCTTCCAAATTTCCCATGCTTTGGGAGGAGTAAATGACTCTATAATAACTTATTTTATATGCTTGTTTGATCTCCTACTCTTATTCATATTTCGCATTTTTTATCCTCCAAAGTTGTAAACGTACATTGTGATACATTGATGCAAGTTGTCAGATACAGATGCGTGCTACTATATCTTTTTTTTTATTTGAAAACATGAATATGCATATGGATGTCAACCTATAAAAAAAAATATGTTACTATATCAGATATGTTCTAGATACAAGTAAAAGAAGAAGTAATTTATAGATTAGCTTAAAAATACATGTATTGGTTGTTTATGCATTAAATAAATATATTAAATGTATTAGCTTCCAACAAGTATGTCAAATATGCATCCAAATAATGTTAACATGGATGTTATCGGATACCATCTATATAAATCCATGAGTCTAATTGGGTAGAACCATGGAAGGCCATATCAACGATATATTGACGATATATCGTCGATACATCGATATCGAGACAAGACTGATATGGGTACCGATATGGTGATATTTCCTCATTTTCAGGCATTCTCTTCACAAAAGAGCGTCGATATGGGCGATATTTTGGGGATATATCACCGAAATATTGTCGAAATATCGAATCGATGCGATATCGAAACTATATTGAAATCGATATGACCTTTCATGGGTAGAACTATAAAGCATGATTTAGGGTCTAGTTATGGAGGGATGTGTAAATTCAATAATTAAGTGGGTTAAAATTTAAAAGGCGTGGAATCTATAAAACCTAAAAAGCTAATGAAACCAATATGGATGGACTAAGGGTGCTAGTGCTAATTTAACATAGCTTCAAGAGGTCTAATGATTTAAAGAAACGGTAAGGGCTTGAATGCAATTATATATAACTAAAAAATCTTTCAACTTAGGGAATCTAAATAATACCGCATATATGTCTTACTTTTTCTTCTAATTTTAAAATTTGGAGAGAAGACCGCCTATGGATAGGGAACCTTGGAGGTCATCTTCCAATAACTAAGGCTCAAGGTTAGTGCCTTCTTTAGTAGTTAGATTATACATGCATGAGGCGTTACTTCATGTAATTAATTAGTTGCATGCATGTTCTTAAGGAATTTAAGAAAGGATTGAAAAGGATGGGTCGATTCAAAGGAATTAGCTCCCAAGCAAGCTGGAGTTCTTTTCTTATCCATTTGGATCTCCAATTCCTTAAGACCACTTGTTTCCATGTATATTTGATTTTTTTATACCTAATAATAGTTTTGAAAAAAAGGATTTGATGCTTCTTTTTGTACTATTATTGTAGAATAGACATGTGACTAGGCATCTAGCACAAGTTGCCACTTGACTGACGACATTGTAACCTCACAATTTACTAGAAATTGATCGGTAAACTTTAAGTATTGGTTGACAAACTTTAATAGCCTCTGGATTTTTTGTCTAGAAGCTAAATTTCAGAAGACCTGTTAGGAATTTGTGGAGATTAAGATAGGAGTTTAGGCCTCACAGATCCTCATGTGTTTTGTAGAGTTGCGCATGGGCCGGGTTCGACTTGGCTCGGCTCAAATCCATTTTAGCATATGGGCTAACGGGTCAAGCCTATGTCCATTTTATTTTTTTTAAAATCTAGGCCCAAGATTAAGCTCAACCCAAATATTATGGGTCGGGTTCGAGTTGAGCTGGCCCAATTGAAACTCTATAACATATTGAGCTAGTTTTTCTTTTCCAAATACACCACTCATCCACTACAAACTTGTGGATCATTTAGGACGTTAAATGGCAATGGTCAAAGAACAACCGTCTCCTATGTCATCAGAGGAGACGGTTTTGGCGTCTCCGTCCCTTCTGTTATGTAAAAGGGACGGTCGTTGTTGATCGTCCATGATGATGGACTATGTGGTGACGGTTATACAGCCGTCCCTTATGAGTACAACTTTTGTTTGTTTCTTCTGTACACGAGGACCGTAGGGGACGATCATAACCATCCACTATACATCATTGTTGACGTCGTAAAAATCTATCAGAAGGGATGGTCACCATCCCTTATATATACGTAGATCAGTTGGAGGACCATCCCCGATGTTTTTGTATAGGCGGGACATGTCAAAATATTTGTATCCAAAGGGGACGATTCACTTATAACCGTCCCCGGTCATTATTAAAGGGGACAGTCAGACGATCGTCCCCAATGGTCCCGAGTCCTTTCCTCATTCCGCTGCTCATAACTCCCTATGCTGCTACCCAAGCTCCTCCTCCCCTACCGTCACCGCCTGAGCTCCTCCTCCCTTTCGAAGCCTCCATCGACGTCGCCGACATCTTCCTCGGCTCTCGTTTGACGATGAGGATTCTAATCTATAAAAATGTTAGAAAATAAATATCATTAATGTACATAAACATATTCTTCACTTTGTACATATGTTCACATATTTTATACATCATTCAGAAAATTTCAAATTAACATATGTTCTTCACAAAAGTTATTTGTAATAATATATATTAATTTCTGAAAATATCGAAAAATTATTTAATGTATAAATAAGTAATTATGATGAACCGAAAAGGCCGTAAAACCAACGTTCAAGATTCACAACTATTTACAGAAAACTTCAAATTGAGCAAACTCTCTTTAAATTATGTTTTGATAGTTAATCTATTATTTAAAAATACCAAAAAAAATCACATAGTTAATTGTATGAGTTTTGGCATTTGAACTCATTGTATATATGTACTATATGCATATAAAACTTATTTATTTCTATAAAATTTATACTAACTCTAATTATTAATTATTATTTATATTATCTACAAAAATAATTTGAAAAATAAAAAATATAATTTAAAATTAATTATTAATAAATATCAATTAGTTCCAAAACCTAAACCCCGCAAATAAAAGTGATTTTGACTAAAGTCTTAGTGAATATGCAAAAAGTAGGTTTTAGGACCATATTGGTATAATTGTACAATGAATCTTAATTTTATTCTATTTAATTTTTGTTATTTATTGTATTTTTTCACTTTATTAATTTTTTTAATGTTATATTACTAGTATAAAATAAAAATAAAAGTTATTAAAAATTAAAATAACTTAAAATAGTAAATTATATTAATTATATATGTATAATATAACTATGATTATTTATATATGTATCTATTTAACTTATTAAATAATATTACTTATATAATTAAAATGTATCATCAAATTATTTATTGAAGTAATTATAATTTATTTAATTATTTAATTTAACTTAATATTATTTATGATTTATTAAATTAATTAGTCTTTAAACTTGGTTTGACTGGTCAAACCTAGGTCAAAGACCTTCTTCCATCTCTGGTCGACTACATTCTTGCTCACGCTGAGTCGTCTGCCCGATTCCCTTCTTCTTCCCACTCCACCAACACCATGAGACCACCAGGCCATTCATCTTCAACCTCCTCGCTGGCCGAATCCTGTCCAAGTTTGATGAACCTGGACCTCCATCTCTTCTATGTAAGTCGCCAACCTCCTCCAGATCATCCTATCCGCCATTTTCCCTCCCTCACCAGTGAGCTCTGCGAGAGAGGGTGAGTGGCATGCATCTTCCTTTACGTTGCAGCGAGGGCGAAGGTGAGGTGTCGACGTGATCGTCGTTAGTGCTGAAGCCACACCTTCGAAGACCTTCCACGGAGCATCCATAGATCAGAACCTTTTGTAGTTCTGGAGCATCGAGCACGGAACAACAATATACACGAGGAATCACCGTCCTTGACACCTTTGTGGCAACATCGAGCAGCACATCGAGGATTAGACTCGTTTCTAGAGCGAGATCTGAACAAATCACACCTGAAGTACGACTCGAAGAACACTGTTATCGGCCGCCTAGAGCCAACCCCCACAACCGACCGAAGGTCTGCCGATCAACCACTACCTCTCGTAGTCGTGAACGGAGATCATCTCCGATCTCAGAGTTCCTCCGCCTCGAAGACCCAGCCCCATTCAAATTCGGGAAGAACTCCACGTCTACCAGCCGTTGATCAATTGAGATCGAACGATCACGAGTTGGCACCGCCCCGGCGCTTAAAATCTGCATGCGAGCAGCACGTGACCTCCTGATTTTTTGGCCATTTTCGCGAACGAACCCGGGAACTTTTGTAACTGTAAATAGGTCCCTGGAAGGGTGGAACACGTGCAATTGCACGTGATTGTCGGTGTTTTTGCGTGAAGGCTCCCCATTGTTTTCCATATTTTACGTGCGCCCTATATTTTCAGTATATTACTACCATTACCATGTCTACTGTTTATAAATATAATACCTATAATATTTGTATTAAATCTAATAATAAAAATATAATAAAAATCATATTAAATACCGATTAGCATATTATATACCATACAATATCAATTTTCAAAAATAAAAACTTCTACTAATTTCAATAATTCAAAAAAATAAAAAAATACGCAAACGTTAAAAATACGTAAAAATAGAAAAAAACATTTAAAAATCCTATAAAAGTTACATAGATTATATTCAACTATATTTTTCGCATTGAACCAAAAATAAAATAAAAATTGAATATTAAAATTACTAAAAACAAGAAATACACATAAATTTAAAAAAATCATAATTCGTTCAATAAAATCATATGAATTCATAAAACTTGTTGGAAAGGTATTTTTACCAACTTTACAATAAAAATAAAATAAAATATTTTCTTCCTTTGTACTATTTGAAAATAAAAAATACTTCATTTTAAAAAAACTTAGTTTCAACTTTAAAAATGATCCAAAAGCTATAAAAATCTTAAAAATCATTTAAAATGCGTAAAAATAAGAAATAAAATTCAAAATATAAATATTACAAAACTAATATAAATAAAAAATATAAAACTTAATACATATATTTCATTACTTATAGGTATATAAAACACTTAAAAATAATACAAAATCCATAAAGACAACTAAAATAGTCAATAAAAATCAGAAAATCCTACACCTTAGCTACTCTACCTATTACCTTAGTTTTCACTTTTTGCCTCCATGAATTCGACACTCTAGTACTTCACGCAATACACTTTATTTTAGGTGTATAAATAAAAAAAATCTTTTTCTGGTCATTTCAATGGGTCACTACAACGATAGTTGTCTATCTTTTTAAACAACCCGGCAGGTTTGATTTTCCAGTTATCCTCTTAAACAATCCCAACATAGATGGTACTGCATACCAGAAGTAATGGATATACTGGCGGGTTCCTTAGAAATTTTCCTGTAGGGGGTGTTCGTTTGGGGAATAGCCCCAAGAATAAGTACATTATCCCTCTCTCCTCCCTTCTCCTTCCTCATACGATTATTCCCCCTTGTGCATCTCTCTCTACCTTTATTCCACCCTTATTACTATCCTTATTCCACCTTATACCAATCCTTCCAATCGAATAGGGATATGCTTTGTTGTCGCTTATTCTTCATCCTTATTCATGCTTATTCCCGAACCGAACACACCCACAGAGTTTGGAGAGTAACGAAAGCATGGTCGGTTTTATCCTAAAATTGAAAACATCATGTGGTATTTGAATACAAGGAACAAGGGTATGCTTAATAGGGTTATAATGTTCCCCAATGGGTGGTAGGTACTCAGACTCTTCATTTAACCTTGCTTTGAGCCTTTAGTATCTTGACATCATATGCTTGAGTTGTGCCATGACGTGCCCAAATTGGATCTTTAAGATTTAGGAGAATCTCCCCATTCTTATATATGTTGGGAGAGTGGAGAGGTTATGAAGAGGTAGACGAAAGAAATCAATTGGATGGAGGAATGAGGAAAACAGGTTGAGTGAAGTTAGAAAATACAAAGAATTGTGAAGGTTTGGAGTTTCTTCTCTACTTGGGACACAAACTGATCCAAGGTAAATTCAAGGGAAAACAAAGAGATTTTCTCTCTTGTGAACATGTCTTAAACGTTTAATCAAACTCAATTACAAGCCTAGAGTTCATACGCATTTCAGTGAGGTCATAATGTCTCGTCATTTTCTTTTTTAAGTTTCTAGCTAAGCACTCAAAGAGGCAATAATGACTAAGTCAATTAACTTCATTCTTGACATTTCATTTTGTTGGTTATTCGTGCATTTCAACCTAGAGTGATGGCTATTATTAGTGAGACGACACCAATAATTATGTAAGGAATCCGCGAGCTCTCACCAGCATGTAGGTTATTTGTTTCCATTCTCATTGTTTTGAGTTATAAAATTTTTCATTTATCTAATATGATCTTATCTTGTATGCTTCAACATATAATATTAAATAATTGTTTCAATTTTTATCAATAATATGATATTTATTCCATATATCTCATGTATTTATTTTTGTTTAAATATTATTCGTCACAAGAAGAAATAACAAAATTTTATTGCACAAGACAAGGTAACCATCAAAACAAGATATTTATATGAATGATATATTATTTGGTGGGTATTTTCCTTGATCTTAGAGATTTTTCACTTATCGTTGTTATCCATATTTTTTAAAAAAATAATTATAAAAAAATATTTAAAATTTTATTATTTAAAACATTACGTAAAATAATTTACATGAAATTTAAAGCATCAATTAGCATTTCATGTTCAAAAAAAATGAATTGATTTTAAATAAAATCAAAACAAAAAAGATTTGGATTCAAATTAACAATTTTATTTCAAATTCAATTCAAGTTCTAATTGAAAGCTTTTAGAAGAATTGAATCTAAATCTACTAACGAACTATTTCGATTATATAGATACTACTCAGTGATCAATCACATGCATAAAGTTCCAAACAAATCATATCACAACTAAGCCTTTCGATGACAAAAACAATATCTAAACACTACAATCCACGAGCCTACCCATCTACTGAGAGGGCTAGCCCAGCATGAATTTACCACTATATCCAAATACAGGCTAAAAAGGATAACATTCTTGTGCTTAATAGCAAATTAGATTTTGGATCCATCGCCAAATTAATTTATTCATTGGGAACATTCATGATTTTCCAATAATAAAAGAAGTAGGCACATATAATCACTTTTTATTCTTCTGTGGGAGACGAAGAATTTTTTTCATTTTACTCTTCATGCCGTTGTGTCCCTCGTTTGGTTTATTTGGCTGACGCCTTGCTTTCTTTATGCTTCCTTGCCGATGAACTTCTCGCGCAGAACTTGATGGTCCAGCCACATGTATTGAATCGTATCTGTCAAGGAAACCTCATAGTTATGACGCATGACCAGTTTTAGTTGGAATCATGGATAAAGAGACATGGTTGCATTTGCATTACATAGCTGATTCCAGCTTCAGATTGCTCATCTCTTCAGAGACTTTTGTTTCGAAGACATCCGACAAGAGAGATGCCGATTCCAATGCGTCCATCTGAGCAGCGTAATCATCTTGAGATAAACCATCCCCGTTCTTATAAAGCCATAGTTCCATCTCCTCCAGCATTCTGGAAATGGTGTTCTTTGATTTAGCTGAGATTGTTCTATGCTCCTCCACCTACGTCAGCAAGAAAACTATAATATTATACTGTCATTTGGCCTTCCTGTTGGTGGTTGCTGATACGATATATACGTACATGCATACATACATAGATACATACCTCCTTGCGAAGTTGGTATATGCGTGATTCTAGATCATTCCTTCTGTGTTTGGCTTCTTTGTAGCTCTTGTCCTGCTTCAACAGAACTGCTTCTCTTCTTTTTAAACTCGACAGATTGGCTGGATACTTATTTCTGAAGGTGAACACATCGTTATGAATTCCCAACTTCGTCTTTCGCTCATGTCGAAGTGTGTCAATATCCTATAAGATATGATCACGATGGAAAGTAGTGACTAAAAAGTTCCCTAACATATCAAATTGAATTCCAGTAATTTAGATAGTGATCTTGACAAGGCATTCAAACCACGGATGTGGATAAGGATATTGAAACTAAATTACCATATAAGAGGATCCTCTGCTGTAGGGAGGGTTGCAACAGAGGTATTGTAATCCTCTTTAATTTTGTTTTTGATTTAGATTACAAAATCTAACCTTATAGATTGAATAATAGATTAATGTTCTACATATCCTCCGAATTTCGTTTAAATCCGAAATAATTTGCTATTTTATCTTAATAGTGGAATATTCAGATCTTTTTTAAATGGAGTTTAAGTTGCTTAGATCTTGACCTAATGTTTGGTCATTAAGATAAAATAGCAAATAATATTTTAAATGAAATTTAAAGAATATGTACAGCATTAATATAAAAGTCAATCTATAAGGTTGAATTTTATAGTCTAAATCACACAAAAAAATGAAGAGGATTACAATACCTCTACTGCAATCCTCTCTACAGCAGAGGATCCTATCTGAAATTACCATATCATGAATTACTTACGCGTGTGTAAAACGGATGGGAATTGGATCTAGATAATATCTTAGATACTCTATGGATTATCTTAAATATACATGTATTGTTGCCTTATACATGATATAAATACATCAAATGTAGTTATTCCGTAACAAATAAATTTAAAATGATGAGAAAAATGTATAACATTACGTTGTAAATAGTCAAAATAAATTTACAACTATATTTTTATATGAAACATATATTTGGATGATCATACAAATATTTGTAGGTATCAAAATAATATATATGTGTTTTATCCATTTTAAAACATATATAGAAAGATATGTCAAAATCTAAATAAAGCGAATATGATGATGAATCGGATGCATATGTATCCGTGTTCGTTATTATCCCCAAAGACCACAATAATAAGAATCCGATGACAGAATTGAGAATTAATCTTGATAAGAAAAATACGACAAAGCTTGCTTTTAAATTATTTTGCCTGCAGAGAGGATTGTTGAAAGCCCAACAATTTTGAATTCTTTTGAAGAACAAGGAATGCCAAATAAAGATGTAGAACAAGGAAATAAGAATTTGTTCTATATTCCCATTCTTACGACTTGAGATAATAGTTTAACAAGGACGCTTATTTTTATTCTTTTTTTGTTTTTTATTCTTAAATTGTGGATAGTTCTTGTGGAATAAAGGATGGTTATTGTTAAGTAGGTAATGTTAACTTGAATAAATAATAATCATTGTTGAAGGGAGGAGGAACACATATTTCTTTAGTTGTAAACTAAGGAAATGAATAACTATTCAAGACCATGTTGTAAAAATCGAATCAGACCGATCGGTGGACCGGAATCGACGGTTATGTTCAAATAGTAAATTTTTGTTTAAAATATGGTTCAACCTGATTCAATTGAAATTGAACGAGAATTGAAATTCTTGATTCTGCTAACAATATATTTTTGTGAGAGTTTGATTTTTTTATATAAACGATCACAATTCATTTAATAAAAAAAGAAGCAGCAAACATAAAAGTTGACATGATCATACCACTAAGGCCGGGATACAAGGTTAGATAAACATCAAAAAAACACCCTATGGTTGGGATACCATGAAGGCTGGTGGTTGATCTATCAAAACTTACTTACAAATGAATTCATTTTAAAAAAATATTTACAATAAATGATTTATCATGTTATACACACACATACATAGAAGTGCATAGGTGTGCGTGCGCTTGCTTGTGTCTGTGTGCAGGGGAAATGGGGTTGCTCCCAACGGACTGCCCCCGTCTTATTTCCGACAATTTTTTTTCAAAATACCACCATATATTTTCATCACTATATCCCTCTAATACGTTATTTCAATTTCATCAGAAGCAGCGACTCACATGCACTCCATCTAGAACAAGTAATTTTAACGATCTTAGAATTGATGTAATCGATTTGTTCTAGATGGAAGGCATATGAGTCTCTGACGGAATTGAAATGACATATTAGAGGGATATAGTGATGAAAATATACAGCGGTGTTTAAAAAAAACAATCACCGAGAAATGAGACAATGGAAGCTCGTTGGTTGCCCCGCCCCATTTTTCTGCGGATATTTTAGAAAATACAACCATGTATTTTCATCTCTATATCACTCTAATATATATATATAGGGGCGATCCTATGAGATGGGATTTTGATGAGATGGTGAGATGGGGTATTCTGAACCACTAGTTCCAACCAGGAGAGAGAAAGGCAAGAGAGAGAATACAACAACTTGTGGTCCAGAATGTCCCATCTCACCATCTCACAAAATCTATCTCATAGGATCACTCCTCTCTCTCTCTCTCTCTCTCTCTCTCTATATATATATATATATATATATAGGGCTTATCCACTACGCACAGGGCTCATTAGCGTTTCAATGAGCACTCATTTTAGGCCTTACACGTGTATTAACCATAACTATATTTCTAATTATAGGCTACGACGAGTTTAAAAAAATCCTATATTTCCTATTATACAATGTCCTTAAAAATTGGAAGATGGTTTTGGAAATGATTCCACGCGGATGATTAAGGATCCAAACACTATGATAATAATAAATGTAAATTACTGATCATTTTTTTGATATTACTGATCTCATAGTAGCTATTACTGACAATTGGTTATGGTTTTACTGACATCACAACAAGCACTTACTTGAGCAATGCCCATGACTTACTGACCATAACTTTGTTATTACTGATCTCATAGTAGCTATTACTGACCATTGGATATGCCCATGACTTACTTGAGCAATGCCCATGACTTACTGACCATAACTTTGTTATTACTGATCTCATAGTAGCTATTACTGACCATTGGTTATGTAAATTACTGACTGTTATTTGGATATTACTGATCTCACAACAACCATTTACGTGAGTATTGTGTCGAAATTACTGACTTCTATTCAAAGTAGTAATACATATAGAAATTACTGACCATTGGTTATGGTTTTACTGACATCACAACAAGCACTTACTTGTCCATTGTATATATATTACCGAATTCTGCACCATGTAATACAATGAATGTATATTACTAACCGTTGTTTTGGATATTACTGATCTCGCAACAACCATTTACTTGACTATTATATATATTACTGACATGAGCATTTGGATCTCGATTTTCAGCAAGAAATAATCGATTCGAATGTTTTCTTTCCAAAACGATCTTCCTATTTTTTAGGACGCGATATAATTAGAATATCACTTATTGTTACATCGCTTTGCATATTAATCTCCTTCCAAAAACAACATCCTTCGAAATAGGTAACCACTAAATTGGTAATACACGTGTGTGGCCAACAAATGGTGCGCACCGAAACTCAAATGGGCCCTGTGCGCATTGGATAAATTTCCTATATATATATATATATATCATTCCAATTTCATCTAAAATAGAGACTCATATATCATCCATACAAAATAGGTCGATTACAGTAACTCTAAGATCATTAAAATTACATGATCTAGATGGAGGACATAGGAGTTTGTTTATGACGAAATTGGAATGACATATTAGAGGGATATAGTGATGAAAATACATGTCGATACTTTCTAAAAAAAATAAAAAAGTCCGCCGAGAAATGGGCAGGGGCAGCCACATTTTCCCCATATGTATAGGAAATATATCAAATACGGTGGACCTTTCCTAAATGCATGCAAAGCCCACTGATGAATCCACATTTCATCATCTTTATTCTATCATTTTAGCATCAAAAACCCTAGCAAATGCCTGTAAATTGCATTAAATAGAGCAATTTAGCATGCATGCATGTGCACCCAATTAGTGTATAAATACTGTAATTAAAGCCAAAATTATAGAATAAATAAAAAAAGAAAAAGAATAAAATATTGTAAATATTTTATGACCCAAAACCCCGAGAACTAGGCATCTCGATGACTAGGTCGAAAAGGAATAAAGTAGGGGGAGATAAGAGCCAAAATACAATAAAAACCCCTTCTATTTAATTCATTCTTTATTCATTTTGGGACCTATTTTTGGTTCCACTTTTATACCTCAAATAAAGAAACTTTGTACATGAAAGCTGTAGATAATTTAATAAAGAAAAATACAAAATTGAATTCACTGAAAAACAATGCACAGATAAAAAGTTATGGTCTGAATAAGATTCCAAAACTCCAACTTCCCAGACCCGTATCTTGCAAATAAAAAGTTGAAATGTACCAAACTCACCTTTAATTTATATAGCATAAAATAAGTTATTTAATGGAGGTGGTTTCGCATTTTTCGGAGTTACGGTTTGAAAGTTGAGTTTTGGACCCTTGTAGTATACTTGTACAGATTAAAATATTCAATTTATTCTTTATTCATTATTTTTGTATTCTTATATTTTTACAATTTTGTAAACATTATTTATAATATATTTGTACAATAAAATCAGAATAAAAATGTAAATAAAACTCAAAATAAAATACATGTATGTATAATACAGAGGTAATATACCTATAGACACACCTGTATACACTATACTCTTATTTTATTAAATGTACAAAACATATCAGAAAAATAAAACAAAAATATATTTGTGTGCACAAAAGTATTTTATAATTTTATAAAATCAGAAACAAAAATAATAAAATTAAAATACACAAAATAAAAATAAAAGACTATAATATATAGATATTATACCTATAAGGGGTATAAAAGTAAACTTGCAAAAATATACCTCATAAAAATAATTAAAAATCATAATAAAATACTACATAAAATAATAAACATTTTTTATTTTATAACCATAATTTAATAAAATCATTTTTTATTTTTTATTGAATTTATAAATCTGTTTCAAGATCTTTTTCCTGGTTGGTCCACGTGGACCAACCAGGGGGCAGTCACAGTTGACCTCGGTCAACTGTCTGCCCTAGACCCTGTAGTTGTTGTCAGACCTCGGTTTGGCCCACTCTTTGTCGATTTTTCTAGCCTCCATCTTGCACTTTTTGAGATCGAGTCCTTCATGACTTTTGTCTCTCGATTTGTGGTCTATCACGCCCTTGCGTTTTTTGGGGAACAGAGCCATCGATTCGCCAGATCTGGGTCGATCTTTGGAGCACCTTGGTCATGGGGTCAAACCAAATATATGGCGCCCTCCTCTTTCCATTCGATTTTGAGTCCCTTCGGTCCACCCCTCTCCGCCTCTCTTGTGCTCTGAAGCTTCCTGGAGGTGACAGCTCCACCGCGAGCTCATCAGCCTAGGCGTACGAGGTCGAAGGCGTCTCCACCACCTCCTGCAACTCCGGCGATTGAGGTTCTTTTCTCCCTCTGGCTCCGGCCATTGAGGGCCCCCTCTCCCTTATTTCTCATCTGCATTTTTGTGGTCATAATCCAAACATCAAAAGCCCTCAAAAAGATCGAAGTATCGTCGCTCGAATCACCCAAATCACTATCTTGGCCGGAGCGCAACTCCGGCCAGTCACACCCCCGTCACTTTTCGCATCGATTCCGCCTCCCTAAGGTCCAGACATTTTGCCCTGGACATCCTAATCCTTTTTGCAGGTCAAAGCACGTTCATTCGAGCCTGGAGGCAATTCTGGAGCCTCGTCGGAGCTAACGGAGCTCTGTAGCTCCGCCACCCTCCCGTGAGCCCCTCGGCCATCGCCGAGGCTTTCTGACGCCGCCAGCAGCAAGAGGAGACCTCCAGGAGTCTCCACGTCCATTTTGAAGCTCATCCGCCACCGAAGGACGGAGATCTCGGGCGGAGAAGCTCGCCCTCGCCAGCGCTCTTCGCCGTTCTTGGTTTCAGCCTCCGCACCGTTGGATCGTGGAGAAGCCCCAGATTGCACAGCAGCCATCCGATCCTCCATCGCCTTGACCGTCCCATCATCCGGGGAAGATCTGATCTCAGTCGTGCGTCGTCGAAGCGTCATCGGCCATCTGCAGCTCGCCACGTGGATAAGTGGCATCGTCTCCGCCGTTGGATCGCGTGCAGGGGTATTTTGCTATTTTAACCCCGCGCATTTTGTATTTAACATTTAGTCCACAAACTTTCATCTGTAGTGTAAAAGCTTTTGTAAAAATTGCATGTGAACCCTCGTATTTCTTTTATTTGCACTTAGGCCCCTTGCCACGTCACCTCACGTACCTGTGCACGTGAGGGGGTGGGCATTTTGCAGGGACCCCCCTGGGGTTTAGTTATTTAATTTTAGTCCCAGGATTTTGTTTTATAGTGTCAAACTTTTGGAGACTTTGCATGCATACCCTGGAAAATTTTGGATATTACAGTTAGGTCCTCCCACGCGCGTGACAGTCACGCGTAGGGTTTGGGGAAATTGCATCGACACCCTTCCGGGTTTTGTCATTGTTATTTAGTCTATTAAATGCAAGATTCAGTATAAAATTTTGTGAAAAAAATTGCTTGGATGCCCCTGGATGTTTTGATATTTGCATATATACCCCTGCCATGCTGTGGTATTTTTAGTAAACTTGTCCGATTTATTTGGAGCCTCATTTTAAATCGAAAAATTCACAAAAATTAAACTTAAGCTCCTGTATGCTTGTACTGTGACGCCATATTTTTAGTTTTTTAATTTATTTCATTTTCATATTTATTAAAAATCAAAAACATGCTTTTTATCTACTGTCTAGCTTAGAAAATACCAAAAAAATATTAAAATACCTCGAAAAATTCCAAAAAAATTCCCTACTGTCTATTTTAACCTATTTTAGTGTCAGTCTAAAAATCACTAAAAATTGCAAAAGCAAAACCTTAAAAATTAGAAAATACTCAAAAAACTTCAAAAAATCTAAAAAATTGTAAAAAATTCCAAAAATTGCAAGTTCAAGTTCTGTAGTTTCCTATTTTATTATCTTTATTTGAAAAATAGTTTGGAGAAATTTCGTGGCTGTTTGATATTTTTAATTCCCATTTTACCCTCAGCCAGTAGCTAATTCACTGTTTTGCTTTATTTCAGTGTTTAAAAATACCAAAAATATTCTGAAAAATATCTAAAAATCACAAAAACAATAGAAAATCATAAAAATACCAAAAAGATTTTATTTCTGAATTTTTGACTATTTTTGCATATTTATAGAAATATTTTGTCACCTCTTTTATCATATAGTTTATATATTCCAATACTGAAAAAGAAATATATATATATATATATAAAATATAAAAATCAGAAAATTGAAAATCAAAATACAAAATAAAAAATTAAAAAGAAAAAAAATTAAAAAAAAATAAAAACCCACAAAAATCATTTGCTTGCATAATGTAGACATCACTTCACATTCACACACACACACATACACACACACACACATTTGTTTGATCTACCTTGTTTGCTCCCTGTGTTCAAACTCTCTGCATACTTGCTCTATACACCATTTGTGCAGAATTAAAAATAAATTTTAACTCCACATTTATTTCTTATTGCTTGATCTATAGTGTGGGTTAATTGTTGATTAAATACAGTTTATTGTTAGTCACTGCAGCGACCGCGGTTGTCTCCGCCTTGTGTGAGACATACTATTTAGACCTTCGATAATTTGCGTTTATATCACCCACCATCTCACCCTTTCATAATTAATCAAACAAAGATGAATAATGGACTATTATCCTAATTATTTTAATGTCAAAAACCTATTTTAGTCATTTTGTCACATTCTAAAAATAGAATGTGACAACCCCACGTTCTATTTGTGGTGTATGCGTTGAGAGAGCCATTGCTAAGGTTTACGAATCCCACAACCACACATGTGACGAGAACCAAGGGGTTGCTTGAAGCCTCCACCTGGAGGTTTACTCCACCTCCTCTTCTTCAGTTAGTGGTGCGGCACCACGATAGGCAGAGTGGTCGCATGGCACAGGAACATCTTGTATTGCGTAGGTGGAGCCGCCTCTAAGATCCCTTTTTATTGCTTCTTGCACATACGCGCGCTGGAGAGGAGGAACTCATGATCGGGGAGCATCACCTGGTTGTTGCGGCGCTGCCTATGATAGATGTAACAGCCTGAGGAGGCTACGGGCATTACCTGGAGGGAAGCGATGATGGAAGTACCCGTCATTAGACTGTGGCCTCAATCCAATGCTCGGTCACCAATTGGAGAGAGAGCAAGATTATAGACTGTGGCCTCAATCCAATGCTGGGTCGCCAATCGGAGAGAGAGCAAGATTGTTTTTTACTATCTCGTATCGTTTTTCCATTATAAAATCTTTATTTACAATATCACATATTTTTTACTAATCGCAAATCATTTTTTACGATCTCATGTTGATTTTTTACATAAATCTCAGATCTTTTTTACAATCTAAAGTATTTTTTACAATATCAGATCATTTTTTACAATGTCGCAAATTTTTTTGCACTTATCTCTTTACTCTTACTAATTGATGTTCTTTTTTAGGTCTTCAAATAAATTTTACAAAATATGCACAAACTTTTATAATAGTAATATCAAAATTAAAAGTATAACAATATAACTATTACTAACTGTGGTTTTTTTAACAATGCAGGATACAAATCTCAGGCTGTTTCTTACAATTTCCTATTATTTTTTAGTTTTATCATCTTTTATAAATATCGAACAATCTACCTTTTAACATAACCCAATATAAATTTTACAAACCACCCGCAATATCTTTAGGTGCAGGAATTCGATGGAAGCTTGGTCGGTGTATGGGAACCTTACAGGACGGTTTAATGGTCTATCCGATTATCGGGATTACATCGGGGATGATTGGAGGGGCACTGAGAAAGACAGGGCCAAATACATAGCTCTGACTTAGGGAATCTGGTATGCCAGGAACAATAGGATCTTTCGTCGAGAACGGATGGATGCTGAAAATGTGGTGGCGCATGCCAATACACTCGTTGAATGATGGTTCATGTAATTTGTCGTCTCTTTGGCCCATCTTACGGGCTTATAATCTTTTAAGGTGATTAATGGTGAAGTTTTTGGGCGAACACCTATGTGGTGGAGGCCCTTTTCTCTTTTAGAAAAAATATCCATAATTTTTAAAAAGATAGCATGAGTATTACAAACCTCAACTTTTTTTACACTGGTCTTTTTCCTCTTAATAATTGATGAATTACTGATGAAACCATGATTCATATCCTTTATTCTTTCCTTTTGTCTAAAATCCTTAGTAAAATATATATAAATATCAATTAATTCTCATGAATTAACATACTAACGTCATTTGTTAATATTACATATTTAACACTAATTTTATCCAAAATAATATGATAAAGAGAAAAAGGAAAATTAAAAAAGAAGGATGTAGATTTGTAAATCTACAGACTGATCTTAACCCCGAGACCATGTCAATATTGATGTGGTCGATAAAATAAATAAGTAGGGAGAGATAAAGATCTTAATTTATAAAAATATCAGAAAATTTATTTAATGTAAAATAAATAGGGGATATTTAAATCCACAACCCTGAATAATTTCGTAATTATCCCAAGAACTCTCGATAATCACGAATTACATCCAGAACCCCAAATAATGCTTAACCTTTACATAGCATAACCCTACGTCACGTTCCGTCTTAATTCTCCGTTAACTCTAACAGAAAAATTCATATGTTGACAATTTTACCCTTCAGAACACATCATTTACAACACGATGCCATTCTGTAGATCAAACAAAATGAAACCCCAAGCCCCCTCCAGCCAGAGTTTCCGCTGCATGCACCTCTACTCGCAAGCTCCCCCCTCCTCCCGACACAAGCTCCAGCACCCCCCACCCGCGCGCCTCCTCCCTGCAGCCCTCCCCCCTCCCGCCGCTCGCCCGCAAGCTCCGGCACCCCCCACTCCACGGCGTCCCCTGCTGCTCTCCTGCAAGCTCCAGCAACCCCATCTCGCGACTCCTCCCGCCACTCACCCGCAAGCTCTCCCCCCCCCTCCTCGCCCGCATGCTCCAGCCCCCCCCCCCACCCCCTCTCTTCTCTCGCCCTCAAGCTCCCTCCGTGTGCCATGCAACCTCACCCTCTGCCCCCATACGTGCCTCTACCTTGAAATCCCACCCCTCCCATTGCTCGCCCACAAGATCCAACCCCCCCTCCCCTCTACAGATCTATCCCTTCCCACCTCCCGCTACTCGCTCGCGGGCTCCATCCCTCCCGTATCTCTTGCTCACCCGCAAGCTCCCCCCATGCGCCCTGCAACCCCATCCCATGCCCCTACGCATGCCTCTGCCCTGCAGCCCCACCCCTGCCCCCGCATGTGCCTCCGTCCTGCATCCCTCTCATCGCTCGCCCGCAAGCTCCACCACCCCCGCAAGCTCTAGCCCTCCCCCCCCTCTCCCCCTAGCTCCCTGCAACCCCACCCCCTTGCCCCCCGCGAGCACCCGCCACCAAAAACCACTTCCACCCCCGCCCCCCTGCTCGCCCACAAGATCTAGCCCTCCCCCCTCTCGTAGCTCGCCCGTAAGTCTCCTCACGCACCATGCAACCCCACTGAAGGATATGGTTAGATTTTCAAGCACATCACGGAAGCGTGAGCGTCGTATCGAATACGACGAAGAACGACTAGTCGGACTAGTTGTTCTATACAGCGGAAATTAAAATTTTTCATGCGACGAAACCACATGATCCAAGGACACTTCTCGGATCGTTTCGTCTAAATCACAAACAAGTAATAGGATTCCCTCTTGAAGCGTGGTTGCGATCGAGTCTCTAAACGAAGTGACCTCCTGTCTCAAGTCCGATCCGACGGAGGAGACGCTTGCGAGTGCGGTGATGAATCGCGTGCTTCTCGCAATCTATGTTGATGATCCAAGCGACAGATCTCCTGATCTCGACAGACGAGATCCATCATCTTTTTCACAAGTGAGGCGCACTGAAGGAGACAGAGATCCACGAGCAAACGATCGTGCAGCATGACGACAACGCTACGGCGATGGAGAGTCTCTCTAGGGCATCCATGGTGGACGGCCATGAGAAGAAGAGAGAGGGCTGACGTGTAGAGAGAGAGAGAGAGAGATGTGCTTCTAAAGCATTGTGTTGTGTAAAGAAGAGAAAAGGGGTGCCTCTCCTTTTATAATATTTTGGGATCCATGGATCTCAATCCATGGGCAATACAAATCCAATGGTTCTTATTGATTGTGTTTCTTTTAATGGCTAAGAATTGTGTTGGTAAAAACCAACAACAATTAATTTAATTTAGATTAAATCTATTAATAAATCAATATAAATCAATCCCAAATTAAATTAAACAAGGATGGAGATTTGGAATGAAGATTGTCTCCTTCTATAATATTGGATTTGGTGGCAATCTCACGCAATCTCATAAGATCTCATGAGATTACATTATTCCATGGAAATCTCCAATATTTACAACAACATTTGTTGGAAATTATTCTACAAAAATAATTCATAATTATTTTGTGAATATTGCAATCTTACCATTGAAAAATTGTGAATCACATTCACAACCCAAAATAAAATGTGAATTACATTTTCAAATAATTGTCCAATGTGAATCCAATTCACGTCAACATTTAATTAACAAATGTAAATTACAAATACTCTCTCTTATATATTATAAATCATATTTATAATATATATGACTAATATGGATATTGCTAGCCACATTATTCATATCCATGATAATTAAATCATATTTAATCATCTTGGATCTCTATTCTCATGTTCCCAAATAATATGAATCACATTCACATTATTTATATCTTTGATAATTAAATCACATTTAATTATCTAAGATAACTCTCCTTATAATATGGATCAAATTTACATTATTCATGCTAATTAAATCACATTTAATTATCAATTTTCTCAATGCTCGGATACATATATCAACTATGAAATTATCCTGAACTCTTTCAAGGATAATGCACTTTCTCCGGGAATACTTGGAGATAAGGACAGGACGATGGTATTGTTCCACGTATAGTGACTTGGATATTAAGATCATATCTCAAATCCAGATCGCATGCCTCCCATAGATGCTTGATTAAATCAAGACCGCAAATCTAATCTTCTCATTGCATCTGAATCACATTCAGATCAATGTCCAACATTTGGACCAAGATTAGATCACTTCTCTACTGAGAGGAGTAACTAAAATCCATACCCATTTCATCACTCCCTAGGAATGGAAGTGTCATGGTTATACAATCGTTTATGATCACATCACCCTCAGGTATTCCCAATACATGTACATCTTGCATACTGAAAGACTCTGAATAAACCCGAAGTATTGGATCAACTTTATACTGTCTACTTCAGGATTCTATCAGTAATTTTCTCATTGGATCATTGGGTGTCGGTATCGATCATATACTTTTCAAAAGCGTATATCATACCTAGGTCTTGATCATATACTTTTCAAAAGTATATAAGAAATCTACAAATTCAGTCAAGCTTCCAAAGCGAGACAACCGTGCGCACGGAATTTGATTCTTCCCAATATCTCATGAGTGAGCTCATGCCTTGCGATTCAATAAATGAACCTGTATGATCCCTTTGAAAGATCGTATTGCTCATATGCCCTTATATGCACACCAGCGCGCTGATGTATAGATCTTGGTTAGGTCATCAACCTATTGGTATGCCAAATGTACATACTTAGACATATAGTAACACATCTGTCTCCGGTCGGAGGATGCATGCCTATATCGTGACAGCATACGATATAGGACTTTGGTTATCTCGATCTCGTTAAGTCAACTCTTTGACCTAACTAATCTGACACCTCCGAAACTCTATTCCTATGCAGAGGACCTGTATCAAGAGGTCGGTCAGATATCAGCCTAAATGAGAAAGGATTGACATCTCCTACTCGGGCTGGAGATCATCTCTTAACAATCATTTGACGGTGCTTGATAAGTCCTCAATCTAACCCTTTAGATATTCATCCAAGCACCAGCCTCTATGATTCAAAAGTTGAATCAACATCTGTATGATTATTAAGATGGCCATGGTACATAACCCTAATTGTACTAAGGGACCTATTATGCAAATTATTGATTCTTCATTTCAGATCAGGGAATGATATTCGCAATAACATGTATTTCATGATGCCTCGTCGTGGGCTCGCATGTCCAACAATCTCCCACTAGCCCAAAGAGCCATTAATGGGCTAATCATTTAAACCCACACTTATGTGACAATCATAGGCTATTTAGAAAATAGCTAGGTAAGCTAATCAGTCATTCTGTTCCCGCGAGACTATGCCAAGTCCTTTTACGGCACTTACATATCCCCAGTAACAGTGCTCGCATCTAATGCGAATGTTGCATCTTATGCAACCAATACTCAATCTTGTTAGTTACAGTGTCAAGCTTAACAATTATCATAACCAGTATTTTCATAATCCTTATTAGAATACCCTTATTCCTAGAGATCAATATCTCTTAAGGTATCCACAGTTGAGACCTTTTAGATCTCTATCTATAAAGTCTTAAGTTTTTGAAGATAAGACTTTGAGATCACTATCTCAAAAAACTTGCCATCTATGAAGATTTTGTTATTACTGCAATCAAGTGTTTTCTCTCCATAGTAGGATTAGCAACACTTCACTACTCCCACTGTAAGGCAGATATCTGGCTTTTGTATACATCTAGCATACACTCAGCTTCTTGTAACTAATGCACAAGTGCAAGTAGTTCTAGCATTTACTTCCTCAATTCTTTGAGGTGCTATCCCTTTAGATAGGTCAGTATCATATCTTAAGGGATGGAAGCCTTTCTTGGAATTTAAAAAAAAATGGAATATGTTCAAGGTGTACTACTATCGTGATAGTCCCAACACCCTCTTTTCTTTGCTTCCGAACACCTTCAGAACTAAGATCCAAGAGATATCCTTGAGACCATATCTCAAGTTATGGAACAACCAGATAATAAAAATACTTATTATTATCCTTATATCATTTTAAATGATTAGGATATCATCTACATTTAGTATGATGAACACAAAGGCACTCCCACTAAGCTTCACATGGCTCATCCAGATTCTATCTGAAATCATAACATTTATAATTTCATCAATTCTTATGGTCCAACTTCAAGAAGCTTATTTGAGTCCACAGATGGATTCCTTAGCTTTCACACCTTGCTTTTCTCAATCATGAAGCCATGGGGCTACTTCATGTGAATATCCTTAGAGAGGTATTTATAAAGGCATGCAATCTTGACTTCTTTCTCTTGAAGATCCATTTACACCTTTATGGGTCTTACCCATATAGGTGGATCCTCGAGGGTCCATATACAACACTTGTATATGAAGTCTACTTTAGACTTTATTGCTAACATCCATCTTTTCATGTCATGATCCTTAGGAGCTTCATCACATGAAGTCCGATCATTGTCAGACTTAACTAACACATGGAATACATCCTCAAACTCATTTGAAGAGGTATTAGTATTTCATCTTTAATTGTCCTTTTAGTTTCCGATTTCATGAGCCTCATTATCATCTCAAGATTAAATGAGTTCCTTTACTTCATTTTCATCTTGATTCTTAAGAGTGTCATCCTTTAAGAATCATATTCTTAGAGATGAAATCTTTTAAGAATCTCAAGGTCATAAAGTAGGTATCCAATATCGTCCTTTATTTTCCTAATGATATAGCACTCTCTAGTGATCAATTCCAGCTTACTTGCATGGAATCCTATTAAGTATATATAATGTAGTCTCTACTACATATATACTTGGATACTAAGAGGAAATTATGCTAAAATTCATCATTGATCAAATCATGTCACACATGATCCAGTTGTATCTCCTTTCAACTCTATTGAGTTTAGGTTTATCAGGAAGAGTGAGATAGGAATGATATTCCTTTCTCCATAAGGTATACCATGAATTCATCTAATAGGTATTGATTACCTAGATTAGACCAAATTCATTTTTATCTTCCTTCAGACTTTGGTTCCAAACTAAAATTATAAAATCTTTGAACATTTCAGAGGTTTCTTTAGGTGGAGAGAAGAAATCTTATATCATACATAATCATCAATAGATATCACATATTCATAATGTTTACTATGATATAGATGATCCAAATACATCAATATGTATGAGATCCTGAATACCTTGACATCTTACACCATTCCTGAAGAAGGGTGTATTGGACATTTTACTTTGAATACAATATTCATAAATATGTAAGTTTTGAAATTTTAGACATTCTAAAGTTTCATCTCTTACTAGTCTATTGATCAAATCAACAGACAAATGTCCAAGGCTTGATGCTAGATCATTGTCAAATGATCTTCATCCTCCTATTGATCTTAAAGTTTAATTTCAGTATTTAGAAATGTTAATAAACCATTCATTAATTTTCTAATTTAGTGGAGTCCACTAGATTTTAGATTATTATCTGAAATATCTCCATGATAATCTTTATGATAGGTCCATTCCAGAATTCATGTTTATTTCCAACATTTAGAAACAAACAATGAGTGTATTCTAATGTCTAGGTCATAGAGACATTCTCTAAGACTAAGTGCTCTCCCACTGAAATTATGAAGTCTAGTGATCCAATGGAAATTATTGCAACGATTGCATCAAAAACCATGTAGATGACTATTAATCCTGAAGACCAAATTCTCCAGTCTTCTAAAACATATGCAACCCATTGCAAGTGTTGTTAGAAGATTGAGATACAATTATAAGACTTCATCTTGTTCAATAAGCAAGTCAATATCAATGATTTCTGTAGATTATTCTGATGCTCTATCCGAGTCCTTCTCTAAGGATTCTAGATAGACTTGATAGTCATACTATCAACACACCAACTTATTACAGTATTGGCATTTATCCAACTACTTGGATGTCATATGGAAGTCAAAGAAGTACAACCAACTCTTTGACTATACTTCTCACTTGGGTCCAACCCATGCTTCCACTGCGCTCCCTTTATCTATAAGCAACCATTGCTCAGGACAGAGGATCTCTTATTTTAAATTCAAACGAATTTAAAGTAAGAGTATTTCAACATTTATACATGCTTCATTAAATTAATATAATATAAATAATACGAAGAATCTTGAATGACCAGAGTATAGATAGTAGAATGATGACACCCATCGTATCTACATCTATCTAAACTCTTAAAACATTGGTTCAAGTAGGTACTCAAACAATTTGAATACATCATCTCTTATAGAGCCACCATTCTGCACGATGCAGAGAACCACACCATTCATGATTAAATGTCAAGAGCACATATATACGCCAGAACATCTTCTTAGATTTTACAAGGATTAATTAACAATTGCGATTATCATCGACATGTCACTTCCAAAGTATATTCGATGAAATCAAGACTATAGAGATGTACAAACCCTAGAATTGTTATTCCTCAATATTATGAGAAAACTTGCACATTGCAACCACATACATTATGTTTCCAATGCAAGTATAATATCTGGATCATGAGTCCAATCCATGATAATATATTGATTATTACTGAGTATAACATTGAGTGAGTTTAATGAAGGATTATCTGAAATAAAAAGCATAAATATATAAATATATATTTTACTTTGATTTAGGAATTTTCATATCGAAGTTGTATTGCCTTGTCAACACTGAAAGTTCATTCCCTTAATCACTTTCAATGTAAGAGATATATTTACCATCATATCTCAGCAAGATCTGGGATCTCCTTCCTTATCTTTGTTACATCCCAATAATATGAGAATCTGCAACTCAGATAAAAAGAAGCGAGAACACATTCCGCCTTACAAGTCCAACTTGCATTCTCAATTCGATCTTTAACACCCGCGCCCACCACCCCTAAGGTGATGTTGACCCGTCATTAATTGAACCAACTGTCAACAGGAATAGTACCCACTATGCGCAATCCAATATCGTCCCAATAATATGAGGATCCGACATTAGGGTCACTACGCATACGGACTTACTCTTTCGAGAAGCAAAGAGCCCGATGCAGACGCGCTTGCATACAGGAGCTGTCACTTCGGACAGGCGTCTCCCACATGCATTCCCTGGCGACGGAACTCTTCGTCTTGACGGGAGACCATGGATGTCACTTATGTGATCTTCCACCTCATATTCAAATTTTAATTAATTATCATGAATCATATTCATATAATTAATTCTTCCAAGGGAAATAACAGCTCTATTCATAATAGAGTGTTCAATTGGACATAATTAATTCTATCATATTAAATTAATTATCAATCCAGTTTAATCAACAAACTCGATTGTTTTGCTTGAATATATATGGTATTATCTAAAAGTCCGTATTGATTTGAATTTTAATAATTAGAAAAATAAATCTTAATTTCTCCGGCATTATCGAGTCCCTACCCGCTGTCATGGTCAGTATCGACGAGAGTGGGATGAACCACATACTTTGCAACCCGCTACCTCAATGCTCTCCGACTAGACACCATATCCACCTCAGGAAAGGATAATGCCAAATAGATCAATTTGTATTTGAGATTATCATCGGTTCTTCAACCAAAATTATACCATATAGTAATAATCAAAACATTTTTTATTATAAGAAAATTTGCTAGACAAATTCCCAATCCTATTCAAGCAAGGAGTTTGATGATTGTATTTCCGATTATGATCTAGATCAAATCTAATCAATTTATTGGATGAGGCCAAGTTAATTAAGAAGATAATCATCTTCCAATATTTCTCAAATATTTTCTATAATTATTTCATGAAATTAACAATTAATTTCACTAATTGACAATCACATGGTTCTTGATTAGGGCTGTAATTTCAGCAGTGACCCATACTCACAAAAATTAACATATCTCAATCAATTTAAATCCAAATTAGACAAACTCAATTTTCAAATATTGCTAATTTGATTTAGGACAGAATCTAAGTGATATTTTACGCATTTATAGGCGGATCAAAACAGTAATTAACTCATTAATCATGTTAAGATTCGCAGTTCCCGCAACAGTGAATACATGTTCATTAAAATAACCATATCTCGAGCAAACGGAATCCAAATTATATAAATTCAGATCCTATAGTTTCCTTATTAAATGGGGAACAAAATACAAGTGATTAATTTGTGTTTAAACAATTTAAACATGGTCGAATTTATTCACTAAACAGATGTCAAATGCGACAAAAACTTTTGCGACGTTAGCGAACCCAAGTCGTCATAGGTTTGTGGATCGTATCCAAAACCATTGACCTAAAGCTTCGATACCACTTGAAGGATATGGTTAGATCCTCAATCTCATTACGGAAGCGTGACTGTCATATCGAATACGACGAAGAACGACTAGTCGGACTAGTTGTTCCATGCAGCGGAAATTAAAATTATTCATGCGACGAAACCACATGATCCAAGGACACTTCTCGGATCATTTCGTCTAAAACACAAACAAGTAATAGGATTACCTCTTGAAGGTGGTAGCGATCGAGTCTCTAAACGAAGAAACCTCCTGTCTCAAGTCCGATCCTACGGAGGAGACGGTGATGAATCGCGTGCTTCTCGCAATCCATGTTGATGATCCAAGCAGTGGATCTCCTGATATCGACACACGCGATCCATCATCTTCTTCACGAGCGAGGCACACCAAAGGATACGGAGATCCACGAGCAAACGATCGGGCAGCATGACGATGATGTTGCGACGATGGAGAGTCTCTCTAGGGCATCCATGGTGGACGACCATGAGAGGAAGAGAGAGGGCTGGCGTAGAGAGAGAGATGTACTTCTAAAGTATTGTGTTGTGTAAAGAAGAGCAAAGGGGTGCCTCTCCTTTTATAATATTTTAGGATCCATGGATCTCAATCAATGGGCAACACAAATCCAATGGTTCTTATTGATTGTGTTTCTGTTAATGGCTAAGATTTGTATTGGTAAAAACCAACAACAATTAATTTAATTTAGATTAAATCTATATTGATAAATCAATATAAATCAATTCCAAATTAAATCAATCAGGCATGGAGATTAGGAATGAAGATTGCCTCCTTCCATAATATTGGATTTGGTGGCAATCTCATGCAATCTCATGAGATCTCATGAGAATACATTATTCCATGGAAATCTCCAAGATTTACAACAACATTTGTTATAAATTATTCTACAAAAATAATTCATAATTATTTTGTGAATATTGCAATCTTGCCATTGAAAAATTGTGAATCACATTCACAACCCAAAATAAAATGTGAATTACATTTTCAATTAATTGTCCAATGTGAATCCAATTCACATCAACATTTAATTAACAAATGTAAATTACAAATAACTCTCTCTTATATATTATAAATCATATTTATAATATATATGACTAATATGGATATTGCTATCAACATTATTCATATCCATGATAATTAAATCACATTTATTCATCTTGGATCTCTATTCTCATGTTCCCAAATAATATGGATCACATTCACATTATTTATATCTTCAATAATTAAATCACATTTAATTATCTAAGATAAATCTACTTATAATATAAATCAAATTTATATTATTAATGATAATTAAATCACATTTAATTATCAATTTTCTCAATGCTCGGATACATATATCAACTATGAAATTATCCTGAACTCATTCAAGGATAATGCGCTTTCTCCGCGAATACTTGGAGATAAGGACAGGGCGATTGTATTGTTCCACGTATAGTGAGTTGGATAGTGAGATCATATCTCAAATCCAGATCGCGGGCCTCCCATAGATGCTTGATTAAATCAAGACCACAAATCTAATCTTCTCATTGCATCTGAATCACATTCAGATCAATGTCCAACATTTGGACCAAGATCAGATCACTTCTCTACTGAGAGGAGTCACTAAAATACAGACTTGTTTCATCACTCCCTTGGAATGGAAGCGTCATGGTTATACAATAGTTTATGATCACATCACCCTTTGGTATTCCCAATACATGTACATCCTGCATACGGGAAGACTCGGAATAAACCCGAAGTATTGGATCAACTTTATAATGTCTACTTCAGGGTTCTATCAGTAAGTTTCTCATTCGATCATTGGGAGTCGGTATCGATCATATACTTTCCAAAAGTATATATCAAACCTACAAATTCAGTCAAGCTTCGAAAGCGAGACGACCGTACGCACGGAATTTGATTCTTCCCAATATCTCATGAGTGAGCTCATGCCTTCCGGTTCAATAAATGAACATGTATGATCCCTTTGAGAGATCGTATTACTCATATGCCCTTATATGCACACCAGCGCGTCGGTGTATAGACCTTGGTTAGGTCATCAACCTATTGGTCTGCCAATGCACATACTTAGACATATAGTAATACATCTGTCTCCGGTCAGAGGATGCGTGCATGTATCATGACAACATACGATATAGGACTTTGGTTATCTCGATCTTGTTAAGTCAACTCTTTGACCTAACTAATCGGACACCTCCGAATCTCTATTCCTATGCAGAGGACCTGCATCAAGAGGTCGATCAGATATCAGCCTAAATGAGAAAGGATTGCCATCTCCTACTCAGGCTGGAGATCATCTCTTAACAATCATTTGACGATGCTTGATAAGTCCTCAATCTAACCCTTTAGATATTCATCCAAGCACCAACCTCTATGATTAAAAAGTTGAATCAACAGCTGTACGATTATTAAGATGGCCATGGTACATAACCCTAATTGTACTAAGGGACCTATTATGCAAATTATTCATTCTTCATTTCAGATCAGGGAATGATATTCGCAATAACATTTATTGTATAATGGCTCGACGTGGGCTCGCATGTCCAACACCCACCTACTGCCCCTACGTGCATATCCGCCCTGAAACCCCACCCCTCCCGTTGTTCGTCCGCAAGCTCACTCCCTTATCGCCCCCGTGCGCCTCCGCAGCTCTAGCCCTCCCCCCTCCCGTCGCTCGCTCGCAAGCTCCACACCCCCAACCCCTTGCCCCTATGTGTTCCTCTACAGCTCCAGCTCTCCCCCCTCCTGCCTCTCGCCTGCAATCTCCAACACTCCCCTGTAAGCTCCAGCGACTCGGCTCCCTGCCCACCACTCCAGACCAAGCCTCAGGTCGGATCTCTCCCCAACACGCACCTCCGCCCACCTACCCCGTCGCTGCCAACTGTGAAAGACCCCTCACTTGATGAAAGCTCCAAGATCGAACCCATCACCCCTCTCCTTCCTTTCTTTATTTTTGATTAATCTGAGCCGTTAGATCACAAATTGGGTTAGATTAACTCGACCATCTGGTTGAGTTAATGAACTAAAGTAACGGATGGTTATAGGTGTAAAATAGAGCGGTTATTCATGTATTGGGAGTAATTCGTGATTATCAAGGGATCTTAGGGTAATTACGAAATTACTCAGGGTTATGGGTGTAAAAATCCCAATAAATAAGAACGATGAACCAAAAAGACCGTAAAAGCTAACTTTTACAGTTCATATCTATCTATAGAAAACTTCAAATTGATCAAACTCACTTTTATCATTCATTTGATATTATTAATATTAAATTAAAATACAAAAAAATCATAGAATTAATTGGGTGAGTTTTGACATTTGGACCCATCTGTATATATGTATTATATGTATATAAAACTTCTTCATTTTTTAAAAAAATATTCTTAATTTTGATTAACTTTATATTTTTTAAACTATTTACAAAAATCCGTAGACAAATACAAAAATATAACTTAAAATAAATTATTAATAAATACACATAAATTCCAAAACTAAAAGACCGTAAAGCTGAACTTCCTAAGCTCATATCTCGATCATGGATTATGAATTGGTTGTACTCACTTTTAAAGTTTATTTTATAAAATTATCCAAATACATATGATTTTACTAACAGAGTTAACATGAAAAAGTATGTTTTGGGACCCTATTAGTATACTTTTACAATGTATTTTTATTTTGTTTATTCATTGTTATTTCTTTTGTATTTTATACTTTGTAAAAGTTGTAGTAATAATATAGTTTTAATATAAAACAAAAATAAAATTTATTAAAAATTTTAAATAATTAAAATAATTAATTGCATTAATTATATATGTATATTATTTATATTTATTAATTTAACCTATTAAATATCATTATTTATATAATTAAAATTTATCATTAATTTTTTAAATAATTTATTTATATTTTTTATTTACTTACTTATTTAATTATCTTTATTTGATTTATTTAACTAAGTTTGACCAGTCAAACTCCTTTTTCCACCTCCGACCCATTATCTCTCTTCCTCCATGCCTTCCTCCTTCCATTGCCTTCTCCGCCTTCTTCCTCCCCTCCCCTTCCTCCATCAACAACCTCAACTTCCCCCTAACAGCATGGTGCACCAAGTCGTTCTCTAACAACTTCCATCGCCTCACCGCATGTCTTCTTCATCCCCGATCTCCTCTCTATTTAAAGCACCCGACCCCCTTCTTCTCAGACATGTCCGCCATTTTCCACCTTCATAATGTGAGCTCTAATCAAAGCGAGAGACTTATAGAAGCTTTTGTTCCCCTCCGTCGAGCAAGGAAGAGCGAGGAGGCATCGAGATCATTGTAATTGGTGTGACGCTGCTGCAGATCGAGCCTCCATGAATGCCATCGTCGCATCGAGGCGAAGATCTTGGAGCTCCGCTCAAGATCCGTTTTCATGCTAGTATCACACATCCAAATTGTTCTTCTTCCAGGTCAAATACTCTATATTTTCTCCTCTTCTTCTATTCTTCTCTTCTGTTCCTCATATCCTCCCTCTGTTTTGCTCTTGATCCCTCTAAGTTTTTCTTCTTAATCTGATTAATTTTCTGTTTCGATCAAATTTGAGACCGAAATCTATTGCTGATCATTCAGTGTTCGCATCACTTCCTGATATATCTTCCATACCTCACATCTCCGACCACGCACGGTGATCGGAGCTCTCGTTCCTTCCATCACCAACACCAGGAACCACCCGCTCAACCCTTTCTCTCTGCAACTTGGGCCGAGGCTTCTACCTCGAGTTGTCCTCATCTTCTACAGGTCATCGCATCTGGAGGCAAGACAGACACCTCGAGCCTTATGTTTGAAGCTTCACAGGTCCTTGAAGATTATCAGCAGCTGGAGCACGGCATGCGAGGTCCATCTGTGAGCATCTATGGATGAAATCTGAACAGTTGAGCCTTAGTTCATCACTTGCAGGTCCTCGTGGATCAAGGATCAACACAACATGCCCATCAAGGATCTCCTGTTCAGTCTCCTTAACTTGCAGGTAGGAAGTAATCTGGAGGCAAGGTTGATCACCTGGAACCTCTTCGATGCATGCGCGATATCTCTTCCTCCATGCCTTCCTCCTTCCATTGCCTTCTCCGCCTTCTTCCTCCCCTCCCCTTCCTCCATCAACAACCTCAACTTCCCCCTAACAGCATGGTGCACCAAGTCGTTCTCTAACAACTTCCATCGCCTCTCCGCATGTCTTCTTCATCCCCGATCTCCTCTCTATTTAAAGCACCCGACCCCCTTCTTCTCAGACATGTCCGCCATTTTCCACCTTCATAATGTGAGCTCTAATCAAAGCGAGAGACTTATAGAAGCTTTTGTTCCCCTCCGTCGAGCAAGGAAGAGCGAGGAGGCATCGAGATCATTGTAATTGGTGTGACGCTGCTGCAGATCGAGCCTCCATGAATGCCATCGTCGCATCGAGGTGAAGATCTTGGAGCTCCGCTCAAGATCCGTTTTCATGCTAGTATCACGCATCCAAATTGTTCTTCTTCCAGGTCAAATACTCTATATTTTCTCCTCTTCTTCTATTCTTCTCTTCTGTTCCTCATATCCTCCCTCTGTTTTGCTCTTGATCCCTCTAAGTTTTTCTTCTTAATCTGATTAATTTTCTGTTTCGATCAAATTTGAGACCGAAATCTATTGCTGATCATTCAGTGTTCGCATCACTTCCTGATATATCTTCCATACCTCACATCTCCGACCACGCACGGTGATCGGAGCTCTCGTTCCTTCCATCACCAACACCAGGAACCACCCGCTCAACCCTTTCTCTCTGCAACTTGGGCCGAGGCTTCTACCTCGAGTTGTCCTCATCTTCTACAGGTCATCGCATCTGGAGGCAAGACAGACACCTCGAGCCTTATGTTTGAAGCTTCACAGGTCCTTGAAGATTATCAACAGCTGGAGCACGGCATGCGAGGTCCATCTGTGAGCATCTATGGATGAAATCTGAACAGTTGAGCCTTAGTTCATCACTTGCAGGTCCTCGTGGATCAAGGATCAACACAACATGCCCATCAAGGATCTCCTGTTCAGTCTCCTTAACTTGCAGGTAGGAAGTAATCTGGAGGCAAGGTTGATCACCTGGAACCTCTTCGATGCATGCGCGATATAGGAAACGAGATTTTAATCGAGAAAAGACATCAGAGCATCTGCATTAGAGATCGACTGTGCACCAAATCTGTAGATCATCCTTTGAGCCAAGCGTCACGTAAAGCATCATCAGAATATGTAAAGATTTGAGGTGAAGCTTTGCCTAGAACTCGTCTGTAGTACCTGTAATGTCGAAACAAATCGTGAGCAGCAGCAACTAAACAGAGCACCTCGGATCACTACCATTATCTGAGACATCATGCACCTGCACTCGAATCGAATTCACCACCGCATTGTCGATCCGATCAGAGATTTGTCTTCATCGGAGATTGCCTCAGCCGCCTCGCCGTTGCTGCACCTTGGCATTTGGGGAAGAACATCCCCGTTCTGCACATCGTACAGAAACCCCACGATCAAGGGTTCAGTTGATGATCCACATCAAGCCACCGTCGAACGATTAAGAGACGCACGTGACCCGCATGTGTGTGAAAGACGTTTTTAGGGTTTTTATAGAGATACCCTTGTACTTATTGATATTAACAACCATGTCCTCCAACACTGAAAATCACGTGTACAGACATGTGATTGTGGTGATTTTATAGATATTCCCCTCGAGGTTTCTGTATTTACATATAGGTCCAGGTACACGTGCACCATCACATGAAAAACACGTGATTTGTGGGCATTTGTGCATGTAGTCTTCATTTCCCATTTATTCACACACGCCCCCATCATTGAATGTATATTACATATATACCCTATATGTTTTATTAAATAAATACTATAAAATTCATATTAAAAAACTACAAATAATAAAAATATACTAAAAATACCTATACTAAAAAAATATTATATACAATATAAAATTTGTTTTAAAAAATAAAGTATTTTCTATTTTTTAATAATTCAAAAAGTAAATACAAAAATATAAACAAACTTCACAAATACATCACAAATATAAAATAAATTCTAAAAATTCTATAAAAATTATACATGGAATATTTTATTGTATTTTCACACAGTAAATGTAAAACAAAATAAATATCAGAAAACTTAGAAAATATAAAAATACGTAAAAACTTAAATTCAAAATTAATTCAATGAAAATCACAAAAATATGTATAATACCTTGTTTTAAAGGTATTTTCATCTTCTTTTTGATCAAAATAAAATAAAATTTTTCTTGGTGTTTACTATTGTAAAATAAAAAAGACTCCACTATTTCGAATAATAATATACTTTTCCACTTTTAAAAATTATTAAAAAAACTCATTAAATTCTAAAAATCATTCAAAAATACCTAAAAAAGGTAAAATCAAATATAAAACATAAAGATATAAAAAATAAAATCAAATAAAAATAAAAAATTACCTATACTATTTTTCAAATAGGTTTACAAAACACTTAAAAACAATATAAAACAATTAAAATAAACTAATAATAATAAAAATCAATCAAAATTCGATAAAAATGAGAAACTCTACACCCTTATTTCACTCTTCTATTTTAACTTAGTTGACATAGTTTGCATCCGTGAGTTCGACACTCTCATACTTTCCGCATACATATAAGTTTAGGAGTATAAATAAAACATACAAAATTTTCTAGTGTGTTCATTTGGTCGACACAACGACGGTCGTTCTATCTTCTTTTGGAACATAAGAAAAGTTGATATTCATCAATTACTAACTATTATTTTTTTCATGTCTTCATACGATATTGCAAAATGAACACACATTTTTACAAAAGTATTATCAAAATTACAATTACAACAATAAAACTATTACTAACCATGATTTTATTTTAATATACAAGATACAATTTTACAATGACAACGCAAATCTTACAAAGAGTTTTGACATTCTACATAGCGCGGAAATGCGAGCACGTTGGTGAAACCTCATTGAACAAATAGCAACAAATATGCCAATCATATGGGTTAAAGTGGGAAAATAAAAGGATTAAATGAAATTCAAATCAACAGAAAATATATGGACTGAAATACCCTTTTGGATGAAGAATTGTTCAATTGAGATATAACGGATCTTGTGATGGGCTTTCTGTTGATGCATGAAAGGTACACCTCAATGGAAGGGTCATGTGTGTATGCATGCATGTGTGGGTGTTTGTGTGTGTATGTGTGCGTGTGCGTGCACGCGTGTGTGTGTGTATGTGTGTGTATGCATGCGAAAAATGGGGATGCTCCCTGGGGGTAGTGATGAATCCATCATTCATCTCATTTATTCTTTCATTTTAGCTAAAATCCTTGGTAAAATGTATGTAAATATTCACTAATTCTCACTAGTTAATATTCTAACATCATTTGATAGTATTATATATTTAACATTTATTTTATCCAAAATAAAATAATAAAGAGAAAAATAAAATAAAATAAAATAATGATGTAGATATGTAAATATGTACAGATCGATCCTAACGTCGAGACCATGTCAATATTGACTTGGTCGACAAAAATAAATAAGTAGCGGGAGATAAGGATCACAACATATAAAAATATTAGAAAATAAAGAGCATAAATGTACATAAACACATGTTCATCTTGTACATACATTTACCTATTTTATTTATCATTCAGAAAATTTCAAACAAAAATATTTTCTTTACAAAAATTATTCATAAGAATATATATTATTTTTTAAAATATCAGAAAAATACTTAATGTAAAAATAAATCATTACATTGAACCGAAAAAGATACAAAAGTCGACTTTACAGGTACATAAGCATTTTAAGAAAACTCCAAAATCAACAAAACTCACTTTTAAACTCCATTTTATAATCAATACTTATTATTGAAAATATGAAAAAAATATTAGAATAAAATGTGTGAGTTTTGGCATTTGGACTCCTATGTATATATGTACTATATGCATATAAATCTTCTTCATTTTCTACTTAATTATTCCTAATCCTATTTAAGTTAATTCTTTTTCTAAAGTGTTTATAAAAATCATTAGAAAAATATAAAAATATAACCTAAATATATTATGAACAAATATTAATTAATGCTAAAATTGAAAAGCCTTTAAGTTGAACTTCCAAACCTCATATCTCGACCATATGAAGTCCGAATAGGATGTACTCACTTTTAAAATTCGTTTTCTAATAGTATATATCAAATAAAAGTAATTTCATTAAAATCAAAGTTAATATGCAAAAAGTAGGTTTTTTGAGACCCTATTGATATAATTGTATATTGGATCTTAATTCTATTCTATTTAATTTTTTGTTATTTCTTGTATTTTTTTATGTTATTAATATTTTATTAATTTTTTATTTTTAACATAAAATAAAATAAAATTTATTAAAAATCAAAATAACTTAAACTAATAAATTATATTAATTATATAGGTATAATATACCTATATTATATATATATTTAATAATATTATTTAATTAATTACATTCATAAATAAATTATTTTATATTTATTTATAGTTTGCATTTATTAATTTCGTTAATTATTTCATTCTATTTAAATTATTTATTTCATTATTTATTTTTTAGTCAATTTAATTAATTTAGGTAATTTTATTATTTATAAATAATAATATTTTTATTTTATTTTTCTCTCTCCACCTCCGTTCCTACCTCTTCCCCCACTTCCTTCTCCACTTGTCGCACCTTCCCCTTTGTTCTTTCTCATATTCTTCATCTCCCTCTCTGTCCAACAACCTACCAACAAGTCGTTGGCCTACTTCCTCGTCGTGCTCCCCAGGCCTTCTCCTTCTTTTCTATATATAGCCATTAGCAACTTTCGGTTGAGATACTAGAAGCATCTCCAAAATGATTTGAGTCAAGTCCCTTTTTCAATAGAGAAGGGTAACATCGGAATCGTCGTCAAACGAAGCACACAACTGAGATTCGTCGTTCTTTAGAGATCAATCAGCAGAACATGCCACTGTGGATCCACAAAGCAACACCGGTTGCAGTTCTTCGAAAACATAAATTGGGAAGAATAATGTTTTGCTCCCGATCAACGAAGGATCCCACGATCAAGGCAAATTGAACGGTACAGATACTTCAGCCGCCCCATCGCTTAGGAGCGTCACGCGCACATCACATGTGTTTCCAATTATTTTGTGGAACATTTGAGAATATTTCCCCATTACTTTTGTAAATTTCGAACATGTCCAACATCTTGAGAGCCCAAGGATTTTTTAAATAATTATTAAAAAATCAAAATTAATTAAATAGGTATGATAAAAAATATTATAAAAAATAGGCATTAATCGGCACCTCAGGGATGCCACCTCCAAATCAGCACCTCAGGTGCCCATTTGGGAGGGAGCCATTGGCAAATTACCAACGGTCCCCTCTCCCATTCCCTTATATATATTCCCCCCTCTCCCCTCATTCTTCACAGATCTTCCTCCCTTAATTCTACTTCACTCATTTCTCTCAATCCATATTCTAAAGCAACAATTCGACTTCTCAGCATCTCTCCCAATCTGCTATTCTTATTCGAGTAAGAGTGAGATTTTTTTCGTATACCATTGTTCGTGAATTTTTACAAGTTTTTATAAGCAAAGGTGTTATATTATTGCAGATATTGGATTATATTTATTTTTTCTTTTCAAATAACATCTCTATTTGAAGACACACATCATTCAGGTAAATTTACATTTATTAATTTTATTTTGTGATTCAATTCATTAATTAGTTGTGCAAATTATATATATATATATATATAAAGAAATTTAGTTCATTCATATGTACATTAAAATTAAGATCTTTTATATATTGCAATTGCAATCATTTAAGTTTTAATTTGTTTAGAGAAAGTTGAAAAAATGAAATTTAAATGAAATTTGGAAATTGTTATTAATATCGAAATTAATATTAGTGTCGCGGTTTTGTTTGATTGAACCCTAGTCGTACGATTGTTTGTCGATAGATTAAAGCCAAGCACCTTATTATCATTGCATGCACCTATAGTTGTGTTTGGACTTAGTCAAATTTTAATAGCTTCTCATTTAGATTTGTAATCGAGCATCCAGAGAGACTCTACATAGCGCTTGCAGGACTCACTGTGGTGAGCATAGAAGAGCTCCCCAAGACCGGTCTTTTGGATTCCATCTCCAAGTGATTAGCATATTGTGCTTCACACTAATATCAATTTCTCATGTAGGGCGATTTCATCGGATTGCACACACAGACAGACACACAGACACAGACAGGCGTGCGTGCGCGCGTGCGTGCGCGCGTGCGCGCGCGCGCACACACACACACGCACGCACGCGTGCGCGCGTGCACGCACACGCACGCACGCACGCGCACGCCCACGCGTACGCCCACGCCCACGCCCACGCGCACGCGCACACACAGATATATATATATATATATATATATATATATTTCAATTCTGGTAAGCATCCTTGCATGTAGAGAGCTGGAGGCATGGTGAGTACTTCTCTTTAGCATACATGATCATTTTTGTCTCGCATTAGATTTTGGTAAGTTATGTTGCTAAATGAATTGATTCCCCGATAAAGGACTTGATTCTCTGAGTGATAGGACTCGTGCATGTCTTATTAAAAAATAATACTTTTAATCATGTAAAATAATTGAATAGTAAATGCTCAATTTTAAAACATTATTAATTAGTAATGTAATAATTTTAAAACGTACATCATTGGTATTCCCTTATTTCAAATAAACTAATCAAATCATGCATTTGATTCGTAGAGATGGCATCCAGCATCGTTCTTGTCTTATTATATTGGGTGGTCAGTTAGTATCTCCGATGATCATGTAGAATATATTGGGGGCAATAAACGTATGGTTATATTACCCGATCAATTGACATACCTTGATCTACTGGCTTGAGTATCCAAAGGCACTGGCCTCCCGCTCAATTAGTATATACTTACATTAACATGTAAGTGGTTGTAGGGGGGATCAACACTCTTCACAGTATCAATTCACGATGATGAATCCACCTTAGCAATGATGAATTCAATTATTAATGTGAGATTTATCGCCTTTTCGTAGAAGCTACCTCTTTTGGTCTAGAAAATATATTATCATCATCGAGGTAAAATAATCGCATTTAAATTAAGGAATCGTGTTATTTTCCTTTATCTAAACTGACAAATATATAAACCAATCAGGCCAACAAATAAGACAATGTTTGAGAATAATGAGGGTTCCTCACAAGTAAATGCTGAAGAAGTTTTGTTTATCTTATGTAATACTTACGACAATATGAATATCTCATTCTTGCAGGAACATCGTCTGCTGGTCCTTCAAGTAAATTTGAATCTGGACCCTCTCAGCTCACACCATCTACTCAATATAATTCAGAGATTTGCAAGCAGAATTATTTTCTAGTGTTCAGTAACTGGAGACAACCGATTTCGATAGTTTGTTATTTGGTATACCCATGTTTATACCACAACAACGTTCGGAGCCTCCTTGAAGACCATCCCCAGGAGTAAGGATCAGTGAGCCTCCTCCATTAATCGCCTGCCAATCAACAAGCGTAAGGAATACGAGAAATCAGGAAACTCAACCAGCGGAACCTCCACGGAAGTCATCAGCTAGGCCGCATCCTCTAGGGTACATTCCAACATATTTGGAACAAAACACCAAGCATAAGAAGAAGAAGATGACACATGAGGAGAGTGACGAGAAAACGGGAGATGGTGGAAAAGGAAATGACAAAGGAGGAGACATCGAGGTGAACGAGGAGGTCTGAAAGGATTATTAAGATATGTAAGCTATAAGATGTTGTAACATATTTTTTATTATTAGAAAACACACTCTTGTACTTTTATGATTTTAATAAATTAATTACATTTTTCTAAATTGATTAATGTTAAATTGTGCATTGTTGAGCTCATGTATGTCACTCTCAATTTCTTCATATTAGCTTCCTATTTATTATGATCTTTATGAGATGTCGAATAAAAATATTCTAAGGATATATCAATAATAAAGAATAATAGTAAGTACATAGATATACATCATATTTGTCTAAGAAATTGTTAATATAATAATTCTAATTGACTCTTATACATAATTCAAGTTTGATAATGACGTCATCGGGGACGAGGAAGAGGAAGAGGAGGGGGTGCAAAAGAAAAGCTCTCATCTTTCCACTCCAACGACGAGTGCACGAAGCTCCTACTGATGGATCGAGATGCTCGTGATGAGAAAAAATACCAAAAGCTTGAGGAAAGGTGAATCTGATAATGAAAGTTAATAGAAAAAAATACACATGATGCCTATTTAATAATTTACTAATTATTTACAAAGTCATAAAAATGTCTAATAGAAAAAATAAATATATTTTTATTATTTAAAGGATCGAATAATATGTAAAAGGAGGGACAAGGATCGAATAATAAGTAAAAAGAGAGACATGGTAAAAACGTAATTTAGCCAAGCCCAAATCGGCGCATGTGGTGTCGATTTGGAGCCCACATAACTTGAGGTACCGATTTGGGCTGGGCTTCCCAAATCGACGCCTCAGATGCCGATCGATAAACATTTTTTAAATAATTTTTTTATCATACTATTTAGTTAATTTTTAATTTTTTAATAATTATTTAAAAACAATCCTGAGATCCTATAGGCCCGTGTACTGGGCTATTTACGCGAACGCCCCCTACTTGTCTATATTTTCATGCACCATTTTAATTTCCAGATATTGCATATACATCCTAATAAAGTATATAAATATAATGCATATAAAATATGTATTAAATAAAATACAAATAATAAAAATATATATAAATACCTAGTAATAGACTATATATATTATTAAATCTATTTTGAAAAAATAAAAATATTTTCTATTTTTAATAATTTTAAAAAAAACAAAAATACAACAAACATTAAAATTACGTAAAAATAGAAAATCCTTTTAAAAGTCTTATTAAAAATTACATATTTATAATGTACTATACTTTACACATAAAACCAAAAACAAAAAAATGAATATTAAAATCCTTAAAAAACTTAAAATACACAAAACTTCATAACTAATTCCACAAAAATCAAAAAACACATATAATACCTTGTTGGAAATGTATTTTCATCTACATCTCAGTAAAAACAAAATAAATATATTTATTATTTTAAAAAAAAAATATTTCCCTGCTTTCAATGATAACTTTGTTTTTTCTTTAAATTTAATACAAAACCCACAAAAATTATAAAAACCACTAAAAATACATAAAAATAGTGAAACAAATTAAAAACATAAAGACATAAAAATCAAAATCAAATAAAAAATATAAAATAAATATAGGTACTCTTCTATTTATAGATATATAAAATCACAAAATAATATAAAATACATAAATTTAAAGAAAAATTCAGAAATATTCTATAAAAATAAATAAAAATAAAAAACCCCTTTATCTTTGATACTCTATCAGTTCCCCTAATTTCCACCATTTGGCTCTTTGAGATTGACACTCCCGTACTTATCACTATACTTTTGAGTTTAGGAGTATAAATAAATAATAACAAATTTTCCTGTGAATTTCACCTGGTCGACTCACGAGTCCGATATTCGTTGTGTTAAAGATGATGTTTTTGGATCATGCGTAAAAATAATGATTTGTCGTTTCGTTGTAGGCAGCAATCGGAATCGGTTAAGAAAATAACCACATAAAATATTTATCAATTTTAATGAATGCGGGTTTTATGTTTATTTTACTTGGTCAATTCCCAAGGTCAAACACAAGGAGGCAAAGGAATAATCTAGAATTATGTCTATCAAAATTCGAGCGCAATTTTCGAGGCGGTCTTTTTTGTAATTTTTTTGCAATTAAAGATGCAAAATGCAATTTTGGCCTGTTTTAGGGACTAAAATGTAAAAGTTGATCAAACGACGTCCGAAAAATACGAAGCTAGGCCATGATGCAAAATATGATGAAATGAATGCACTACAAATTTTTTGGAATTTTTGGATGCAAGATGAATTTTTTATGAATTTTTTAATTGCAAAAAAGTGAATTCCATTATTTAATTATAATAAATATTAAATCTAATTATTTTCAAGGAATAAAATTATCTGAGATCTATCACTAGGCGATTGATCTTAGAAAAATCCTAAACCTCGAAAATACTATTTCAATACCTATTAAAAATCAAACATTGAAATATGCAAATTGATTTTTACAAGGTAATCTATGCGTGCAAATGCAATTCTTTTTGGGTACATTGTCAAATACAATTAATTCTACAATATGTGATTTTTCAAAAAATTTTAAGCAACGATTAATCAATTATGAAAATTAAAGCACAAATTGGGCAAGGTATGCAATTGTCCACAGAATAAAAATTATTAATTAACAATGATCACAAAATTTTCCACAATATGTCAAAATGTATAGAATTAATGAACTAACATCATGCTATTTTTGAATAAATAAAATATGCATTGTCGGACTCTAAAAACAAAGGGGAACACAGGGGTATAACTACAATAAAATAAATAAATAAAATAAATATAAAATGCAGTGGAGACCTAGATGTAATTACTGCAAAACCGGGGGGCGCGCGCGTGCCCTATGGTCGGTGGGGTCTAGATGGCGAATAAGACAACTGGAAGGGGCTTCTTGCAATTTTTTTAGTGGATCACGTGCACTACACGTGACCCCTGGGTCTTTTTGTGATTATGGGAAGCGTTGGGGGGTCGTTTGCAATTGACCCGGCAGGTCACGTGCGATGCACATGACCCCTAGGGCTGACGAAGGCTGACGTAGTTTAGTTCCCCCGCCACGTGGCACGCATGTGAGGCGGTGATGAATACCAATTCATCTCTTTATTCCTCTATTTTTTCTAGAAACTTGAGCAAAAGACCATGTAAATGCGTGTAAATAACATAAATTGTCAAAACACATGCATCATGTAAATATGCATAATTAGCATATTTTTGAGAGAAAATAAAGGAATAAAGAAACGCAAGAAAAAAAGGGAAATATTTAGAATAAATATTGAGTGACCTAATCCCAAGGGAAGGCCCAGCCTGGGCCTGACCGCAAAAGAACCCAAGTAGAGTGAGATAAGGTCATTCATGGTGTATCTAATCCTATGTATTTAAATAAATTTATTTTCCTCAAAATAAAAATTAAAAAATATTTCTTATATTGTGTACATATTTGTAAAAATAAAATTAAAGTAAAAATGAGAAAAATAAAAGAAAAATAAAAATAAACAAAATTCCCTCTCATCCATGTACATAGACCATGTCTATAAAATAAAGTGTCTATTTATTTTCTCATGGTAAATAATTTAAATATATAGTTCATATTTTATGGTGTAAATAAATATAATAAAAATCAGAAAAATAAAAAAAATAAAAATCATTTCCCACCTTGTATATATACCATGTATATATGTATATACATCTATTTATTTCACCCATGTAAATAAACCATAAAAATAAAATAAAAATACCTTATTATTCCAAATTTTATGTTGTAAATAATAAAATTTAAAATTAGAATAATTGTACAAAAAAGTTAAAAATAAAAATAAAAAATACATATGTAAATATACCTATATATAATAATCATATAATGTAAATACGTTATATATTTTTCAAAAAAATAAGTAAAAATTACAAAAAAAATAATTTGAAAAATCATAAACATTTTTCATGTTTAAACTTTTTCGAAATAAAATCATCTACTATTTTTAATTGAATTTCTAAATAATTAATAAACAGAATTATTTCATTGGTCCACGGGGGATTGTTGACCCCCGGTCAACTCTCCCCTGCGGACCCATTTCGCTCGAATCGGGCTTTTGATCCGACTTCTCCTAATTTCCCCCATCTAATCCAGGCTCCATTCGCCTAAACCCCGGGTCCTGATTACACTCGATACATCCGAGACCCTCGCCCGATCGTCCTTCTAGGGATCCGAGCTCCGACCATCTCGCCCGATCTCCATTTTGACGGACCCCTAGCACTATAAAGACCCACCTTCGCCGCACTTTTCACTTCATCTTTGGCTCCGCCCTTCCATCCCAGGACCTCCATCACCTTCCTTAGAGTGACAGCTATCCGAGGGTGGTGTCGCAGTAAGGAGGAGGAGCTTCCAGCCACTGATCCGGCGAGCTCTCTCGTCGTGCGTCGCAGCGAGGTGCGTCGAGCCTCAGACCACGACGATTCCTTGAGGAAAAGACCTCCAGAGCTCCTCCAGCTCATCCACAGTCGACCTCAGCGATCAGGTAGCTTTGATAACCTGCAGAGTCGCGTAATTTCCATTTTCCCCCTTTCGCGCCGCCGGCAGTCGCCGGCCAATTCACACCATCTCAGGTACCCATTCGATCATCGGACCCCCTACTCATCTTCACTAGACTCCTACCCACGTTCTACGCCCCTCCGTTCACCTTGGTTCACCCCGGAACCAAGAATCGAGTCTCCTCCGCCGCCGCCTTGCCGGAGACCCCGCTCCGCCCCCTTCCGATCATCCATTCCACCCCCTGACGGGTCGAGGCACTTTGCCCTCGACCCAGTAGTCTCGTTGTGCTGTTTTGCAGGTCAAAGCGACCCATCTGAGGGTCCGAACGTCGAGCACAGGAGCTTTGCTCCCCGCCGTCGTCGGAGCTCCATGGAGCTTGTCGGCCCGATCAGAGGCACCCAACAGCTGCGGACAACCGTGACGGATCTTTTCCACATCTCAGCAGCCTCATCGGACCTCTCCACCGCGCGTATCGAGCCGGCGAGCTATTCTTGGAGGAGGATCAACGACCGTCCGATCAGCCCCTCCGCTCCAGTTTGGATCCAGATCCACTTAGGGCTTGATCCGGATCAATCATCGACAAAGAGGCGCCTTCTATTCTCAGCCGTTTGATCTCCACGTGGCGCTTCCTCGTCCATTGGATCATAATGAAGGGGTAACATCACTTAGGTCCCTCTGTTTATTGCATTTATAGTTTAGTCTTGAAAATATTTTAGTACATTATTTTTTATTTTGGAACAATTATAGTTAAGACCTCGATGTTTATGTTATTTGCAATCTAGTCCCTATTTATGTAAGCCACGTGCATCGACACGTGAGGTTTTGGGTTATTTGCACTTTTAGTCATGTGGTTCCTGTGTGTTATTGATTGAATCTTTTTAAATAGGAATTGCATTTATACCCCTCTATGTCCGAATCATGTGTCTTGCGCGTGTTTTTGTGGGATTTTTACATTCCAGGACCTGGTCTTTCTTGCTTTATTATTGTTTGGTCCTTGGAACTATGTTTCTTTGCATTTAGGTCCCTTCGAGTTGTGCACCTTGTTTTGATTGAATAAAATATCAAATTAAATCCAAATTATGTGAAATTTGGATACATGACTCATGCCACTGTGTAAAAATTTCCTTAACTTTTTGGAACATTTTTTAGGCTTTTTACTTTTTTAAAAAATCAAAAAATAGTATTTTCAGTACTGTTTGAAAAAGAAAATCAAAGAAAAATATAAAAACTCCTTTAAAAATTATAAAATAATTAGTGGTAGTTAATTTTAGTGTTTTCTTGCTTCTTTCAACTTTTTGGCTTATTTGGATTTATAAAACCCTTAAAAATTGCAAAACCCTAAAATCTTATAAAAATTATAAAAAAATCTATAAAAATCAAAAAAAAATACAAACTCTTTTTCTGTAGCTAAGTTTTTACATGTAGTTTTCATAAAAATTGACTTCAGACTTTTATAAATCAGTTATATATTTTTAATTGATCTTTCAAGTCTGGTTGTACATTGTTCTCCTGTTTTCATCTTTCTTGATTTTTATAAAATTAAATAAAAATTGAAAAATTCTGAAAAATTCAACAAAAACACTTAAAACCACAAAAACATTTTTATTGGAATTTCCTGTGTATTTTTGAGTATTTTAATAATTGTTGAAGTTGCTTGTTTTTACATTTTCTTATAAAATCAAAAACACATAAAAAGTTAAAAATTATTAAAAAACCATAAAAAATATTTTCTCCTTTGTTTTCCGATTTCGGCTACTTCGTAGGCCATCTCGGCCATTCCGTGCTTCCTTAAGTCGGAACCTGGTCGCTATACCAGGTTAATAAAATTAGCGAGGATCGCTATTTGATTTGTCTTATTTTATATCTCTGTTTGGTGGTTCCTACATTTTCTTAATTAACTGATTCACGAGTGATTGAGGTCGCAACGATTTGAATAATTTATCTCCATTAGTCGCTCGTTGATTTTCGCGGCTCATCAAAATGGCGTCATTGTCGGGGAGCACTACTTAGTAGTCGTTTTCGATTTTTTGCGGTTTTTCTTTTCCATGGCTTTTTGTAGCTATTTGTATATATTTCCTATCTGATTCATATATACATTTTCTGGACTGACACTTTGATTTCTATTTCTTGCGAGGGCCCGAGGATCGAGGTGGCTTTTTCGAAAGCCAAAGCAACTGCTGGAGTCAGAGGCGGCTTCTTTCTCTACGAAGCCACAGGAGAGCACGAGGAGGAGGAGCCGAAGTTCGGGAGCCACGGAATAGCCGCAAAATAATCGTAGGATAGCTGTAGATTAGTTTAGTTTTATTTCCAGCAGAATTATTTGATTGTGATAATACAGGACAAACTCTTGGACACTTGGTTGATTTCGGGGTATGTTTCGCCGAGCACCGGTGTGCTCGGGGGACCTCACCGTGATTTTTGTCGGTTTTTCGAGTTTTGACTGTTTATTTACTTCTTATCTGATTTACGTGGTTTTTAGCCCTAGCTTAGGAGTTTTCTTTGATTGTGATGTAGTTAATTAAGGCTAAGCCCTAATTATCTGCCTGTTCCTATAGCTCGATAATTTGGACTTAATTAATTAAATCACCAAGAAAAAGTCAGATTATTTAAGCTCTGGTCCAAGTGCCTTGAGGAGTCACATACAGCGCGTGCAGGATCTGTTGTGGCAGACACTGAGTGGCTCCCAAGATAGGACTCTGGACCTAGGCTCGAGTATCCGACTACTATTCTTCACGAGTAGAACTGCTTTGTTTAGGGCTGGTTTTCGCGTGCATCATATAGGTAGTTTATATTCCGTCTTTTATTTATGCGCGGATCACCCTGCATGTAGACTGTTGGAGTCAGGTACGCATTTCTTACTCTACATGCATCATTGATTCCCGCGCATCGGCTTTTTCGTCTTCTCCCCCCAGTTTTTGGACTTAAAATAATCAGGAGAACCGAAAATTCGTTAGGCATTGTTTAATCTGAAAAAATACCTAAAAACAAAAACCATAAAATTGGGAATGCTAAACAAATTTGACCCTAAAAGACACTTCACCTAAAAATCTATCTTGGGGAGAGCAACCCCCTCATTGTCTGGTTTGGATGCGCGAGAGAGTGACCCGCACACTAGGCTAGAGCCACATCTGAGCCCCGATCAGATTACCGGCCTTTTAAACGGGACAATCTGGTTAGCGGATTGGATTCCTATCAGGTCACGTAACCGCTCTGATATCCTGACATTATCACCTAATAAAATTGATAAGATAATTGACCGAGCTCTTACGGTCTTCAGCTCAGCATGGAGTAGGTGAATCTGGGGTTTGTTTGCTCATCTTGTTTATTTCCAGATCTCATCCGCCCGACTCGCCAGATCAAGATGATGGGCAGGAGGTCTCTTAGGCAGCCTCTGGCTGCACCGATTTTCAACACTCCAGCCCACTCATCTAGGTTGGTTCGTGAGAGCTCAGACCCGCTCTCCGAACCCGAGTTCGATTCCGCCTTGTTCTTCCTTGACCACCCTTCTTCTGTTCCTGAGATGCTAGTGCCAGATGCGAGACGACAAATTGATGATATTTCGGCACATGAGTTTGGATCTTTTGCCTTTGCAGAGACCATGGACAACAGCGAGGATCACACCGAGGGTCAGAGGCCAGAGACAACCACATACATTCTGGACTAGGATGCGATCAACACCACCACGTTAGCCTCCCTTGAGATGATGCAAAGATAGATACGAGACCAAGGGGCTTTCTTGATGGAGATGAGGAGAGAGATGGAGAGACTCCGAGAGCAGAGAGAGCAGCGAGAGCCGATGGACGCAGGGGTCCAGACCAGCCAGATCAGCCAGACCAGCCAGCAGCAGCAGCAGTAGAGCCGAGACCGATGCGGGAGTTACACAACCTCGGATCGACACTGACGCACCGTTGGGTGGTTCTTCCGGCTATCGTGGGGGACTTCAAGTTCCCCCCGAACACACTTCAGCTTCTACCCCGCTTCCACGGGCTTGCCATGGAGGAGCCCCATCTTCATCTCCAGGAGTTTCTGATGATCTGCAGCATCGTCTACGACCGACAGGTGGATGAGGACACCATCCGGATAATCGCCTTCCCCTTTTCATTGGCAGATAGAGCAGCCACTTGGCTGAAGCATTTGGGGAAGTTTGTTTACACCTGGGAGCAGCTTCGCACCGAGTACTTGTACAAGTACTATCCACTCGGGCGGATCAATGCAGCGAGGACCCTGATCAACAACTTCTCCATGCTCCCCAACAAGCAGTTTCACGAGGCATGGGAGAGGTTCCGTGAGCTTACTGAAAGATGCCCGCACCACGACATCACGAAGCCGAACCTAGCTCAAAGCTTCTTCTTCTACGGGTTGACACCAGAGCTGCAGGGTCTGGTGAATGCTTCTTGTGGCGGTTCCTACTTCATCAAGGATGAGGATCAGGTCTGGGCCATCTACGAGGAGATGGCCGAAAACTATACAGTGATGTCCCAAACCCGACTCTACACTTAGGGACTCCCCAGCCCCAGACCGTGTAGTTTCAGAGGATAGCACGAGTCGATGACGGTCTTTCCACTTCGTCAGCGGCAGCCGCCCAGGACGAGGTGACAGCCGCCGACATGGGCATCATCAACGAGAAGCTGGAATGGATCGAGCTGATAGAGAAGAAGCAGTGCCATGGCATATCTCAGATGGATCAGATGGCATAGACGCTGAGTGACCTGAAGACACAGCTCATGTGTCTCCAGAGGCACAGATGGCTTCTCAGCCCCGTCTTCAGGCATGAGGAGATCCGAGTAGCAGTGGCAGCTCGTCACAGCGCTCCAGTCATCCTAGACAGGTTCACTTGTACAGGCGGAGCCGTACCAGCAGCCACAGCCTTACCACCAGCCACCACCATCGCAGGACACTCAGATGGTGGTCTACCAGTCAGATCAGCCTCTGGCAGTACTCCCGCCACCCTCCTATGAGCTGGAGCCGTTAATGGATGTCAACGGGATTTGGTACGACCAACCCCAGCCCGGTATCCGACGAGACCATCCCAGATTCCGTTGGTCAGTCGGAGGTGCCAGGTCCCAGCAACAGCCTCCAGTTCAGGGTGGCCAGTACGACCATCAGCGAGAGCACCAGCAGTAGCAACCCCCAGTATAACAGCAGCAACAGTCATCCCAGTATGGCCCTCGTCCCTATCAGCAGGGATAGTCTTGGAGGCGAGAGCAGCCTCAGCAGTATCATCAGCAGCAGTACCCCTCTCACCTGCACCAGCCACAACAGCAACCTCACTACCAGCGAGGCCACCCGTCAGGTTCTCATGGGGTAGCCGATGAGAACCCTGCCTTAGACGACCTAGCCCGCCTCATGACAGAGCAGCAGGCTACATTAAGAAGAGAGATGGATGAGTTCCGCCATGAGATGCGAGAGATTGAGAGAGGGAAGGCCGCCATTCCTGCCTAGATTGAGCCGAACCCGAACAATCTGAAGAGGAAGTCTGAGCAGGTAGAGTTCACAGAGATTACCACTCCTAGTGATCCCTCTACTCCAGAGATCTCTCAGAGACCGGACCACAGTTAGGAGGAAGAGGAGGAACCATCAGTCAGAGATCCATGTGCTTACCCGAGCCACTTGTTTCGCGATACAGAACCAACTTCCAGCCAAGAGGACAGATGCAGGAGCCCCGTATGTCAGATGCCACATTCATGAGCAGAGGTTCGACCACACTCTATTAGTCAGCGGTTCTTCGATCAACCTACTTCCGGCATCCCTTCTCGACCGCTTCGAGTTGGGCACTCTCCGACAGAGCAGGACGATCCTTCAGTTTGTTGATCGATCAGTCAAGAGGCCGAAGGGGTTGCTAAAGGACATTTTCGTCACGATTCAGGGCCTGAAATTCCCCGTGGACTTCGTTGTGTTGGATATGGAGATCCCTGAGTCCGTGACTGATACCTCATCATTCTAGGATGCCCGTTCTTGGCCACAACCAAGGCAGTGTCCGACCATGATAGCGGAAGGTGTACTTTCACGTCGAGGGCGAGAGTATACAAATAGAGACAGTCTAGGAGACTAGAGCCAGAGATTCAGCTTTCTCAGAGCCGATTTGCAATTCAGAGCAGATGACACAGCAGGGCGAGACACCAGGACTGCGATTTTGTGATTACAGATGACGAGGCAATTTGGGCAGATCCATTCGCACATGCCATCCTCTCACCTTCAGAGTTCGCTGATGTAGAGACGCCAGCAGAGGAGAGCTTGGAGAGCACATTCCCTGGTCCAAGATACATTTTAGGCAGCAGATTTGATTTCCGACCGCGAGACAGATTTTTGTAAGTATGATACAGATCCCTCGCAGTTAGATATTGATTGGGCAGAGTTCAATAATTTGATACGGTTTCTGACTTCCACTAAGCCTACAGCTAGGGAGGAGGCTGAGTCCATGCAGAGCAGAGACATTCCAGTCGAGCCGCCTTCTCCATATTCAGATTGTGAGCGAGAGTTTCATTCTCCCATGCAGATTTGACAGCATTCACTAAGAGCTTTCAAAGACCAGATTTGCCAGCACCTACTTGTCTAGAGCTGAAGCCGCTACCAGCGTCGCTGAAGTATAGGTTCCTTACGGGTGAGCATGAGATGTACCCTGTCATTATCTCCGCTGATTTGACTGGAGACCAAGAATCCCGTCTGATGGAGGTTCTTGAAAAGAACCGCAAGGCGATAGGATGGAGTGTAGCCGATCTCCAAGGGATCAGTTCGGCTCTGTGCTCCCACCATATCTATCTCGAAGGGGAGGCAAAGCTGTCGCGTGAGTTCCAACAACGACTGAACCCGAATCTTCGAGAGGTTGTCATGAAAGAGATCTCGAAATAGAGGAGAGCCGATTTTATCTACCCCATCTCCGACTCCAAGTGGGTCAGTCCATTGCATGTGGTGCCCAAGAAGACGGGCATCACTACAGTTATCAGTGAGTCTGGAGAGGAGATCGCTACCCGAGTACCCACTCCTTGACGGGTCTGTGTGGACTACAGATGATTGAATCAGGCCATCAAGAAGGATCATTTCCCCCTGCCCTTTATTGATCAGATTATTGAGAGGCTGGCAGGGAAGAGCCATTATTGTTTCTTGGATGGGTACTCCGGATATAATCAGGTGGCTATTACGCTAGAGGACCAGGACAAGACTACCTTCACCCTGTCCCTTCGGAACATATGCCAGACGCATGCCATTTGGATTGTGCAACGCTCCGGCGACATTCCGGAGATGCATGCTTTCCATCTTTTCGGACATGGTGGGGGAGTGCTTGGAGGTCTTCATGGATGATTTCTCAGTCTACAGCGACAGATTCAATTCTTCTCTTGACTGCCTAGACCGAGTCCTTCAGCGATGCATAGAGGTTCACCTCGTGTTGTCTTATGAGAAGAGTCACTTCATGGTGACTCAGGGGACGGTGCTTGGACATATCATCTCCAACAAGGGCATGGAGGTTGATCCGGCCAAGGTGGATGTCATTAGAAAACTCAATCCACCATCCAACTTGCGGCAGTTACGTCTTTTCTGGGGCACGTCGGTTTCTACCGACGCTTCATTCATGATTTTAACAGGATTGCCCGACCGTTGACTGATCTGCTGACGAAAGACATCGAGTTCTTTGTAGATGATAAGTGTCTATTGTCCTTTGAGACTCTCAAGAGCTGTGTTGTAGAGGCTCTTGTTCTTCAGCCACCCGATTGGTCTATCCCATTCGAGATCATGATGGACGCCTCCGATTTTGCCGTGGGGGCCGTGCTGGACAGAGGAGGGATGGAGTCACATTTGCTATTCACTACGCTAGCAGTACATTGGATGTCGTGCAGCAGAACTTTACCGTCACTGAGAAGGAGATGCTAGCCGTAGTTTTTACCCTAGATAAGTTCAGATCTTACATCATTGGATCTAGAGTGACCATTTACACTAATCATACCGCCATCAGGTACCTCATGGCAAAGAAGGATGCCAAAGCCAGATTGACCAGATGAATCCTTCTACTCCAGGAGTTTGATATAGACATTAAGGATAAGCTGGAGTCAAGAATGTGGTGGGCGGATCATCTCTCCCGATTGGAGTATCTTGAGGATTCTGAGCAGATTGAGCCTATTTGTGAGACCTTCCCAGATGAGGCGATCCTTGCTATCGCCTCGCTCCCATGGTATGCTGATATTGTGAACTATCTTTTCGCCAAGAAAGTTCCACAAGATTGGCCCACGCAGAAACTTGAGACCTTCCTCGCGAAGGCCAAGTTTTACCATTGGGAGGATCCCGTCCTGTACCACGAGGGAGGGGATAATATCTGGCGTTGGTGCATTCTTCAGGAGGAGCACCACAGTGTCCTTACTTACTGCCACCAGCTTGAGGCAGGAGGACATCTTTCAGGGAGGAGAATGGCACATAAAGTGCTCCAATCCGGCCTATGGTGGCCTATTCTCTTCAAGGACTCTAATGAGTTCGTGAAGAGGTGTACTGACTGTCAGAGGATGGGCACTTGTGGATAGCGTGATATGATGCCGATGCAGACCATACACTTCTGTGAGGTTTTTGACGCATGGGGCATCGATTTCATGGGTCCATTCCCTAGGAGTCATGGATTTGAGTACATTCTGTTGGCCGTGGATTATGTGAGTCGTTGGGTTGAGGCCATCCCCGCCCAAACCGCAGATGCTAGGACTGTTTGCAGATTTTGAGGAAGAATATCATTTCACGGTTCGGGGTACCTCGAGTGTTGATATCTGACGGAGGGTCTCATTTCGTCAACGACAAGGTAAAGATCCTTTCTAGCGAGTTCAGCATAGACCATCAAGTTGCCACTCCATACCACCCTCAGACGAATGGTCTTGCTGAAGTGTCGAACAGGGAGATCAAGACTATATTACAGAAAGTCATCCGCCCTGATCGAAAGGATTGGTCACAGCTTTTGGACTCGGTCTTGTGGGCATATAGGACGTCTTTCAAGACTCCTTTGGGTACATCTCCCTTTCGCCTCGTTTATGGCAAGTCGTGCCATTTACCTGTTGAGATGAGACATAGATCACTTTAGGCAGTCACTGATATACTTTTGGATCCAGAGAGTGTAGGAGATCAGAGGATGGCAGAGTTAGCATCCCTGGAGGAGCTTCGTGATATCGCTTTTTCAAACAACATACATTATAAGGAGAGAGTGAAGGAGTGGCATGATTCTCATATCAGCCATAAGCAGTTTGAGCCCAGGACAGACAGTATAGCTGTTTGATGCTAGGCTTCGTCTATTTCCAGGGAAGCTACAGAGCAAATGAAAGGGACCTTATTTGGTTAGAAAGTCAATGGAAGTATAGATATATCTGAGTTGTCTTCTGATGCTACCTTTCGTGTGAACGGCCAGCGGCTCAAGCCATATCTAGATCATGAGCCGCGGGTCGTTGATGTTGCCCCTATTCACTTTGCGTGAGATGTGGTCTCTTTACTCACATCTATTGCATCTCACGCCTGATTATCACTGTTCTTCCGACTTGTATAGATCCAATTGTCCATATCACTCTATTCTTTAATCCCACACCCCTTTGCTCATCTTATGATTATTCTATACTTAGGGTTTACTTTACCCTAAGTATAGGGGGGTGTAGGACTCTCGGGTATTCTATTGATTCTTTCTACCCATGTTTTGCTACTTATACTTAGGGATATTTCACCCTAAGTATGGGGGGATGGGGGGGGGGGGTAGACCCTGTACATCCTTCCACTCGGATTTCCCTTCATGTACAGCTTGTTATACTTAGGATTACTTGATCCTAAGTATAGGGGGAAACACCGAGTCCTCATCATTCTATTCTTTGATTCGTCTTTGTATATACCATTCCTTTTCATTCCCTATACTAAGCACGAGTTATGTCTTCGTCGTCGCTCTTGATCACTCTGAGGACATCGTTCGAGCTAAGTATAGGGGGGTGTGTATATATTTCATATATACTTTAGCCATAACTCGTACTTTGTGTGAGTATGTTAATAAATAAAAATGGCTAAAAATTCATAAAAACTAAAAATCCATAAAAATTTAAAAAAATCCCTTGTACATAAAATTCTTCTTGTACATACCTATTTATTTGTAAAAAAATTATTTTTGTACAAATGATTGTAAAAAATCTTTTTGTGTAAAATATCTGTAAATATTTTCATATCAAAATTTTATGTATATAGTACAAAATTTTTGTAAAATGTTTTGAAAAAACAAAAGTTTGCAAAAATCTTGTGTAAATGTTTGTAAATATTCTGCAAAACTTTGCATTCATGCATACATCCATGATTTCAATTATTTTTCAAAAATTTTTGCACATTTGTAAATATTTGTAAAATTGCATCTTTGTAAATACTGCACAGTTTTTCCGAATCATAGTTGACATTTAACTAGCCTGGAATTAAATTGACAAATGGAGCTTGGTTAAGATCTTAATCCATCTAATAATAAGAGGAACCTTAGAGGGCTTAGGATTGAGACTTTTCAGGTCCATTGGGACTTAATTCTTTGAGTCCAATAGGCTATGAGCATATATCATCTTGATGAGCCTAAGTAGAGCACTTAACAATACATGCATGACTCTCAGAGACAATGGCTTTACTTGCACCAGCACTTTACACATAGCTCTCCACGGATGAGGTGGTGAGGAGGCAGTTTCCTTTGGCTTGGGGTAGCATATGAGTGTAGTACTTCTAGGCGGAACCTCTCTTCTTCTGATAGTGAAGGAAGTGCGTCTCAACTTGGTCTGGTGGTTATGAAGTCTAAAGACATAAGTTGTGGGTTGCAATAAAGCTTCAAAAGAGGGATAGTCTACTGGCTCAAGAGGAAAAACTCCTTGTATATATGCTGCACCATGTAGATATATTGTACATATGCACATGAAAAAAATGTGCAAAAAGAAAAGAACTCCAAAAAAGTGGTGGATCTGATAGAAAATGATAATCCCACCGGAGTGTACATAGTCAAATAAGTAAAGCTTGATATCCATGTTCCATCTCATGAAGCTTGCAGCCGGGAGACTCAGCTACACTGGTTAGAGCTCCCAAGGATACATGGCTACACTGGTCATGGTCAATTCTCTTCTCTTCCCCCTCTTCTTGAGCCGATTGCACTTGAACTAGAAGGGAATACCCCGCTTCTCCGAGGAAAGAGTTGCTGGACCAAGGCATTAGAGTTATCAGGTCGAGGGAGGTTGTTTCTTTCTTACTTCTGAGGTGGGGAGCTACATATCACTTACACCGTACAAGGAAAGATTCATGGTCATTAGAGTTTGCGTATGTAGACTTGTATGATCTGGTTTATTGAGGAGTCTTGACCATAGATTGGTGGAACTTAGAGGCTGTTAAGTTTTAAACTTAAGTCCAAATGAGGTTCCGACAAATTTAATAATCCAAAGGTCTGACTGAGCTCCATATTTCAATTTAATGAAGGAAAGTTTAATAATCAACCTTGATTTCTCCTCTTTTCTTTTTCTTTCTCTTTTGCACTTATTTTCAAATAAGTGTTTGCTAAGGGACTAGCAAAAGTAAAGTATAGGGGGGTGATGAATCCCAATTCATAACCTTTGTTCCTTCATTTTAGCTAGAAACTTGAGCAAAAGACCATGTAAATGTGTGTAAATAACATAAATTGCCAAAACACATGCATCATGTAAATATGCATAATTAGCATGTTTTTGAGTGAAAATAAAGGAATAAAGAAACACAAGAAAAAGAGGGAAATATTTAGAATAAATATTGACTGACCTAATCCCAAGGAAGTCCTAGCCTGGGCCTGACCGCAAAAGAACCCAAGTAGAGAGAGAGATAAGGTCATTCATGGTGTATCTAATCCTATGTATTTAAATAAATTTATTTTCCTCAAAATAAAAATTAAAAAGTGTTTCTTATATTGTGTACATATTTGTAAAAATAAAATTAAATTAAAAATGAGAAAATAAAAGAAAAATAAAAAGAAATAAAATTCCCTCTCATCCATGTACATAGACCGTGTCTATAAAATAAAATGTCTATTTATTTTCTCATTGTAAATAATTTAAATATATATTCCATATTTTATGGAGTAAATAAATAAAATAAAAATCAAAAAAATAAAAACTAAATTAAAAATCAGTTCCCACCTTGTATATATACCATGTACATATGTATATACATCTATTTATTTCACCCATGTAAATAAACCATAAAATAAAATAAGAATACCTTATTATTCCAAAATTTATGTTGTAAATAAATAAAATTTAAAATTGAAATAATTATACAAAAATAAATAATTAAAAATAAAATAAAAAATACATATGTAAATATACCTATATATAATAAGGGTAAAATGTGTATGCCCCCTAGGGGGAGCTAACTTAGCTCCCCCCGCCCCTTTTTCACAATTTTTTTATTGTTTTTTGAAATATAAAACCGTGTAAATTCATTATTAAATCCCAATATTATGTCATTCAAATTTCATGCGAAACAGAGACTCCTACGACCTCCATCCAAACGGGGTCGATTTAAAAAATCATGTTACCGTTAAAAAATGACTGTCTGGATGGAGGCCGTAGGAGTCTCTGTTTCACACAAAATTTTAATGACACAGTATAGGGATATAGTGATGAATATTCATGGAAGAAATTTTCAAAAAAAATTTAAAATCATGGAGAAAATGGGGCAGGGGTAGCTAAGTAAGCTACCCCCTGGGGGCATCCCCATTTTACCCATATAATAATCATATAATGTAAATATGTTATATATTTTTCAAAAAAATAAGTAAAAATTACAAAAAAATAACTTGAAAAATAATAAACATTTTTCATGTTTAAACTTTTTCGAAATAAAATCATCTACTATTTTTAATTGAATTTCTAAATAATTAATAAATGGAATTATTTCATTGGTCCATGGGGGATTGTTGACCCCCGGTCAACTCTCCTCCGCGGACCCATTTCGCTCGAATCGGGCTTTTGGCCCGACTTCTCCTAATTTCCCCCATCTGATTCGGGCTCCATTCGCCTAAACCCTGGGTCCTAATTACACTTGATACATCCAAGACCATCGCCAGATCATCCTTCTAGGGATCCGAGCTCCGACCATCTTGCCCGATCTCCATTTTGACAGACCCGTACCACTATAAAGACCCACCTCCGCTGCACTTTTCACGCCATCTTTGGCTCCTCCCTTCCATCCCAGGACCTCCATCACCTTCCTTAGAGTGACAGCTATCCGAGGGTGGTGTCGCAGTGAGGAGGAGGAGCTTCCAGCCACTGATCATGCGAGCTCTCTCGCCGTGCGCCGCCGCGAGGTGTGCCGAGCCTCGGACCCCGACAATTTCTTGAGGCAAAGACCCCCAGAGCTCCGCCAACTCATCCACAGTCGACCTCAGCCATCAGGTAGCTTCGATAACCCGCATAGTCGCGTAATTTCCATTTTCCCCCTTTGCGCCGCCGGTAGTTGCCGGCCAATTCACACCATCTCAGGCACCCATTCGATCATCGGACCCCCTACGCATCTTCATGAGACTCCTACTCACGTTCTACGCACCTCCGTTCACCTTAGTTTGCCTCGGAACCAAGAATCGAGTCTCCTCCGCCGCCGCCTCGCCGGAGACCCCGCTCCGCCCCCTTCCGATCATCCATTCCACCCCCTGACGGGTCGAGGCACTTTGCCCTCGACCCAGTTGTCTCGTTGTGCTATTTTGCAGGTCAAAGCGACCCATCTGAGGGTCCGAACGTTCGAGCACAGGAGATTTGCTCCTCCACCGTCGCCGGAGCTCCCCGAAGCTTCTCGGCCCCATCAGAGGCGCCCAACAGCTGCGGACAACTATGACGGATCTTTTCCACATCTCAGCAGCCTCATCGGAACTCTCCACCGCGCATATCGAGCCGACGAAGCTCGCCGGCGAGCTGTTCTTGGAGGAGGTTCAACGACCGTCCGATCAGCCCCTCCGCTCCAATTTGGATCTAGACCGTCCGTTCACGCGAATCTCCACCGTCAGATCCACTTAGAGCTCTATCCGGACGAAGAGGCACCTTCTATTCTCAGTCGTTCGATCTCCACGTGGTACTTCCTCGTCCATCAGATCATAATAAAAGGGGTAATATCACTTAGGCCCCTCCATTTATTGCATTTATACTTTAGTCTTGTAAATATTTTAGTACGTTGTGTTTATTTTGAAACAATTGCAGTTAGGACCTCGATGTTTATGTTATTTGCAATCTAATCCCTGTTTATGTGAGCCACGTGCATCGACACATGAGGTTTTGGGTTATTTGCACTTTTACACTTGTGGTTCCTGTGTTATTGATTGAATCTTTTTAAATAGGAATTGCATTTATACCCCTATGTGTCTGAATCACGTGTGTTGCGCGTGTTTTTTAGGGTTTTTGCATTCCAGGCCCTGGCCTTTCTTTTTTTTATTATTGTTTGGCCCTTGGAACTATGTTTCTTTGCATTTAGGTCCCTGTGAGTTATGCGCCTTGTTTTGACTGAATAAAATATCAAATTAAATCCAAATTAGGTGAAATTTGGATACGTTGCTCCTGCCATTGTGTAAAAATTTCCCTAAATTTTGGGACACTTTTTAGACTTTTTACTATTTTAAAAAATCAAAAATACGCATTTTCATTACTGTTTGAAAAAGAAAATCAAAGAAAAATATAAAAACTCCTTTAAAAACTCTAAAAAATTAGTGATACTTAATTTTAGTGTTTTCTTTCTTCTTTCAAATTTTTGGCTTATTTGAATTTATGAAAACCCTAAAAATTACAAAACCCTAAAAATCTTATAAAAAAATCTAAAAAATTCTATAAAAATAAAAAAATACAAACTCTTTTCCTGTAGCTTAGTTTTACATGTATTTTTCATAAAAATTGCCTCCAGACTTTTATAATCTGTTATATATTTTTAACTGATCTTTCAAGTCTGGTTGTACATTGGTCTCCTGTTTTCATCTTTCTTGATTTTTATAAAATCAAATAAAAATTGAAAAATTCTGAAATATTCACCAAAAATACTTAAAAACCTAAAAAATATCAAAACATTTTTATTGGAATTTTCTGTGTATTTTTAGGTATTTTAATAGTTGTTGAAGTTGCTTGTTTCTACATTTTCTTAAAAAATCAAAAACACATAAAAAAGTTAAAAATCATTAAAAATCCACCAAAAATATTTTCTCCTTTGTTTTCCAATTTCGACTACTTTGTAGGCCATCTCGGGCATCCTGTGCTCCCTTGAGTCCGACCCTGGTCGCTATACCAGGTTAATAAAATTAGCGAGGGCCGCTATTTGATTTGTCTTGTTTTATATCTCTGTTTGGTGGTTCCTACATTTTCTTGATTGACCGATTCACGAGTGATTGAGGTCGCAACGACCTGAGTTATTTATCTCCCTTAAGCTCTCGTTGATTTTTCAGCTCATCGGGCGGGGGCCTCGGGGCTGGTGCCCGACAGCTCGAGAGAGCCAGAGGGGTTTGCGGAGCCGCCAGCCTCTGGTGGAGGCTTCTGTGCAGTGGTTCTCCGGCGAGTGGGTGGCGAAGGCGGTGGCGGGGCACCGGTGTGGGGCTGAGCTCCGCTCGTTGAAGCGAAGTTTCGTCGGTGAAGCAGTTGAATCTTTATCGATGATGGACAATGGTCGAAGATGGGCGTGAAAGGGATGCTTACGACGTAGTTGGAGAAGAAGTCGGAGGAGAGTCGTTGGCTCGACGGGGAGATCCTGGAGTTAGGCAGTAGCATGAAGATCACGACTGCAGCGGTGTCGGTTGGGGAGGAGACACCAGATCTCGCCGGCGGAGACGACCTCGAGGCGCTGTCACCGCCGCGAGGATGGTCCGCTGTGCAATCGGCGGGTGAAGGTGAGTGGAGCGACCGGTTAAGGTTTTATAGGGTAAAGACCCACGACCAGAGAAGGAAAGGGAAGGGGCTGATGGATTCGATTGGCGATGCGAGGACGGATTGTGGGATATGGGATTGGAGATTTACGGGATCGAGGATGGCCGAGATTTGCGGGATGCGGCGGTGCCGCGAAATCGGCGGGGGTCGGCAAAAATCGCGGGGGATCGCGGGAGTACGACGGAGGTTCTAAAAGAGGGAAGGAAGCAGAGGAGGATGACAACCCCTGGGTCGTCCGATCGGTCGATTATCGGATGGCTCTGATGGGGCCATGTGATGGGCAAAGGGTAGAGGTGCGGGAAACATGTGTGTGGTTTAATATTTTTTTGAAAATGAATTAAAAATCTCAAAAATGGCTGACATGTGGTGGCTCCAGGAGCTTCCACGTGTTAGCACCAGAAAATTCAGAATTAAATCCTTTAAAAAATACAAAAGAAATAGCAAACGGCTCGGATCGAACAAGTTTCTTCACGAAAATTGCTCGTATCGATGAGATCTACAACTTCCATGAACACATCAAAATCAAAATCGATCAATTACACAAAGTGATATTTTTGGGGTATCCCATGTACATAGAATACCATGATTTTTGGGTTTTATAATTTGTTTGTCATTTTTAAACCAGATCAAAATCCGGAAAAAATATGGGAAAATCAAAGATAAATATTTACTCATTAATCTAATTTTTAATTTTTTATTAATTAAGGAAAAGAAGAAATAAAATAAAATATGAAAAAGACCAATTTTGTACAATCTGTTAGTGAAGACTCGGACCCAATCTGTTTCTTTGATTTCAAGCTCAGATTGGATTTGGATTTTTACGTATTTTAATAAAACTTTAATCAAATAAGACAAATGAAGAAGAAATGAAGTAAAATAGGTTAATTATGTACATAAAATAATAGGTCAAAATCAGTTAAAATACAAAATGTACATAAGAGGCCCAAAATCCAACTTTCACATATGAGCTCTGAATCACTTGAACTTGGTCTTGTTTTGAAGGTAATTGAAGGTGTATTAGTTCAAAAATGAGTAGGATTAAAATAGACACTGGATGAGGAAGATATGGGGTTTTTAGTCTGGAAATTGCGAAACTAGGGTTTGGATTTTTTTGGTCCACTTATTTGGGTTAGTGATTTTTTTGTGTTTTTCATTTATTATTGTTAGTGATATGTACACGGTGGAGGTGGTTTTGTGTCATTCAGAGTTAGCATGAATTGGTTAAAAAATCAGGGAAGTTAGGCTTTTTACAGGTCAATTTAGGCTGAGATTTTTGGCTTCTTATTTTGTGCAGAAATTAGTGCTAAAAAGCAATTCTTATGAAATCATGCATGGATGCTAATTGTGCAGAATAAATGTAGAAATGCTGATGATTTTGAGGGATTTGAACTTAATTAACAAGATTTAGAGTGATGAATCTGAGATTCATCATCCCCCTATACTTAAACCATGTTCGTCCCTGAGCATAAAAAAAGAAATGCCATGAGGTGAAATGAGATTGAGTTCCATACCAAGACCATGAGCTGAAGGTGAGAACGAGACTAGACTCGACCTTTGGATTATTAGTTTGGCAGAACCTCTGTGAGACTTAGAATTTCAAAATCAACAGCCTTCAAGTTCTATACATCATTTCACAGTTTCGGCTCAGAAGTCATCTTAGATCAATCCTCTTCACAAAGCATACCCTATGAACATTGAACAATCGAATCATGTGTGTGAAAGGGTTTAGCTCTTCCCATCCAGAATGCCGGACTACCACGCAAACCTCCTCTCCAGTAACTCATTCTCGGGGAGTCAGGTATTTCGTTCTAAGGTCTGTCGCGTTGTGTTCACAATCGAATTGGGGGGAGAAGTTAGAAGAAGGAGAAAAGAACTGGAGGGTGACCAGTATAGTCACCTCTCCTTGTGAAGATGGCTAGTGTAGCCAAGTCTTCACCAAAATATGCAGGATTTCTTGAAGCTTGGACTTTTTTGGTTGGATATTTATTTAGTAGAATGCTTCTTTGTATTTGAAATTTTTGGTGGTTCTGCTTGGATCTTGTTGTGCCCCTATAGATATAGAATCTTTTTGTTTCCGTACATTTTTTGGGGTCTTAGAAAAAATTGTGCCCAGTCGTCCATCCCTTTTCCGAAGCTTTACTTCAACCCGTACTCCAGTCTTTAGATTTCCACGCTACCAGAAAAGAAACTCACACAATCTTTCCAACATCCCATCTAAGTTGAGCTAAGTGCATAGTGCGAGAGTACAAATTAATTCCCTATTCCATAGTTGTACCCAGGATGAAGAGACCAGGTTAGACATTAAGAGTCAAATGTTGCACATTGTCATGTAGAACTCAAAGAATTAAGTCAAAGACATGAAGTTTCTAAAATCCTATTTCTCGATGAAGTTCCTCTGAAAATTAGGTAGATTAAGGTGAAGTCCAAACCACTCTCGATTTTCGCTCATAACTCGGTTCAAAACCCAAAGATTTTTCACAAATGCAAATGCATGAAATGCTGGATGAAGTGCAGGTGTGTGAAATGCAGACACAAATTTTTGTGTTTTTTTTTATTTTTTTAATGATTTTTATGCAAAGGAAAAAATGAATAAGAAGCCATTTTTTTCGAAAATTCTGGGTTGGACACAGTTAGTGTTAGTAGCAAAACTCTTTCCTCTTTTTCTTTTAGTTAATTAATTACCTACCCCGTAAATACATATAGACTTACACGAAAGTACGAGATATGGGTAAAATATATACAAAGTATATATACAGACCCCCCTATACTTAGCAAGTATGTGTCCTCAGAGCACAAGAAGCGTAAATAAGACATAGCTCGTGCTAAGCGTGAGAGAGTGAAAAGAAAAAGAACAAGATATACAGGTCCACCCCTATACTTAGACTGTGAATAGTCTAAGTATAGAAGAACAACAGAAAAAAAAAAGCGGTCGGGGTATGTGAATGAGGAGAATATATATAGGTGGGCGTCGGTTCCTCGTATACTTAGGCTCCGGTCAGCCTAAGTATAGAAGAAGTGTGGAAATGGAGTGATTGAAACAGGAAAGTGTGATCAGAGAAATGGTATATACAAATGGCATCGGTCCCACCCTATACTTAGGCCTTGGCCTAAATAGAGGAAGAAGCTATACAAGGAGACCGATGTGGTCGGGAGGGAGGGTGGGTAGCCGATGATTAAGTCGGTTTTTGGCTGATCTTCTTGTAAGTTTGTGGTGGGAGATCATAATGACGAGAAGAAGATATAATTCCCAACTATTATCAGTGTCATCCTCGGAAAAGTCATGATGGATAGTGCATGAAGTGTTTGAGTCAGATGAAAGATATCCATCCTCAGAATTATCCTCAGAGGAATAGTATTTGAAAGTGGACACACTCCAAATATCCATATCTTTGTGTTTCTTCAGTTGTTTCCTCAGAATTTGTTCCTTCTTGGGATCAAGCGGTTTGTCCTCGGACGAATACTCAGAAGCACCGGTCTCAGTCAGCTCATAAACAATAATTCCAATGTACTTGAAGAAGGCAGGAGCATCAACTTTGGATGAATAGTAGTTACGAACGGGAGTTGTCCAACAAGAATCGAATTTTGGATCCTTACGAAGATATGGATTTAGAGCTGCCAAACATACTTCACTCATGTAGATTACCTTTTTCGAACCTGATGAGGGATCATCAGCTGATTCTTCTTCCGAAAGGTCAAAGGTGGCTTTCTTTTTCTTGTTTCGTGAAGGTGTCAGTTCACTTGAGTATCCAGACGAATAACCATTGGAATTCTTCTCCTTGGTCGGTGTTCGGCTTGCGTGTTTGTTCTTAATCTTCTGAATGTTGGTGCACTCTCGATTTGGGATGATTTGGTCAAGGTATTCAGAGAAGATTGCTCCAAGATGCGACCAGGCATATGTCTCAGGATCATAGAAGAAACGTTTGTCTATGTTGAGATCCACGGGAATTGAAAAACTGGAGAGAGTTTTTGTATGTTCATTCTCAATTAATCTGACATTGGAGCATTCCTGCGTCAAGTTGATGTGATCCATGTAATCAGAATAGGTTGACCCAGGGTGTGCCCATCCATATGTCTCTGGATCACATGATTCATATACTCGATTCTCCATGGTGAGTGCAGTTGGGAATGGAGCAGAGGGGAGATTCTCTAAACCAATAGTCTTATCAACAACCGCTATCTTAGGTGTAGCAGCGAGGTAGGGCTCTTCTACCGATTCATGGTTACAGTTGTCGGGGACTTCATGGATTGCCTAGAAAATCGTGGTTCCTCAAAGACGGAGTCAGATCAAAGTGCTTCCAATGCTGTAAAATTGATATGTCGTGTCTCACAATAATTAATTGCCTTAGCCAATGCTAAGAATGATTTTCCGAGAATAATTGCAGACTGGGTAAATTCTCCTTGATGCTCAATATCAATGATCGTGAATTCCACCTTGAGCAAAGTACCTTGGAATGTCATGATGATAGAAATGATTCCTCTTACCCGCTTTATTGATCGATCAGCCAATTGAACAATCTCTTGTATCTTCCTGATCGATCCAAGTTTGAGTTCGTGAAATACAGAGGTCGGGAGGATATTGATTGGTGAATCGTCATCAATCCGAGAATGGGTGAAAATTGTGTCGTTGATTCCACAATCAAATCTGGGCAACCGCTTCACTATGTGGCTTTTGGTTTTTCTCGTCAACACCAAGGAGGAGGCCATTGACAAAATATGTCTTTCAGACTTTATTCTAATCCTGAATTACCTTTTCAACATTAATTTGACTATTACAAATCCGTTAAGATCGGGGAAGTGTTCAATGGCCTTTATTAAGAGAAGTTCAAAAATCAATCGTTTCTCCAATTTTTCACGTAAAGCAGGATATAAATTCTTCAAATCTTCTTAAGTTTCAATTTTTATGAAATTTTCTGGATTTTCGATTTTTTTGGTGTTTTTGAATATTCCCATTTTTTGGTATTTTCTATGTGGTGTGGTGATGTGGTGTATTCCTCAGATGAGAAGGGGTTTTGACGTTCAGGGTATGAGTCAGAAGCATAGTCATTTCTAGGGGAATAATACGCAGAAGTGTTGCTGACAGAATCGTCCCTAGGTTCCCGAAGATCCTCAAAATTTTCAATCTTAGATCCAATCATTTCCTCATTCCCTTTAATGTCTAAGTTAACAGAGATTGAAATTAATTTATCAACGAATTTTCGAAATCTATCCTCCATAAAATCAAATTTCTTATTCATCCTCGATATGTCATCCTTCAAAATCTTTTCATGACTCATGACGGGAGCAGTCCGGGTGAGTTTTTGAAATTCAATAATTTCCTCTTCCATTTTCCTGTATGTGTTAGGAGAAGAGTCTCTCAGAATATCCAACATATGATCATTATTTTCTGAAAATTTATCCTCAAAAATTATGGAAGGAGGCTGCTCATATGGTTCAGGCATGTGGAGTTGGTCCGAGTAGTTTTCAATCCTTTGATTGTGAGTAGTCGGACCTTGATATTGTGGAGTCAGCACACAGGGTTGATGTGTTTCTATGTGCTCAGTCCAATCCTCTGTATGAGTATCATGTCTGAAGAGGGGGTTGTCATGGTATCCAAGATGATGGTTGTTCATTCATGTTCAATGGTGGGGAAGACGGGAGATATGAAGAAGTGTTGAGTTCGATCATGTGGTTATAATCTCCCATGAATAATGGATTGACATTTACTGAATATGAAGGACGAATTGTATGATCGGAGTAGAGTGGATTGACGTATGAAGAAGTGGAGACCTTAGTTGGCTCTTGGTTTGTCTGGTCCAAATACAAAGGGTTGTCATTCATGAAACAGATCGGATTTGTAGAGGGTGTTGGATCTATTAATGGTTGAGAGTCTCTTATGGAAGTTGGAGGAGGTGTTTTGGGTCTAACCGATATGAATTCATTTTCATATTATGGCTCTGATGAATTTTCAGATAAATATTCGGCTGTTTTTGAAAGAGTTAAAAGGAATGATGGTTTGTGTTTGCAATGATTTTTATCATCAGGATCCGGAGAGTTTTTGGACAAAAGTTCCATGATGAGGTTTAAATCAAGAAAGGAGAGAGATGATTGCATGTGATAGTCAAAAGAAATTTTATCAAATGTGCGGCTTTTGATCTTCGAAATCAGTTCACGCACACCGGTGCAAAGACAAATCAAACCCTTGTTTCACCAACTCACTCAATGAAGCCGTAAGAGTTCGGCTATTATCTTTTCAATTTTAATTGGTGAAAAGACAATCCTGAAAAATAATTAAGCGAGCTGTTAGGTGCCGGAAATTTTCTTAAAGACTGTCCCGAATTGCTATGACTAGTTGCATCTACTTTCAGCAAGTATAGGTGTAAGTACGGACCGTAAAATGGCTACCCGTGTTACATAAGGACGGAGCCTTACGCAGTATCCTTTAAACCAACCACTTTGCTAAGAAAGACTGAACCTTCTACCAGCTACCGTAGATCTTCACTGAGAAGTAGCTAATCGCTTTTAAAATCAGTAGTCTGAATGAAAATCCGGGTTTTGGCTCTAGCCTTAAGTGTCATCTCTCGCTTACTCAGAAAAATAAAAGCATTCAAGGTTGGAGTTGCTCTCCCGCAAAAATTCTTGATTTTATGGGTTAACTTGAAATCGGTTACATTTAGCAGTCCTAATTTTAATTAAGTGATCACTGAAGAATTAAGTGAGCAGAAATACACGTCTACTGTCCGGTCCCAATTTACTTTTAGAATTATGTGACAAAACAAGAGGGAGAAATTCGGGAAAAGCCGATGCACGTGAAAACCGATGATGTACGCTCAGTTAGAAGTCTTACAGTGAATCCTCGCAATCTCCATGTGGGATGCTAGACAGAAATTGAAAATTTATTCTAAATAAATGCAAGCCGATGAAAAAACTGCACCTAGTAGAAAGTTCTATTAGCGGGGAAGAATTGAGTTGAATTTGGCTAAGTTGAACGATCTATGTGTGTTTTAATTAATGGTGAAGTGTGGCCTAATTCCTACTAGCACAATCAAAAATTAAAATGTTCTAAGAGCAGTATGTGGAGGTCTAGCCTAATCGCCACACAAGTCGAGCCCCACCCTCACCGGAGAGTGAAATAGGCCATGACACACCACAAGAATAGTTCAAGATCTTTTTACACACACAAGAGTACAAACGGACACCGCTATAAATGAGCAATTAATTACAGAAATTAAAAATTTACAGAAATTAAAATCCTAGACTTTAAGCTCTCTCACGACATGACTCGATCTTAAATTAATTGCGGATTTTTCAGAAGTCGGTGAAGATGCTTCGGTTTCTTGAAAAACTACTCCACGTATGCTAGGTACTTTGCAAAAAAAAGAGAAATAATGTAAGAGAGTGACTCAAAAATAATAAAATATACAAGAAAATAAATGTAGGAAAAATAGAATTTACAGTGGAAAAATCGGTGGTCAGACTACCCAAATGCGGAAAATCGAACAGAAATTTTCAAAACACAAAACTAAGTTGTTTTCCTCCCCGGCAACGGCGCCATCAGACGAGTCCGATATTCGATGTGTTAAAGATGATGTTTTTGGATCGTGCGTAAAAATAATAATTTGTCATTTCGTTGTAGGCAGCAATCGGAATCGGTAAAGAAAATAAGCACACAAAATATTTATCCATTTTAATGAATGCGGGTTTTATGTTTATTTTACTTGGGCAAAACCTAAGGTCGAACACAAGGAGGCAAAGGAACAACCTAGAATTATGTCTATCAAAATTCGTGTGCGATTTTCGAGGTGGTCTTTTTTGTAGTTTTTTTGATGCAATTAAATATGCAAAATGCAATTTGACCTATTTTAGGGACTAAAACATAAAAGTCGATCAAACGATGTCCGAAAAATAAGAAACTTGGCCACAATGCAAAATATGATAAAATGAATGCACTGTAATTTTTTTAGAATTTTTGGATGCAAGATGATTTTTTAATGAATTTTTAAATGCAAACAAAGTGAATTTCAATATTTAATTATAATAAATATTAAATCTGATTATTTTCAAAGAATAAAATTATCTGAGATATATCACTAGGTGATTGATCTCGGAAAAATCCTACACTTTGAAAATACTAGTTTTAATAACTATTAAAAATCAAACACTGAAATTGCAAAATATTTTTTACAGGCAATCTATGCATGCAAATGCAATTCTTTTGGGCACAATGTCAAGTACAATTAATTCTATAATATGTGATTTTTTGGAATTTTTTAGAGCAACGGATAATCAATTATGAAAATTAAAGCACAAATTGGGCAAGGTATGCAATTTTCCATAGAATAATTAATTATTAATTAACAAATGATCATAAAATTGTCCACAATATGTAAAAATGTAAAGAATTAATGAACTAACATCATGTTATTTTTCTATAAATAAAATATGCACTGTCAGAGTCTAAAAAAAAAGGGGAACACAGGGGTATAATTGCAATACAATAAATAAATAAAATAAGTATAAAATGCAGTGGGGACATAGATGTAATTATCGCAATATAGGGGGCGTCTTTGCAAAATCTGCGCACGTGCCCTCTGGTCGGCGAGGTCTAGATGGCAAATAAGACAACTGGCAAGGGCTTCTTGCAAATTTTTCCAGTGGATCACGTGCACTGCACATGACCCCTAGGTCTTCTTGTGATTATGGGAAGCGCTAGGGTGTCATTTGCAATTGACCCAGCGGGTCACCTGCGATGCACGTGACCCTTGGGGCTGATGGAGGCTGACGTAGTTCCCCTGCCACGTGTCACACACGTGAGGCGAGGACCTCAAGGCTGGTGCCCGGCCAGCTCGAGAGAGGCGGAGGGACTTACGGAGCAGCCCGCGTCTGGTAGAGGCCTCTGTGCGGTGGTTCTCCGGCGAGTCGGTGGTGAAGGCGGTGGCGGTGCTCTGGTGTGGGGCTGAGCTCTGCCCGTTGAAGCGAAGTTTCGTCGGTGAAGCGGTTGAATCATTGTCGATGATGGACGATGGTCGAAGACGGGCGCGAAGGGGATGCTTACGACGTAGTCGGAGAAGAAGTTGGAGGAGAGTCATTGGCTCAATGGGGGCGATCTTGGAGCTAGGCAGTAGCGCGAAGATCGCGGCTGCAGTGGTGTCGGTTGGGGAGGAGACACCGGATCTCGCTGGTGGAGACGACCTCGGGGCGCTGTCACCGTCGCGAGGACGGTCTGCTGTGCAATCGGCGGATGAAGGCGAGTGGAGCGATCAGTGAAATTTATAGGGTAAAGACCCATGGCCGGAGAAGGAAAGGGAAGGGGCTGATGGATTCGATTGACGATGCGAGGACGGATCGTGGGATCTGGGATTGGAGATTGATAGGATCGAGGATGGCCGAGATTTGCGGGATGCGGTGGTGTCGCGAAATCGGTGGGGGCGGCGAAAATCACGGGGGATCGTGGGGGTACGGCGAAGTTTCCAAAAGAGGGAAGGAAGCAGCGGAGGACGACGACCCCCGGGCCGTCCGATCGACCGACGATCGGATGGCCCAGATAGGGCCACATGGCGGGCAAAGGGTAGAGGTGCGGGAAGCACGTGCGTGGCACGTGCCTGGGAGGCGCGTGCCTCACACGTGCGTGGTTTGATATTTTCTTAAAACGAATTAAAAACCTCAAAAATGGCTGACACATTGCGGCTCCAGGAGCAGCCACTTGTGAGCGCCAGAAAATTCATAAATTAAATCCTTTAAAAAATGCAAAAGAAATAGAAAACAGCCTCGGATCGAAAAAGTTTCTTCACAAGAATTGCTCGTCTCGATGAGATATATAACTTCAATGAAGACATCAAAACCAAAATCGATCAATTACACAAAGTGATATCTTTGTGGTATCCCATGTACATAGAATACCATGATTTTTGGGTTTTATAATTTGTTTGTAATTTTTAAACCAGATAAAAATTTAGAAAACATATGAGAAAATCAAAGATAAATATTTACAAATTAATCTAATTTTCGGATTTTTTATTAATTAAGGAAAAGATGAAATAAAATAAATTATGAAAAAGACCAATTTTGTACAATCTGTTAGTGAAGACTCGGACCCAATCTGTTTCTTTAATTTCAAGCTCAGTTTGGATTTGTGCATTTTAATAAAACTTTAATCAAAGAAGACAAATGAAGAATAAATGAACTAAAATAGGTTAATTATGACATAAAATAATAGGTCAAAATCATCTAAAATACAAAATGTACAAAAGAGGCCCAAAACCCAACTTTCACATATGAGCTCCGAATCACTTGAACTTGATCATGTTTTGAAGGTAGTTTAAGGTGTATTAGTTCAAAAGTGAGTAGGATTAAAACAGACACTGGATGAGGAAGATATGTGGTTTTTAGACCGGAAATCCTGAAACTAGGATTTGGATTTTTGGTCCACTTATTTGGGTTAGTGATGAAGCTACGTTTCATCATCTTTATTCTATCATTTTGGCCTTAAAAACCCTAGTAAATGCTTGTAAATAGTGTTAATTCATGCATTTTATCATCTATGAATTATTGTGTAAATATTGTATAAAATGTGGTTTTTAAAGCCAAAATCATATAATAAAGAAAAGAAAAGAAAAAGAATAAAATATTGTGAATATTTTATGACAAGAAATAAAGTAGGGGGAGATAAGGGCCAGAATATAATAAAAATACCTTTTATTTAACCCATTCTTTAATCATTTTGGGATCTATTTTTTGGTTCCACTTTTATACAACAAATAAAGAAATTGTAGATAATTTCATACATGAAAATACAAGATTGATTTCACTCAAAAATAATGTACAGATAAAAAGTTATGATCTGAATAAAATTCCAGAATCCCAACTTCCCAGACTTGTATCTCGCAAATAATAACTCGAAACGCACCAAACTCACCTTTAATTGTATATAATTCAAAATAATCTATTTAGTGGAGGTGGTTTCACGTTTGGCGGAACTACGGTTTGAAAGTTAAGTTTTGGACCCCACTGGTATACTTGTACAGATTAAACTATTCATTTTATTATTTTGTTCATTATTTTTATAATTATATATTTTTATAATTTTATAAATATTACTTATAATAAATATGTACATTAAAACAAGAATAAAATACAAACAAAATACAAAAATAAAATATTTGTAATATAATACATAGGTATAAGACCTATACACAGACCTATACAATTTATACTTCTATTTTATTATGTGTACAAAATATATCAGAAAAATAAAATAAAAATATATTTAAGTAAATAAAATACTATATGAATATATAAAATAATAAACAAAATAAATAAAATTAAATACACAAAATAAAAATAAAATATTAAAATATATAGATATATATACCTGTATATAGCCTAAAAAGGTAACTTGTAATTTTATACCTCAAAAAAATAAATAAAAATCATAATAAAATAATTTATAAAATAATAAACATTTTTTATTTTATAACCAAAAATTAATTAAATCATTTATTATTTTAAATCGAATTAACAAGCCTTTTTTCCAAGGAATTTTCTGGTTGGTCCACGTGGACCAACCAGAAGGCTCTGTTGGTTGACCTCGGTCAACTCTCTGACCGAGGTCTGGACAGTGTCAGAGTTGAGTTTTGGTTGTTTTTTTCCCATTTTTCTAGGCCGCGTCTTGCATCTTTTTATGTCGTACCCTTCTCGACTTTTTCTCCTTGGTGATCCACCTTGCACGCCCAAGGATTGTTTCGATCTTTGGAGCCACGATCCACTCTATTTTCCTCGATTTTCGTGACCTGTTCAGCATCTTATAAAACCATACCCGTCACCTCCTTTTGAATTTGAACCCCATTTGTCCTATCTTTGTCCCGCCTCTCATGCTCAGGATTGACTCATGTGACAAGGGAAGTCTACAGCAACGTCCTGCGAGCCTCGGCGAAGCTCGTGGTGGCTTCCACCTTCTCCGGCAGCCACACCGCCGTGAGGTGCCGATCTCTGGATAACCGGCCTTCGAGGTTGTTTTCCTTCGTTTTTCTTTAACTTTTTAGCAGCCGATAATCTCAGGACTCAGTTCGTGCCTTCATCTTGTTGATTCATCGAGTGTTTTGCTCAGTTTTCGCAACCAAACACCTTGCCGGAGCCTCTTGAGCTCCGGCGACCACCTTCATCACTTCACGCCGCTATCTTCCGCCAATAAGACATGTTCTTGCATTGTTTGTTGTGCTGTTTTTTTTGTCACTTGCAGGTCCCAAGAGAGGCAACCATGCCTCGCCTTTTTGCTCAAGTACTGCCCCAGGTTCGCCGGAGCTGCCTCAACTTGCAGGAGACCATCCGTTGGTCTTCGGTCCTATTTAGGCCACTTGGAGGCTTTGCCGGAGCCGCAGCTACGTCAGGAGCCCCTTGGCTGGGCCTCAGGCCGACGAAGAAGGGAGTATCGCCAAATCGAAGCTCGCCTGGAGCCTGTTCTTCGTCAGTTCGTCCAGCGCGCTTCCCTGCCGCTGGATCAAGCACTTCGCTCTGACATAGCAGTAGTCGTTCGATCTACCTCTGCATCAACCGTCGGATCTTCCACCAGCGTCTAATCCTAGCCTTTCGTGATGAAGGGGTATCGCGCGCTTTGGACGCGCCACATGGCGTTATTGAAGATACATAGCCGTCCGATCCGCTTTGAAGGGATATTTTGCGTAGCAACCCCTCCGTCTTTTTGTATTTAATAAATCAGACACAAACATTTATCCACCGTTATTTTATTTTGCAATATTTTCTCGTAAGCCCCTTAAATATTTTGTAATTGCGTACAGGTCCTTCCCAGGTGCGCGTGCTTTCGCACGTGAGTTGGGATTTTTGTACTTGTACCCCTACGGATTTTGCGATTTATATTCAGTCCAACTATATTTTTATTGCAGTATATCTTTTTGGCAAATTTGCATTTGTGCCCTTGAACTTTGTCATATTTGCACAAATACCCCGCCAGCTTGTATTTTCTTGTCGTTTCCTCTATTTATTGCACGCATTTCTAAAATCTCAAAAATTACCAAAAAGTTATTTTAAGTTCATGTTGACTTGTTCTTCCACACCATATTTTTATTTTTCATATTTATTGCATTTAATATTTATAAAAATTCAAAAACAAGCATTTTCAACACTGTTTGCATTATAAAATCCATAAAAATTATAAAAACACCCCAAAAAATTCCCAAAAAATATATTTTGTATATTTTAGTGTGTTTTCATTTCAAACCAAAAATCACTAAAAATTACAAAAGAAAACTCCTAAAATTTCAAAACCCCAAAAACCTTTACAAAAATATTAAAAATCCATAAAAAAATCTTAAAAATACAAACTTTGTTTCTAAATTTTCTTTTTCTATTATCTTTTATTGAAAATTAGTTGGGAGAATTTTTGTTATTGTTTTCTATTTTATTTCTCCATTTTAGTTTCAACTTTTTATTTCATTCACTGTTTTCAGTATTGTTGATTTTAAAAATACCAAAAAAACTAGGAATAATCTAGAAAAATCACAAAAACATTCGAAAAATATAAAAAAACCAAAAATACTTTATTTCCTGATTTTTGAGTATTTTTACCTATTTTTATTAATCCATTATCTATCTCTTTCTTACTTTGTATATATCTTCTATTTAAAGAAAAAGAAAATATAAAAAATATAACACATAAAAAGAAAATCAAAAAATTAAAATCAAAATACAAAAATATAAAATCAAAAATTAAAATAAAAAATAAAAAACCCACTAAATAGCATAAGTAGACAAATCATCACATTCACATTTTTTGAGCTTAATTGCCTCGTTCTACCTATCTGCTCTCTGTGTTCGACCTCTACACTGCTTGCACACTATACACATTTTTTGTAGAGTTATAATAAATTTGAACTCCACATATTGCTTTACAATGTTTCATCATTATTGTGGGTTAATTGTTGTTTGAACTGCGGATTTCGTGTGAGATCAAATCAGCGACTGTTGATTCACCTTGTGAATCAACACGACCTCTGCGATTTTTGTGTTCAACAAATGGCGCCGTTGCCGGGGAGCAACAATGCGTAGTTTGGTTTTTTGCTTGATTGTGATCGTTTGTCTATTTTTGCGGATTTGTTTATTTGCTTTTTATTTGATATACTTGCTTGACTTGTCTAATCATCTTCTTTGTTGACTTTGTGCGAGGAACCGCGGATCGAGGGAGACGCTCTACCCTAGACGTCTACGCACCCACATGAAGGCGGTGTGAGCATCAGACCTAGCATCAAAGGAGGCAGGGAGGACTTGAGAAGACAATCATATTTTTGAGCACTTCTGTGTAGTATTTATTTGTGTAATTTTTGTGTGAGAGAAACCACTCTTTATTGTAATAATACAGGTACTCGGACTTGGACATTCAGACCCATTTTCCAAGAGATTGTTCACTTGGGGGCTCACCGCATTTTTCTCGTGTTTTCTTCACATTCTTTTTCATTTGTTTTCCGATTTTGTTTTCTTTATTTTGTGTGATTGAGCCCTTAGTTTTAGGAGTTGCTTGTCGATAGATTAAGGCCAAACACCTAATATATTTGCCTGTTCCTACAGTGACGTTTGGACTTAGTCAAATTAAATTGCTTCTCACTTAGTCTCGGAACCACCGTGCCGGGAGGGGTCGTATACAGCGCGTGCAGGATCCACTGTGGTGTACACCGATCGACCCCCAAGACCGGATACTTCGGTTCTATTCTAAGTCATTTGCATTGGTTCTTCACGTTAATAGCAGTTTCTCACCCTAGGGCGATTTCATCGGCTTGCGTCTGCATATAGTTTAGATTTCAATTCTGTTGAGTATCCTTGCATGTAGAGTGCTGGAGGCAATGTGAGTATTTACGCTTTAGTATTCATCATTGTTTGCCACTTGCATTGCTTTTCCGACTTTCCCTCTGATTTTGCCAACCTAGGAGCTTAAAAGAATTGAATCCCCGATAGGATCGTGCATTTCTCACTAAAAAACCAAAAAAGTGATAACAAATAAAATTGGGACTGTTAATATTACTTGACCCTAAAAACAACTAAAAAGAAAATCATTGTCTTGGGGCGAGTAATCCCCTCATTGTCTTCGCTTTTACTTGCTCGCGCACACACTAAGGATAGTGTCCAAATCTCATTCAGCCCCCTAAGTATGTGCACAACCTTTTGACTTCTCACCTAACTCTAAAAGAGACAAGATAAAAAGACCAACTTTTCGGTCTCTACCGAGTTGAGTAGGTGAATTGGGGGTTTGTATTGTGTGAGTTTTGCTTGTGATTGCTTGTGTGTTTGCTAGATCATCTCTGCGCATTTGCGCCTTGTTTCTCCTCTCTTGACTTGACCTTCGTGCTCTCCCGATCATTTCCCTCTTGTTTCGAGATGGACCCCTGGAGCGTCTTTTATCCGGACTTTGCATATACCTCGTTCACTCCAGTCGGTCCACCTCCTTGTTCCCAGTGGACTTAGCTCCTGATTTTTGTACATATCCGACCAACCCACTAATTCAGGATTCAGACTTTGACCTTCACCAATCATCTCCACCATCGTCACCCTCACATTTCGACAACCCGCTCTTCCTTGAGTATCCTGTGTCGGAAGGTGATTTTTGTCCACACCAACCGCTCACATTCGGCACACCCAATCCTGAGATTTTGGAGTCACCTTTCATGATATCCACCCTTGAGCACTTGACCCAGATGATGGATCATATGAGACAGAGGATTGACCACCTCACTAGTACCAATAAGAGCGACCATGATATTCCACCATTTGATGATACGGGTTCACTCGAGGATTTCCATGAGAGCTTGCAATCGTCCAAAATACAAAAAAAATGAGAAAAATTTAAAAATCCAAGAAGAGTTCGGGAGACCCTTGGTTGATTCAGACTGAGAGTAGAATGCCCACATGCCAAACTCTTTGACCACACAACCTTTCACATCTTGTCCCACCTTTGATCTTGAGGATGCCGATGTACAGACCGCTCTTGGCATACCTCATGTAGATGCTGATTCCGAATTCCTCCTTGTATGGAGGAGGTCCAAAAATTCAAAAAAATGTTGACCGAACCCAAAGTAGTGGCCACTATTCATGAGATTATCCGTGCCCTACTTCAGCAGGCCATGACTAATTTATCTGCTCCTCTTCGCAAGAATAGAAAGCGGAGGAGCAGATTTGAGCGTCATATTTTGACCATGGCCACTGCCCAAGCCATCACACACCGTCTCATTCCTCAGAAGAAGAACACTGCCACACCTTTCATTAGTTGCACCATCTCTGACCATACTTGTGATCACACTCTCCTAGACGGCGGTTCTTCGATTAGCATATTACCCTTCTCACAGGTACAGTCTTCACTTAGAGCCTCTTAAGAAGACCAGGATGATAGTTCAGTTTGTCAATGGATCTATCAAGAGGCCGAAGGGTATCCTTGAAAATGCCGTCATTTCAATTCGGGTCATGAGCTATCACATTGACTTTGTAGTATTGCCCATGGAGACCTCCACAGGGGAGCACTCTCCAATCATCCTGAGATGACCATTCCTCGCCTCCGCGTGGGTCGTTATTGATTACGGATCAGGAGAGATTTGCTTCCGTCCTGCTAACGAGAGCGAAGTGTTGATCACCGCACCCACAGTTGACCAGAGACCTGCACCTGATGTGACTACACCTATCTTGGTTGACCTGAAGGACCATGACCTTGATGAGACTATTAGAGAATTTTGTTGCGTATTGGATTCCACTGATACCCAAGAATTCCTCTCCAAGGAGGAAGACTTGGAAAGCATGGACCTCGGAGTTCCTTCTTCTGGGACATGGCGATGTGTTGATGACATCCGCGGGATTTACACGATTGATACTATTGAGAGGAGGGAAGATTCTGAGACTAGACAGGACGGGCATGTTTTGACTGCTTCCACTGATGGGTCCGCTCATGTTCATTTAGATTCAAATGAGACAAAGGCTGAATTTGATTTGATTGCTTTTATTCGAGAATTCTGACCTTCTGATGAGAAAGATGATCCGATTGAGATTATAGAGGACGAACAGAGTTCGACTACTTCCACTGATGAGTTTGCTCCTTTTGATTTTGACCTGGACGAGACCTCGCAGGACGACACTGAGTACACTACTTCCGATGATGATGAGTTCGTCCCATTCCACTTTGATACTAGCGAGACTCCCAAGGCCAGACCTAGTCGTACTTTTTCCACTATCCCGTCTGTGCCTTCACACCATAGGGCCACTGAGGACCGTCACCATGTCGACCCTGATCGGTTTGTGTCATCTGAGGACCTCGATGTCGACCTGCACCACACCAGATCTATCCCTCAGCGTTTCTGCAAGAAGGTTTGCTTTCAACCTTCTTGATCCCGTGTATATCCGCGTCCGTTGTACATTCTCCTTTGTTCATCTCCGTCCCTCTACTGTATTGCTCATCCACCCATTCTCATGTTTGTCTTGCTTAGGACGTACTGTGTCCTAAGTATAGGGGGTCGACGAGCCGATTGTTCATTCGTCGTTCCGTCTTATCACTCCTGTTGTTGCCTATACTTAGGGCTTATTTTACCCTAAGTATAGGAGGAGTGATGTGTACATTCTTCTCTATCTTCTTCCATCTGTTGATATCTTTTCTTCTTTTCTTCTTTTCCTATTCTATCTTCTTTATCTACCAAAAAGGTTTCGCCCCTTTTTGTCAGACTTCTATACATAGGACGTACTTTATCCTAAGTATGGGGGGTGTGCACCTCGAGTACTTCTATTCTTTGATCCTCTCCATTGTCTCCTCTTCTTGTCTATACTTAGGGGTATCTTACCCTAAGTATCGGGGGGAGACAGTCTGAGTACGATCTGTTCATTCCCACCCATGACCCTCCCTGCTTTGTGTACAGTCTGTTATACTTAGTATTATTTGATCATAAGTATAGGGGGACGGTCGACTTCTCATTCATTCATTCCTTTATCCCTTATTCATTTATTCTTTAGACTTTTCTATACTCATTACGAGTTATGTCTTCTCTTTTCTCTCTGATCTATGAGGACATAGCTCAAGCTAAGTATAGGGGGTCGTATATACTGCGTATATAGCCATAACTCGTACTTTCACATTTTTACTAATAAACATGGCTAATTATACTTATAAAATTCATTAAAATCCTTAATAAAAAGATGTGGTTATTCCTCAAATTTTATTTGTATATACTGATTAATAAATTAGATGAAAATATTTTTTGTAAAATGTTTGAAAAATGTTTGAAAATCTTTGTGAAAATCTTTTGAAAACTATTTCTAAAACGTTTTGTTACATGTTTTCAACCTTTATAAAAACATTTTGAGTGTAAAACTTATTTTCTTTGTGTGAAATAAAAAGTTTGAAAAATGATTTGCAAATGGTTTGAAAAATGGTTGCAAAAATATTCGAAAAATCTATCTATATTGTTTGAAAAAACCTTTGCAAAATGATTTTCAAATGTGTGTACATGTTTGAAAAAACTATTTGTAAAAATTATTTTGGACTATAGTTTTCAAAAATGTTTGGAAAACCTTTTCAAATAAGTTTGAGGAATACATACATCTCACCAAAAAATTCACTACATATACCTATAAAATCGACCACTTACCCTTGTAAATTCTTAAAATCCACTTCTTGTAAATACTAGACACATCCCCATGTAAATATTTGTACCTAGTTTTTGGCCAAAACCTTTTTATTTTCAAAAATCCCAAAACCATTTGCAAAATTAAAATCCAAAAACATTTGAAAAAATCTCTTTGGAAAAATCTAAAAAAATGCATATGCACCATCTTTTCAAAAACCCATAAAAAGATCAAAATCTTTGAAAATTGTATCACAAAAATATTTTCTGCATAGCATAGCATGAGCATTTTTCGGATTGAGTTTGATAGTTGAACAAGTCTAAATAAAATTCGGAGATTGGAGCTTGATTGGACCTTCAAATCTACCTAATTAACAAGAACCTTATGGGAACTGGGTTTGAGGTACTTCAGGTCTAGTTGACTTAATTCTTTGAGGATCACGAGACTTGGTTCAATGGATTCTTGACTGCCTAAATAGAGTATTTCGGAGCACACGCACGACTCTTGTTGATAATGACCTAACTTGGACACCTGCACCTTTCACATGGCTCAACTCAGTTGGAGTGGTGAGGAGGTTGGATTTGCCGGTATGAGACGCACACAAGTGGAAGCACTTGTCCTCCTCTAGGGAGGGAAGTGCATCCCAACCCGTCCAGTGATGATGAGTTTCGAGGATAGGAGATTGTGGGTTGCAATAAAGCTTCAAAAGATGGAAACTCTACTGGCTCAAGAGGAAAAACTAACTATGTAAATGTTGTTCTATATAGTATTCAAAGAAAAGAAAAAAGCAAAAACTACAAAAAAGTGGACAGGCTTGTACAAAAATAAAAATGCATGCCGGAGTGTACATATGTGTAAAGTCAAATAAGCAAGCTTGAGCTTCAAAGTCAAATCATGTGAGCCTGCAGCTGGATGACTTGACTACACTGGTCTTGCATCCTAGGATAGGTAACTACACTGGCTACCGTCCATTCTTCTCTTCACCCCCTCCTCTTGGGCTGGTTGTCACTTGAACTTAGAAGGGAATACCCTGCTCCTTGAGGAATGAGTTGTTGGATTAAGGAATCATTGGGTTGTCATATTGGAGAAGTCAGACTCTTTGTCATTTCAGTTGGGGAGAGCCACTATCACTTACACTGTACGAGTCAGATTCATAGTCGTAAGGGTTTGCGTATGAGTTGAAATATTTCTGACCTGGATATTGAGGAGACTTGAGCAGAGTTTTGGATTTCTCAGAGACTGTTCGACTTCAAATCTGGTTCTCATTAAGTTTCTGCCTGCACTTAAATTCCAAAGGTCCGACTTAAACTCCACACTTTGATTTTGTGAAGACAAGTTTGATAATTAAATTCAATCCATCTTTCTTCTTTTTCTTTTCTTTGTTTTTCTTTTTCTACACTTATTGCATAAGTGTTTGCTAGGGACTAGCAAAGGCAAGTATAGGGGGATGATGAAGCTACGTTTCATCATCTTTATTCTATCATTTTGGCCTTAAAACCCTAATAAATACTTGTAAATAACGTTAATTCATGCATTTTATCATCTATGTATTATTGTGTAAATATTGTATAAAATGCGGTTTTTAAAGCCAAAATCATAGAATAAAGAAAAGAAAAGAAAAAAATAAAATATTGTAAATATTTATGACCCGAAACCCCGAGACCTAGGCATCTCGATGATTAGGTCGACAAAGAATAAAGTAGGGGGAGATAAGGGCCAGAATATAAGAAAAATACCTTTTATTTAACCCATTCTTTATTCATTTTGGGACCTATTTTTTGGTTCCACCTTTTCTACATCAAATAAAGAAGCTTTGAATACAAAAGTTGTAGATAATTTCATATATAAAAATACAAAATTGATTTCACTCAAAAATAATGTACAGATAAAAAGTTATGATCTGAATAAAATTCCAGAATCCCTATTTCCAAGATCTGTATCTCGCAAATAAAACTCGAAACGCACCAAACTGACCTTTAATTGTATATAATTCAAAATAACCTATTTAATGGCGATGGTTTTACGTTTGGCGGAGCTACGGTTTGAAAGTTGAGTTTTGGACCCCACTGGTATACGTGTACAGATTAAACTATTCATTTTATTATTTATTCATTATTTTTACAATTTTATATTTTTATAATTTTATAAATATTATTTATAATAAGGGTCATATGTGGCTGCTCCCTAGGGGCAGCCAACATGGTTGCCCCCACCTTATTTGGGCATTTTTTTTATTTTTTTTGAAAAATAACACCATGTACATTCATCCCTATATCCCTCCTATATACCATTCGAATTTCGTCAGAAACAGAGACTCCTACGACCTCCATCCGGACAGTAATTTTTTAACGGTAACAGGATTTTTTTAAATCGATACCATCGAGATGGAGGCCGTAGGAGTCTCTGTTTCTGACGAAATTCGAATGACATATAGGAGGGATATATGGATGAATATACATGGTTTTATTTTTCAAAAAAAAATAAAAAAACGCCGAAAAATAGGGTGGGGGCAGCCCCATTTTTTCCTTATAATAAATATGTACATTAAAACAAGAATAAAAAACAAGCAAAATACAAAAATAAAATACTTGTAATATAATACATAGGTATAAGACCTATACACAGACCTATGCAATTTATACTTCTATTTTATTAAGTGTACAAAATATATAATAAAAAATAAAAATATATTTAAGTAAATAAAAATACTTTATAAATATAAAAATAATAAAGAAAATAAATAAAATTAAATACACAAAATAAAAATAAAATATTAAAATATATAGATGTATATACTTGTATATAGCCTAAAAAGGTAACTTGTAATTTTATACCTCGAAAAAATAAATAAAAGTCATAATAAAATAATTTATAAAATAATAAACATTTTTTATTTTATAACCAAAAATTAATTAAATCATTTATTATTTTAAATCGAATTAACAAGCCTTTTTTCCAAGGAATTTTCTGGTTGGTCCACGTGGACCAACCAGAAGGCTATGTTGGTCGACCTCAGTCAACTCTCTGACCAAGATCTGGACTGTGTCAGAATTGAGTTTTGGTTGTTTTCGCCCATTTTTCTAGGCCGTGTCTTGCATCTTTTCATGTCGCACCCTTCTCGACTTTTTCTCCTTGGTGATCCACCTTGCACGCCCAAGGATTGTTTCGATCTTTGGAGTCACGATTCGCTCTATTTTCCTCGATTTTCGCGACCTAATCACCATCTTACAAAACCATACCCGTCACCTCCTTTTGAATTTGAACCCTATTTGTCCTAGCTTTGGCCCGCCTCTCTTGCTCTGGATTGACTCCAGTGACAGGGGAGTCTCCAGCAACGTCTCGCGAGCCTCGGCGAAGCTCGTAGTGGCTTCCACCATCTCCGGCAGCCACACCGTCGTGAGGTGCCGATCTCAAGCTAACCGGCCTTCGAGGTTGTTTTCCTTCATTTTTCTTTAACTTTTTAGTAGCCGATAATCTCAGGAATCAGTTCGTGCCTTCATCTTGTTGATTCATCGAGTGTTTTGCTCAGTTTTCACAACCAAACATCTTGCCGGAGCCTCTTGAGCTCCGGCGACCATCTTCATCACTTCACGCCGCTATTTTCTGCCAATAAGACATGGTTCTTGCATTGTTTGTTGTGCTGCATTTTTTTGTCACTTGCAGGTCCCAAGAGAGGCAACCATGCCTCGCCTTTTTGCTCAAGAACTGCCCCAGGTTCGTCGGAGCTGCCTCTACTCGTCGGAGACCATCCGTTAGTCTTCGATCCTATTTAGGCCACTTGTAGGCTTCGCCGGAGCCGCAGCTACGTCAGGAGCCCCTTAGCTGGGCGTCAGGCCGACGGAGAAGGGAGTATCGCCAAATCGAAGCTCGCCTGGAGCATGTTCTTCGTCAGTTCGTCCAACGCGCTTCCCTGCCGTTGGATCAAGCACTTCGCCCAGGCATAGCAGTAGTCGTTCGATCTACCTCTGCATCAACCGTCGGATCTTCCACCAGCGTCTAATCCTACCCGTTCGTGACGAAGGGGTATCTCGCGCTTCGGACGTGCCACGTTGCATTAATGAAGATACATAGCCGTCCGATCCGCTTTGAAGGGGTATTTTGCGTAGAAACCCCTCCATCTTTTTGTACTTAATAAATCAGACACAAACATTTATATGTCGTTATTTTATTTTACAATATTTGCTTGTAAGCCCCTTAAATGTTTTGTAATTGCGTACATGTCCTTCCCAGGTGCGCGTGCTTTCGCACGTGAGTTGGGATTTTTGTACTTGTACCCCTGCGGATTTTGTGAATTATATTCAGTCTAGCTATATTTTTATTGCAGTATATCTTTTTGGAAATTTTGCATTTGTGACCTTGAACTTTGCCATATTTGCTCAAATACCCCTGCCAGCTTGTATTTTCTTGTCGTTTCCTCTATTTATTGCATGCATTTCTAAAATCCCAAAAATAATTTTAAGTTCATATTGACTTGTGCTTCCACGCCATATTTTTATTTTGCATATTTTTTTTTGCATTTTAATATTTATAAAAATTAAAAAACAAGCATTTTTAGCACGGTTTGCATTATAAAATCCATAAAAATTATAAAAACACCCCAGAAAATTCCAAAAAAATATATTTTGCATATTTTAGTGTGTTTTAATTTCAAACCAAAAATCACTAAAAATTACAAAAGAAAACTCCTAAAAATACAAAACCCCAAAAACCTTTACAAATATATTAAAAATCCATAAAAATCCTAAAAATACAAACTTTGTTTCTAAATTTTCTTTGTTCTGTTATCTTCTATTGAAAATTAATTTGGAGAATTTTTGTTACTGTTTTCTATTTTATTTCTCCATTTTAGTTTCAGCTTTTTTATTTCATTCACTGTTTTCAGTATTGTTGATTTTAAAAATACAAAAAAATTATGAATAATCTAGAAAAATCACAAAAACATTAGAAAAATATAAAAAAGCCAAAAACACTTTATTTCTAGATTTTTAGTATTTTTACCTATTCTATTAATCCATTATCTATCTCTTTCTTACTTTGTATATATCTTCTATTTAAAGAAAAAGAAAATATAAAAAATATAAAACATAAAAAGAAAATAAAAAATCAGAAAATTAAAATCAAAATACAAAAATATAAAATCAAAAATTAAAATAAAAAATATAAAATAAAAAAACCCACGAAATAGCATAAGTAGACGAATCATCACATTCACATTTTTTGAGCTTAATTGCCTCGTTATACCTGTCTGCTCCCTGTGTTCGACCTCTACACTGCTTGCACAATATACACATTCTTTATAGAGTTATAATAAATTTTAACTCCACATATTGTTACATTATTTCATCATTATTGTGGGTTAATTATTGTTTGAACTGCGGATTTCGTGTGAGGTCAAATCAGCGACTGTTGATTCGCCTTGTGAATCGACACGACCTTTGCGATTTTCGTGTTCAACAGTTAGTGATTTTTTTGTATTTTTCATTTATTCTTGTTAGTGATATGTACACAGTAGCATGAATTGGTTAAAAATTAGGGAAGTTAGGCTTTTTACAGGTCAATTTTGGCTGAGATTTTTGGCTTCTTATGTTGTGCAGAAATTAGTGCTAAAATGCAATTCTTATGAAATCATGCATGGATGCTAATTGTGCAGAATAATGTAGAAATGCTAATGATTTTGAGGGATTTGAGCTTAATTAATGATATTTAGAGTGATGAATATGAGATTCGTCATCGACACAATAATAATTGTCTACCATTTTAGACGACTAGATCGGGTGGCTGTTCATGTGGCGTCATTTTCGGGTAGGCGGTAATAGGGAAGAGATTAAAGCCTTAGGTCTTAGGGTTTCAATTTTTCTTTCTTTTTCTTCATCTTATTTCCTGTTGCATTTTATTTCTAGTTTCTTTTCTTTCTTTCTCTCTCATATATTTTTCTTGTATCTTTTTACGGCTTATTGTGCTTGTTTTGTGTTGTAGGCCTATGTATCAAGGTCAGATTCTTCGGAAGCCTAGCAGCCGAGGTATGTAGAGACCAGCGTTCTTACGGAGCCAGTTGTAGAGGGCAGCACAAGGCAGATACGAGGAGCCACACATTTCTTTTTCTTTACCTTTTTATTTTCTTTGGTGAAAGAGGAAGGTGCACTTACCCATTTTTACTTTTGTGGAAGGGCCCCATAAGGGCATCCGGACTTGTACATGTCCTTTACTCTTTTCAGGGTATGTTTCGCAGTACGAGTGCACTTGGGGGACCTCACCACAGTTTTAGTTTTCACCGCCTTTTTTTTGCTTTCTGTGATTTTTGTGAGTGGCTACGTGCTTTCTTAGGATTTTATTTCCTTGTTTGAGCATTCATAGGTTAATTAGACACGAGGTCATATAACCTAGACAAACGGGGTGTAGATAGTCTGTGTCTTCTTTGATTGTTGTCGTTGGATATGTCTTGTGTACAAACTGAGCCATTGAGTGTGTACATGCTCTTGACTTTGGTCATCCTTGTTTTTTAGTCTTCGATACTTAAGATTAGTTGACCCTAAATATAAGGGGAATGCCAATCTTCTAATCATTTCAATTATTATTTATGGTGTTATAGTATAGTATTCTTTTTCAAAAATCTATACTTAGCCGAGTTATGTCTTCCATTGTCGTTTCTTGGTCACTATGGGCATATAATCAATCTAAGTATATGGGGTGTTATATATTCTACATATACTTCAAAAGCCATAACTTGTATTTCATTGTATTTTTAGTAATATGGTTATAAAATACGTGTTAATATTTTTATTTTAGATTTTTGAAAGCTGGTACAAAACTGTAAATATGAGTTATAGAAAAATCTTTAAAAGTAGTATGTTCAATGTGTTGTAAAAGACTTACACATAAATTCTTAATTGTTATCATTTATAAATAATTTTTTTTGTAAAATACATATAAACTTTGTATAAGTTGTATATACTTAGGTTTAAAATCCTTTATAAATATTTACATTACTATTACGAATACTTGTAGATTGATTCAATTTACTAGCTCTTTCAAAAATACCAAAAAATAAAAATTTTAAAACTTGTTAAAAAATTAAAACTCTTTAAAATTGACGTAAAAGTTTAAATCAAAACATGTACTTCCCCAAGAATTGTTGCATTCATTAACATTTTTCATAACAAAATTGATTCTTGAAACAAATGAATCTAAGTCCGAATGATGAAGATTGGTTTAGGTCTTAGTCCGCTTAATTCCAAAGGAACTTTTTAGGAACTAGAATTAAAACTCTTCAGGTCTTTTGATTGTATTCTTTGAGTTTCATAGGACTATATTCAGAATTAAACTTAAATTGCATGAGTAGGATAGTTGGGGTCATCTGCATAACTCTTAAACAACTGACCAATTTTGGACAATGCACATTGCACTTAGCTCGTCTTGAATAAGGTTGTGAAGCGTAGTTCATTCTTAGTGATGTATTTTCACCCTTGTCTGAAGGCGATGAATTATAAAGATGGGAGTTGTGGGGTTGAAATTTAACTTCGAATGAAGAATGGTCTGCTAACATATTTTTTCTCTAAGACCCTTAAAAATGGGTGAAACAATTATTCTATATTCGTTAGGACACAAAAGATCAATGCAGTGCAACAAATTCATATCAAAAGAAGCCCATATCCCAAAGTATATTCGTCACCACAATAGTCCAAGATTCAAATAACATGTATATCTTGGTGGAGATTTGAATAAACTGGCCAAACATTATAGGAGATGTAACTATACAAGTCATACTCTAGTTCTTTTCGCATGCATCTAGACTTCTCCATCCCTATTTGTTGTGAACTAGTAAATAATACCTAAACTCAGAGGGGAATATCCCCTCTTTGAGGATCGAGTAGTTGGATGAGGGACCCATGGATGTGTTATTTCTAGAGTAGATGGATTCTTCGCCTCCTTAAGCAGGAAGAGCAAACACCTTTCACACACAGTTTAAACTTGACTTCAGGGTTAAGGAGCTCTCGTGATGAATGGGTGGATCTGATATAGCTATTGAGGTGAACTTAAATAGGGATTTGTGGAACTTAAGGACTGTTGAGACATAAATTTGAATTCTATTGTGGTCCCGACAAACTATTAAGCTAGAGATCTCTACCATGCTCTTGAATTTGGCTAAGTGAAGTTTGATTTAAAGAAACAAATTTTTTCTTTGTTCTTTCCTTTTTTCTTTTTACTTTCTCTTTGTTGTCTTTCACTTATTCTTAGAATAAGTGTTTGATAAGGGAGTAACAAAGGTAATGTATATGAGAATGATGAATCCTTGATTCCACGCTTGTATTCTTTCATTTTATCTAGAATATTTGGTAAAATACATGTAAATATCAACTAATTCACATTATTTAGCATATTAACCTCAACTGTTAATATTGTGTATTTAACACTTACTTAATCTAAAATAAAAGAATAAAGAGTAAAAAGAAAATAAAAGAAAGAATGGTGTATATATGAAAATATGTACATACTATTTCTAAATACCAAGAATAGATGCGGTCACAAGCGAATAAAGTAGGGGGAGTTAGGGTCTTATAAAAATATAAAAAATATATATCATTTATTGTACATATGCTCATTATTCACCTTGTACATATATTTATCTATTTTATTTATCATTCATATCACTTCAAAACATGTTAGTTTCTTCTTAAAAGTTGTTCATATTATAGTGCATTAATTAATAAAAACATCACAATATTATTTAATGTACAGATAACATGTTACACATAAAAAATGTCATAAAATGAATATCCAAGATAAATATATACTCCGTATGAGCTAAAAATTCACTAACCTCACTTTGATTGTATTCATGTTTAAATTATCTTTAAAATGAAAGTGATTTCATTAAAATTAAAATTAATACATGAAAGTTAACTTTTGGGGTGCTATGATATCTATACAATTGTATATTCTTTTCTATTTATTTTATTGTTTGTATTTTTTATTTATATTTTTATTAATTTCCATATATTTTATAATAATTATGTAAAATCCAAATAAAAATTATAAAGTTAAGATAATCAAAAATAAATTTCTAATTATTATGTAGATAGAATGTACCTATATCGTATATTTTATTTATTTCTCAGTGTAAATTTGTTTTAAAAATAAATAAGTAATAAAAAATAAGTATACTGTTGTATATAGGTGTATAATACTTGTAATTCATAATCTAGTTATATTATTTAACTAATTAAATCAAATTATTTAATTTCATAATCAAATTAAAATAATTTATTGATTTATAAACAACTTGTATTATTATTGTTTATTTATATAACTTAATTTCATTTTTCTTATCTATCTAATTTGTATTTAAGTTATTTGTAAAAAAAATGTGGAAAAATGGTGTCGGGAAACTGATGAATTGTAATTCATCACTCTTAAAGTTGAAAATAGAGCATTGTTCCCGAGTAATTAGCTGCATATTTCCACTTATATTGCATAATTAGCATTCATGCATGTGTAAATAATATATGCATTTTAGCATCCATATTTGCATTAAATAAGAAGCCCAATTCACTTGTAATTATTCACCTATTTGTCTGTATTTTATACTCAATAAAACCAACTCTATACGTTGTACATTACTAACTAATAATACAAGGAAAAGGCCAAAAATTTCTAACTTGTAAAATTACCCAATAAAACCCCAAACCCAGTTGGAGACATTAGGCCTTAGAATGCACATATTTATCTCATACAACTTTCGATCTAGGTCTACTTACTTTTAGATTAATATATATTCAGCGACCTTCAAAATGAGACCAATTTCATTCAAATCGGAGCTCGTATGCATAACTTGGGTTTTGGGATCCCATTGTACATTATATGTATGTATATTTTTACCCTTATATTTTTGCATCTTATTTCACCTCATTTCTATTTTTGGTCAACATGAAACTTATAGATCTCATCAAGATCTACAACTTTCATGTTTCAAGTTTTTCCAAATTCGGCCATTTTCTCTCCCTTATCTCATATTTTCCTTTGGCCACTCAAATCAGGCCACGTGGCGCCCTCTGATTGCACCACGCGACCCGCTCCATTACGCGTCGCGCACCCTCAATCTTGGTTGTCTGATTGCCTTCAGGCGTTTCTCATCACAGCCGTCCATTTCCCCAGTTGGTCCTCACCAACCGATTCTCCCCAGATCAAATCCTGGTTGTCTGCTAGCGCCTCTTCCTCAGCCTGCCATGCGTCACATACTCCTTCGCCCGATCTTCTCCATCTCAACCGTTAAAACTACTTCGTGTTCTCAGCCCTTCGATTGGCACCTTCCTTCCATCCAATACGTTGGTCCCGCCATTCGCTCAACTCGCCATGTGGCACTATCCTTGCCTTTCGATCTCGCAGCAACGATCTAATCAAGATCGCTCTTCAGCGCCCGCCCCTCTATCGTTGGATTGTAAAATCCAATGGCCGAGGACCCGTCGTCAACCTCCAGCCATCCCCACTCTCCCATGTTCTCCACCTCTCATAGCCTCTCCACCCTTCCTATTTCCTCTGCCATTACAACCACCATCTCCACCCTCTAGAGCCTCCACCTCGTAGCTCATGACTCCCTCATCCTCGCCAGCCACCAAGACCTCCATAAACCCCGTCGTTGCCGCTCCACGACTCCCGCGAAATCTCGCCTTCCATCACCGTCACCCCCACCTTCTTCCTATAAATACCCCGCCTCCGGTCACCTTCGACCGCATCATCCATGGAAAGAGGAGTCCTAGAGCTCAGGTCTTCACCTCCAGTGAGATCCACGACGTAGCCATGCCGTGTCGCAGCTCCTCCAACGAGCTGCTTGATATCGGGCCCTCTACTGTCCCTCGAGCGACGATCGGGAGCTTCACTCGAGCTTCCAAACCCCAGGTAGACACCTTCATATCCTCTCTGATCTTCTTCTCTCTTTCCTCTATTTTTCTCCTAATTTATCCCGCCACCTCGTTCAATTTCACCTTCCACCAACCGTCCACCGAGGTCCACCTTGGAGCTCTGATCTTCACACACCCATTCAATCGCTCCGACGACGCATCACACTCCCCTCCAACCAAAGCTCCGCCGCCACGGTGGAGGAGCATCACCGGACCACTCTCGCTTCGCTCCAGGCCTCTCATTGTAGTCACATTCCCCTCACGAGCACACCGTACATGTTCCCTTGCACAGACTAACCTTGCAGGAACTTTTATCTTCATTGGTCGGACCCCACGCCGGAGCCGCTTCGAGCTCAACCTCCACCGACCTCCGGTCAACTCCAGCCGCTTACAAACCTTCTGGCAGATCCCTTACGCTCCCACTATCACTCTGAGCCATATAAGGGTCGCCATCATGCTTCATCGATGACACACGAAGGAGGCAGAGCAAAGACACCATCGCCGGAGCCCAGCCAAGTTCGCCTCAGGAGGTGGCAGACTGGGTAAGACGACGCCCAGATACCGTTGGATCATCCTGATTCGACGATTCTGATCAAGACATGTCCACCGCTTCCCGCCACCGTTGGATTACGAGGATCCCACGACCCTTACGCTGCTACGTCACCACCGCCTTCACCTCCCAGCCACCGTCAGATCTCGCAAGGATCTGACGCCTCGCATCACGCCACGTCGACTTCATCACCATCGTTGGACCATCACGATCTGGCGGTCCCTAGGTGCACCACGACTGCAGCTCCAGCCGCCGTTGGATACACCTTGATCCAGCGGGCTATATCGCACCACGTTCCGAGCTCCGAGCCTTTTACCCGACCCTAGGCTTGGAGCACCCGAAGCTGATTCGAAGCAAGCCGAGCCTCAAGAGCCATCCGAGCCTCTGCCCGAGCCTCAGACTCCTTCCAAGCATGTCCCCTCATGTGCCTTCCACGTGAGGGCTGGGTAATTTGCACAGAGGCCCTCGAAGGTTTTGGATATTGCACTTTGGTCCCTACTAGGTGTGTCATGCGAGGAGCACGTAACTCTGTGGGAAACTTGCATCCATCTCCCTCGTATTATAGGTAATTGCATTTAAGTCCATGTCAGTACGTTTTATTTTTAGAAATTTTATATTCTATATTTGCAACTTAGTTCATGTCTTTGCATGCATATTTAGATGTCCATTTGGCATATCTTTTCAATTCTAAAAATTGCATGATGTAGCCCATTGTCCTTTATCTTATGTGATACACGTTTAATTTTTCTGACATCTCTGGAATTTTATATTATTAATTTGGGTAAATTTTCTATATTTTGCCCACTGTGTGCTCTTTAATTCATAGTAAATTTCTTTGTTTCTCCAGAAAACACCAAAAAATCACATTAGACTTAGGATAATTTATTTTACAATGTGCCAAAAAATCATTGCATTTGCACGCATCATGAGGTCTGAATAAATTAAATAGTTATTTTCTTAATTGATTTTTAGTAGGTCTAATTCACATAGACTTTTAGCTCTATTAATTTTCCTGGATTCACCATACTTAGATCCATCTAGGATAATTTTTGTATCTGAAAATAATGTGTTTCGGTATTTATTAAAATTAGTTGAAAAAATCACCTTGCATGCATATTCTATTCATAAAAAATCATAAAGTGTAAGAAAATTCCAAAAAAATTAGTGTAGCTTAATTTCATAGCATTCCATCATCTAGCCAAGTTTCATAATTATTGGACTTCATTTGATCATATTTCTAATTTAACTTGTAAAATTGGCCCGAAATTGCATTCGTTTTTCCTTTGTTGCATAAAAAAGTGCTAAAAATAATCCTCTGAAAATCTGACCTCCGAATTCACTTCAAATTTACCTAAGGAAACAGCTACCTCCCTGACTTCGACCTTGGACTTGCTCAAGTAAAATAAATTTGCCGCTCGTAGTTAACTGAACATTAATTAAAAGTGGTATTTTTGGCGTAACCTTGATTACCCGACTACAATGAACTTAAAACTTAATTTGATCATTAATTTGATCGAATTAACAAGGGTAGTTGGAGCAACGTCAAAATGACGTCATTGCCGGGGAGGCAAGACTTAGGTTAATTTTTAGAGAATTTTTTAGTGTTTGATTTTACATCCCCAGGTAGTCTGATTCCCGACTTTCTTGTTAATATTTTTCTGTCATTTATTTTTGAAGTATTTTGTGTCATCCTTTATCTGACCTCAATTAGTTTTTGTGCGAGGAATACGAGGAGTTGAAGGCGCTTCGAGGAGCTTGCATTTGAATAATTTCAGTGATTGTGAGGACTTGTAATTTTGCCATTCTTCATTATTTTTGCATTCTCTCTAGTGGTTCATGTTTGGCTTATCGCATGTGTAAAAATAGTGGAAACGTATCCCCGTGTGCTGTGTGGATTGCTTTTTAGATTAGGCTTGCACTTGCGGCTCTTAGATCCACGTTAAGACTTGCCTGTGCTCATAATATTTTAGGACCACACTTCACACATAAAAGACACACTTATACCGAAGATCTAATCAAATTTAACATGTGCTTCACTCGCTAATAGAATTGCCTGTCTAAGAGAGGATTTTATCGTCTGCATTTGCATATAGTGTAAAAAGTTTTCAATTCTATTATGCATCCTGCATAAAAGCGAAGGGATCACTGTAAGTCTTCTCAACTCAGCAGACCATCATTGTTTTATCGCGCATTGGCTTTTCTCGACTCCTTTCTCTTGATTTTTCAAACTTAGGTAAAAAGGAAATTGGGACTGGATGATAGGCATGCTTTGTGGTTGGACTAACTCAGTGATAACCTAACTTAAAACTGGGACTGCTAAACAAAATTGACCAAAAAAATCAATTAAAATCAGAATTTTTGCTTGCGGGAGATTAACCCCGACCTTGTTTTCAGGCTGAGTGAGTGTACTTGAGTGTCTATGCACACCTTAAGGCAGAGCCCAAATCCCCGCCTTCCATATCACGTACCAACTGATCCTAGCAAATATCACGAGTTGAATTTTCTCAGGTTCACTGACTAGCAGCAAGTAACCTCTGCCTGTTCGCAGGTAGATATGGGTGAACCAACGGTGCTTCGCGACAAGTTGCTAGTAACCCCTCGGGGTGAAGTTCCAGCCTTGTCAGCCTCCTCCTGCTTGCTTGTAGATAGGGGCAGGTCTTTGAACCCATCAACTTGGGATAGGAGCGAAGAAAGGAAGGGCGCAGGTATCTTAGGCGACAGGTTAAATAGGGAAGACGCATCCGACTTTGAGCCGACTTCCCTATAGACTACGTAACCTTTACTATTTGCTTGAAAATCACACTTAAAATCAACCAGAATAATCGGATTCGGTTTCGAATCCTTCACCGTGTGAGTATGAAAATCAGGGTTTGATTTCACTTGCTTGTCTCAAGTAGTAAAATCCTATCTTAAAACTTCTGAATCTTCTTCTCGCCAACCAAGATGACTGACTGGGGGGACATCTACTCCCAATTTGCCAATCTTTCTTTGAGCCCCCCACGAAGCTCATCTTCACCGACCCAAGTGCAACTTGGGCCAACCCGAGCTCATGACCCTCTTGAGTTCTGGATTCCTCAACCTCAGGGTGGTTACTCTCAAACCAACCTTTTCTCTCCTCTGATCTCACCGAGGACGACCAATGCCTGGGTAAGAATCCCTTCCTTGATTTGTCCTCTAACCAAGACTATTTTCCATTTCCAAGAATAGAGGACAAGATGCCACCTAAGAGACCCTCGGATGAAGAGCAACAAAGAGATGACCCGATATAGCAAATTCTTGCTCGCCTCGCCACAGCCGAACAACAGAATGCATATCTTATGGCAAGGATGGGACAGATCATTACGGCAAGAGGAATTTACCGACCATGATAGATGCTTATAACCCAGCAGAGAATGAGATGTATAGTTGGTTGGCACCAATGGTTCCCCCTGAAGCGTTCGAGCTGAAGCCCTACTTTTTGAGCCTACTACCGAAGCTCAATGGAAATACAAATGAAGAATCATATGCCTTCCTTAGAGACTTGGAGCTGGTTTGCAACAACCTTAGTCACCCTAGGGTTGGGCAAGATTACATCAAGCTGAAGGCTATCCCGTTTGCCTTAGGAGATAAGACCGCTCATTGGTTGAAAATCTCAGGGAGAGATGTACAACCTGGATGCAGTTCAATGATTTATTCTTGAAGAAGTTCTACCCACTCAGTAGGACAAATCAGATGAGAACAAAGATCGCAAGTTTTTCTCGGAGACCCAATGAACCATTCCATGAAGCTTGTGATAGGTTTAATGACTTAATTCAAAAATGCCCCTGCCATGGCATTTCAAAGCGATCTTAGTCCAAACCTTATTCTGGGGCATGATCTCGGAGATGTAGGGGTTAGTAAGTGCCGCCCGTAGAGGAACCTATCTGAACAAAAATGAAAATGTTATATGGAAAATCCTGGAGCAAATGGCAGAAACAGGCAGGTCGCATGCAACTAGGAGGACTGTAGCGGATCTAACAAAGGACCTCATTCCCAACATAGGGATGATAGCTAATAAGTTAACCATGGTTGAGCAGATTCACAAGAGGGTCATTGACCTTGAGGCACTCTCGCGATTGCCGAAACAAGTGGAGGAAGTAACTGAGAGGGTAGCCAAGATACGACTACCTGCCCCTTTTGCACCACCTGTACCTGTACACCGAGTTCATCTTGTACAGGAACAGGTATCGGGGCCTCAGAGTAGCTGGGTAGAGTAGCATACATACACTCAGCAGGAGCAGCACGCATCCCCACAAGTGGATACAGGATACGAGGAGCCTCCGCAGGTGTTCGCGATCAACAGGTTGTGGTACAACCACGACCCCGTCGGCAGACAGTCAGGGATGGGGAACGATCAGCCTCACCGACCTTCCCCAGCTTACCAAGAAACCAGTTCCGTCCCCACACCGTGCTTCATACAGTCCCAACCCGGGACAAGGGTACCAGCCTCAGCAGCAGCAGTAGAAGTGCACTTTCCACTCGGGCCAGCAGGGACCTCTACCATCGTCCCATCATCAACAGTATTGGAATGACTAGCAGGGTCATACAGGAACCAATCCGCAAGTCAACACCAATAAACCCAGCCCACCAGTGAATTGGAGTCCCTCACGTTGGCGATCCAAACCCTGACTGATAGGGTCCAACAGATTAAGAATGACTATCTGGATATGAGAACCGATTTGAATCGTGTCTCTCGTACTCAGGACCAGCAGATGGCGCCAAAAGACCCCAATTCCCGCTCAGGTTCAGGCCAACCCAAATAGCTTGAATCAAGGCCAGAACCGACCACGAGATCAGGTATACTATTCAGATAATTCTTTATCTGAACATGAGATCCTTTTGTATGATAATGTCAATCATATGTCCCTCAGGAGCGGAAGGATCGTGATCGTACCTGATCGGGCACGGGCACTGAACGAAGATGCCGCCAAGTCTCGACCTGAGGAGAACTTGGAGGAAGAGGAGCAGCACCACCACCACCAGCAGCAGAAGAAGAGGACTTCCAAGTCCTCGAAGAAGGAGACTTGCACTAGCAATGAGTCCGGCGAGACCGATGAACAGCCCGCCCCAGCAGTCGCGGAAGACGTATGACCGATTTTGCAGCAGCAATTTCCTTATAGTCAGAGTCCGAGTCAGTCTCAGTTTCAGAGTCATATACAGAACTCAGTTCCTAGTTTAAATGAAAATCTTTCAGTTTCGGAATCTAAGTTGGCAACCAATAATCCCTTTCCCCCGAGCTCTTAAGTGTGGAAAGAAGGAAACCAAAAAAATACAAAAAGATGACCCAGAGATGGCAGAGTTTTGCAATAAACACATCAAGGTCAAATACCTTTTGTATACACTTGTCATTACGAGAAATGCTTTGGAAAGTGTTTCCAATACATGTTTTTTGCATTTGCAATCCACTTTGTTATACGATTGCATCAACGCTCATACGATGAACACTTTTTATTACGAATTTGATTTGTTTGTTACATGTTTCCATGACATGTGAGGTCTAACCTCCCTTCAAGAGGAGAATGCGACAAGTGTAGAGGAAGAGGGAGGTAGAAGTGGAGGATAAGAGGAAGGGAGGGAGAGAAGGGTACGACGTTGAGTAGCAATGACTGGTGGTGGTCTGGTGGCACATTTGAGTGGGGGGGAGGGGGGGAGGGCGACGAATAGTAGGTTTTATGGTACCATGCCCAAATAAGGAAGGGAAAATATGAGAGGAGCATCTACATGATTAAAATTTTCACCCAAATTTTGCGACCTCAACTTGTGACTATGTGCAATAACAATAGGTGGTCGCAATTATAGAGACTACAATAAAGACCAGATGTAGTTGCAACTAACTATAGACATAGTATTAAGATGATGTGTTGTGACTATGTATAATGGGCAAGTAGATTCAACATAGGTGCTATTTATCTAGCGACAACGCAACCACCACACATAATCATAAATTAATGGTTGAAAAACAACTTTTTCTTGTTATGACTTATTGATCGATCAGTCATTGTGGAAATGACATCACCATCGGATCTATCATGTTTAAAAAAGCTCATACCATATCTTTTTGCTTCTTGTATTAATGTTATGGCATACATTTGGATTTTTCATATTTATCATTTTATTCCTTTTATTAAATAAATTCCTATTTCCTCGTTCTCAATTAAAATTTTCAGATTTTATTTTACCTATCTAATTTACATTTTGATAAAATCACTCGTGAGATAAAAGTATCCACTTTTAAAATCTAGTCACTCCACTTTTCAAATACCACCAAAATAACACTATCATATAATGAATTACTTAGGAGTCATTGTTCGATCATCCCTCTATTGATGGTATAAAGTCGGTGTTTCTCTTCTCGTTTTCTTCTTTTTGCAAACCTGTGTATTTGTTTGTTTTGTTGTTTGTGTTTACTCATTCCAGGGAACCCACTACTCCAACCTCTAAAAAATGTCAATCCAATCTTTAGTATCAACTATGATATTGAATTGAATGTTTAGCCATCTCCAGTTGATCGATCCATTACTTGTGTTCCTAATTTAACTCGTATAACCATTTTGTGATTAATTTCTTACGCTAGTTGGTTCATCAAACATGTTACCATGGACCCAATTCTTCAAAAGGGTCTTATCTAAACCAATGCATATCTATCCTTATACGTAGAATCTCGTTGTATTTTGCTCCATTACATGAACCTACAGTACCTTAACCCACGCCTCCCATCCACTAGGGTTCCTTCTTAAATATATTTCATGACCAATACCATGTCTGTATCACTTAGTACCTGGTCACCTTGACTCGATTATATATAGAGAGTATCTCCATTGGTTAGCATCCACTTTTACTTCAATCTCAAGAACCTTAGTTATCTTTTCGTCTAGCATTTTTTCTCTGTATGTTTCTAATATGGAACTTCTAAGCTTACTTGGATGCCCATGGACATCTGTACCCTACCCCCTTTTTGGCATGGTTTTGTCCAAGTTTTTGCTAATTCCTATCTGTTATGTCTAAAGTTGTTAGTTTTGTCTACTACCTCTTATTCCAAAACTCAGCACTCTTGAGACTCAGGTATGATATCTGGGTTTCTAAATAAAACTCAAGACAGTGGAACTGTAGTTTGATCGAAATGTTCATTTTAAACTGCATTGACGGAGTATGAAAGACATACCAAAAAGTTTGATGCCGGAGATGAAATCATAAGCTTCTCGGTGAGGCGCGCGCATCCATGGGCGATGCACTCGCTGCCATTGAGGGTCCTGCTCAAGCCCCGCCCGAACATTCCGGTTAGGATCCGTGAAATCGACGGGATCCGGGAACCAGAACCGACTAATTCCACGGAATTGATTTCGTTCGCAACCACCTTAGCTTTCGCCAAAGCTTCACGAAAGACTTCTCCAATTCTATAGAGCAGGCCACTGGAAAGCTCCTCAAACTGGTCCCTGGTAATGACCCCACTGGCACACTCAACCCCGTCCATCAAGTAATCTCCGCTCACAGACGCCTCCTTGTTCTCACTCAATGCTCGCTTTGCCTTCTCGCATGCCGCTCGCAACCGCACGCTCGCCTTCACATCAGAACGAATTTCTCTCCCGTACTGACGCTTGAAGACGCCCATGAGGTGTTGGAATATGACCTCGTCGAAGTCCCTTCCTCCGAGATTGGCATCCCAGGCCTCCCCGAGCACCTTCATGTCCTTACCTTGGAATCGCACCACGGTGACCTGCGTGTCGCAATGGCCGATATCTACAAATGTGATCACGGAACGGGCATTATCGTCGGACCTGTCGGCTGCGTATTCCAGAGCAGTGGCAACACCCTCGTGGAGCAGCCCAAGTGGATTCCACCCTGCGATCAGCGCGGCGTCCCAGTAGGCATACTTCTGCTGGCTGGTGAAGTATGCCGGCACTCCGATCACACAGTCGAGCATTGTGGCTGCTGTCGTTAGCTCAGCCGTCCGTTTGAGGTGCGAAACGAGCATCGCAAGCATCTCTACCGCCTTGAATTCTCTAGATGACACCTTCACTGATATTCCACAGCCGGCATCTTCTGAGGTCTCATATGGAAGCACGAGTCGATCGGTCTGGAAGTTCTTCCCATTGAAACGTCGTCCGACAAGGCGTTTCATCTGGGAGATGGTGGACATCGGGTAGGCCGTGGTGCAGGAGGCCGCCGCTGTGCCAAAGAGACGGTGGTTGTCGGCGAAATGGACCACTGCGGGGGTTTCGCACCTGGGCTCCTCGTTCTGGACGGTGTCGACGATGCCGTTGCTGGAGATGGCAACAACGCATTTGCTGTTGCCAATGTCGAGACCAACCGCGGGATTCATCCCGATTGTTAAGAGAGGGCGTTGGGAGTTCCTAACATAGTTCCACACGATACGTGATTAACATTTTGACGAATTATATGTTAATGTTCAGACAATTATGACAACTGCAGAGTAGTAAGCAACAAAAAAATGCAGATTAAGATTTGATTATAAAGCCTTTTTAGATGTAAGTCTAACCTAACGGTGGGTAACTTCTTTTTTGGAATTAAATTGACAACAAGCTGCTTTTTTTGTTTTACTATTTGACCCATCTCTGTTCTTCTTCTCCCTAGTTCCATGAGACCAAGTGTGTTCGTGACAGGGGTGTGCTTCACCGCGAGCGGTGTTCAGAGGAGAGGAGCGGGGTTGAGAGGAGAGTAGGATTTGTGGTGTAAAATGAAGTATGTTTACAAGGTGTAAGTGATAATTACCATATTTACAGCGTAGCGTCAATAATGTTATTGAAAAAAATTTTAGGTTCCTGATTTAAAAATCCCTTATTGTTGGGGAGCATGATTCTCTAATGAAGGATTGTTATGCCCCTGTTGTTTTTTTTTTGCAAAATTGATTTCAAATATCCAACCATGTAAATTGATTCTATGAGTAATGTATTATATATCTATCAATTTTTTGTTTTAATTGGATATTTCTTGCTATTTTAACTTGATGGTCAAACATTCGTGGTTTTAAGTTCCTTATGTTGACTTCTCTTTTTTACCACTAAGATAAATCAGATAAAAGTATAGGATGTACGTGAAATTTTTTAGGTATGTGGAACAATAATCATAGAATCAATCTATCCGATTGGATCTTTTAATCAGTTTCGAAAAAAATAAAATAGTTGCACAACAGTCGTTGCAGGTTAACCTACAGCAGATGATCTCTATCCTAATTGTTGCAAAGCTTTATCATGTCATGATATTGTGTATATATGAAGTGAAGCATCGACATAAACAAATGCATTTCAGGCGGGGCCAACGGAGGGGCGTGACTCATGGGAGTGGCGTAATGGCCACTTTTCGGTTCGGAAGGCTTATGGTTTGCTGGTGGTTCATCCTTCTAATGTGGACTCCTTGGTCTCTAGGGACTGCGCAATGATCTGGTCTTGGAAGGTTCCGTCAAGGCTAAAAGTCTTTTTGAGGCTTCTGAGAAGAGAGCGGGTGTTGACAGCAGCGAGGAGAGCGAGGCTCCTCCCTGGGAGCGTGGATCTATGCAGTAGGTGTGGGATATCTCAGGAGAATGTGGATCATTTATTTTTTGAGTGCCCTGGCTCAGTTGAAGTTTGGCAAAGACTGTCGGTTTCGGGCCTTGACTTCGCTAGCAAAGACAGGTTTTGGGAGTCGTGCAGGAGGTGGGTAGGATCAGAGCTAGGAAGACAGAAGATTTGCGCGGCGGTCTGGTGCATCTGGTTGAACAGAAACAATGAGGTTTTCAAGGGGTCGAGATTTTATCCTGAAAATGTACTTGGGCATGGTAGGGCCCTCTTAGATTCCTGCCAGGTGTAATTATCTATTTTATTATTAATATATTTTTTGGATGCCCTTTTCAAGGAGGCATATCCCACCGTTTCTCAAAAAAAAAGCTAATGCACAAGGAATTATGAAAATGATTTCTAGACAAATTTTACAAGGTTCACAAGTAAACAGGTTACGTCCATCATGTGAGCGATGGATGTCTCTCAATATGGTGGAAAAAATGTTATATAAATGATGATTCAAAACACTAACTTTCTTGGGGTACAATATCCCATACAAACAGATCTCTCTAAATGGACACATTCTCAGAGCTCTCTAAACTGGAAGATTTTTCAAATCACCTTAAATGGAAAAATCTTTAAATCTCCTCCAATGGGAAGAAAAACAAATAGGTTCAGAAATAATCAGAATCCATATTGATCTTGTAATCAGATTCAAGTGGAAGTTTTAATCAAAAATCACTATCACAATTAAGAACATCTGATGATCTTTACATCAATTATAATAGATTGATCCCAATCAATTAGAATCCCCCAATCAATTACAATTCAAGTCATACCAAATACTTCTACCTCGACTTTAGTCTTAAGATAATATAAGATCAACCGTTAGACTTCACTTCGCATTAAATTTTCAGATATCATAACAGCAGCAAAACTCTATTTTTTGACTTCCATTCTATCGGATTACTGCTAGCAGACGACATTGCGCAAGTCTAGTCAATAGTCGTACTTGCTTCCAAAATGCCTTAGTAAACATATTGGTTTTATTATCCTATCTTCTTGACATGTTCCCTCTTCTCAAATGAATGTAGTGAATCTAACATCAATATGTTATGTCCTTTCATAACGTAGCGAATGCTTGACCAGGCATATCATACTAAGACTGTCACAATATACGATAACATAATCTTGTTATTGACTGAGATCTCTAATAAAGACTTTCAACCAAATGTTTGTCAACACCATATATTATTCCTCTACGGTCGATGAAGTAACTAAATGTTGCAAGGTACCATTATAACTAGAGAAAAAATTCCTCAAAGTAAGGATATAGTCAGTTATTGATCTCCTTTCATCATGAGCAACATAGTCTAGGTTGAAATATCAAGCAACCAAACATTTAGTATCACTTATATACATAAGGCAAACATCAAGTGTTTCATCTGAACTACTTGCCATTGCTCCAATAGGTTCCCATGAATCTCTAAACAATGTTCACAACAATAATGAAATCCGGTCATGTGTATGCTACGACATACATTAAACTCCCAACTACACTGGTGCATTAAATGCATGACATGTGCCCCATCTCTACATTCAGGGACGGAGACAAGGGGGGGCGGGAGGGGGCTTGCCCCCCCCCCCTGTCTCCCAATGAAATATGTATATATATTGTATTATTATAATAGAATATAATTTATATGTGATATAGTTAAATATGAAAAATAATAAGTTGTATATAATGGCCTCCCCATCTTTCATTTACAAGTAGTATGGATATATAAATACATCTGACATCGTATCAATATCATACAAATTCTAACATCCGTATCCGCATCTATTTTCAAATGGATGTGAATATCGATATCACATTCATATCAACAAAAATCTATATCTAAATTGATATATCCATATATATATATATATAATAGCTTAATGGGGTTGCCCCCTCGGGTAGCCAACTCGCTACCCTGCATCATTTTTCAACATTTTTTGTTTTTTAAAAACACCACACTACAAGGAAAACAAGTTGTGGCTACAAAATTATGGCCACGGATATGGAGTTTGTGGCCACAGAATTGGGCTCTGGCCACGACACGTCGTAGCCAGTAACCGTAGATACAAGTCTCGTCGCGAGAGTTCTCTAGCCACGAATATGCCGTGGCCACTACAAGTGACCACAAAACTTATCGTGACCACAACTCTTATATGAAGACTTTGACCACGGATTGTGATTACGAGAAACTAGTGGCCACGGAATTATCTTGGCAACAAGTTTTCGTAGCCACATTCCGTGGCCACAACTCATTTTTCTTGTAGTGCCATCATGTATTTTCATCACTATATCTATCTAATATATCATTCAAATTTCGTCAGAAACAAAGACTCATATGCCCTCCATCTAGAAAAGGTCGATTACAGTAATTCTAAGACCGTTAAAATTACATCTTCTAGATGAAGGTATATGAGTCTTTGTTTTTGATGAAATTTAAATGACATATTCGAGGGATATGGTGATGAAGATACATGACGGTATTTTTCAAAAAAAAAGTTTCATTGAAAAATGGCGCGGGGGCTGCCAGTTAACTACCTAAGGGGGGCAGCCCCATTAAACCCTATATATAGTTGTACATTTATTTATAACTTTATATAACATAATTGCATGCCTTCTTTTATCATATTGGTATAATTGTCAAAATATAAGCACATTTAAAATATTTATATGGGGTATATGGGGCTGCCCTCACCCCATTATTTGTTAAATTTTTTATTTCTTTTGAAAATATCGCCATGTATATTCACCCTATATCCCTCCTATATGTCATTCGAATTAGTAAGAAACAGAGACTCCTATACCCTCCATATAGAACAGGTACGATTACAACAGCTCTAAGACCATTAAAATTACCTGTTCTAGATGGAGGGCATATGAGTCTTTGTTTATGTCGAAATTCGAATGACATATAGGATGGATATATTGATGAATATACATGGTGATATTTTTCAAAAAAGTTAAAAAATTTACGGAAAATGGCTACCCCCAAGGGGCCCAATTTTTTTCTATTTATATTATTTATATTCCATCCAATACATGTATATTTAAGCTAATATATACAGTATTTATAATGTTATTCTTATGCGATCAGTATCCATTTTGTATTGATATCTATCTTTTACGTATATGATAACATACTTTTCTTCTGACAATCTATGTATGTATCGCATTCGTATTTAAAAATAGATAAGGATATGGAAACATCTATATACATATCTGTATCCGCCTAATGACATCCATAATCCCTCCCATCTCCCAATAAAAAATCAATAATTTGATATGAATGCAATAATGGTATAACTTAACATCGTGTTAATGAAAGTGTATTTTGATTTGAATAATTTTGTAAGTATGTTTTTGTCAATACAATATTTGTTGGGATATTTATGTGAAAGTATAAATTTACAATGGTATCTTTGTGAAATACACTTATAAACACATTTTAATAATTACAATGAGGATTTTTTTGAAAAAAGGTTCGAAGTTCATTCATCATTAATCATAAAAGATACAAAAAAAATAGGTCATAGATAGAGTTGTCTGATCAGTTTGCACAGAAGCGGAGTAAAAAAACCTGAAGATCCGCGACCACACCTCAAAACACGTGGATAGATAAAAACTAGCTAAGCTAAATAGTTCATGAAACCCCCCAAAATAAGACTTTTCTTCCAAAAGGACCCCAAGAATGCTTGTCAAACCAACCCACTTGGCATAGTTGCCGCTGAAGACCGCTTTGAGGTCATCGAGATCGTAAAATAGTAAGAAAGATAAATTATATATAGTCTCAATAATTTGCCCCCCCCCCCAAGTAGAGATTCCTGGCTTCGTCCCTGTCTACATTTGACTAAGAAGCAAAATAAACAAAAAGATGAAGTTTGCAAGAGATGGTGTACTCAAGGACTTTCTTGTAGACATCAATAATCTTAGCAAAACTTTCTCATTGCAAACCATTTTAGATAAGAAGAGTTATCATTATGCATGATTCTTAATAATTTCCATCCTTGAAATTTGTTTACTACATCAAAGTCCTTCATGTCAAACTATAAAGTAAGAAACTCCTTTAGATCATCACCAATGAACTTATGATCAACATAAAGAAACACGTAGATGAAAGGACCCATCCTTCACTTTGTTATGGTAAATACAATAATCATATATGGGTTGCTGTCAAAATCAATACCAATCATGAGGCTACCTAATCTACTGTGCCACTAATTATTGTGAAGCAAAGATTATTGAGGGTATTTTATTACTATAAAATAATTGATTTTGTGTGTTTTCAAATCTTTTAGTTGATTTTTGTTATATGATATATGTATAAAATATTCTTATAAAATACTAAATAATTTATCATTTAATAATATAATTTTGGGGATTTTTGTGAGTTCAGCAATAAATAGAATAAAATAGATCATGGAGGAATATAAAAATGTTAGTTTATTATATACAATATAAAAGTGCACATTCTTCTTGGTATTCTAGGTCTTTCTATGTACTTATTCTTTTGTAATTAGTTAGAGTATACATAGAATAAAAGAAATAATAAATAAATCTAAAATAATTATTTATGTACATAAAATGATAGGTACAAGTTAGTCGATTTTATATAGGGATTTTATCACTTGTGCCCTTCCGAGATATTGCAATATCAGTTATGCCCCTATCTTTTTGGTAATATCAGTTGTGCCCCTCACTTCTTGTTATTTTTTCACTTGTGCCCCTCGGGTTAGTTACCGTCCATCCACAGTGCAAATGGACGTTAACTTTGAGGACATAGGCGGAATTAATTTTTTTTAAAAAAAGTTAAGAGGTCATTTTACATCCTCCTCCTCATCTTCTTCTTCCTCCTCTTCCCCATCCTCTTCTTCCTCCTCCTCCACCTCCTCCTCCTCCCTCTTTGCCCCCGCCCTGCACCACCCAGCTCCGCCTCGAGCACTCCGCACCTCCTTCCAGCCCGCAGCCCCCGCCCCTGCCCCGCGCCGCCCAACCCCGCACCCCCCTCCCAGCCCGACCTCCCCCACCCCCTGCCGCCCCTCCGCTCCGACCTCCCTCCCAGCGCCGACCTCCCACACCCCCTCCCAGCCCCGACTTCCCCTACCATTTTCGATCCACCTTCCTCCCGAGTTCCGGAGTGACACGAGAGCGTTGGCGTTCTCGCCGTAGAGCAAGGTCGAGGAAGGAGACGCTGGTGTGATCCATGCCGTCGTGAGCTTCCGCTCCGTCACGTGACAGCCTCCCGGAATCGCCGCCGGTAGAGGCAAAAACAAGGAGCTCTCGCCGAGCTCCGATCCATAGGCGCGCGTCCATCCTCCTTCGGCGTTTCACCTTCCAGGTTAGATTCATGTCACTTCTCTCATCTCTTCTCTCTATCTCCTCGCTCATTCTCTCATCTTCTGATTCTCTTCTGTTTTTCTTCTCCGTCTCCATCTTCTCCGTCATTCCTCTACAATTTGATTTGATTTCATCAGGACATTCATTTGCAGGTACATATTAGAAGTTTTCGTCAGGATTTCGTCGTGATCCACACCTGCGCAACAGACCCCTCCCAGCCCCGACCTCCTACATCCCCCTCCCAGCCCGACCTCCCCCACCCCCTGCCGCCAACCTCCCCCGCCCCTCCGCCCCGACCTCCCCCCGTCCCCTGCCCTCGCCTCTCCCTCCTCCTGAACGCGCCGCCCCCTCGCCTATCCCTCCTCTGGCCCCCGCGCCTCCTCCGGCCCCTTCCGCCCTCCTCCTCCGCCTGTGGCTGGAACTGGAGTTGAGTTTTTTTTGCTAAATTTTGATAAATTTTTGACTAATCGATTCATAAAAAGTCATCCAAAAATTCAATAAAATTCATTGTTTGATCCGTAATGAGTGATATGTCCGTGGAAATGTAAAAATTTTAGAGATTCGATGGATGCATGAAGGTGTTAGTAAGAGAGAGAAATTATGAAGAGAAGGAAGAATAGCAAATGGAGGAGGAAGAAGATGAAGAAGGGTATGGACCATAATACCCTTCTTAACCACCATGATTTGAATAAACCATGGTTATTTAATTTTTTGACGATCAGTCTGACGGAAGGGCACAACTGGTGATGGAGTAAGAAGTTAGGGGCACAACTGATATTACCAAAAAGATAGGGGTATAATTGATATTGCGATATCTCGGAAGGGCACAAGTGATAAAATCCCTTTTATATAATATACAATTCAATCCGAAAACCTAACTTCACATACGAACTCTGATTACTAAGTCTTCACGAAGCTTCAATATTTTGGAGACGAGTGGCATTCGACAATGCACTCAATGACGATGTCTTCACTAAGCTCTGTACTACAAAAATTTGAGATCTTGTCATTCGAGCTTCATCAAAGGCCCCTTTATGTGAGATCCTAGGGATTATCCGAGGTTCTCCTCCATGAGATCTTGGACATTCAAACATCATCAGAGATCATGGTCTTCAACTGTCCCATATTTTTGAGACCAGGACTGTAGAATACCTCCACCTTCATTCGAGCCTAATCTCCAAATAATGGGATCCAGATCAGTTGTGTGTCGTCGAAGCATCAACTAACAAGCTTCTTGTTAGGCCGACCAAAGCATAACCAATGTATGCTTGAGAAGAAGGAGAATACCATATCAACAATTGATGTTTAATTACATGAAGTGCTCAATCCAGTAGCTGATAAGCTAATCATCTGGGGCCTAAGCATGATCCACATGTTAGCATAACCATCCTTGTTTTTCAAATTAATAAAAATCATATGGAGGTTTTTCCATGTAACTTTATAAATCTCCATTGTTCTCCCCAACAAGTGGATAACTTCAATAGTTGAGCGACTTGACATGAATCAGAATTGGTTTTCTTTTACTTTGGAAACTTGCCTCAACCTTTTTTTATCACACATTCCCAAATTTTCATAGTATGACTCATTAGTTTGATACATCTGTAATTCGAACAATTTTGAATGTCTCATTTATTCTTATAAAGAGGCATCATGATGCATCTTAGACATGTATTTTCAAGTCTTTAAGCTCGTGATTTACTGGAATGCATTTTTTTTAATTTATTAACATATTAAGCTTATTTTTACTTTGTTATGCATTTTTTTATAAATCAACATGTACAAAAAATTGAGTTTTGAGTACTTAAATGTAATGCCTCTACTCTTTAGTATGAATCAAGCATAAATGCTTTCTTTATTAAAATGTTTGAATGCTAGTCCCCTACTTTGACCAAAATTTTAAAAAGTATATTTTGTAAACATGTCTCATCTTTTCTTCTATTTAATCGGGACTAAATTAATACACATCAAAGCATGCATGAACAAAGATGATCATAACATGCAATATTCAAGTATTTTATTCCCCAATCATTATGGTAAGTAAAAAGTGATCACAGATTCACTGTTTACTCTCTTATCCTTCTCAATTGAATGACACATATCTCACCTGATTTTGAAAATAGTATGTTACATCTAGTCCCTTTAGTTAAATTTTATTCAAAACTTTAGATTTTGTGGACAGTTACCCAATATTGTGCTTACATATCCATATTTACTTGGCTCCTTACAGATTTAGAGTTTAAAAAGAGAGAGTTATATAACAACTTGGATGTTTAAACCATGATGTTAGCCTTGAAAACGCCTCAATACGCCTCACGTTTTTTAAAACCTTGGAAATACTGCTTCTGTCTAATCTCTATAAACTTCTGAGTAACAAACACATGTCCTTCCCCATCCTTAATGCATCTCACCTGAGAAAGGTCTTTGGTATTTATTTCTCTTGTTTTGGTCAATCTAAATATATCCTTTTGGCCCTCCTTAAAGTCGAGATTTGTGTACAACACTTTTTAAGCTTTTGACTTACCTTCGCTTACAGCCTTCTTTGCTTCCTTCTTCACTATTTTGTAGTTTTTGACGGTTTCCTCTGTTATATCCTTATGCATAGCTGATACCCATTCATCACTCTTTATTCTTTTATTTTAGCTACAAAACCTATGCAAAACACATTGTATATTCATGTAAATAGCAATAATTATCAAATTGCATGCATCTTGTAAATATGCATATTTAGCATGTTTTTGTGCATAAATAAAAGAATAAAGAAATAAAAGAAAAAGAGAGAAATATTTAAAATAAATATTGAGTGACCTAATCCCAAGGGAGGGCTCAGCATGGGCCTGACCGCAAAAGAACCAAAGTAGAGGGAGATAGGGTCAATTTCACATGTGTACATATACCTATGTATATAAATAAAAAGTATTTTCCTCTTAATAAAATAAAAATGTGTGATTATTTATTTGTACATATTTGTAAATACAAAATTAAAATAAAAATGAAAAAAATAAAAGAAAAATAAAAAGAAATAAAATTCCCTTCTTCATTGTACATAGACCATGTGTATAAAACCACATATCTATTTATTTTCCTCTTGTAAATAAATAATTAAAATCCCATAAAAATATTTACAAATTCCACATTTCATGGTGTAAATAAATAAAATAAAAATTAGAAAAATAAAAATAAAATAAAAATAAATAAAATAAAAACCCAAACACAACTTGTATATATACCATGTATATATGAGATAAAAGTATTTATTTCACCCTTGTAAATAATTAATAAAAATAAAATAAAAATACCTTGGTATTATAAATTTTATTATATAAATAAATAAAATATAAAATTGGAATAAATTGTATAAAAATAAATAATTAAAAATCAAAAATCAAAAATACATTTGTATATACATGTATATAATAACAATATTTTGTAAATACCTAAATTATATTTCAAAAAAATAAATAAAAATCATTAAAAATTATTTGAAAATAAATAAACATTTTTCATGTTTTAACTTTTTCGAAATTCTATCATTTATTATTTTTTATTTAATTTCCAAATAATTATTGAATGATGGATTCCTATTGTTCCATGGGGGATGTTGACCCCCGGTCAACTCTCCCCCGCGGACCCCCTCCTTGCGGATCCGAGCGACCGACCCGATTTCTCCTCTTTTTCCCCGCTCGATCCGATCATCAATTCCTCAAACCCCGGGCTCCAATTGTTCCCTGTAGATCCGAGACCTTCGCCCGAGCTTTTGCCTAGGGGTCCGTGCTTCACCAAGCTGGACCCGCTACCTTCTTCTCGGACCTACAGGACTATTTAGCTGAACCTCCGGCCGCCAATTCACGCCATCTTTGGCCTTCCCCCTCGACGCCATTGACATCCTCTTCCTCGCCAGAGTGACAGCAGCACGTAGGAGGGTAGCAGCGAGGCCCGGACAGTCGGGAACCACTGATCCGGCGATGACCATCGCCGTGCGCCGCCGCGAGGTGCGCCAAGCCTCGGGAAGCGATGAACCCTTGAGGCCATGACCCCGGAGCTCTGCCAGCTCGAGCACAGTCGACTTCAGCCATCCATTAGGTCAGATCGTCCTTAGTTTAGCTCAATTTCAAGTTTCCCCCAAATCGCTCCGCCGGCTTCGCCGGCTAATTCACTCCACTCCGACCACCCATTTGACCACCCGACCCGACCACCACCTTCGCCAGACCTCTCTCCACCTTATTCACCCATCCCCCCCCCTTACTCGACCCGGAGCAGGTACTTTGATCTCCACCGCCGTCGCCTCGTCGGAGGTCGCCCATCCGACTCACCCACACACCCATTTCACCCCTTACAGGGTCGAGGCACTTTGCCCTCGACCCAACGTGCTTTCTGTGTTGTTTTTCAGGTCAAAGGGACCTCATCTGGAGGTCTACAGCTCGAGCACAGGAGGTCAGCTCCACCTTCGTCGCCGGAGCTCCTCGGAGCTTCCCGGCGTCATCGGAGGAGCTCAGTAGCTGCGAAACACCTTGGCGAAGCTCTTCCACACCTCGGCAGCCCAGGAGGATGTTTCCACCGCGTGCGTTGGGCCGGCGAAGTTCGCCGGCAAGTAGTTCTTGGATACCCTCCAGACGCCATCCGATCAAGTCTCTCGCGCCAGATTTGATCAGAGCCATCCATTTGCGAGGAGCCTACGCCGTTTGGTCTATCAGAGGCCTGATCTGGACCATCCACTCAGACGAAGAGGCACCATATATTCAGCGCCGTCTGATCTCCACGTTTCCTCTTCAACGCCGTCGATCCAGCGAGGGTTTAGCCACAGCCTCCCACCGTCGGATTCCTCCACGTGGCAAGCTCTGCGCCCTCTAATAATAAGGGGTAATTTATACTTAGGCCCCTCTGTTTCTTCTATTTACTTCTTAGTCCTGTAAATATTTTATTACGTTGTTTTTATTTTGGTAATTTTGCATAGTGAACCTCTATCTTTTATGTATTTGCATTATAGTCCCTGTGTGTGTTGACCACTTGCATCGACACGTGAGGATCTGGGTCATTTGCATATTTCATCATGTATTCCTTGCATGTTATTGTTTGATACTTTTTAAATAGGAATTGCAAATATACCCCTCTGAGTGTGAACCACGTGCCTAGCGCATGTTTTGTGGGATTTTTGCATGATTGGATCCTGAGTTTTGTACACGTGTTACTGTTTGGTCCCCAAAGATTGTTTTCTTACGTTTAGATCCCTGTGCATTGTGAGCCTCTATTTTAATTTAATAAAATAGCAAATCAAGTCCAAATTGCGTGAAAATTGGACACGTGGCTCCTGCCACTGTGTAAAATTTTCACCAAAATTTGGTACATTTTTTAGGCTTTTTGTTATTTTTAAAAATTCAAAAATCGTTGTTTTTGTGTCTGTCCAGATTAGAAAATCATAAAAAAATATAAAAACTCCTTTAAAAATTCCAAAAAAAAATAAGTTTTGTTTGTTTTTGTGTCTTTGATTTTCTATGCATTATTTGCGATTTTTGGACTTATAAAAACCTTAAAAATTAAAAAACCCTTAAAAACTCATAAAAATTCTAGAAAAATTATAGAAAATCCAAAAAATCACAAATTCTTTTTCTGAATTTTCTTTGTTGTTTGTAGTTTTCATAAAAATTACCTTCAAGCTTTGATCAATTTGATCTTTTAAATTGATCTTCCAAGCCTGACTGGACAGCAGCTTCTTGTTTTGGCCTTCTTTGATTTTTAGAAAATTCTATAAAAATCAGAAAAATCTCAAAAGTTAACCAAAAACATTAAAAAAGCTAAAAGCATAAAAATATTTTTGTTTGAATTTTTGGCTCCTTTTATAGTGTTTAAATAATTGGTTGAGCTTGTCTTGTATTTGCTTTTTCCTACTTTCGTCCATTATTAAAAATCCAAATTAAAATAAAAATAATTAAAAACCACCAAAAATACATTTTCTTCTCTTATTTTTGATTTGACTACTTCGTAGGCCGCGAGACCAATTCGTGCTCCCTGTGTCCGACCCTGGGTGCTACACCACGCTAATCTCATAGCCAGGACCACTATTTTTATTTGATTGCTTTATCTTGTTGTTTGGTGGTCTGCTCTTTATTTTTCTTGATTGACTGATTTATCTCTGAGATCCGGGTCGCAACGACCCTAGTTCTATTATATTCACCCGAGTCTTGGTGAAAATTCCGGTCATCAATAGCTTTAGAGCATGCTCTTTTAATTTTGAGCTTGTCTAGCACCCATACAATCCACCACCAAGCTTCTCTTTGAGTAAACAAATCATAAGCCATTTGAATAAAAAGTTTTTGTATTTTTACATCAATATATATAGTTTGGATTCAAAATGTATTATCATAGCTAACGTTTGCCAAGTGATGGGAACATGAGGAGAAATTCCTACCAAAAGCACAATCACACCTTTGAAAACTTTTCCTTGTCAAGTTTTGCGTATATTTACCCATCTCACCATTGAACTTTCTTATCAACTCCAGAATTCATAAAACTCAAAGTATGACGATGAAGTCAAATGAACAAAATAGTAATTTTAGTTGTGATTAGATCAACCTTACCTGGTTGACACCCCTTCATTTATCATCTCATCATTGATTTGAACTTTCATATTTTGATCTTGGATCCCCTCCTTGCTAAGAAGACTATTGGATTTACTCATCTATAAATAAAGTTGAGAAAATCTCATGTGCATATAAGAACTTTATGAAAAAAAACACTCATATACTTAATGCTGTACATATATAGAAAGAGTATATGCAAACTTACCCTCTCCACTTTCAGAATATGGCCTTCATAATCATCTACGGAGGCATCGCTTCCTTCTTCACAAAGCGAAACTTCTATCGTGTTCAGTTTGCGCAGCAAATCATCATGGTCTCCTCTTTTTACATCAAGATTCGCTAGCTTCATCAATATAAAAACTTCGACGTCAACATCTGGTATAATGAGAAAAGAAAGAAAAGTGTAGTTCGCCTACAGAGAAGGTAGAATCATGTATTTCTTCACCTAGCGATGAAAACATATCGGGATACGAATTCTCATTCAAATAATTGTTGATCATTATGTATTCATATGCTAATATGAATATATTGTGATAACATTCCATCACAGCAGTAACACTCACTCAAAAGTCTATGTGTTGATTTGGATATTTGAATATAATGTATGCATTACAGTGTACAAGAACTAAATTTCTAAAAGCAATAAATTAAACATCAAATACATTGCACATGATGTTCACACTCTATCGTCACCAAAGTCCACCTGGCTTCAACATCTACTTAACAAAAAAGGTTAGATAGTATTACAGTATTAAACAATTTATTCGTATTTATTCTATTTTAATATATATATATATATTCATTTAAATCACTTCATACTTGACAACGATTAAAATCTTTTTTTGAATTCGATCTTTATTTGATTCTTTCAGTCTAGATGAATATAATCCATTGATTCCAAATAACTAAGAATAAAGCGTCCCAAATTCATATCTAATTTACATCCGTACCCGTTTCTCGATAGAGATGAAGAGGAGGTGGATATCAAAATTACCCATATCAGAACCTCATCTGATCGTGTATCATACATATGTAACGTACTGCAAGGGAAACCCCAGCATAGTTTTTCTTTGAGCCAATGAAATGTAGTGTTATATATGTATCATCCTATAAGATACATAATAGCGGCAATTAAGGGAGAGCAATGGGGAATTTATTATATAGACGCGTAGGAGACAAACAAAGTTTCCATTTAATTAACATCATGAAGAGAGATACTCAAATAAAAAAACTCATATGAGAAGAAAAGGCTTCCAGAATGGCAAAGAATGAGCAATCTTACCAAAGAAGGTTCGAGATTTTGTGGAAGAAGCTTCTGTTCCTCCTCTTCCGACAACTTTACCAAAGAAGTGCTGACTGAGCTCTTTTCCAAACACGAATCCTTTCTGCCAATTAACAGCAATAATCCATATGTAAGCTAGATGTATATCAGAAGGGATATTGATATCTAAAGATCTTTATACTTTACTACAACAAAATGGGTCTACAGTGATGTTTTTTTTAAAATTTAAACCGTCAGTCGTGAGTTTTCAAATATATAACGACCATGTTATTTGTTGCTAAAATATTTTTACTCAAAATTACTGATGAATGGCATATTAGTTGTTGTATTATCAGCAACGATATATATATATAGCAATGTTTATTCGTTGCTATTTTTCAAAATTTTAGCCAATTGTCCCTAATTTTTTTAGTTAAAAGTTAGCGACGATTAACTAAAATTTTGAAAGACAGAAATAGATAAGCTTTGTTACATGCATCGGCAATAATAATATAGCAAGGAGTATGACTTCCATCATTAATTTCAAAGATAGAAACTAATTTCAACATGAATAATATTGTCATTATATATTTAACAATAAAAGATATAGTGATGGATTTTAAAAAACGTTTCTACGTACTCTTTTTGTTCTAGTGCTTGACAAATATCAATATCTTATAGGAGTGCATTTTAAATAACCAATTGAATAAAACTGAAGAAATCTATATCCCATTGATTTCAAGCATCACAATGGACTCATAATGAAGTGGATATGAGATATATACACCAACTAAAAAACATTCATAAAAACTTCTAGTTGTCTATAGAAAATTACTAGTCATGGATTGAAAAATATCCAAGATTTTATTAGGGAAATCTCAAATAATAGGGAGAACTAATGGGAGTTCTATATATCTCTTGAATACATACATAAAATCCAATCTATAAAACATTTTGCTTATAACTCTAGAATATCATAATTGTAGAAGAATATAATATTAGTAATTATCATTCTTCTCTAATTATTTTTGAGAGAAAGATCAAATCAATGGCATTTCACGATTTAATATTACTCCTTCTGATCAATTGCAGTTGTCATCAAATGGCTTTAAAATCATGAAATATTTTGCAATTGTTGGACATGTGAGACTATAGTAAGTCATTATGCAATAAAAGTTATTGCAAACCATTCCTTTATTTGAAACAAAGTATAAATAAGTTTACATTTATTGGCTCTTTTATACAATTAGATCAACCTACAATAACCACTTGATATATAAAGTTGTTGATCTAAAGTTAGATCATAAAGACTGGTGCAAGGTAGTTGGTCCAAAGAGTTCGACTGAGGATACAACCGACATCGTCAAGTGATTAAAGATCTCTAATCTGAGAATGACATTACTTATTCTAAAGAATGACATTCGACTTGCCTCTTGATGTAGATCCTCAATATAGGAATATAGATCCAAAGTTGTAAGATAAGTAAGGTCAAAATGTTAACTAAAAGTCAAAGTATTGACCAAAAGTCAAAATATTGATCAAGACAGTCAAATTGTTGACCAAAAAGTCAAAATTTTTACTTCGCCAAAAAATTGAGATGAGAAGATCTAGATAACTCAAGATCTTAGGAACATCAGTTACTTTTCAGTTACTTTTCTACCACATTGGCAAAGTATATGGCATTGACAAATGGTGCAAATGAAGGTATTTGGCAAAGGAGCTTTGTTGGAGATCTTGATCTGCAACAAGATCAGGCTCTTATATATTGCGACAGTCTCAACGCAATATGTTAGCCCAGGATCAAGTGCATCATAAGAGGACCAAACACACCGATATCAAATATCACTTTATTCGTTCTAAGAATTGAATCAAGATGAATAAGGTTAAGACAACAGATAATCTAGCTGATATACTAACAAAGACAGTTCATGAGAGAGTTCAAGCAGTGTTTGAACTTGCTTAACGACGACAGTTGGCAGTAGCCCCAAAGAGGGGCTAGTGGTGGCACGACGAAGCTTGGCAAAGCTTCTCGAAGGATTCAATTTAAAATTGAGATTGTTGATAAGCCTTGGATCATAACTATCTTTTCTGATGAACCAAGCTTAAAAACCATCGTCTGCCCTCCCCCCTACCACACTATAAATTTTTATTAACGATTCCTTTCCTATTTGGGTATTCGAATCATTTTGATCACAACATTTTCCAAAATATCCATGAAGAACATGGAGTTTTATATTATTTTTATGAGCACGTGACAGGGTAATCATGATATGACATAATTAACATTATGAACAAATCATAGTGCAAGATTCTAAATGAAAGAAAATCATGGGTGACACAAGCAACTTTCATGATCTTGTCAAGAGTATTCTTACATTGATTCCTTCTCATTACTGGTCATTTTGATTGGATAAGCAGGTTTTGAATATGTAGGTGATGCTCGTCTTCTATTTGGCTTCGAATTACTTTCCTCGACAGTTCCAAATTCTGAGTGCATGTCTTCAGTTTTTAATGATTTCATCCATGAAGATTCCCCTCTTATCAGATCACTTGTCAAAATTTTTCTCGAATGTACAGGTGTCTGCTGCGACGGAACATCAACGGGATCTTGAACTTGGAGGCTACGAATGAGCTATGAACATCCAAAAAAAAAGAGCAATTACTTACATAGTATATTTATCACAATGTACCATTTGCAGACATGGCAGATGTCATATCTATTTACCAATCTCGAATGTTCCAATTTATTGCCATATACATCTTGTGATTCATCGTCCCCTTCCCCATAAAGCCACTCTTCTATCTCCTTCAGCTTTTCGGAAACAAAAAATCATAAGCTTCAGGTGTGGATCTTGCATTCCTCTCGAAGAATATTAGCAAGAAATATTAACTACTTGATAACAGTGAAATCAACAAGTAGGTTATTTTTTGTGCTTTTATATCTTCTTACCTCTTTGCGCACTTCAGTTGCATGTGGTTTCAAATCATTCATTTCGTCTTTTGCTCTCTCATGACTCCTGTCCTGATTCTGTAACTCCTTTTCCTGTGATGTTGACTTTGACAGGTAGTTGATGTCGATCTTTCTGAAGGTACACAAGGCAACTCTCCTCCCCAATCTGCTGATGTTTTCCTGCAGGCATTGCATCATTATTCCAGAAATTTAGCAGTAAAAAACTATGATAAAAAAATCTATCGAGTTCGCACTGTGACAGTGAAACAAATTTCTCTGTCAGGACTCAGTATGTTCTTGTCATCTCTCTTCACTTTTTTTTCTCTAATGGCATCCTATTTGACATTGCATAGCATGCAACTTCCTTGCATGATTCTTGTGCAAACGAGCCCTTTTTATAGACATAAGCATAGCATGAGGTTAATTAATTTTTAGTTTACACAGAGCAGTTTCATCATTGTACTGTGGGTGACGAGCTTTAATTGTGGTGATGAGATGCTTTCTGATCTTACAATCAAAATGCTGATCAATTGGTAGATAGAAGTAACTGCACTCCCAAATATAGGGAGGGCGCGGTTCCAGGTTTCAATTTGACTGGCATGACGGTGTTATCTTAGGTCTTCGGACCATTAGCAAGGAAACTGGCTTTGACTAACTTGTTCGGTTCGTTTCGATCGAAAGTATTGGCAATCAATTAAAATGTTTAAGCTTAATTAGTTGAATAATAATCTCTCACTCTTATAACCAACTCTCAAACTTCTTAAGTTTTAGATGCGGTTCTGTTTCGGGAAGCTGCAATCTTCCCCACTTATATCCAAAGTCTTCATCACAACATGACACATCATTTATTCCCAGTACCTTGCAATGTGAGATTTAATCCAAAAATACTTTCCATACCACAGGAACTCAACCACAAAGGCCACGAGAAGAAAAGGAATGCGAGACTTTGATTTGCTCACCTTGGTAGAAGGGTCTTCAGGTGAAGTCATAAGCATCTCGCAGAGAAGCGCGCATCCACATGCGACGCATTCGCTCCCATTCAGCGTCCTGCTCAGGTCCCTTTCAAAAAGTCTAGTTAGGATCCTCGAAATCGCTGGGATCCGAGAGCCAGAACCAACCAATTCCACCGAATCGATTCGACAATTCGCATCCACATGATATTTTTCCAAAACTTTACTAAAGACGATTCCAATTTTACGGAGCACACACTCAGAAAGCTCCTCAAACTTGTCCCTGGTAATGACCCCACTGGCATACTCAATCCCTTCCGGCATCAAGTAATCTATGCTCACATCCGCCTCGCTGTTCGCACTCAACACTCGCTTCACCTCCTCGCACGCCGTTCGCAGCCGCACGCACGCCTTCACATTAGACTGAATGTCTATCCCGTACTGATTCTCGAAGACGCCCACGAAGTGTTGGAATATGACCTCGTCGAAGTCCCTTCCTCCAGCATCATAACACACGGCCTCCCCGAGAATCTCCACGTCCTTATCTCGGAATCGCGCCACGGTGATCTGCGTGTCGCAAAGGCCGATATCTACGAATGCGACCACGGAATGGGCATCATCGTTGGACCTGTGGGATGCGTATGCCAGAGCAGTGGCGACACCTTCGTGGAGCAGTCCAAGTGGATTCCACCCAGCGATCAGCGCGGCGTGCCAGTACGCATCCTTCTGCTCATCTCTGAAGTACGAGGGCACTCCGATCACACAGTTGGACATCGGGGAATCCTTCGTGTGTTGTGACGTCCGTTTGAGTTGGGCAAAGAGCATCGCGAGCATCTCCACCGCTGTGAAGATGCGGTCCTCGTTCAGGTAATGGACCTTCACGGAAACCCTCTCATCCTCGCTTTTGACGGTCTCGTACGGGAGGAGAAGGCGCTCTTTCTGGTCGGTTTCCCATTCAGAGCGGAGTCCGACGAGGCGTTTGAGCAGGGAAATGGTAGACTCGGGTTTGGTCGTGACGTAGGACGCCGCCTCAGTGCCGAAGAGGCGGTGGTTGTCGGCGAAGTGGACCACTGTTGGGGTCTCGCGCTTCGAGTCCTGGTTGAGGACGGCATCGGTGACGCCGGCGGTGGAGACAGCGACGACGCATTTGCTGCTGCCGATGTCGAGACCCGCCGCTGCCTTCATCCCGATTGTGGAGAAGGGCGCTCAGAGTTTCCTCTGCTCTTTCTTCAGCAGAAGGAGTGAGGGACGACCTACTTCACGCTGGTTGGCATTGAAGTCAGTCTTGGGCATTTCTTAAAAGAACCCTTTCAACTATTGCATTCAGCATTTTCTGCATTAATATGCTAGTACGTTATTTAATCCATGCCCTTACAAGGTCTGGTATTTCTTAAAAGAACCCTCTCGTGACTTTTAAGGGCATGTTGGAGTGATCGCCTCCAAAAAGGTTACTCAGATGAGTAACCCTTCTTAAGGGCATGTTAGTTGCACCCTAAATTTGATATAGTTGTTATATTAATTATTTTTATTACTATAATATATTTTTATGACAATTTTTAATTTGAAGTTGATTAAAATATATTATAATACACTAGCAACGTAGCTTATTACCTGCTTGTCTCGTGTTTCGGTGTAAACTTTTCTATTGTTAGTCAATATCAATTAATGGCACGAATAAAAAAGTATAATAGAGAAAATATGGGATTCATACTGCAAATCCAATCCAAGAAGCATGATTGGAATTGAGGATTATCTAACAACAAATTGGGAATATATTATGGGTATCGGGTAAATTGGCAACCAAACAACTAAGGTAGTTTGTTCATTACTACTTTAAAACAACCGTCATAATCTTTACTTAATGTACTCCAAATGAGGGGTTGATACTCAATATAAGCCTTTGCAAGAGGCATCAATCTTCTTGGACGTGTATCCAAATATAATTTAATTTATAGTATTTTGTTGTCTTTATGTATGATTAATGAAAAAAATACCATGAGTCGTGGGTATCAAAATATCCCAATGCTACGTTTCTTGATTTTCAAAAACATGGAATGAAAAAAAGTAAACTACCTACAAGTCTCTGAACTATACATTTAATTTCAATGTCGCACCTCAACTTTAAAAAGAAAAATGTGTTACCCGATATTTAAGATTTGTTTCAAGATAATTCATGATTATAGAAATTTTGTCTTTCGAACCTTCTATCACATAGTTTAAAATCAATTTGAGAGAATTCATGACCACTTTGCTAGCAACGTCAAGAAAAAGTATTTTCATAAACAATGTCTAGAGTTTCTAATATTACATTGATGCCACTACAAGAAAATTGACCTTAAGATTTAAAAAGTCAATATTTATCAACACATCTTCTATGGTTAAATATATAGCAATGAATATTATCCATTACTTTTTTTTAAATCCGCAACAAATAGTGATATTTGTTGATATGTTCCTCGCAATGAATCATATAATTAACAGACCTTTCACAACGAATATGGCGTTCGTTGCTATAAGTACAAAAAAATTATTTGACACAAATAATATTCATTATTCTACCTCTGCCGTCAGAAGATATGATAACGTTTCAAATTATTCGTTGTTTTAGGTCAATGTTCTTGTAGTGCATCATTATATATTTTTGTTTAATAATATTATTATGTTAGTATAGTGTTTAATGGTGCAAGATGGCCGGATACAAATGCATATATATTGATCTTACCATATCTATTTTCAATATCATGCACAAATGTATATACACACGTACATCAGACAGATATGAAACATGTGGCGTAACATAGCATTTTTGTCTTATTCTCGAAAACTTAAACCTTACCAAATATTAAACTTGAAAAATCCATGTATTACTTGATTTAAAGTTACATGCTAAAAATTAGTGTTATTAAACCCACAATCCTGAGTAACTAGTAACTCCGTAACTACAATCATAATCTCGTGTGACCGTCAATTACATCTGGAATCTTGAATAATACTTAATTCTTACATGGTATGACTCTTTGTTAACACTCATCCGTTTCTCCGTTAACTTTGGTGGAATCCGTTAAATGTGGATCATTTTCACCCTTTAGGTTCAGGAAAATTACAAATGATGTGACTCCCCTTCCTTCTCTTATTCTTCCTTCTCTTCCATAGGAACTCGTCATTGTCGGGGAGGAAGAGGGGGATGGCGGAGGACCCAGATGAGGAGGAGGTCGGGGTGGCCGCCTCGCGGTCTACTACCACTGCATGCTGCTCTGCACGGGCAGCTAGTACAAGGAGATCCAGCGGATGGGGGAGAGCTTCACCGTGCGCCACTTCTTCGGTGACATCGAGTCCCTCGTGCCGGAGATATCGCTGCTCTCGTCGCTCGCGCACCTGAACGTGATGCACTTCATGTGCTCCTTCTCCAAGGAGGAGAGGAAGGAGTGCTTCCTCATGATGGATCTCATGACCAGGGACCTTGGTAACTACATGAGGGAGATCAGCAACCCACGCCACAAGATCCCGTTCCTGTTGCCAGTTGCGACTGTCATAATGCTCCAGATCGGGAGTGGCATGGTGTATCTCCATTCCAGGAAGATCTACCATGGGAATTTGAATCCTTCCAACATTCTAGTGAGGCAGAGGAGCTTTAGTTCAGATGGGTACCTCCAGGTGAAGATCAGTGGCTTCGGACGGTTGATGAGGACCGTCGGCAGCAGGCGTGCGAGTCCAGGTACTTGAGAAGGCGGACGTGTACAGCTTCGCCATGATATGCTTCGAGATGCTCACCAGAAAGATGTCATTTGAAGACGGGCATATGCAGGAGGAGAAGATGAGCAGCACGTGAGGGCCGGCGAGAGGCCGTTATTCCCGTTCCCGTCGCCCAAGTACTTCACCAGCCTCACCAAGAGTTGCTGGCAGGCCGATCCGGTGCATCACCCCAATTTCATGTCAATTTGCCGCATCTTGCACTACATCAAACACTTCTTGCTACTGAATCCCAACCACAACTAACCCGATCCCTCGATACTGGTTGTCGATTACTTCGAATAGGAAGCTACTTCTCCTAGAAGTTCACCGCCGATGGATTGCCGCCCGTCACGCAGGTCCCATTCCAGTTGTTTGCTTTCAGGGTGATGGAGAGGGAGGAGATCATCCTCGGTTACAAGGATAGGAGCTGGGAGTCCAGAAACGAGGGGTCCTCAATCTATGGGAATGACAACCCACTCCTCCTCCCAGATGATCCTGTCCTTTCACCTACTCGATCGCCTCCACGACCGTCCACTAAATCTACCAAGAAATTGCAGGTGAAGAAGTTTTCTAATGGGAGATTCATCTGATAACCAGGTTAATATCCACGGAATTATAAGCTTACGCAACGAATCAGAGTCACTCTTCCGTGTACGTTCATGTTCGATGGGTAACCTCAATGATCCTCCTTCTTGCCAAGTAGAAAATGCATGTGTTATTGACTTCTAATCTCCTTATTGATATTTGATTTGATATTGTTTATTTCTTTTGGTATGATTTTCAGTAGTTTGCTAATTACATTAGAATATATTTTCTAAATACAATGGATACTTCCTAATGGCTTATTATACTTGTTCTCTGATAATGACCAGTCCCATATAAAGTTTTCATAAAGGACCAAGAACCTGGGAAAATATACATGATCATTTAAAAAGATAGCTGTGCAAGTTTTTTTAGATATATCTTTTTATTTTTTCTTTCCTTACCACCTTTATGATTTCATCCTCCTGGATATCATCTATTTATTACTGATTACGTGTTAGATCTTAAACATTTAATTTATCCTTTTCATTCCAACATTTTTCTTTGATGTTTCGATGCAGGTTCATCTGTTCTTCCTGCATGTGGAGCACTTGAATATGAGGAAGCAGGTTGTTCCTTATACAAACAAGATTGTACATCTACAAGCACTATCTTATTTTTTTGTTGAAAAGTCTAAATCATAATTAACTTGAGTGTTGGACATAACTATATATGGTTTCCCATGACTCAGCAAGAAATTTGTAGGATACTGATTCTTTGCCAAAGCTAAAAATTTAGTCCAATGTGTGCTCAATTCGCATCTGCTTTAGGATTTACTCGTTGCATCACTCTGGACATTGTATTTTTTTTACATTTGATTACATATGATCTTTTAGACTTGCGACATCAACTTCTACATATTCTTATTTCTTTCCTATTTGATTTCATAGCTTTTTTTAACTGAATATCAAAGTGTAAGAATGGGGATTTGGTAACCCTCATCTTCATGAATAGACATGGTTAGATGAGGGTTGTTGCGCACATGAAGTAGGTTGTGTAGCTGGGGGAGGCTTGTTACTTTCACAACAGTAGACAACAGGTTAGCTACCAGTTGTTGGGATTTAGTTCTTATCCGTATCGAGATACTAGATTTTTGGATTTATTCCAAGCCTCATTTTCATTGTGGTCGGAACTTAGCACCTAATCAACCATATTGTTTCAAACAATCGAGATGCGAAAAACTCCTTTAACCATAATATAAATACGATTAAGTTGCACATTCTTAATATTTCTTTTTCAGGGCCATTCTAAATGGTTCGCATTGCTTCTCATTCACATTTTTTTTCATCGGTTCATGTTTTTAAGATATGTGGGATCTAAATATACTGTCATCTTTGCCATCTTTCGGAGCTTGTTTTTCATTTTGAATTTGGTATGTTCATTTATCCACATGTTACTCATTCTGAGAATGAAATTTAAATAGTTTTTATGGCACATCTCCCTTTGACATGAACCTAACTCTTTTATGAACATTCACTCTCATGTTTACTGATATTTGTTTCATTATGGGTCTTTGCCTATGTATAATTTATAATCATGCAACCAAAAACACAAATTGTAATTATTAGTGGAGATTCATTACTCCATAGAAGTAATTTTCCTCTCTCAAGTATTATAATATTGCAACATCCATTTGACTATTTGATTGTTTCCTTAATAAACCATCAACAGTTGTAATAACTCTATGTTCATTCTTGATACCATTCCACCTCTATTCACGTTCCATTTTGTTTGTATAGACTTTATATGTAGATTGTTTTTACTAAATAATTTTATTACCTATTCTCTAGAAATGGACAAACATGGTTGTTGGTGATAGTACCACTTCCACGTCCAGCAGCTGTTGATCAGTTGAGATCGAACGGTCCCGAGTTGGCACCTCCCCGTCGCTTAAGATCTGCAGCACGTGAATTGTTGGGCTCCTGATTTTTTGGGCTTTATTGCGAAAGAACCCAAAAATTTTTGTAACTCTAAATAGGTCCTTGGAAGGGTGAAACACGTGCACTTGCACGTGCTTGTGGGTGTTTTTTCGTGAAGGCTCCCCACTGTTTTCCATATTTTACACGTGCCTCATATTTTCAGTATATTACTACTATTACCATGTCTATTGTTTATAAATATAAGGGATATTTACATCTATAACTCTAAGTAATTGTGTAATTACCCAAAGAACCCTCGGTAATCACTAAATACACCCAAGATCATGTATAATCATTCCGTTTTACACCCATAACCTTTTGTTAGTTTAGTTCATTAACTCAACCAAATGGCTGAGTTAATCTAGCCCATTCGTGATCTAACGACCGAAATTAATAAAAAAAGAGAAGAGGAGGTGGCTTTGGAGCTTGCACAGGCGGTGTAGTCTTTCACGATGGAGGGTGGCGGGCAACGACGGGAGTAGACGGTCGGAGGTGCACGCAGCAGGGTCCGACCTGAGTCTTGCATGGCAGAGGTGCTGGTGAGTGGTGGTGTTGGAGCTGGGGCTACCCCGGGCGGGTGATGCACGGAGAGCTGGTGGGCTACCAGGTGCTGGAGGGGGGTATCGGAGGGCGGCGCGAGAGGGGGGGGGGGGGGGGGGGGGGCTCGGGGGGCGGCGTGGGAGGGGAGGAGCGGGAGGGCAGGGGGGACAAATGGTCGGTGCGGGAGGGGTGGGGGCGGCGGGGGGACAGGTGCTGGAGCTTGTCGAGGGGCGGGGGGTGTCGGAGGGCGGCACGGGAGGGGAGGGAGCGGGGGTGGGGGAGGCGGCGCGGGAGGGACCCCAGCTCCGCTGGACCTTGCCCGGGTGGGTGGGTGGGGCTTGGGCTTGCTGGAGGGTTGAGGGAAGGGGCTAGGGGGATCTTACGAGTGATGCGCGGGAGGGCTTCGACTGGAGCTTGCGGGCGGATGAGCGTGCAGGGGGAGCTCCATGCGCAAGCTGGAGAGGTGATCGCGGAGGGTTGGTCGTGGAACGGGTAGAGACGTAGGGTGAGCAAGAGGAAGGGATAGACCTCGGCCTCCCTCCTCTCTAGAATGACATCATGTTGTGTTGTTTGATTGAATGACATCATGTTATAAATATGAGGTGTCCTGAAGGGTAAAATTGTCAACATATAACCTTTTCCGTCAGACTTGACGGAGATTTAAGACGGAACTTGATACAGGATTATGCTATGTAAAGGTTAATCATTATTCGGGGTTTCTGGTGTAATTCGTGATTATCAAGGGTTCATAGGTTCATTATATAATTACTCAGGGTTATGGATGTAAATATCCCTAAATATAATACCTACAATATTCGTATTACATCTAACGATAAAAATATAATAAAAATCATATTAAACACGTATTAACATACTATATACCACACAATATCAGTTTTCAAAAATAAAAACTTCTACCATTTTCAATAATTCAAAAAAAAATAAAAAATACACAAACATTAAAAATACATAAAAATGGAAAAATATATTTAAAAAACTTATAAAATTTACATAGAGTATTTTCTAATATACTTTTCACATAAAAATAAAAATAAAATAAAAATTGAATATTAAAATTACTAAAAATAAAATACACATAAACTAAAAAATGATAATTAGTTCAAATAAAATCATATTTATCAACTTTATAGTAAAAATAAATTAAAAATATTTTCTTGTTGTTCACTATTTTAAAAATAAAAATACTTCACCGTTTTAAAAAAAACTTAGTTTTCAACTTTAAAAATGATCCAAAAGATATAAAAATCTTAAAAATCACTTTAAAATACGTAACAATAGGAAATAAAATCCAAAATATAAATATTACAAAATTAAAATCAAATAAAAATTATATTAATACATATATTTCTTTACTTATAGTATATAAAACACTTAAAAACAATACAAAATCCATAAAATCAACTAAATTTAGTAAAAACCAATAAAAATCAGAAAAGCATACACCTTAGCTACTTATTACCTTGGTTTCCACAATTTGTTTCCCTAAGTTCAATACTTCAGTACTTCACGCAATACACTTGAGTTTAGGAGCATAAATAAAAAATCTTTTTCTGGTAACTTCAATGGGTCACTACAACGATAGTTGTCTATCTTTTTAGACAACTTGATAGGTTGATTTTTCAGTTATCCTCTTAAATAATCCCAACAACATAGATGGTATTGCATACCAGTAGTCATGGATTTGAAATTTTCCCGTAGGAGGTGTTCATATGGGGAATAGCCCCAAAAATAAGGATGTTATTCTTCTCTCGTCCCCTGTCCTTCCTCGTACAATTATTCCCACTTGTGCATCTCTCTCTACATTTATTCCACACTTATTCCCATCTTTATTCCACCTTATTCCTATCCTTCAAGACGAATAGGAATAATGTTTTGTTCTCGCTTATTCTTCATCCTTATTCGTGCTTATTCCCGAAACGAACACACCTATAGAGTTTGGAGAGTAACGAAAGCATGGTCGGCTTAATCCTAAAGTTGAAAACATTATGTGGAATTTGAACACAAGGACCAAGGGTATGCTTAATAGGGTTATAATTGCTTTGAGCCTTTCCTGTATCGACATCATATGCTTGAGTTGTGCCATGACATGCCCAAATGGATCTTTAAGATTTAGGAGAATTCCCCCATTCTTAAATATGTTGGAAGAGTGGAGAGGTTATGAAGACGTAGACGAAAGAAATCAAGTGGATGGAGGAATGAGGAAAACAGGTTGAGTGAACTTGGAAAATACAAAGAATTGTGAAGGTTTGGAGTTTCTTTTCAACTTGGGACACAAACTGATCCAAGGGAAATTCGAGGGAAAACAAAAGAGATTTTCTCTCTTGTGAGCATGCCTTAAACGTTTAATCAAACTCAATTACAAACCTAGAGTTCATATGCATTTCAATGAGGTCATAATGTCTCGTCCTTTTCTTTTTTAAGTTTTTAGCTAAGCACTCAATGAGACAATAATGACTAAGTCAATTAACTTCATTCTCGACATTTTTCATGTTTTGTGGCCTAAACGGATATCCCTCCTCATCCTTTCATATTGTTGGTTATTCGTACATTTCAACCTAGAGTGATGGCTATCTTTGGTGAGACGACACTGATAATTATGTAAGAAATCCACCATGTAGGTTATTTGTTTCCATTCTCATTGTTTTGAATTATAAAATTTGTTTGTTTCATTTATCTAATATGATCTCATCTTGTATGCTTCAACATATAATGTTAATCATTGTTTCAATTTTTATCAATAATGTGATATTTATTTTATATATCCCATGTATTTATTTTTGTTTAAATATTTTGGTCACAAGAAGAAATAGCAAAATTTTATTGCACAAGACAAGGTAACCATCAAAACAAGATATGTATATGAATGATATATTATTTGGTGGGTATTTTCCTTGATCTTAGAGATTTTTCTCTTATCGTTGTTATCTATTTTTTAAAAAAAAATTGTAAAAAATATTTAAAAATTTTATTATTTAAAGCATTACGTAAAATAATCTGCATGAATTTTAAAGCATCAATTAGCATTTCATGTTCGAAATAAAATAAATTGATTTTAAATAAAATCAAAATAAAATAGAGTTGGATTCAAATTAACAATTTTATTTCAAATTCAATTCAAGTTCTAATTGAAAGCTTTTAGAAGAATTGAATCTAAATATAGATGGATTCAAATATTCGATCAGGTAGCGTTGCATATAACATTCATACTTAAAAAATTTTTAAAATCTTGCCGATAATAATCCCTAACGAACTATTTCGATTATACAGATACTAAGTGATCAATCAAGGCGTAAAGTTAAATCATATCACAACTAACCCTTTCGACAACAAAAACAATATCTAAACATTACAATCCACGAGCCGACCCATCTACTGATAGGGCAAGCCCACCATGAATTTACCACTATATCCAAATACAGGCTAAAAAGGATAACATTCTTGTGCTTAGTAGCAAATTATATTTTGGATCCATCGTCAAATTAATTTATTCATTGGGAACATTCATGATTTTCCAATAAAAGAATTACGCACATATAATAACTTTTCATTCTTCTGTGCGAGACAGAGAATTTTTTTCCCTAAATTCTTCATGACCTTGTGACCCTCCTTTGGTTTATCTGGCTGATGCCTTCCTTTCTTTATGCTTCCTTGCCGTTGAACTTCTTGCGCAGAACTTGATGGTCCAGCCACAGGTATTGAATCGAATCTGTCAAGGAAACCTCATAGTTATGACGTATGACGAGTTTTACTTAGAATTAAGGATAAAAAGACATGGTTGCATTTGCATTACGTAGTTGATTCCAGCTTCAGATTCATCATCGTCCTGGAGAGTTTCCTTTCAAGAACATCTGACGATAAAGACGTGTACTTCTTGGAAACAATCTATCAACAAACAAATGGGAGTGGTTACTTTTAACAGGTGTTTGTAGCAGAAAACATGGAGAGGTACCTTTTTTAAAACTTTCATCTTAGCATCGTAATCATCTTGTGATACACCGTTCCCCTTCTCATAAAGCCATAGTTCCATCGCCTCCAACATTCTGGAAATGGTGTCCTTTGATTCAGCTGTGATGGTTCTATGCTCCTCCACCTACGTTAGCAAGAAACTATAATATTATACTGTCATTTGGCCTTCCTCTTGTTTGTTGCTGATACCATATATATACACGCACGGGAGCCGATCGTCTGATGTAGCCCTGCTGCAGCAGATTCTGCAGTAGAGGTTGGAGCCGCTCGATCTTGATCGAGCGGTTTGCACGGATTTGCATTGTAGGGTCCCACAAAAAGTACAAATCCCTGTGAACCACTCGATTAAAATCAAGCGGTTCCAGGCCCTACTGGAGAGTCTGCTGCAGCTGGTGCTGCAGCAGGATCCTCTCGCATATACGTACATACATACCTCCTTGCGGACTTGGTATATGCGTGATTCTAGATCATTCCTTCTGTGTTTGGCTTCTTCGTAACTCTTGTCCTGCTTCAACAGATCTGATTCTCTTCTTTTTAAGCTCGACAGATAGGCTGTATGCTTATTTCTGAAGGTGAACACATGGTTATTAATTCCCAACTTCATCTTTCGCTCATGTCGAAGTGTGTCAATATCCTATAAGATATGATCACCATGGAAAGTAGTGAGAAGAAAGTTCCCTAACTTATCAGATTGAATTCCAGTAATTTAGTTAGTAATCTCGACAAGGCACTCAAACCACGGATGTGAATACAGATATTGAAACTCAATTACCATTGAAGAGGATCCTCTGTTGTAGGGAGGGTTGCAGCTTTGATTTAGATTACAAAATCCAACCTTATAGATTGAATAATAGATTAATGTTCCACATATCCTCCAAATTTCGTTTAAATCCATAATTATTTACTATTTTATCTTAATAGTGGAAGAATCAGATCTTTTTTAAATGGAGTTTAAGTTGCTTAGATCATGACCGAATGTTTGGTCATTAAGATAAAATAGCAAAAATCTCATATTTAAATGAAATTTAAAGAGTATGCAGAGCATTAATCTAAAATTCAATCTATAAGGTTGAATTTTAGAGTCTAAATCACAAAAAAATTGAAGAGGATTACAACACCTCTACTGCAATCCTCTCTACAGCAGATGATCCTCTCTCAAATTACCATATCCTGAATTACTTACTCGGGTGTAAAACGGATGGGAATTGGATCTAGATAATATCTTAGATACTCTATGAATTATCTTAAATATACATGTATTGTTGCCTTACACAAGATAGAAGTACATCAAATGTACTTATTTCTTAACAAATAAATGTAATATGATGGGAAAAATGCATAACATTACGTTGTAAAATAAATTTACAACTATATTTTTATATGAAATATATGTACGGATGATTAAATAAAGCCGATATGATGATGAATCGGATGCAGATATATCCGTATTCGTTATTATCCCTAAAGACGTCACAATAATAAGAATCTGAGGACAGAATTGAGAATTAATCTTGATAAGAAAAATACGTTAAAGCTTACCTTTTTTTTTTGCCTGCAGAGAGGATTGTTGAAAATTTGAAAGCCCAACAATTTTGTATTCTTTTGAAGAACAAGGAATGCGAAATAAAGATGTAGAACAAGGAAATAAGAAGTTTTGTTCTATATTCCCATTCTTTCGAGTTGAGATAATAGTTTAATAAGGATGCATATTTTTATTCCTTTTTTGTTTTTTATTCTTAAATTGTGGATATTTCTTGTGGAATAAAGGATAGTTATTGTTAAGGAGGTAATGTTAACTTGAATAAATAATAATCATTGTCCAACGGAGGAGGAACACTTTGTGTGTGTGTGTGCGCGCTTGCGTGCGTGCGTGCGTGGGTGCGGTGCGGTGTGGACCCAGATTTTTTGACTAGGTGGGGCACCCACGGTTATGTAGTGGTCTTATTTGGTGCATTTTGTTATAAAAATAATTTATTGAAAATTATAGTAAATGATAAAAATTTGTATCATGCAACAGATTTCCATGTTCAACCTGATTTTAAAAAATACATGTGATTTGTACCTTTAGAATTTGTCCTGATCTTGAGCCATTATAATTAGAACCTAAACAATAAAATGATCAACTTAATTCACAATGAAATAAATATTAAAAATCATTTATTATATTATTGCTTGTAAAGTTCAGATACATCATTGAAATTAGGTATATAATTTAGGGATTTTTTACATAATTTACTCTACAAAATACCATAACTCAAGATAGAAGGCCAACAAATGCATAAAATGATAAATAATCTTATATAAAAAGTATCAGCGCCATATTTAATCTACCTCATCTATTTTCATGCTTTGGAAATAATTCACTATACATAATTATTAGTAGGATCTAATATATTTATTTCAATAAACGTGAGTATAGTGTTAGTAATATTATTTATTATATTTGTTACATTAATTATTAATAAAAAGTTTATGTTGGATATAGACCATGTAGTTAGAGAAATTTATTACGGGTTGTCTTTTTTTTTAAGTCTAAAATTCGAGGGAGACACTCAGTGGTGTTCACCCCTAATTTATTAACAAAAGAGAAGAAACAAGTACAAAGAACGGGTTGTCTTTTGAGTCCATTGTCGTTCACACATTTTATTATCTATGATTGTAGTTGAAATTGAAAGGAATGAAATCACCAATTACAAAAATAATTCGTCAAAGTAAAAATAGAATTTATTTGAAGATAATAAGAATCATTTAACGAGGGATAGGGTTAAATGTTGATTGGAAATGCGATTATGATTCCATACCTTTTGGTAATTATCAAATTAATGTTACATTCAACTAAATTAGCTAAGAAACTTTAGTGCATGCATGAGATTAAGGGCAATTGTATTAATTGAGAGAGAGGGGGATTAATTTGAGGAGAATGGATTATCGAGACGTGGATTAATGACGCCATTTAAGAATTAATGGGGGGCATTTGATTACAAGGTGAGGGGTTGTAATTGGATTAATTATAAGATATGATGGGATTTAAAATATAGAGGGGGGGGGGGCACGTGCTCTGTTTGAACAAAGTGTAGGTCCGCCCCTGGAGAGAAGGGATCCTACTCCATGGAGTAGGTAACTTACCTACTCCATTTTATTCTTTTTCAAAAATTTTTTATTTTTTTTGAACAAGTCTTCCATTGATTTTCATAACTATATCCCTCTAATATGTCATTCAAATTTCGTCAGAAACAAAGACTCCAACGACCTCCATCCAGACCGTCATTTTTTAATGGTCACATATTTGTTGTATTTTTCATGTTCTGGATGGAGGCCATATGAGTCTATGTTTCTGACGATATTTGAATGGCATATTAGAGAAATATAATTATGAAAATTCATGGAAGCATTTTCAAAAAAAATAAAAAAATTTTGAAAAAAGAAAGTGGAGTAGGTAAGTTACCTACTCTAAGATCCCTTTCCTCTCTCTCTCTCTCTCTCTATGTGTGTGTGTGGGGGGGGGGGGGACGTGCGCGCATGCACGGGTGCGCGTGTGCACACGCGTGTGCGTGTGTGCGTGTGCGTGTGTGTGTGTGGCTCCCCCGCGGCATTTCACATATTTTTTTCCTTTTTTAAAATTTCTTTCATGAATATTCATCATTATATCCATATATTATGCTATTCAAATTTCGTACGAAACAGAGACTCCTGCAGCCTTCATCCATACAATCATTTTTTAATGGTAAAAGAACTGCTAAAAATGACCTTTCTGGATGGAGGTCGTAGGAATCTTTGTTTCACGCAAAATTTGAATGACATGGTATAGTATATAATGATGAAAATCCACGGAAGAAATTTCCAAAAAAATGAGCAAAATGACGCGGCATGAGGGCAACCCCATTACACACACACACAGATATATATATATATATATATATATATATATGAAGAGTGATCCTATGAGAGCAAAAAGTTGTGAGAGAATGAGAGGGATGATTCTGGACCACATGATTCACCCAGGGGAGAGAAGATCAGGAGAGAGAAAACAGAATCATGTGGTCCAGAATCATTCCTCACATGCTCTCACAACTTTTTGCACTCATAGGATCACACCTCTCTCTCTCTCTCTCTCTCTATATATATATATATATATGTATGTATATGTATGTATGTATATGTATATATATATGTAGAGGAAGGGGATCCTACTCCATGGAGTAGGTAACTTACCTACTCCACTCTCTTTTTTTCAAAATTTTTTTATTTTTTTTGAAAAATGCTTCCGTGGATTTTCATAATTATATCCCTCTAATATGTTATTCAAATTTCGTCAGAAACAGAGATTCCTACGGCCTCCATCCACAACGCGAAAAATACAGCAAATCTGAGACCGTTAAAAAATGACTGTGTGGATGGAGGCCGTAGGAGTCTCTGTTTCTGACGAAATTTGAATGACATATTATAGGGATATAGTTATGAAAATTCATGGAAGCATTTTTCAAAAAAAAATAAAAAAATTTGAAAAAGAAGAAAATGGAGTAGGTAAGTTACCTACTCCATGGAGTAGGATCCCTTTCTCATATATGTATGTATGTGTATATATATATATGTATATGTATATATGTATATATATATATATATGTATATTAATATAAAAGTGTGTGTATATATATATATGTATATATATGTATATATAGGGTAAAATTGGGATGCCATGGGAGAGCTAACTTGGCTCCCCCGCCCATTTCGCCCTGTTTTTTTATTTTTTTTTGAAAATTTCTTCTGTGGATTATCATCAATATATCCATATTATGGTCATTAAAATTCTGTGCAAAATAGAAACTCCTACGGCCTCCATCCAGATGGGGTCATTTTTAACAATTCTATGGAAGCCGTAGGAGTCTCTGTTTCGCACGAAATTTTAATGACATAATGTAGGGATATAGCGATGAAATCCTACTTAAGAAATTTTCAAAAAAAGTAAAAAACGGACGAAATGGGGCGGGGGATCCAAGTTAGCTGACCTAGGGGGTAGCCCCATTTAACCCTATATATAGAGTCACTTCCTAGAAATAAGAGGCGTTGAGGACAAAGAAATTGTTGGAGTTACCATTTCTATCGTGTAATAATATGATTAGTATTAAGAAAAAACAAAAGCTCTTACAGGAAGGCTGGCTAGAAATTTCTTGTAAAAATACTAGCCCATGTCAGTTCATAATGAGAATATTGATATTTTGATTTCCTATATTATTAGTACTATGCACAGAATGGAGGAGCCGTGTGAGATGAAAATCTCACGTACGGTTTTGGAACAGAGTTTATTGGAATATATATATATATATAGGTTAAATGGGGTTGCCCCCTAAGGAGCTAACTTGGCTCCCCCCGCCCCCATTTCATCCAGTTTTTTATTTTTTTTTTGAAAATTTCTTCCATAGAATTTCATCACCATATCCCTGTATTATGTCATTAAAATTTCGTGCGAAACAAAGACTCATACGACCTCCATCCAGACAATCATTTTTTAACGGTAACAAAACAGAGACTTCTACGGCCTCCATCCAGACGGGGTCGTTTTTAGCAATTTTGTTCAACAACAATAACAAAAACAAAGCCTTTTCCCACAATTAAGTAGTGTCGGCTACATGGAGGCGAAGAATCCATGTAGCCGACCCTACTTAATTGTGGGAAAAGGCTTTGTTGTTGTTGTTGAACAAAATTGCTAAAAATGACCCCGTCTGGATGGAGGCCGTAGAAGTCTCTGTTTCGCACGTATTTTAATGAGATAATATAGGGATATATTGATGAAAATCCACGGAAGAAATTTTCAAAAAAAATTTAAAAAACCAGGTGAAATGTGGTCGATGGAGCCAAGTTAGCTCCTCCCATGGGGGCGGTCTCATTTTACTCATATATATATATATATATATATATATAGAGAGAGAGAGAGAGAGACGCATTGAACTCAAAATGATAGACAATAATAATAATAATAATAATAATAATAATAATAATAATAAATGAGTGTGCTCATTACACACACGCACACGATGTGTGTAATGAGCACACTCATTTATTATTGTTGTTGTTGTCTATCATTTTGAGTTCAATGCATAGATATACACACATGTATATACACATACGCGTGCATGAGTACGTGTGTGGGGGGGAGGGGGAGGGGGTTGCCTCCGCCTCATTTTTCGGCAATTTTTTCCAGAAATATCATCATATATTTTCATCACTATATCACTCTAATATGTCATTTCAAATTCATCACTCCTATGCCCTTAAAGTGAAACGGGGAAAGCCTACTAGCTTCCCTCACCCCATTTTTTCTGCGGATTTTTTTATTTTTTTGAAAAATACAACCATGTATTTTCATCACTATATCCCTGTAATATATATATATATCATTCCAATTTCGTCAGAAATAGAGACTCATATGTCCTACATCTAGAACATATCGATTGTAGTAATTCTAAAACCATTATAATTACATGTTCTAACTAGAGGACATAGGGGTCTCTGTTTCTAATGAAATTGGAATGGCATATTAGAGGGACATAGTGATGAAAATACATGACGGTATTTTCCAAAAAAACAAAAAAAGTCTGTCGATAATGGGACAAGGGCAACCACATTTTCCCATATATATGAAATATATCCAATATGGTGCACCTTTCCTGAATGCATGCAAAGCCCAACATCTCACTCTTTTATAATTAATCAAACAACCATGATTAATGGACTATTATCCTAATTATTTTGATGTTAGAGACTTATTTTAGTCATTTTGTCACATTCTAAAAATAGAATGTGACAACCCCATGTTCTATTTGTGGTGTATGCGTTGGGAGAGTCCTTGCTAGGTTTTATGAATCCCACAACCATGTCGACAACAGGAAGCAAGGGGTTGCCTGAAGCCTCCACATAGAGTTGTACTCCACCTCCTCCTCTTCAATTAGTGGTGCAACACCGCGATATGTACAGTGGTCGCATAGCACATGAGTGTCTCGTGTTGCGCAGGTGTAGCTGCCTTCTAGACCCTTTTTTTGCTTCTTGCACATACGCGCGCTAGAGAGGAAGAGCTCATGATCAGGGAGTGACACCCGGTTGTTGCAACGCTATCTATGATGGATGCAGCAACCTGCGAAGGCAACGGGCTCCCACCTGGAGGGAAGCGATGATGGAAGTACTCACCGTCAATGATGGTCTCGATCCGATGCTGGGCCACCAACTAAAGAGAGGGCAAGATTGTTTTTTATGATCTCATATCATTTTTTACATTATCAAATCTTTATTTACAATATCATGTCTTTTTTCTACTAATCACACTTCATTTTTTACAATCTCATGTTGATTTTTTACATTTATCGTTACTTTTATAAATCCTAACAATCTCATATCTTTTTTTACAATCTAAGGTATTTTTTACAATATCAAATTATTTTTCACAATCTCACAAAATTTTTTATACTTATCTCTTTATTCTTAATAATTGACGTTTACTAATTATTCTTTTAGGTCTTTAAACATATTTTACAAAATGTGCAGGAACTTTCATAATAGTATTATCAAAATTACAATTACAACAATATAACTATTGCTAACTGTGATTTTGTTTTACAATGTGGGATACAAATCTCAGGTCGTTTCTTACAATTTCGTATTATGCTTTTACTTTTATCATCTTTTATAAATATCTAACAATCTACATTTTTTACATAACCCAATATAAATTTTACAAACCACCATCAATTTCTTTAGGTGCAGGCATTCGATGGAAGCTTGGTCGGTGTCTGGGAACCTTACAGGACTGTTCAATATTCTATCTGATTATTGGGATTACATCGGGGATAATTGGAGGGGCACTGAGACAAAAGGAAACACTTATCTCTTTCCTCTTAATAATTGATGAATTACTGAAGAAATCATGATTCATATCCTTTACTGTTTCCTTTTGTCTGAAATCCTTAGTAAAATATATGTAAATATCAAATAATTTTCATGAATTAACACACGAACATCATTTATTAATATTACATATTGAGCACTTATTTTATCCAAAAATAATAATAAAGAGAAAAAAAATAAAAAAAAAGAAGGATGTAGATTTGTAAATATATACAGATTGATCCTAACCCCGAGAACAGGTCAATATTGACGTGATCGATAAAATAAATAAGCAGGGAGAGATAAGGATCTTAATTTATAAAAATATCGGAAAATTTATTTAATGTAAAATAAATAATTACGATGAATCGAAAAGGTCGTAAAAGCTAACTTTTAATGTTCATATCTATTTATAGAAAACTGCAAATTGACCAAACTTACTTTTAAAATTCATTTAATATTTAGTATTATTCTCTAAAAATACTGAAAAATCGTAGAATTAATCGGGTGAGTTTTGGCATTTAGACCCCTCTGTATATATGTACTATATATATGGGTCGTATGCGGCTGCCCCTAGGAGCTGCCCCAACCTTATTTTGGCAATTTTTTTATTTTTTTTGAAAAATAACACCATGTATATTCATCCCTATATCCCTCCTATATACCATTCGAATTTCGTCAGAAACAGAGACTCATACGGCCTCCATCCAGATAGTCATTTTTTAACGGTAACAGGATTTTTTAAATCGACACCATCTCGATGGAGGCCATAGCAGTCTCCGTTTCTGACGAAATTCGAATGGCATATAGGGGGGATATATGGATGAATATATACGATGATATTTTTCAAAAAAAAAATTTACGAAAAATGGGACGGGGGCATCCCCATTTTTTCCTATATATATATATATATATATATATATATATATATATATATATCTTCTTCATTTTCTAAAAACTTATTCATAATTTCTATTAACTTAATTATTTTTCTAAATTATTTATAAAAATCATTAGATAAACAAAAATATAACTTAAAATTAATTATTAATAACTACACATAAATCTCAAAACTAAAAAACCTTAAAGCCGAACATCCAAACCTCATATCTCGACCATATGAACTCTGAATTGGGTGTACTCACTTTTAAAGTCCATTTTATAAAATTATCTATCAAATACATATGATTTTACTAACGGGGTTAATATGCAAAAGTATGTTTTGGGGCTCTATTAGTATACTTGCAGAATGTATTTTTATTTTATTTATTCATTGTTATTTCTTTTGTATTTTATACTTTATAAATGTTGTAATAATAATATAGTATTAATATAAAATAAAAAATTATTAAAAAATTAAAAAAATTAAATAATTAATTGCATTGATTATATAGGTATATTATATCTATATTATTAATATATATTTATTTAACCTATTAAATAACATTATTTATATAATTAAAATTTATCATTAATTTGTTTACTAAATTATTTATAATTTTTATTCACTTACATATTTATTTAAATTAATTCACTAGTTAAAATTTTATTAACTTTATTTGATTTATTTAACTAAGTTTGACCAGTCAAACACCCTCTTCCACCTCCGACCCATTGTCTCTCTCTTCTACCACGCCTTCCTCCTAACATTGCATTCTCTGCCTTCTTCCTCCCCTCCCTTCCTCTGTCAACAACCCCAACTTCCTCCTAACATTCTGGTGCACCAGGCCTTTCTCGAACAACTTCCATCGCCTCACCACATGTCTTCTTCCTCTCCGAGCTCCCATCTATTTAAAGCACTAGACCCCCTTTTTCTCAGACCTATCTGCCTTTTTCCACCTTCATCATGTGAGCTCTAGTCAAAGCGAGAGAATGATCGAAGCTTTTGTTCCCCTCTATAGAGCAAGGAAGAGCGAGGAGGCCTCGAGATCACCGCCATCGGCGTGAAGCAGTCAAGCCTCCGTGAATGCCATCGTCGCATCGAGGTGAAGACCTTGGAACTTTGCTCAAGATCCAATTTCTTGCGAGTATCACCCATCCATATCGTTCTTCTTCCAGGTCAGTTCCTCTATATTTTCTCATCTTCTTCTATTCTTCTCTTCTATTCCTCATCTCCTCCCTCTTTTTTCCTCTCAATCCCTCTAAGTTTTTCTTCTTAATCTAATTAATTTTCTGTTTTGATCAAATTTGACACCGAAATCTATCGTTGATCATTTAGTGTTCACATCACTTCATGATCACATCTTCGACCACGTACGGTGGTCGGAGCTCTAGTTCCTTCCATCACCAACACTGGAACCACCCACTCACCCCTTTCTCTCTGCAACTTGGGCAAGGGCTTCTACCTCGAGTCATCCTCATCTTCTGCAGGTCATCACATCTGGAGGCAATACAAACACCTCGAGCCTTATGTTTGAAGCTTCGCAGGTCCTTGAAAATTATCAACAGCCGGAGCACTGCATGCAAAGTCCATCTGTGAGTGTCTATGGAGGAAATATGAACAGTTGGAGCCTTAGTTCAATTCTTGCAGGTCCTCATGGATCAAGGTTCAACACAACATCCTCATCAAGGATCTCCTATTAGTCGCCTTCAACTTGCAGGTAGGAAGTAATCTGGAGGCAAGGTTGATCACATTGAACCCTTTCTACACCTGTGTGGTATAGAAAATGAGATTTTAATCAAGAAACAACATCAAAGCATCTGCATTGGAGATCGATCAAGCACCAAATCTGTAGATCATCCTTCGAGCCACACATTACGTAAAACACCATCAGAACGTGTGAAGACCCGAGGCGAAGCTTTGCCTAGAATTCGCATGCAGCACCTGTAATGTCGAATCAAATCATGAGCGTCAACAACTAAACGAAGCACCTCGGATCACTACCATTATCTGAGATATCAACGCATGTGCACTCGAATCGAATTCACTACCTGTGGTGCCGATCCGATCAGAGATTTATCTTTGTTGGGAAAATAGAAAGAGTTTGTTCATTATAAGAGAAACTAGGGTTCTCTTATATAGGAGAGGAACCTATTGGGAAAATTATAAGAAGTCAAACAAAGAAATAGAAAATAAGAAAACATTAATAAATATAACTAATATCTCAACACTTCCCCTCAAGCTGTAGCGTAGATATCAATCAGACTCAGCTTGGAACAACATCTCTGATAAGGTCCTCTAGCTAGGGTCTTTGTAAGTACATATGTTGTCTGATCTCCCGAGCTGACATGTGTAGTTGCGATAAGACCTTTTTGTATCATGTCACGAGTGTAGTGACAGTTCACCTCTATATGCTATGTTCTCTCACGAAAGACTGGGTTGTTGGCAATGAAAAGAGCAGCCTGATTATCACATTGAAGAAGCATGGGAAGAGGCACCTCTATAGTTAGGTCAGTAAGTACCGATCTGACCCACATCATCTCTGTGCTAGCTTGCGCCACAGCCATGTATTCCGACTCAGCACTTGATCTGGCAACCACAGTCTGCTTCTTACTATTCCATGAGATAAGAGAATTCTCTATGAACACAGCAAAACCGGATGTAGACTTTCTATCCTTTGGACGCCCAGCACAATCTGCATCTGCACATGCTGTAACTGAGAGAGATGTGCCTCTGCTGAAAAGAAGTGTAGTACAAGGTGACGTCTTCAGGTATCTTAGAATATCATGGATTGCATCCATATGTGCCTGTCTGGGTTGCTCCATAAACTTACTCACTTTGCTCACGGCAAAGGATATGTCAGGCCTGGTAATAGTCACATATAATAGCTTGCCAACAAGCTCTTTGTACCTCCTCTTGTCGACCTCCTCAGTATCATCATCATAAAGCTTCATGCTCGGGTCAATAGGAATAGTGACAGGTCTACAATCTACCATGCCTGTCTCTGAAAGAAGATCTGTAATGTACTTCCTCTGGGTCATCACAAGACCTCATTGGTTCCTGGCAAACTCCAGTCCAAGGAAGTAATGTAAATGTCCAAGATCCTTGGTCACAAACTGCTAACCTAGGCACTCTGAATGCCTTGCTCGTCATCCCCTGTAATAATAATATCATCAACGTAAATAAGAATGATAATAGTACCTCGTTGGGTCCTCTGTATAAACAAGGAGTGATCGACAGTCGATCTCACAAACCCTTACTGCTCTATCAAGTCCGAGAGCTTATGGAACCATACTTGGACTCTTCTTAAGGCCATAGATAGCCTTTGTGTATCCTGCAAACCTTCTGACACTCCCCCTCAGCGGAAAACCCAGGTGGTTGATGCATGTAGACCTCCTCCTGTAGATCACCATAGAGGAAGGCATTCTTCACATCAAGATGATACAGGGGCCAATCTCATATCACAGCAACAGAAAATAGAATACACAGAGTAAAATGTCTGGCAACTGGAGAGAAAGTATCCTGATAGTCCACCCCATATGTCTGGGTGAACCCACGTGCCACAAGTCTTGCCTTATAGCGATCCACGCTTCCATCCACATGGTGTTTCACAGTGAACACCTATCTGCATCCCACAATAGATGCATCGACTGGAGCAGAAAAAAGACCACACATACCACGTGAATGTAGTGCAGCCATTTCCTCCTCCATGGCTAACCTCCATTGATTGTCCTTTAGAGCCTCCTGATATGTCTGTGGTATCTCCACAGCAGATAGTGCCAAGGTAAATCTCCTGAAATCCTCTGATAGCCTGCTCAAGGAAACCTGGGCTACAAGAGGATAAGTAGCACACTGTCGTTTCGTCTTTCACAAAGTAATGAGTACATCAAGATCATCTGCCAAGTCTGTAACCTGTGAGTTCCTCTCTTGAGAGGGCACCTGCTCATCTTTTATGGAATCCTGTTGCACAGACAAATCAGTAGTGCCATCAATAGAGACAATGTGCTTAGTACATACCTGAGGCATGTTGGATGATGGGAAAGACCTGTGAGCACGGGGAATCGAGCGAGGCCTGCGAGGAAGCGTGGCAAAAACTGAGTCAGAGTAGGAGGTGGAGCCACAGGAGCATGTGTTAGTGGTGGTGGAAGTGGTGGTGATGGTGATGGTGGTGGTGACGGTAGAGGAGGTAGTGGTAGAGCAGGAGTAAAAGGAGGAGGAGGAACGACAATAGGAGGTGGAGGCATGTAGATCTCATCGTCAGAGGCAGAAGGGGCTAGTTTGTCACCTGTAGGAGAAAAATACATAACAAACTCAAAGAAAGTAACGTTAACACTGACAAAGTACTTCCGCCTTAGCGGATCAAAGCAATAGTACCTAGCCAACAAACACACAATCCCTCGCCGACCAAAGCCCCGCCCGCGCGTTGACCGACCTGCAAGCCCCCCCTCCCAATCCCCCGCCTACCAAAGCCCCGCCCCCGCATCGACCGACCTGCAAGCCCCCACCCCTCGCATCGACCGACCTGCAAGCCCCCACCCCTCGCATCGACCGACCTGCAAGGCCCACGACCGATGTGTAACCCCACCGTCGGACCTACCACCTCCGGAAAACCCCCCACCTCCACAGTCCGAAGCCCCGTCAACCCCCACCCCCCACGACCACCACCTCTGCAAGACCCCCCTCCCCCCCGTGCCTCTCAAGCCCCAGTCCTACTTCTTTCCCTCCATCGCTCCTGTGCACCCACCCACCTGCAGGCCCACCGCTGCAGTCCACCATCGTTGAGCCCCAACAACGCCTCACTCCCTGCAGGCCTACAACAACCTGCCACCATCGTTCCACATGCAGCATCCCCCCTTGTCGCTGCCCTCCACCATCTCCCTTCCCGCCGCGTACAAGCTCGTCAGTTGTTGTCCTTCACCAACTGTCATACACCCCCACCAACTTAGAGTCACGATCAATGTAGGAGCTAGCTCAAGAGAAAGAGGTGGGATACTTATTTTTTTATTTAGGTTAACTCCAGCAGTTAGATCATTAATTGATTAGATTAACTCAATAATCTTGTTGAGTTAACGAAGTAAAGTAACGAAAGGTTATAGGTGTTAGATGGCACACTTACTCAGGGTCCTGGGCGTAATTCACGATTATGCAGGGCTATGAATGCTATTACGAAACTACTCAGGGTTATGGGTGTAAAAATCTCTTAAATTTATTATATAAGTATAATATAGCTATATTATTTACATATGTATCTATTTAAATAATATTATTTAATTATTTAAAATTCATAAATAAATTATTTATTAATTATTTATGAGGAAAGGGAGCCTACTTTGTGAAGTAGGTAACCTTACCTACTTCACATCTATTTTTCGTAAGTTTTTTTATTTTTTTGAAAAATGCCACCGTGGATTTTCATAACTATATCCCTCTAAGATGTCATTCAAATTTTGTCAGAAACAGAGACACCTACGGCCTCCATCCAGACAGTCATTTTTTAACGGTCAATGATTTGTTGTATTTTACATGTTCTAGATGGAGGCCGTAGAAGCCTCTGTTTCTGACGAAATTCGAATAACATATTAGAGGGATATAATTATGAAAATCCACAGTGGCACTTTTCAAAAAAATAAAAAAATTTGCGAAAAATAGATGTGAAGTAGGTAAGGTTGCCTACTTCACAAAGTAGGCTCTTTCCTCATTATTTATAATTTGTATTTGTTAATTTCATTAATAATTTTATTTTATTTAAATTATTCATTTTCCTTAATTATTTAATTTAATTAATTTTATTAATTATTAACTATTAATATTTTTATTTTTCTCTCCCCACATTCCTTTCTCTTCCCCCATTTTCTTCTCCACATGTCGCACCTTCTCCTTCTTTCTTTCTCCTACTCTTCATCTCCCTCTTCGTCCAACAACCTCCAATAACTTGGGACCACCAAGTCGTTGGCCAACTTACTCATTGTGCTCCCCAAGCCTTCTCCTTCTTCTTTATATATAGCCCTCGTCCTCCTCTACAATGAATCTGCCATTTCATTCCCTTCGAGTACAGTGAGCTCGATAAAGAGACAACAAGAGTGAGTGGGGTATCCTCCACCGTTGCAGTGAGGAGGAGCAAGGAGATAGGAGCGATCTCGTCGGTATTGCAGCTCTCGCTCCACCGTGCGTCAATCCCCGCGATATGCCGTCGTGTTGAGGTCACGATACCCAGGAGCTCCTCTAAGCTCCACATCAAGCGACTATCAACATCGTCCACCACGTCCAGGTTAGCTAGATTCTCCTTCTATCTATGTTATTCATTCCCTTCTCTTCCTATTCCTTCTCTTCCACTCTCATTCTCCTTTTCTCTGTTCATCCTCTGTTTCTCTCATTTCTCGTCGATTTCAATTACATAACCCCCTCGAATCCGAACACCTCATCCACATATTCACGTTTGTCCCCCTCTTCTCCCACAACTTATCCTCTCCGATCATGTTCGAGCTTAGATTATTCTCCATCATCTCTGCACGACTTCCCATTCACCGATCATAGATCATCCTTCGCTAACCACGCACCTTTCGATTTGATTGAATCAATTTTCATCCTTTCATTCTAACGATTCGGTCGAGGGTCCATCCCCGAGCCTTGTGTGAAATCTGTAGGTTTGCTTCTCATCTGAGGCTTCAGTGGAGATCAACAACATATTAAACGACACACCATTGTACATGCACCTGGAGTGATCGATCCTGAAGCATTAAGCCTCATCTGGAGGTCTGAATCGAGATCATCTGAGCACGGATCCGTCGAGGAGGTCATGTGCGTAGATCTCCCTTCCATCTAGATTGTGATCTTCATCGCAAGCCTAATCTGAATCAAGTAGCAACGACGAGAGGCACCTGGAATCAAGCGAGAACATCATCAGCAGGCTACTTGTGGTTGAAGCTTCGTCTGGAAGCTTCATGTACGAGAGCCCCGCGCATCTCCTGAAGTTAAGCATGGAGATTCAACACTTGCAACACGAGAACGTTTTGCGTTGAGCATCGTCGAGCAAATCCGCACCATCGTGCAACATAGGAGTATCAATGTATCTGCATCACGACCGGCTCTGTCAGACCGTGAACGAAGAGCTCCACCTGAACCCATCAAACTTTCTCCTGGAAGCAGATCGCATCAACAGATCTACAATTCACCAGCCGTGGACGAAACTTTGATTATCGAAGTATCGGAGATCTAAACTCCGATTCATACGTCGCATAAAACACGAGCAGGCCGAACATACATCCGCGCAAGTAGCAGATCTGTGTTGAAAATATAATTTATAATTTACCCAAGAAGTATTGTTATTGCAATGAGCCTTTCACAAATGGACCCTTATACACATGAGCTTGTAATCCTCCACCTTTATGAAGACATGTGGGCATATATCTTCCACCAACATATGAAGAAGCTTCATGAAGATATGTATTTAGAAGAAGATTCTAGAAAAGAGAGAGGTGGAGAAAATATCTAGATATTTCTCCACCTCCCACCAAAATATCTATATATTTTCTCTTAAAGGATAAACATGGAAGAGCATTCTAGATATCTCTTCCAAAATATCTCCACCCTCTTGGTTGGCCTATAAATACCATCCAAGAGGTCCTCATTTCAAACAACAACAAGAAGAGTTCCTCTACCAACACAAGAGTCTCTCAAGTGTCCTCCTCCTTCCAAGTGTTGTAAGTCTCTCTTCCTTTATTGTAAGCATTATAAGTCCTCTTCTTCTAAAGTATAAGACTTGTAAGCAAGTTTAAGTTTTTAATGAAAAGAAGTTCCTGAGTTCTTATCTACCTTGTGCATTGATCCATATCCTCTCCCTCTAATTTGCTTCTTACACACCATCAATCTTCCACTGCTCCAACAATCTGGACAATCGAATGGAGGATCACCTGCAATGCACATTAACAACTTTCGATTGAGATACTGGAGGCATATCCGGACTAATTTGAGACAAGTCCCTTTTTCAGCAGCGGATGTTATCATCTGAATCGTCGTCGGACGAAGTACGCAAATGAGATTCGTCGTTCATTGGAGATCGATCAGCAAAACATGCCACTGCGGAACCACAAAGCAAAGCCGCCTGCAATTCTTCGAAAACATAAATTGGGGAAGAACAACTTTTTGCTTCCGTTCAAAGGAGGACTGCATGATCAAGACAAATTGAACAGTACAGATAAGCCAACCATCCGCCCCACTGCTTAGGAGCGCCACGCGCACATCACGTGCGATTCCAATTATTTTGTGGAACATTTGGAAATACTACCCCGCTATTTTTGTAAATTCCGAACATGTCCAACAGCTTCAGGGCCCACATGCCCGTGCACTGGGCTTTTTCCATAAACACCCGCTACTTGTCTACATTTTCATGCACCGTTTATTTTCCATATATTACATATACACCCTTATACAATATATAAATATAATACACATAAAATACGTATTAAATAAGATCTAAATAATAAAATTATAATAAAAATATGTATAAATACCTAGTAATATATATATATATATATATGAAATCATTTTTAAAAAATAAAAATATTATTTTTAATAATTTAATAAAAATACCAAAAATACAACAAACATTAAAATTACATAATATAAAATACTTCTAAAAATCTTATAAAAATTACATGTTGTATATTTTACTATACTTTACACATAAAACTAAAAACAAAATAAAAAAATTGAATATTAAAATCTCTAAAAAATAAAAAAATACACAAAACTTCAAAACTGCATAACTAATTCCACAAAAATCACAAAAAAGAGGGTAATACATGTTGGAATGGTATTTTCATCCACTTTCCAGTAAACATAAAACAAAAATATTTTCTTCTTGTTTACTATTTTAAAAATAAAAAATACATCTCAGATTTCAATGAAAAAATTGCTTTTTCTTTAAAATTATTGCAATATCCATAAAATTCCAAAAAGCACTCAAAAATGCATAAAAATAGTAAAACAAAGTAAAAGAATAAAAATATTAAAATTAAGATCAAATAAAAAATATAAAATAAATACCTATACTCTTCTACTTATAGGTATACAAAATCACAAAACAATATAAAAATTCATAAATTTTAAAAAAATAGAAATATTTCATAAAAATAAATAAAAATCAGGAAACCCCTTTACTTTAGATACTTTATTATTTCCCCTAGTTTCCACAATTTGCATCTTTGAGTTCGAAACTCCCGTAGTTTTCACTATACTTTTGAGTTTAGGAGTGTAATAAATAATAATAATTTTTTCTGTGAATTTCACTTGGTCAACACACAGTAACAATTGTCTATCATTTTATACTGCTAGATTAGGTGGCTTTTTAGATGGCGTCTTCATCGGGGAGGCAGTGCTAAGGCAGAGATTAGAGCTTTAGATCTTAGGGTTTCATTTTTTCTTTCTTTTTCTTCATCTTATTTTCTGTTGCATTTCATTTCTAGTTTCTTTTAGTTCTTTCTCTCTCATATAGTTTTCTTATATCTTTTTACGGCTTATTGTGTTTGTTTTGTATCATAGAGCCTAGGTATCGAGATCGGATTCTTCGGGAGCTGAACAGACGAGGTACGTAGAGACCGACTTTCTTAGCGATTCGGTTGCAGAGGGGCAGCACGAGGCGGATACGAGGAGCCAAGCATTTGTTTTTCTTTATCTTTTTGTTTTCTTTAGTGAGAGAGGAAGGGGAACTTGCCCATTTTTATTTTTGTGAAAGGGGTCCCATATTGGCATCCCGACTTGTACCCATCTTTTACTCTTTTTCACGGTTTTTTTCACTAAGTTTCAATGCACTTAGAGGACCTCACCGCGGTTTTAGTTTTCATCGTCTTTTCTTTGTTTTCTGCGATATTCTATGAGTGACTAGGTGCTTTCTTAGGATTTTATTTCTTTGTTTAAGCATTCGTAGGTTAATTAGACATAAGGTTGTATAACCTAGACAAATAAGGCATAAATAGTCTGCGTCTTCTTTGATTGTTGTCGTTTTATATGTCTTTTGTACAAATTGAGCCACTGAGTGTGTACATGCTCTTGACTTTGGTCATCATCGTTTTTTGGTCTTCTATATCAAGGCCCTAAATGTCGGTTTCGGTCACCATTTCGGTATCGACCAAAACAGAATTTCGATGGAATTTAGGTGGAATTTCGACCGAAATTTCGGTTATTTAGGTCATTTTTTGTACTAGGACCACCATATTTTGGTCATTTCGGTTGAATTTCGATTTCAACTGGATATCGATATTCGACAAAAATTCGACCGAATTTTGCTGAAATTTGAGACCATGTTCTATACTTAAGATCAGTTGATCATAAATATAGGGGGTGACAATCTTCTAATCATTTCAATTATTATTTATGTCATTATAGTATAGTATTCTTTTCATAAATCTATACTTAGACGAGTTATATCTTCCATTGTCGCTTCTTGGTCACTATGAGGATATAATCAAGCTTAGTATAGGAGGTGTTATATATATATTCTATATATACATCAAAAGTCATAACTTGTATTTTACACTATTTTTAGTAATATGGCTCTAAAATATGTGTTAATATTTTTATTTTGGATTTTTGAAAGCTGATAGAAAATGGTAAATATGAGTTATAAAAAAATCTTTAAAAGTAGTATGTTAAATGTGTTGTAAAATACTTGCATATAAATTCTTAATTGTTATCATTTATAAATAAAATTCTTTTGTAAAATATATATATAAACTTCGTATAAAGTTGTATATACTTAGGTTTAAAATTCTTTATTAATAAGTACATTATTCTTATGAATACTTGTAAATTGATTCAATTCACTAACTCTTTCAAAAATACTTAAAAATCAAAATTTTAAAACTTGTTAAAAATTAAAAACTCTTCAAATTTTACATAAAAGTTTAAAATGAAAACATGTACTTCCCCAAAAATTGTTGCATTCAATAGCATTTTTCATAACAAGATTGATTCTTGAAACAAATGGATCTAACTTTGAATGATGAAGATTGGTTTAGGATTTAATCCACTTAATTCCAAAGGAACTTTTTAGGAACGAGAATTAAGACTCTTCAGATCTTTTGACTTTATTCTTTGAGTTCCATAGGACCATATTCAGAATTAAACTTAAAATGCACGAGTAGGACAGTTGGAGTCATATGCATAACTCTTAAACAATTGGCCAATTTTGGACCCCCCATGCACATTGTACTTAGCTCGCTTTCAATAAGGTTGTGAAGGGAATTTCATTCTTAGTGATGTATTTCCACCCTTGTTTAAAGGCATTGAATTCTAAAGATGGGAGTTGTGGGGGTTGAAATTTAGCTTCAAACGAAGAATGGTCTGCTAGAGTAATTTTTTGTAAGACCCTAAAATATGAGCAGAAAAATATTCTATATCCGTTAGGACACAAAATATCAGTGAAGTGCAACAAATTCGTACCAAAAGAAGCCCAAATCCCAAAGTATATTTGTGACCACAATAGTCCAAGCTTCAGATAACATATATATTCTGATGGAGATTTGGATAAACTGACCAAACTTTACAGGAGATGTGACTATACTAGTCACACTCTAGTTCTTTTCGCATTCATATGGACTTCTCCCTCCCTATTTGTTGTGAACTAGCACATACCTGAACTCACAGGGGAATATCCCCTCTTTGAGGATCGAGTAGTTGGATGAAGGCCCCATGGATGTATTATTACTAGTGTGGATGGCTTCTTCACCTCCTTAAGCAGAAAGAGCAAACACCTTTCACACATAGTTTAAACTTGACTTTAGGGTTGAGGAGCTCATGATGAATCGGTGGATCTGATATAGCTATTGAGGTGAACTTAAATAGGGATTTGTGGAACTTGAGGACTGTTGAGACATAAATTAATGGTTGAAAAGTTATGACTTATTGATCGATCACTCATGTGGAAATGACATATCACCATCGGATTTATCATGTTTTAAAAAAACGCATTCTATATCTTTTTGCTTCTTTTATTGATGTTATGTCATACATCTGGATTTTTCATATTTTCGTTTTATTCCTTTAATTAAACCAATTCCTATTTCCCAGTACTCAATTAAATTATTCAAATTTTATTTCACCTACCTAATTTACTTCTTTTGATAAAATCACTCGTGAGATAAAAGTATCCAGTTTTGAAATCTCATTACTCCACTTTTCAAATACCACCAAAATAACACTATCATATAATGAGTTACTCAGGAATCATTGTCATTGTTCCATCAACCCTCTATTGATCAATCACTTTTTTTCTTCTAGTGGTACAAATTTGGTGTTTCTCTTCTCGTTTACTTCTTTTTTCAAACCTTTCTGTTTGTTTGTTTTGGTTTTTATTTATTTATTCTAGGGAATCCACCACTCCAACCTCTAAAAAATGCCAATCCAATCTTTATCGTCAACTATAATATTGAACAAAAATTGCCATCTCAAGTTGATCGATCGATTACTTGTGTTCCTAACTTAATTCGTATAGCCATTTTGTGATTAATTTCTTACACTAGTTGATTGATCAAACATGTTACCATGGACCCAATTCTTCAAAAAGATTTATCTAAACCAATGCATATCTATCCTTATATGTAGAATCTCGTTGTATTTTGCTTCATTGCATAAACCTACAGTACCTTAACCCACATCTCCCATCCACTAGGGTTCCTTCTTAAATATATGGGATATTTACACCCAAAAACCTGAGTGATTCCCTAATTACACTCATAACCTTCTGTAATCATGAATTACACCCATGACCTTGAATAAGTATGTTGTTTTACACCTGTAACCCTCTGTTAGTTTAATTCATTAACTCAACTAAAGGATTGAGTTAATCTAACCAGTCCACAATCTAACGCATGAAGTTAATCCAAAGTAAAAGAAAAAGAAAAAACATACACCTTCCTGCACCCCCCACCCCCACCATCGACAACCTCCTCTTCCTCCTCTAGCCCCTCCCCTACCGTCCTTCCTCCTCCAGCACACCCATCTCCCGCGTTGAACCTCCTCCCCCCTTCTGCCTCAAGTACCCCCTGCGTCGCCCTCCTCCTCCAGTCCCCCCCCCCAACCTGTCGAACCCCCTTCCCTTCCTCCTCAAGCACCCGTTATGCTGCCCTCCTCCTCCACTGACCGAATTGGCCGCGCAGCTGCTGACAGTAAGGAGAAGATTTGGGTAAGATCAGAACAACCCCTCACAAGCAAAGAGGAATCAAGCAGCAAATCAGACATAGGGACATTGGAAACAGCAAGAAATGCAAAAATGTGGAGCCTTTCTCGATTTATCATTGCTCACGGACCAACCAAATCTTCCATGCACCGTTCTTACTTGTCGTGTTATTCTATATATAGTTGTTTATACGTTATGCAGTCCACCATATGGAATTATTGAACGGCTCCCCTTCCTCCTCAAGCACCCCTGTTATAAAATATGAAGAATGCGGAAGCGATAGATAAACAGAGCTAAAGAACAGAAATATAGACATGGAACACCATGATTTTACGTGGAACCCTACTCCGTGAGGAGCGGAATGAAACCACGGGAGAAGCCCTCAAAGGGGCATGCTATGCATTGCTTTTTCTCAATGAGTACAGGAGGTCTGGGGGCTCCTTATATAACCTCTCCAGAGCCTCCAAGTCCCACCACTGGACAATGTGGGACTAAATAACTGGATGGGATAAATGGATCTTCTCCAGGATCCATTTACCCTGCTACAACTCATGACGCATACAACTTATACTCCAACACTCCCCCTCAAGCTGGAGCATGCAATGCTCAACTTGGACAAACATAAAGAAACTCAACTCAACGCTACATGACACTACGGACAATATCAACCCAACGCGCACATTGCTGCAGTCGAGGATGTTGCTTTTCATGCCGTGCAGGTGAGGAGGACGAACGGGCTGGAGTGTGAACTCAAATGAATCTCCTTGTCGGAGAGCATGTGCTCTGAATTGCGCATGTCAGAGTCACTACAACTGGAATGAGTCTCCTCGTTAGAGTACTCTGGCCCGCCACAATAGTGTGGACAACTGCTCCATCTCTGAAAAGGGCCGAACTGAAAAAGAGCCGTGGCTGTGCAATCCTCGTCGGAGTCCACGGTCGCTGGAGAATAGAGTCTGAAAATAGTCTCCTCGTCGGAGAACTGGATCTCTCCCATCTGGCTCAGAGAATGGTGCCACTGCTCTGGTGTACCTATGATACCACATGAAAACCCTTGCCAACATATGGCATAAGGAATGATCCTCTGCTCTGGAGTCCTTATGACTCACATGAAGACTCTAGCCGAACAACAACAAGAATGATGGGGACCTCGAACTGATGATGGCAATATATGCTCATCTGAAAATGACCGCACACTCGTGCGTGTCTGAAACTGGAGACTCGAAAACAATGATCGTCGAGTCTGAAACCGAACTTTAGAGTCTGATCAACTGGCTGGTCTAGAGACTGGCATCTGAATCTGGAATCTGGATCATGAACAGACCTGTGACTCTACATATATAATCCCCCTTTCTCCCATACTTGTCGGAAAACATGGACGTCGACCAAGTTGGGAGAAGACAACAATGATGGGGAGAAAACATGAAACTTGCGGCTTTTCTTTTTTTTTAAGCCGTCAAAATTTTTTTTTTAATATACGGCTTTTTCAACTCTTTTTTTAAGCCGTCATTTTTTTTGGACTTTCCTCTTTTCCTTTTTTTCGTACGGATTTTTTTATACGATTCCATTTTTTCCCGCGTACGTTTTTTTTACGCATTTTTTTAAATCACAATCCCTTTTTTTACACAATCCCTCCTTTTTTTCTGAAACTGCTCTCTTCTCCCCCCCCTCTTTTTTTTAACCAAAAAGAAACTCTTTTTTTTCGGCCTGCCAGAACGCAAAAATCCTTTTGGGCTTATTTAGGGTTCCCCGATGGGAACCCCTTTCCCACGCGAGCCGCCCTCGATGGGGCTATGTTCGCTGGAGGCGCCGCCTTGGGAAGGAGTTGTGGGGAGTCCGCCGCCTGTAAGAGATCGCGGCCTTGGAGCCGCGCGAAGGAGGAGAGGATACTGTGATGTCTGAAGGCGCCGTCGATGCACGCCTGGAAGACTTGATGCGCGCTCCTGGGCTCTGGGAGCGCACCTCGCCTCGAGGCGCGCGACTGAGGAGGGCGGCGGGAGGCGCGCGCTCGAGGGAGGAGGACCGCCTGCGCCTAGGGCTTCACATGGGGCTTGCCGCATGAGGAAGGAGATGCAAAAAATGTGGAGCCTTTCTCGATTTATCATTTCTCACAGACCAACCAAATCTTCCATGCACCGTTCTTACTTGTCGTGTTATTCTATATATAGTTGTTTGTACTTTATGCGGTCCACCATATGGAATTATTGAACGGCTCCCCTTCCTCCTCAAGCACCCCTGTTATAAAATATGAAGAATGCGGAAGCGATAGATAAACAGAGCTAAAGAACAAGAAACATAGACATGGAACACCATGATTTTACGTGGAACCCTACTCCGTGAGGAGCGGGATGAAACCACCGGAGAAGCCCTCAAAGGAGCATGCTATGCATTGCTTTTTCTCAATGAGTACAGGAGGTCTGGGGCTCTTAAATAACCTCTCCAGAGCCTCCAAGTCCCACCACTGGACTATGTGGGACTAAACAACTGGATGGGGTAAATGGATCCTCTTCAGGATCCATTTACCCTGCTACAACTCATGACGCATACAACTTATACTCCAACAACCCCCCTCCTACATCGCCCTCATCCAGCGCACTCCATGGAAGTGGTTGTAGTCGAGCATGATGTGGTTGAGTTGAGTCAGCGAGCCCAACTTCGGTAAAATGCCCACATGTAAGCGAGTTGTTGGCAAGGTGGTGGAAACGAATGTGATGAAAGGATGCGAGGGAAGGGGTCGAGGACGGGTCCGAAGAAGCTGTCATCGGGTTGAGGTGGCAGAGGCGTAGGAGAGCAAGTACGACGAGTGGGAGGGTGCCGAAGAAGGAGTTGTTGTAGGTATCGAGAGAGGTGAGGAGGCGGAAGAGGGGAAGGGGTCGGTGAGGGAGTTGCAGGAGAGGTTGAGGTGGCGGAGGGAGGGAGGTGAAGCGTGCTGGAGGAGGGAGGGGAGGAGGTATTCTCATCTTAATTAATGGGAACTTAAAGGGAAGAAATTATAAAATAGTTGGGAAAAGTTAACGTGGGGTGATGAATACCCATTCATCACTCTTTATTCTTATATTTTAGCTACAAAAACCTTTGCAAATACATATAGATATATGTAAATATCAATAATTAGCAAAAGCATGCATCTTGTAAAAACATATAATTAGCATGTTTTTGTGCAAAAATAAAAGAATAAAGATGAAAAAGAAAAAAGAGGGAAATATTTAGAATAAATATTGAGCAACCTAACCCAAGGGAGGGCTCAGCATGGGCCTGACCGCATAAAAACCAAAGTAGAGGGAGATAGGGGCTCTAGTGTAAATATTTATGTAAATAAATAAAACTATATTTTCCTCACCCAAAAATATGCTTGTACATATTTTGTATATATTTAGAAACTCTTAAAAACAAAATAAAAATTTAAAAATCAAAAATGCAAAAATATCCCTCCACCATGTGCATAGACCATCATCCTTTATTTATTTAACTCTATAAATAAATGTTTTTATTTTCAAAACTTTTTGTAAATATTCTATGTTATATTGTAAATAAAATAAATAAAAAGAATTAAAGCAAAAATCAAATAAAAATAACAAAAATTAAAAATACAAAAATATCTTGTACATGTGCCATGTACATAGTTGTACATAACTAATTATTTCCTCTATGCATATAAATAATAAAAAAATAAAATAAAAATAGCCTTTTATTCCTCATTTTATTCTATCAATAAATAAAATATAAAATAGGAATAAAAATGTATAAAAATAACTAATTAAAAATCAAAATTAAAAACCCTATATTGTAAATATACCTATGTATAGCTATACTATGTAAATACCTTATTTTTATTTCCAAAAATTAATTAAAAATCACCAAAAAAATAGAAAAATTAAAACAAAAATATTTCATGTTTTGAATTTTAATTAAATTGGCCATTCGTTATTTTTAATTCAATTTTTAAATCTTTTTGACATGGCTGATTCCCATTGGTCCACGGGGATTGTTGACCGCCCGGTCAACTCCCCCCTGTGGACCACTTCCCTCGGGTCTGGTTCGCGGACCCAACTTCTCCCATTTAGCCCCACCAGATCCGATCCCCATTTAGCCTAACCCAGGGTCCTAATTACTCCCCAGGTATCCGGGAATCTCGCCCGACATTGTTCCTAGGGATCCGTGCTCAATCGAGCCGGACCCGAGCCCTTCTTCCCGGACCTGCACCCATATAAAATCCCAGCTCCGCCGCATTCATTTGCCATCTTTGGCTCTCCACTCTCATTCCCGTGACCTCCATTGCAATCCCTGAGGTGACAGCTCGCGATTGCCCTTGTAGCAGTGAGGAGGAGGTGGCCGGACCACTGATCCGGCGACTTTGCGCCGCCGTGCTCCGCCCCGTGCAGGAGCTCGAGCCTCAGGCCTTGGCGACCTTCGAGGCAACGACCAGGAGCTGCCTAAGCTTCAGCACAGCCTACCACACCGCCCAGGTAACCTTATAGCTTCCTTATTTCGCTTAATTTCTTGTTTCCCCCAAATCGAAGCTCCGCCGCGTTCCGTCGATTCCTGCTATACCGCGTATCCTCTCGATCATCGGAACACCCAGTCACCTTCGCCATCCCTCCACGCACCTTCTCCGCCCCTTCGTTCAACCCAGCTCGCACAGGAGCTGGGGTTCGAGCTCCACTGCCCGTCGCTCGCCGGAGCTCGCCCGTCCCGACGCACCGATCACCCCCACACCACCTAACCGGTTCGAGGCATTTTGCCCTCGACCCGCGAAGCTCTTGAGCCACTTTGCAGGTCAAGAGGAGGCCATCTGAGGCCTCCCCACATCCAGGCCAGGAGCTCCCCTCCGTCGACCGCGCCGGAGCCCCTCCAAGGCTCGGCTGGGCCATCGGAGGGCACCAACAGCTGCGGAACGACAGTGCGAGTCTTCTCCGATCTTCAGAGGCAGCTGAGGGGGACCACAGCACGCGTACGAGGCCGGCGAACCTCGCCGACCACCTGTTCTTCGAGGCTCCTCCATCACCGTCCGATAGCCCTCAGAGCTCCAGTTTCCATCGTCACCATCCATTCATCGAGGAGCAGACACCGTTGATTATCTCGAGGGCTGATCCGGACCGTTAGCACAGAGGAGAGAGGCACCAGCACCTGAGCACCGTCAGATCCTCCACGTGCCTCGCTCTGCGTCGTCGATCGGCCCACGTGCGGAAGGAGAAAGAGGCGCCAGGCACCAGAACCGTCGGATCAGCCACGCGTCCCTCATCCAGCCGTCGACGTAATAAGGGGTAAATTACCTTAGGCCCCCTCTTAGTTTCTGTTTTACGTGTCAGTCCTGTAAATATTTTAGGAGTTTTATTTACGTAGGGTTAATTGCACATTGGACCTCGTGCTCGTTAATATTTGCACTTATGCCCCTGTATGTGTGAGCCACGTGCTTCGTCACGTGTAGTTTTGGTTTAATTGCAACTATTATCCTGTAGTTCTGGTTGCTTTATGATTGAATAGAAACTTTTTGGTAATTGCATATATGCCCCTGTGAACGTTTTATTTCCGCATGTGCGCCTTTTAGTGGGTTATTTGCATAACAGCCCCTGAACTTTTTGGTACGAGTTACCAAAAGGTCCTAGGACTTGTTTTTATTACCAAAAGGTCCCTGAGTGCCCCAGGCACGCACCACGCGCGTGACTTGCTGGGAAAATTGCACCTGGACCCCCAGATCTTCGGGTATTTGCACTTAAGTCCCTGTGCACAATGCCCCCTTTTGGATTTTGAATAAAATATCAAATCACCTCCAAATTCGATGAAAATTTGACACATGGCTCCTGCCATGTTGTAGAATTTTTGAGAATTTTTGAGGACATTTTTGATTTTATTTGTTATTTTTGAAAATTCAAAAACATCAATTTCTGGCACTGTTTAGACTTAAAAATCCCAAAAAAATATGAAAACACCCCCAAAAATTCTATAAAAATTAGGTACTGTTTTTTGTGTGTTGTTTGACTTTCCAGCCAATTTTGGCTATTTTTCATGGAGTAAAAACCCTAAAAATCTAAAAACACCTAAAAACTCATAAAACTCATATTAAATAATCCAAAAACTCAAAAACAATAATTTTGGTGCTCAAATTTTCCTTGTTTTCTCTAGTATACAGGAAAATTACCTCCAGGTCCCTCTGAGATCCTTAGATATTTTATTTTTGGGTTTTGGACCTGGCTGGACAGTACCCCTTGTTTTTCTTACTGTTTGATTTTTAGAAATTAAAATAAATATCATAAAAATCCCAAAAATTCACCAAAAACACTAAAAAACATAAAAAAAACATAAAAATATTTTTGTTTGAATTTTTGCTTGCTTCTTGATGCATTAAATAATTTGTTGAAAGTGTGCTTGTTTTTGTGTTTCCTTATTTTCTTTACATATTAAAAATCCAAAAAAATTTAAAAACAATTAAAAACCACTAAAAATGTTTCCCTTCTTCTTTGACTACTTCGTAGGCTTTTTAGCCAATCCGTGCTCCTTGTGTTCGACCCTGGGTGCTATACCAGGTTAATATCATAGCTAGACCGCTCTCTTTTGTGCTTGATTGATTTTACGTGTTTCGAGTGGTTCATTTTTCTTGATCGACTTAGTCTGAGTGATTGAGGTCGCAACGACCTATATTTCTGTACCTTTACCTTAGTCATTCGGACGGTCATCAGAATGGCGCCGTTGCCGGGGAGCACGGCTTAGTAGTCGTTTTTAGCTTTTTCCGCGGCTTTTCGAGTTTCGCAGGCTTTTTGTATAGATTTGTTGCATATATTCTTCTCATATTTCTGACAATAACTTTTGGACTGACCACTTTTCTCTCTGTTTCTTGCGAGGGCCCGAGGAGCGAGGGCGGCATTCCTAGGAGCGCCGGTGCTCCCGAGCGAAGCGGAGGCGGCTCGTTTCTTCATCGAGCCGCAGGAGAGAGCGAGAGAGAGAGTTGAGTGGGTGAGGATAGCTTAGGACTTTATTTCATTTATTATTATTGTAATAATACAGGGACTTGAACTCTTGGACTGCTTGGACACTTCTACCGTAGCGGGTCTGTTTCGCCGAGCACCGGTGTGCTCGGGGACCCTTTAGGACCTTAGCGGTTTTTCACGGTTTTCTCGCGGCTTTCTTTTTCTTTCTTACTGCCTTTCCGGTGTTTACGCGGTTTTTGCTCGAGCCCCTAGACTTAGGATTTTCTGGTGCTTGTGACGTAATTAGTAGGATCCACACACCTAACTGCTTATCTGTTCCCATAGATCGTTAATTGGACCTACTAATAATAAATAATAAAAATAAATTAGTCACTTTCCTGAGAGCCTACGCGCCGCGAGCCTGCCCCGTCAAGCGCTACTCCTGAACTCGACCTGTCGAGAAGAGGAGGGGTGGTCTAGACCAGACTCTTTGGATCGAGGGCGAGTGACTGAGTTAGACGGTTCTGCGCTAGAAATTGCTCATCTAGGAATCGGTTTTTCCCGCTTGCATCATTTAGGTAGTTTATTTCCTGTCTTTAAATTCTGCGCGGATCACTTGCATGTAGAGTGATGGAGACAAGGTACGCATTTCTATCTCAGCATGCATCATTGATTTCTCGCGCATCGGCTTTTTCGTCTTCTCCCCCTGTTTTCGGACTTAATAATCAGGAGAACCGAAAAATTCGTTAGGCCTTTTGTTTGCTTTGAAAAATATTAAAAAGAAAAACAATAAAATCGGGACTGCTAATCATACTTGATCTTAAAAACCGCTCACCCTAAAAACTTTGTCTTGGGGAGAGCAACCCCCTCATTGTATTGTTTGGATGCGCGAGAGAGTGACCCGCACCCTAGGTAGAGCCTCCCGGTGCTAGTCCCGACTGATTACCGACTTTTCCGTGCGGGCCAGTCGGTTGGGATAGCATCGGATATCCTAACAGGTCACGTAAGCGCTCTGATATTTTGTGTGTTCACCAAAATAAAATAGACAAGATAATTTGACCGAACTTTCACGGTCCTTCAGCTCGCGTTGCGTTGGTGAACCGGGGGTTTGTTTTTGATCATAGTTGATTCCAGATCTCATCCGCACTACTCGCCAGATCAAGATGATGGGTAGACGGTCTCTTAGGCAGCCTTTGGCTGCACCGCTTTCGGGCACGTCTACCCGATCATCTAGGTTGGCCTGCGAGAGCCGAGACCAGCTCTCCGAGCCCGAGTACGATTCCGCCCTGTTCCCCCTCGACCCCCTTTCTTTCGGCACTGAGAGACATGAGCCCGAGGAGAGATTAGCAGATTTGACAGCACCTGAGTTGGGCTCATTTGATTCTGCAGACGTCGCTATGGCAGCCAGATCAGACGATCACTCCAGAGGTCCACAGGGAGACCATCATGTTGTACTTGACCAGGGAGCGATCAACTCCACCCTGATCGCATCGCTCGAGACAGTTCAGCAGCAGTTACGCGATCAGGGGGCATTCATGATAGAGATGAGGCGAGAGTTGGAGAGGCTCAGAGCAGAGCGAGGCCAGCAGAGCGAGCCTGAGGAGATACTGAGCGAGCCTGAGGAGATGCCTGATGCAGAGGCCGCAGCCGCAGCAGCAGCAGCAGCAGCCGCAGCAGCCGCCGCGGCAGGAGGACCACCACGACCGATGCAGGAGTTGCACAACCCCGGATCGACTCTGATGCATCACTGGGTGGTAGTGCCAGCTATCGTGGGGGACTTCAAGTTCCCCCCGAACACCTTGCAGTTACTGCCCCGTTTCCACGGACTTGCTACTGAGGAACCCCATCTCCACCTCCAGGAGTTTCTGATGATCTGCAGCACTGTCCACGATCGCCACGTGGACCAGGATACGATCTGGATGATAGCCTTCCCGTTTTCACTGGTAGATAGAGCAGCCACCTGGCTGAAGCATCTAGGGAAGTTTGTCTACACCTGGGAGCAGCTCCGCACCGAGTACTTGAAAAAGTACTATCCACTTGGGCGGACGAATGCAGCGAGGGCCCTAATCAGCAACTTCTCCATGTTCCCCAACGAGCAGTTCCACGAGGCTTGGGAGAGGTTTCGAGAGCTCCTAGACAGATGCCCGCACCATGACATATCCAAGCCGAACCTAGTTCAGAGCTTTTTCAGCGGGTTGACGCCAGAGCTTCAGGGTCTGGTGAACGCTTCTTGCGGCGGGTCCTACTTTGCCAAGGACCACGATCAGGTCTGGGCCATCTACGAGGAGATGTCCGAGAACTACATGGTGATGTCTCAGACCAGATTGTACACTCAGAGACCCCAGCCACAGCAGCCAGGACCCGTGCAGTATCAGCGGATAGCACGGGTAGATGCAGGTCCATCCAGTTCGTCCTCAGTCGCAGCAGCACAGGCAGAGTCATCCGCTGCGGACATGGGTATCATCAGCGAGAAGTTGGACCGCATGGAGCTGATAGAGAAGAAGCAGTGCCAGAGCATCACGCAGATGGAACAGATGGCACAGGTTCTGAGCGACATGAAGACCCAGCTCATGTGTCTTCAGGAGACACAGACGGCTTCACAGCCCCGTCTTCTGTCGCGAGGCGATACCGGCGGCAGCAGCAGCTCGTCCCAGCGCTCCAGCTCTTCACAGCAGCCTAGACAGGTTCACCTTGTACAGGCGGAGCCGTACCAGCAGCCGCAGCCTACCCACCAGTCCCCACCATCTCCAGACATGCAGATGGTGGTCTACCAGCCGGATCAGCCTCTGGTCGTACTGCCACCAGACCCCTTCGATGCAGAGCCGTTGATGGATGTCAACGGGATTTGGTATGACCGCCCCCAGCCTGGGATCCGACGAGACCATCCCGGATTCAGGTGGGGGAGTGGTGGTGCCCAGCCCCAGCAGCAGCCGTCAGGACAGGGAGGGCAGTACTCCCAGCAGAGAGACCAGCACCAGCCGCAGCAGCAGCCCCCAGCGTATCAGCAGCAGTCATCCTACGGTCCTCGTCCCTATCAGCAGCAGGGACAGTCTTGGAGACGTGAGCAGCAGGCTCACCAGGGATACCAGCAGCACCCTCCATCTTACCCCTCTTACCCACCACAGCAGTTCCAGCAGCCTCACCCACAGAGAGGCCACCCGTCGGGCTCCCACGAGAGCCCCGCCTTGGATGACATTGCCCGCCTCCTCACGGACCAGCAGGCTACATTCAGACGGGAGATGGACGAGTTCCGCCAGGAGATGCGGGACCTGGTGAGAGGGAAGGCCGCCATCCCAGCCCAGATCGAGCCGAATCCGAACAACCTTAAGAGGAAATCTGAGCAGGTAGTACATACTGAGTTAGCCACTCCTAGTGACTCATTTGATGATACATCTTCGGATCTATTTGATGCTGATTTTGTCACACTTAGGAGCGGTAGGACCCCAGCAGGCGGCGGCGCCTCATCTGAGCTTCACCACGAGGACACTCCAGAGGCGCCACATGAGGAGGAGGAGAGCGGTACTGAGGCCGCTCAAGATGATGACGGTGGTACTGATGCCACCAAGAATGCTGATCCCACCGGCGGTACTGAGGCCGCCGCTTCACCAGTTCGAGGAGGTGGTACTGATGCCACCCATTCAGCCGAGCCAGCCAGCGGTACTGATGCCACACGACGTCTACCAGCAGCAGCAGCAGCAGAGCCAGCCTGTGGTGGTACTGAGGCCACCGGTGTGTGTACAGAGAGAGATGTTGTTTTTTCTCGCACTCATGTATCTCGGAACTCTGCTATGAATAAAGGAAAAGGTTTACTTTCTTCTGGTCCCACTGTGGTGCATGATGTATGTGTGGATCCGGTCCTTGAACCGTCTAGACCTTTTCCTAGTCCTTCATCTGAGAAGGACCCTGTGATCCCCTTCCCTAGAGCCCTTCAGATGGGGAAGGGGAAGAAAAAAGAAAACCCAAAAAAGAGAGAGCTTGAGGAGTTCAGCCAGAGCATGATTGATCGATTCCACATCCAGCTGACCCTCCAGGAGGCTTTGCAGCACATCCCCCTTCTTCAGCGTTCTTTGAGAGATAGGACTACAGTCAGGAGGAGGAGGAGGAACCACACTTCAGAGATCCATGTGCTGACGAAAGCCACGTGTTTTGCGATCCAGAACCGCCTGCCAGCCAAGAGGCCAGATTCAGGGGCCCCGTATGTCAGATGCCAGATCAGTGAGCAGAGGTTCGACCGTACTCTTCTAGATAGCAGGTCGTCGATCAACCTTCTTCCGACAGCCCTTCTCGACCGCTTCGAGTTGGGCACTCTTCGACAGAGCAGGACAGTCCTTCAGTTCGCTGATCGATCTGTCAAGAGGCCGAAGGGGTTATTACGAGACGTTATCGTCACGATTCAGGGCCTGAAATTCCCCGTGGACTTTGTAGTGTTGGACATGGAGATCCCTGAGTCAGTGACCGATACCCCCATCATCCTTGGTCGTCCGTTCTTGGCCACAGCCAAGGCGGTGACTGATCATGATAGTGGGAAGGTGTACTTTCGCGTCGAGGGCGAGAGTATACAAATAGAGACGGTCAAGGACTACAGAGCCAGACTCAGAGCCCGCTCCGATGCGAGTACCGATTCAGAGCAGCTGACAGACACAGAGCCAGACATCCACCAGGACTGTGATTTTGTGATCACAGATGATGAGGCAGCTTGGGCAGATCTTGAGACACAGACCACCCTCTCACTTTCAGATACAGCTGATGCAGAGGACGATAGCAGAGGAGAGTCTGGAGAGCACAGACCTGGTTCAGGATACTATTGAGGAAGCAGAGCCGGTCCTCGATCGCAGCACGATGATTAGTAATGGTGGTGCTGAGGCCACCTTGTTTTCCGGTGGTACTGATGCCACCGCTTCTGATACATATCCCTCGGATTCAGAGTCTGATTGGGCCGATTGCTATGATCAGATGTCAGACCTGAGTCCATCTGAGCCTATTGATGAGGAGGAGGTAGATGCAGAGCCGAGCAGAGACAGTACAGTTGAGCAGCCTTCTCCCGATCCAGTTTGCGAGAGTACGCTTTCACTTTCCCAGGCAGATTTGGCAGACTTAGCAGCTTTTACTCAGTTCCTTCCGCAGCCAGATTTGCCAGCACCCAGCATTCCAGAGCGAAAGCCGCTCCCTACTTCGCTGAAGTATCGATTCCTTGCGGGCGATCCAGAGATGTACCCAGTCATCATCTCCGCCGAGTTGTGACTGGAGAGCAAGAATCCCGTTTGATGGGGGTTCTTGAAAAGAACCGCAAGGCGATCGGATGGAGCGTAGCGGATCTCCATGGGATTAGTCCAGCAGTGTGCTCACACCATATCTACCTTGAGGAGGGGGCGAGGCTGTCGCGTGAGTTCCAGCGGCGACTGAACCCCAACCTGAGAGAGGTCGTGATGAAAGAAATATCAAAATGGTGGAGTGCAGATTTTATTTATCCCATTTCCGACTCCAAGTGGGTCAGCCCCTTGCATGTGGTGCCCAAGAAGACGGGTATCACGACTGTGATCAGTGAGTCGGGCGAGGAGATCGCTTCACGAGTACCCACCTCTTGGAGGGTTTGTGTTGATTACAGGAGACTCAACCAAGCCACCAAGAAGGACCACTTCCCCCTGCCTTTTATTGACCAGATCATTGAGAGACTGGCAGGGAAGAGCCATTATTGCTTCCTGGATGGGTACTCGGGCTACAACCAAGTGGCCATCGCTCCTGAGGATCAGGAGAAGACCACCTTTACCTGTCCCTTCGGCACATATGCTTTTCGACGCATGCCATTTGGGCTATGCAATGCCCCTGCGACTTTTCAGAGGTGCATGTTGTCGATCTTTTCGGACATGGTAGGGGAATGTTTGGAGGTCTTCATGGACGATTTCTCAGTCTACGGCGACGGATTCGATTCTTGTCTTGACTGCCTAGACCGGGTACTCCAGCGATGTATCGAGTTTCATTTGGTTCTATCATGGGAGAAGAGTCACTTCATGGTGACTCAAGGGACGGTGCTTGGCCACATCATCTCCAACAGGGGCATGGAGGTTGATCCGGCCAAGGTTGATGTCATTAGAAAACTCACTCCGCCGTCCAATTTGAGGCAGCTACGGTCATTCCTGGGGCACGTTGGATTTTATAGGAGATTTATTCAGGATTTCAGCAAGATTGCCCGACCGTTGACTAACCTCTTGACGAAAGACACCGAGTTCCTTGTCGATGACAAGTGTCTCTCGTCCTTTGCGACTCTCCAGCAGCATGTTATCGAGGCTCCTGTCCTCCAGCCGCCTGATTGGTCTCTCCCATTCGAGATCATGACGGACGCCTCTGATTTTGCCGTGGGGGCAGTGCTGGGACAGAGGAGGTATGGAGTTCCGTTTGCCATACACTATGCTAGCCGCACATTGGATTCCGCCCAGCGGAATTATAAGGTCACAGAGAAGGAGATGCTAGCAGTAGTGTTTGCCCTAGATAAGTTCAGATCGTATATCATTGGATCTAGAGTGACTTTGTTTACAGATCACACCGCCATCAGGTACCTCATGGCAAAGAAGGATGCCAAGGCCATACTGACTAGATGGATCCTTCTACTCCAGGAGTTCGACATTGAGATCAAGGATAAGACTGGAGTCAAGAATGTGGTGGCGGATCATCTTTCCCGACTAGAGCAGCCTGAGGATTCTGAGCAGATTGATCCCATTCGAGATACCTTCCCAGATGAGGCGATCCTTGCTATCGCCTCACTCCCGTGGTATGCCGATATTGTGAACTTCCTCGTTGCAGGGAAAGTCCCACAAGATTGGCCCAGGCAGAGACTTGAGACCTTCCTTGCGAGGGCCAAGTCCTACCATTGGGAGGATCCCATCCTTTACCACGAAGGAGGGGACAGCGTCTGGCGTCGGTGTATTCCTCAGGAGGAACACCATAGCGTCCTCACTTACTGCCACAAGTTTGAGGCAGGAGGACATCATTCTGGGAGGAGAACGGCACAGAAAGTGCTCCAATCCGGCTTGTGGTGGCCTACCCTCTTCAAGGACTCTGATGAGTTCGTGAAGAGGTGTACTGACTGTCAGAGGATGGGCACTTGTGGACAGCGTGATATGATGCCGATGCAGCCCATTCACTTCTGTGAGGTCTTTGACGCATGGGGCATCGATTTCATGGGTCCATTCCCTAAGAGTCAGGGATTTGAGTACATTCTGTTGGCCGTTGATTATGTGAGTCGTTGGGTGGAGGCTATCCCTGCCCGAGCCGCTGATGCGAGGACAGTTTGCAGATTTTTGAGGAAGCATATCATCACGCGGTTCGGGGTTCCACGAGTTCTGATTTCTGATGGGGGGTCTCATTTCATCAACGACCAGGTGAAGGCCCTTGCTAGCGAGTTCAGTATAGACCATCGTGTTGCCACACCTTACCATCCACAGACGAATGGTCTAGCTGAGGTGTCGAATAGGGAGATCAAGAATATTTTGCAGAAAGTCGTCCGCCCTGACCGAAAGAATTGGTCACAGCTTTTGGACTCGGTCTTGTGGGCATATAGGACGTCTTTCAAGACTCCATTGGGCACATCTCCCTTTCGCCTCGTTTATGGCAAGCCGTGCCATTTACCTGTTGAGCTGAGGCACAAGTCACTCTGGGCAGTTACAGATATTCTTATGGATCCAGATGGTATAGAAGACCAGAGGAGGGCAGAGTTAGCTGCCCTGGAGGAGCTTAGAGATGCAGCTTTCTCAAGCAGCCTACATTATAAGGAGAAAGTCAAGGAGTGGCATGATTCCCATATCAGCCACAAGCATTTTGAGATTGGACAGAGAGTATGGCTGTTTGATGCGAGGCTTAGATTATTTCCAGGGAAGCTACAGAGCAAATGGAAGGGACCTTTTCTCGTCAGAAAAGTGCACGACAATGGTAGTATTGATATATCCGAGTTGTCTTTTGAGAGCACCTTTCGAGTGAACGGCCAGCGGCTCAAGCCATTTCTAGATCATGAGCCGCGGGACGTTATTGTCGCCCCTATTCATTTTGCATGAGATGTGGTCCCTTGACTCACATCTTTTGCATCTCACGCCTGATTTTCACTGCTCTTCCGCCTGTATAGATCCAGATGTCCATATCATTCTATTCTTTAGTCCCACATCCCTTTTCTCATCTTATGATTATGCTATACTTAGGGTGTACTTTACCCTAAGTATAGGGGGGATGTCGGACCTGCGAGTATTCTTTTCATTCGTTCTGCCCCTGTTTTGCTGCCTATACTTAGGGATATTTTACCCTAAGTATAGGGGGGCAGACTCTGTATCTTCTTCACTCGGATTTCCCTTCATGTACAGCTTGCTATACTTAGGATTAGTTAATCCTAAGTATAGGGGGAAACCACCGAGCTCCTCTCATTCTATTCATTTATTCGTTCCTGTACTTAGCCATTCCTTTTCACTTCCCTTTTACTAAGCACGAGTTATGTCTTCTTCATCGCTCTTGATCACTCTGAGGACATCGTTCGAGCTAAGTATAGGGGGGGTGTGTATATATTTCATATATACTTTAGCCATAACTCGTACTTTGTGTGAGTGTGTTAATAAATAAAATGGCTAAAAATCACAAAAATTTAAAAATTTTCATGTACATAAACCTCTTTTATCCTTGCACATACATAGCTAGTGTACAAAGTATTTTTATAAAAATAATTTCAAAAATCTTTTGTGTAAAGCTTGTGTAAATACTTTCGTATCAAAATTATGTACATAGTACAAAATTTTTCCAAAATGTTTTGAAAATCAAGAGTTTGCAAAAATCGTGTAAATGTTTGTAAAGATCTTTTTGCAAAACCTGCACTTCATGCATCATCATCATCCATGATTTCAAAACATTTTTCAAAAATTTTGCATGATTGTAAAATATCTGTAAATAGCATCTTGTGTACATATATAGTTTTTCCTGGATGAGAGTTGACATTTAAACTAAGCCTGGAATTAAATTGAGAAATGGAGCTTGAAAAAGATCTTAAACCACTTAACTTTAAGAGGAACCTTATAGGATTTAGGTTTAAGGCTTTTCAGGTCCATAAGGACTTAATTCTTTGAGTCCACTAGGCTATGAGCATATGTCATCTTGATGAGCCTAAGTAGAGCACTTAACAACACACGCATGACTCTTAGAGACAATGGCTTGACTTGCACCTGCACTTTACACATGGCTCTCCACGGATGAGGTGGTGAGGAGGAAGTTTCCTTTGGCTTGGGGTAGCATATGAGGGTAGTACTTCTAGGCGGAACCTCTCTTCTTCTTCTAGTGAAGGAAGTGCGCCTCAACTTGGTCTAGTGGTGATGAAGGCTAAAGACAGAAGCTGTGGGTTGCAATAAAGCTTCAAAAGAGGGATAGTCTACTGGCTCAAGAGGAAATTTCTTGTATATATGCTGCACCATGTAGATATGTTGTACAGAAGTCCTTGAAAAAAAATGCAAAAATGCAAAAAGAACTCCAAAAAAGTGGTGGGTCGGATTGAAAATTTAATAACCCCACCGGAGTGTACATAGTCAAATAAAGCAAAGCTTATGGTATCCATGTTACATCTCATGAAGCTTGCAGCGGGAGACTTAGCTACACTGGCTAAGCTTCCAAAACTCTATACTTCTTCCCCCTCTTCTTGAGCCGGTTGCACTTGAACTTAGAAGGGAATACCCCGCTTCTCGAGGAAAGAGTCGCTAGACCGAGGCATTAGAGTTACCAGGTTGAGGGAGGTTGTTTCTTTGTTACTTCTGAGGTGGGGAGCCACATATCACTTACACTGCATGGAAAGACTCATGGTCATTAGAGTTTGTGTATGTAGACTTGTTCTGATCTGGTTTATTGAGAAGTCTTGTCCATAGATTGGTGGAACTTAGAGGCTGTTGAGTTTTAAGCCTAAGTCTAAATAAGGTTCCGACACATGAATAATCCAAAGATCTGATCAAGCTCCATATCCTAATTTAATGAAGGAAAGTTTAATAATTCAACCTTGATCCATGTACATCCTCTTTTTCTTTTTCTTTCTTTTTCACTTCTTTTTCAAATAAGTGTTTGCTAAGGGACTAGCAAAGTTAAGTATAGGGGGTGATGAATACCCATTCATCACTCTTTATTCTTATATTTTAGCTACAAAAACCTTTGCAAATACATGTAGATATGTGTAAATACAAATAATTACCAAAAGCATGCATTATGTAAAAACTTATAATTAGCATGTTTTTGTGCAAAAATAAAAGAATAAAGATCAAAAAGAAAAAGAGGGAAATATTTAGAATAAATATTGAGCAACCTAACCCAAGGGAGGGCTCAGCATGGGCCTGACCGCATAAAAGCCACGGTAGAGAGAGATAGGAGCTCATGTGTAAATATTTATGTAAATAAATAAAATTATATTTTCCTCAACCAAAAAAATATTCTTGTAAATGTTTGTATATATTTAGAAGCTATTAAAAACAAAATAAAAATCTAAAAATCAAAAATTCAAAAAAATACCCCTTCACCTTGTACATAAACCATACCTCCTTATTTATGTAACCCTATAAATAAATAAAATTATTTAGTAAACTTTTTGTAAATATTCTATGTTACATATTGTAAATAAATAAAATAAAAAGAATCAAAACAAAAATCAAATAAAAATAACAAAATTAAAAATACAAAAATACATTGTATATATATCATGTATCTGAATGTATATAACTATTTATTCCACCCATGTATATAAACAATAAAAATAAAATAAAAATACTCTTTTATTCCTAATTCTATACTATAAATAAATAAAATATAAAATGGGAATAAAAATGCACAAAAATAATAAATTAAAAATCAAAAAAATTAAAAAGAAACATTGTACAAATACCTATGTATAGCTATACTATGTAAATACCCTATTTTTATTTCCAAAAATTAATTAAAAATCACCAAAAAATAGAAAAAAATAAAATAAAAATATTTCATGTTGAAAGTTTTTGCAAAATCGGCCATTTGCTGCCTTATTTTTGAACTTCAAATCTTGTCCACGTGGCAGCGTCCCATTGGTCCACGGGGGATGTTGACCCCCGGTCAAATCCCTCCGCGGACCGCCTTCTCCTGCGGATCTCGCGCCCGACCCGGTTTCTCCTCTTTTTCCGCGCTTGATCCGCTCGCCTTCTCCGCAAACCCCGAGTCCTATCGATTCCTCGTACATCCGACATGACCGCCGGGGTATTCGCATTGGGATCCGCGCTTCTCACAGCCCTACCCGACCAGCCCTAGTCGGGTCGGCACTCACGTATATAGCCGAGCTCCGCCTCTCATTTTCGCCATCTTTGGCTCTCCACTCTCATTCCCGTGACCTCCATTGCAATCCCTGAGGTGACTGCTCGCGATTGCCCTTGTAGCAGTGAGGAGGAGGTGGCCGGACCACTGATCCGGCGACGTTGCGCCGCCGTGCTCCGCCCCGTGCAGGAGCTCGAGCCTCAGGCCTTGGCGACCTTCGAGGCAACGACCAGGAGCTGCCTAAGCGTCAGCACAGCCTACCACACCGCCCAGGTAACCTTATAGCTTCTTTATTTCGCTTAATTTCTTGTTTCCCCCAAATCGAAGCTCCGTCGCGTTCCGTCGATTCCTGCTATACCGCGTATCCTCTCGATCATCGGAACCCCCAGTCACCTTCGCCATCCCTCCACGCACCTTCTCCGCCCCTTCGTTCAACCCAGCTCGCACAGGAGCTGGGGTTCGAGCTCCACCGTCTTCCGCTCGCCGGAGCTCGCCCGTCCCGACGCACCGATCACCCCCACACCACCTAACCGGGTCGAGGCATTTTGCCCTCGACCCGCGAAGCTCTTGAGCCACTTTGCAGGTCAAGAGGAGGCCATCTGAGGCCTCCCCACATCCAGGCCAGGAGCTCCCCTCCGTCGACCTCGCCGGAGCCCCTCCAGGGCTCGGCTGGGCCATCGGAGGGCACCACCAGCTGCGGAACGACATCGCCGACCTTCTCCGATCTTCAGAGGCAGCTGAGGAGGACCACAGTACGCGCACGAGGCCGGCGAAGCTCGCCGGCTGAGTGTTCTTCCAATATCCTCCACCGCCGTCCGATCGCCCGCAAGCTCCAGGTTTCATCTTGATCGTCCATCCACGAAGGAGCAGCCACCGCCCGATCATCCAGAGGGGCGATCTGGACCGTTAGAGCAGAGGAGAGAACCACCAGCACCCGCCAGCCGTTCGATCACCCACGTGTCCTCCTCTGCGCCGTCGATCAGGCTCACGTGCGGACGAAGAGAAGCGCCAGCCATCCGAGACCGTCAGATCAGCTACGTGGCGCTCATCCAGCCGTCGACGTAATAAAGGGGTAATTTACCTTAGGCCCCCTCGTAGTTTATGCTTTACGTTTCAGTCCTGTAAATATTTTGAGTACTTTATTTACGTTGGGTTAATTGCACATTGGACCTCATCCTTTAGTTTATTTGCATTTATGCCCCTGTTTGTGTGAGCCACGTGCATCGTCACGTGTATATTTGGTGTATTTGCGACATTAGCCCTGTAGTTCTGGATGTTCTTTAATGAAAACTTTTTGATAATTGCATTTATGCCCCTGTGAGTGTCTTATTTACACATGTGCGTCTTTTAGTGGGATATTTGCACAACAGCCCCTGGACTTTTTGGTACAAGTTACCAAAAGGTCCTAGGACTTGTTTTTCTTACATATAGGTCCCTGAGTGCCCCAGGCACGCGCCTCGCGCGTGATTTCTTGGGTATTTTGCACCGGGACCCCCAGAACTTTGGGTATTTGCACTTAGGTCCCTATGCACATTGCCCCCTTGTTATTTTTGAATAAAATATCAAATCACCTCCAAATCCAACGAAAATTTGCCACATGGCTTCTGCCATGTTGTAGGATTTTTGAGAATTTTGGAGGAAATTTTTGAGTTTATTTGTTATTTTTAAAAATTCAAAAACACCTATTTTTGGCACTGTTTCACTTGAAAAATCACAAAAAAATATTAAAACCCCCCTACAAATTCAATAAAAATTAGAGACTGTTTCTTGTGTGTTGCTTGATTTTCTAGCCAATTTTGGCTATTTTTCATTGAGTAAAAACCCTAAAAATTTAAAAACACCTCAAAACTCATAAAAATCATAATAAATAATTTAAAAACCCAAAAACAATAATTTTGGTGCTCAAATTTTCCTTGTTTTCTCTAGTATACAGGAAAATTACCTCCAGGCCCTCTTGAGATCCTTAGATATTTTATCTTTGGATTTTGGACCTGGCTGGACAGTACCTTGTCTTTTTAGCACTGTTTGATTTTTAGAAAATAAAATACACTTCAGAAAATTATCAAAAATTCACCAAAAACACTCAAAAACCCAAAAAACATAAAAACATTTTTTCTTGAATTCTTGCTTGATTTTTGATGCTTTAAATAAATTGATAAAGTGTGTTTGTTTTTGTTTTCTTTTGTTTTCTTCACATATTAAAAATCCAAAAAAATATAAAATAATTAAAAACCACTAAAAATGTTTTTCCTTTTTCTCTGATTCTTCGACTACTTCGTAGGCTTTTTAAGCCAACCCGTGCTCCTTGTGTTCGACCCTGGGTGCTATACCAGGTTAATCTCCTAGCAGGACCGCTTTGTTTTGATTTTACGTATTTTTCGAGTGGTTCATCATTTTTCTTGATCGACTTAGTCTGAGTGATTGAGGTCGCAACGACCTATATTTCTGTACCTTTACCTTAGTCATTCGGACGGTCATCAGAATGGCGCCGTTGCCGGGGAGCACGGTTTAGTAGTCACTTTTAGATTTTTCCGCGGCTTTTTGAGTTTCGCGGCTTTTTGTATAGAATTTTTGTATCTATCTTTTTCTCTCATATTTCTGACAATAATTTTTGGACTGACCACTTTTCTCTCTGTTTCTTGCGAGGGCCCGAGGAGCGAGGGCGGCATTCCTAGGAGCGCCGGTGCACCCGAGCGAAGCGGAGGCGGCTTGTTTCTTCATCGAGCCGCAGGAGAGAGCGAGAGAGAGAGTTGAGTGGGTGAGGATAGCTTAGGACTTTATTTCATTTATTATTATTGTAATAATACAGGGACTTGAACTCTTGGACTGCTTGGACACTTCTACCGTAGCGGGTCTGTTTCGCCGAGCACCGGTGTGCTCGGGGGACCCTTTAGGACCTTAGCGGTTTTTCGTGGTTTTCTCGTGGCTTTCTTCTTCTTTTTACTGCCTTTTCCGGTGTTTACGCGGTTTTTGCTCGAGCCCCTAGATTTAGGAATTTCTGGTGCTTGTGACGTAATTAGTAGGATCCACACACCTAACTGCTTATCTGTTCCCATAGATCGTTAATTGGACCTACTAAAAATAAATAATAAAAATAACTTAGTCGCTTTCCTGAGAGCCTACGCGCCGCGAGCCTGCCCCGTCAAGCGCTACTCCTGAACTCGACCTGTCGAGAAGAGGAGGGGTGGGTCTAGACCGGACTCTTTGGATCGAGGGCGAGTGACTGAGTTAGACGGTTCTGCGCTAGAAATTGCTCATCTAGGACTCGGTTTTTCCCGCTTGCATCATTTAGGTAGTTTATTTCCTGTCTTTAAAATTCTGCGCGGATCATATTGCATGTAGAGTGCTGGAGTCAGGTACGCCTTCCTTACTTTGCATGCATCATTGATTTCATCGCGCATCGGCTTTTTCGTCTTCTCCCCCCTGTTTTCGGACTTAATAATCAGGAGAACCGAAAAATTCGTTAGGCCTTTTGTTTGCTTTGAAAAATATTAAAAAGAAAAACAATAAAATCGGGACTGCTAATCATACTTGATCTTAAAAACCGCTCACCCTAAAAACTTTGTCTTGGGGAGAGCAACCCCCTCATTGTATTGTTTGGATGCGCGAGAGAGTGACCCGCACCCTAGGTAGAGCCTCCCGGTGCTAGACCCGACTGATTACCGACTTTTTCGTGCGGGCCAGTCGGTTGGGATAGCATCGGATATCCTAACAGGTCAATTAAGCGCTCTGATATTTTGTGTGTTCACCAAAATAAAATAGACAAGATAATTTGACCGAACTTTCACGGTCTTCAGCTCGCGTTGCGTTGGTGAACCGGGGGTCTGTTTTTGATCATAGTTGATTCCAGATCTCATCCGTACTACTCGCCAGATCAAGATGATGGGTAGACGGTCTCTTAGGCAGCCTCTGGCTGCACCGCTTTCGGGCACGTCTACCCGATCATCTAGGTTGGCTCGCGAGAGCCGAGACCAGCTCTCCGAGCCCGAGTACGATTCCGCCCTGTTCCCCCTCGACCCCCTTTCTTTCGGCACTGAGAGACATGAGCCCGAGGAGAGATTAGCAGATTTGACAGCACCTGAGTTGGGCTCATTTGATTTTGCAGACGTCGCTATGGCAGCCAGATCAGACGATCACTCCAGAGGTCCACAGGGAGACCAGCATGTTGTACTTGACCAGGGAGCGATCAACTCCACCCTGATCGCATCGCTCGAGACAGTTCAGCAGCAGTTACGCGATCAGGGGGCATTCATGATAGAGATGAGGCGAGAGTTGGAGAGGCTCAGAGCAGAGCGAGGCCAGCAGAGCGAGCCTGAGGAGATACTGAGCGAGCCTGAGGAGATGCCTGATGCAGAGGCCGCAGCCGCAGCAGCAGCAGCAGCCGCAGCGGCAGCCGTAGCGGCAGCCGCAGCAGCCGCCGCGGCAGGAGGACCACCACGACCGATGCGGGAGTTGCACAACCCCGGATCGACTCTGATGCATCACTGGGTGGTAGTGCCAGCTATCGTGGGGGACTTCAAGTTCCCCCCGAACACCTTGCAGTTACTGCCCCGTTTCCACGGACTTGCTACTGAGGAGCCCCATCTCCACCTCCAGGAGTTTCTGATGATCTGCAGCACTGTCCACGATCGCCACGTGGACCAGGATACGATCCGGATGATAGCCTTCCCGTTTTCACTGGTAGATAGAGCAGCCACCTGGCTGAAGCATCTAGGGAAGTTTGTCTACACCTGGGAGCAGCATGCACCGAGTACTTGAAAAAGTACTGTCCACTCGGGCGGACGAATGCAGCGAGGGCCCTGATCAGCAACTTCTCCATGTTCCCCAACGAGCAGTTCCACGAGGCTTGGGAGAGGTTTCGAGAGCTCCTAGACAGATGCCCGCACCACGACATATCCAAGCCGAACCTAGTTCAGAGCTTTTTCAGCGGGTTGACGCCAGAGCTTCAGGGTCTGGTGAACGCTTCTTGCGGCGGGTCCTACTTTGCCAAGGACCACGATCAGGTCTGGGCCATCTACGAGGAGATGTCCGAGAACTACATGGTGATGTCTCAGACCAGATTGTACACTCAGAGACCCCAGCCACAGCAGCCAGGACCCGTGCAGTATCAGCGGATAGCACGGGTAGATGCAGGTCCATCCAGTTCGTCCGCAGTCGCAGCAGCACAGGCAGAGTCTTCCGCTGCGGACATGGGTATCATCAGCGAGAAGTTGGACCGCATGGAGCTGATAGAGAAGAAGCAGTGCCAGAGCATCACGCAGATGGAACAGATGGCACAGGTTCTGAGCGACATGAAGACCCAGCTCATGTGTCTTCAGGAGACACAGACGGCTTCACAGCCCCGTCTTCTGTCGCGAGGCGACACCGGCAGCAGCAGCAGCTCGTCCCAGCGCTCCAGCCCCTCACAGCAGCCTAGACAGGTTCACCTTGTACAGGCGGAGCCGTACCAGCAGCCGCAGCCCACCCACCAGTCTCCACCATCTCCAGAGATGCAGACGGTGCTCTACCAGCCGGATCAGCCTCTGGCAGTACTGCCGCCAGCCCCCTTCGATGCAGAGCCGTTGATGGATGTCAACGGGATTTGGTATGACCGCCCCCAGCCTGGGATCCGACGAGACCATCCTGGATTCAGGTGGGGGAGTGGTGGTGCCCAGCCCCAGCAGCAGCCGTCAGGACAGGGAGGGCAGTACTCCCAGCAGAGAGACCAGCACCAGCCGCAGCAGCAGCCCCCAGCGTATCAGCAGCAGTCATCCTACGGTCCTCGTCCCTATCAGCAGCAGGGACAGTCTTGGAGACGTGAGCAGCAAGCTCACCAGGGATACCAGCAGCACCCTCCATCTTACCCCTCTTACCCACCACAGCAGTTCCAGCAGCCTCACCCACAGAGAGGCCACCTGTCGGGCTCCCACGAGAGCCCCGCCTTGGATGACATCGCCCGCCTCCTCACGGACCAGCAGGCTACATTCAGACGGGAGATGGACGAGTTCCGCCAGGAGATGCGGGACCTGGTGAGAGGGAAGGCCGCCATACCAGCCCAGATCGAGCCGAATCCGAACAACCTTAAGAGGAAATCTGAGCAGGTAGTACATACTGAGTTAGCCACTCCTAGTGACTCATTTGATGATACATCTTCAGATCTATTTGATGTTGATTTTGTCACACTTAGGAGCGGTAGGACCCCAGCAGGCGGTGGCGCCTCATCTGAGCTTCACTACGAGGACACTCCAGAGGCGCCACATGAGGAGGAGGAGAGCGGTACTGAGGCCGCTCCAGATGATGACGGTGGTACTGATGCCACCAAGGATGCTGATCCCACCGGCGGTACTGAGGCTGCCGCGTCACCAGTTCGAGGAGGTGGTACTGATGCCACCCAATCAGCCGAGCCAGCCAGCGGTACTGATGCCGCACGACGTCTACCAGCAGCAGCAGCAGAGCCAGCCCGTGGTGGTACTGATGCCACCGGTGTGTGTACAGAGAGAGATGTTGTTTTTCCTCGCACTCATGTATCTCGGAACTCTGCTATGAATAAAGGAAAAGGTTTACTTTCCTCTGGTCCCACTGTGGTGCATGATGTATGTGTGGATCCGGTCCTTGAACCGCTTAGACCTTTTCCTAGTCCTTCATCTGAGAAGGACCCAGTGATCCCCTTCCCTAGAGCCCTTCAGATGGGGAAGGGGAAGAAAAAAGAAAATCCCAAAAAGAGAGAGCTTGAGGAGTTCAGCCAGAGCATGATTGATCGATTTCACATCCAGCTGACCCTCCAGGAGGCTTTGCAGCACATCCCCCTTCTCCAGCGTTCTTTGAGAGAGAGGACTACAGTCAGGAGGAGGAGGAGGAACCACACTTCGGAGATACATGTGCTGACGAAAGCCACGTGCTTCGCGATCCAGAACCGCCTGCCAGCCAAGAGGCCAGATTCAGGGGCCCCGTATGTCAGATGCCAGATTAGTGAGCAGAGGTTCGACCGTACTCTATTAGATAGCGGATCGTCGATCAACCTTCTTCCAGCAGCCCTTCTCGACCGCTTCGAGTTGGGCACTCTTCGACAGAGCAGGACAGTCCTTCGGTTCGCTGATCGATCTGTCAAGAGGCCGAAGGGGTTATTACGAGACGTTATCGTCACGATTCAGGGCCTGAAATTCCCCGTGGACTTCGTAGTGTTGGACATGGAGATCCCTGAGTCAGTGACCGATACCCCCATCATCCTTGGTCGTTCGTTCTTGGCCACAGCCAAGGCGGTGACTGATCATGATAGTGGGAAGGTGTACTTTCGCGTCGAGGGCGAGAGTATACAAATAGAGACGGTCGAGGACTACAGAGCCAGACTCAGAGCCCGCTCCGATGCGAGTACCGATTCAGAGCAGCTGACAGACGCAGAGCCAGACATCCACCAGGACTGTGATTTTGTGATCACAGATGATGAGGCAGCTTGGGCAGATCTTGAGACACAGACCACCCTCTCACTTTCAGATACAGCTGATGCAGAGACGATAGCAGAGGAGAGTCTGGAGAGCACAGACCTGGTTCAGGATACCATAGAGGCAGCAGAGCCGGTCCTTGATCGCTACACGCTGTTTAGTGATGGTGGTGCTGAGGCCACCTTGTTTTCCGGTGGTACTGATGCCACCGCGATTGATGCAGATCCCTCGGATTCAGAGTCTGATTGGGCCGATTGTTATGATCAGATGCCAGACCTGAGTTCACCTGAGCCTATAGATGAGGAGGAGGTAGATGCAGAGCCGAGCAGAGACAGTGCAGTTGAGCAGCCTTCTCCCGACCCAGTTTGCGAGAGTACGCTTTCACTTTCCCAGGCAGATTTGGCAGAGTTAGCAGCTTTCACTCAGTTTCTTCCGCAGCCAGATTTGCCAGCACCCAGCATTCCAGAGCGAAAGCCGCTCCCTACTTCGCTGAAGTATCGATTCCTTGCGAGCGATCCAGAGATGTACCCAGTCATCATCTCCGCCGAGTTGACTGGAGAGCAAGAATCCCGTTTGATGGGGGTTCTTGAAAAGAACCGCAAGGCGATCGGATGGAGCGTAGCGGATCTCCATGGGATTAGTCCAGCAGTGTGCTCACACCATATCTACCTTGAGGAGGGGGCGAGGCCGTCGCGTGAGTTCCAGCGGCGACTGAACCCCAACCTGAGAGAGGTCGTGATGAAAGAAATATCAAAATGGTGGAGTGCAGATTTTATTTATCCCATTTCCGACTCCAAGTGGGTCAGCCCCTTGCATGTGGTGCCCAAGAAGACGGGTATCACGACTGTGATCAGTGAGTCGGGCGAGGAGATCGCTACACGAGTACCCACCTCTTGGAGGGTTTGTGTTGATTACAGGAGACTCAACCAAGCCACCAAGAAGGACCACTTCCCCCTGCCTTTTATTGACCAGATCATTGAGAGACTGGCAGGGAAGAGCCATTATTGCTTCCTGGATGGGTACTCGGGCTACAACCAAGTGGCCATCGCTCCTGAGGATCAGGAGAAGACCACCTTTACCTGTCCCTTCGGCACATATGCTTTTCGACGCATGCCATTTGGGCTATGCAATGCCCCTACGACTTTTCAGAGGTGCATGCTGTCGATCTTTTCGGACATGGTAGGGGAATGTTTGGAGGTCTTCATGGACGATTTCTCAGTCTACGGCGACGGATTCGATTCTTGTCTTGACTGCCTAGACCGGGTACTCCAGCGATGTATCGAGTTTCATTTGGTTCTATCATGGGAGAAGAGTCACTTCATGGTGACTCAAGGGACGGTGCTTGGCCACATCATCTCCAACAGGGGCATGGAGGTTGATCCGGCCAAGGTTGATGTCATTAGAAAACTCACTCCGCCGTCCAATTTGAGGCAGCTACGGTCATTCCTGGGGCACGTTGGATTTTATAGGAGATTTATTCAGGATTTCAGCAAGATTGCCCGACCGTTGACTGACCTCTTGACGAAAGACACCGAGTTCCTTGTCGATGACAAGTGTCTCTCGTCCTTTGCGACTCTCCAGCAGCATGTTATCGAGGCTCCTGTCCTCCAGCCGCCTGATTGGTCTCTCCCATTCGAGATCATGACGGACGCCTCTGATTTTGCCGTGGGGGCAGTGCTGGGACAGAGGAGGGATGGAGTTCCGTTTGCCATACACTATGCTAGCTGCACATTGGATTCCGCCCAGCGGAATTATAAGGTCACAGAGAAGGAGATGCTAGCAGTAGTGTTTGCCCTAGATAAGTTCAGATCGTATATCATTGGATCTAGAGTGACTTTGTTTACAGATCACACCGCCATCAGGTACCTCATGGCAAAGAAGGATGCCAAGGCCAGACTGACTAGATGGATCCTTCTACTCCAGGAGTTCGACATTGAGATCAAGGATAAGACTGGAGTCAAGAATGTGGTGGCGGATCATCTTTCCCGACTAGAGCAGCCTGAGGATTCTGAGCAGATTGATCCCATTCGAGATACCTTCCCAGATGAGGCGATCCTTGCTATCGCCTCACTCCCGTGGTATGCCGATATTGTGAACTTCCTCGTTGCAGGGAAAGTCCCACAAGATTGGCCCAGGCAGAGACTTGAGACCTTCCTTGCGAGGGCCAAGTCCTACCATTGGGAGGATCCCATCCTTTACCATGAAGGAGGGGACAACGTCTGGCGTCGGTGTATTCCTCAGGAGGAACACCATAGCATCCTCACTTACTGCCACAAGTCTGAGGCAGGAGGACATCATTCTGGGAGGAGAACGGCACAGAAAGTGCTCCAATCCGGCTTGTGGTGGCCTACCCTCTTCAAGGACTCTGATGAGTTCGTGAAGAGGTGTACTGACTGTCAGAGGATGAGCACTTGTGGACAGCGTGATATGATACCGATGCAGCCCATTCACTTCTGTGAGGTCTTTGACGCATGGGGCATCGATTTCATGGGTCCATTCCCTAAGAGTCAGGGATTTGAGTACATTCTGTTGGCCGTTGATTATGTGAGTCGTTGGGTGGAGGCTATCCCCGCCCGAGCCGCTGATGCGAGGACAGTTTGCAGATTTTTGAAGAAGCATATCATCACGCGGTTCGGGGTTCCACGAGTTCTGATTTCTGATGGGGGGTCTCATTTCATCAACGACTAGGTGAAGGCCCTTGCTAGCGAGTTCAGTATAGACCATCGTGTTGCCACACCTTACCATCCACAGACGAATGGTCTAGCTGAGGTGTCGAATAGGGAGATCAAGAATATTTTGCAGAAAGTCGTCCGCCCTGACCGAAAGAATTGGTCACAGCTTTTGGACTCGGTCTTGTGGGCATATAGGACGTCTTTCAAGACTCCATTGGGCACATCTCCCTTTCGCCTCGTTTATGGCAAGCCGTGCCATTTACCTGTTGAGCTGAGGCACAAGTCACTCTGGGCAGTTACAGATATTCTTATGGATCCAGATGGTATAGGAGACCAGAGGAGGGCAGAGTTAGCTGCCCTGGAGGAGCTTAGAGATGCAGCTTTCTCAAGCAGCCTACATTATAAGGAGAAAGTCAAGGAGTGGCATGATTCCCATATCAGCCACAAGCATTTTGAGATTGGACAGAGAGTATGGCTGTTTGATGCGAGGCTTAGATTATTTCCAGGGAAGCTACAGAGCAAACGGAAGGGACCTTTTCTCATCAGAAAAGTGCACGACAATGGTAGTATTGATATATCTGAGTTGTCTTCTGAGAGCACCTTTCGAGTGAACGGCCAGCGGCTCAAGCCATTTCTAGATCATGAGCCGCGGGACGTTATTGTCGCCCCTATTCATTTTGCATGAGATGTGGTCCCTTGACTCACATCTTTTGCATCTCACGCCTGATTTTCACTGCTCTTCCGCCTGTATAGATCCAGATGTCCATATCATTCTATTCTTTAGTCCCACATCCCTTTTCTCATCTTATGATTATGCTATACTTAGGGTGTACTTTACCCTAAGTATAGGGGGGATGTCGGACCTGCGAGTATTCTTTTCATTCGTTCTGCCCCTGTTTTGCTGCCTATACTTAGGGATATTTTACCCTAAGTATAGGGGGGCAGACTCTGTATCTTCTTCACTCGGATTTCCCTTCATGTACAGCTTGCTATACTTAGGATTAGTTAATCCTAAGTATAGGGGGAAACCACCGAGCTCCTCTCATTCTATTCATTTATTCGTTCCTGTACTTAGCCATTCCTTTTCACTTCCCTTTTACTAAGCACGAGTTATGTCTTCTTCATCGCTCTTGATCACTCTGAGGACATCGTTCGAGCTAAGTATAGGGGGGGTGTGTATATATTTCATATATACTTTAGCCATAACTCGTACTTTGTGTGAGTGTGTTAATAAATAAAATGGCTAAAAATCATAAAAATTTAAAAATTTTCATGTACATAAACCTCTTTTATCCTTGCACATACATAGCTAGTGTACAAAGTATTTTTATAAAAATAATTTCAAAAATCTTTTGTGTAAAGCTTGTGTAAATACTTTCGTATCAAAATTATGTACATAGTACAAAATTTTTCCAAAATGTTTTGAAAATCAAGAGTTTGCAAAAATCGTGTAAATGTTTGTAAAGATCTTTTTGCAAAACCTGCACTTCATGCATCATCATCATCCATGATTTCAAAACATTTTTCAAAAATTTTGCATGATTGTAAAATATCTGTAAATAGCATCTTGTGTACATATATAGTTTTTCCTGGATGAGAGTTGACATTTAAACTAAGCCTGGAATTAAATTGAGAAATGGAGCTTGAAAAAGATCTTAAACCACTTAACTTTAAGAGGAACCTTATAGGATTTAGGTTTAAGGCTTTTCAGGTCCATAAGGACTTAATTCTTTGAGTCCACTAGGCTATGAGCATATGTCATCTTGATGAGCCTAAGTAGAGCACTTAACAACACACGCATGACTCTTAGAGACAATGGCTTGACTTGCACCTGCACTTTACACATGGCTCTCCACGGATGAGGTGGTGAGGAGGCAGTTTCCTTTGGCTTGGGGTAGCATATGAGGGTAGTACTTCTAGGCGGAACCTCTCTTCTTCTTCTAGTGAAGGAAGTGCGCCTCAACTTGGTCTAGTGGTGATGAAGGCTAAAGACAGAAGCTGTGGGTTGCAATAAAGCTTCAAAAGAGGGATAGTCTACTGGCTCAAGAGGAAATTTCTTGTATATATGATGCACCATGTAGATATGTTGTACAGAAGTCCTTGAAAAAAAATGCAAAAATGCAAAAAGAACTCCAAAAAAGTGGTGGGTCGGATTGAAAATTTAATAACCCCATCGGAGTGTACATAGTCAAATAAAGCAAAGCTTATGGTATCCATGTTACATCTCATGAAGCTTGCAGCGGGAGACTTAGCTACACTGGCTAAGCTTCCAAAACTCTATACTTCTTCCCCCTCTTCTTGAGCCGGTTGCACTTGAACTTAGAAGGGAATACCCCGCTTCTCGAGGAAAGAGTCGCTAGACCGAGGCATTAGAGTTACCAGGTTGAGGGAGGTTGTTTCTTTGTTACTTCTGAGGTGGGGAGCCACATATCACTTACACTGCATGGAAAGACTCATGGTCATTAGAGTTTGTGTATGTAGACTTGTTCTGATCTGGTTTATTGAGAAGTCTTGTCCATAGATTGGTGGAACTTAGAGGCTGTTGAGTTTTAAGCCTAAGTCTAAATAAGGTTCCGACACATGAATAATCCAAAGATCTGATCAAGCTCCATATCCTAATTTAATGAAGGAAAGTTTAATAATTCAACCTTGATCCATGTACATCCTCTTTTTCTTTTTCTTTCTTTTTCACTTCTTTTTCAAATAAGTGTTTGCTAAGGGACTAGCAAAGTTAAGTATAGGGGGTGATGAATACCCATTCATCACTCTTTATTCTTATATTTTAGCTACAAAAACCTTTGCAAATACATGTAGATATGTGTAAATACAAATAATTACCAAAAGCATGCATTATGTATAAACTTATAATTAGCATGTTTTTGTGCAAAAATAAAAGAATAAAGATCAAAAAGAAAAAGAGGGAAATATTTAGAATAAATATTGAGCAACCTAACCCAAGGGAGGGCTCAGCATGGGCCTGACCGCATAAAAGCCACAGTAGAGAGAGATAGGAGCTCATGTGTAAATATTTATGTAAATAAATAAAATTATATTTTCCTCAACCAAAAAAATATTCTTGTAAATGTTTGTATATATTTAGAAGCTATTAAAAACAAAATAAAAATCTAAAAATCAAAAATTCAAAAAAATACCCCTTCACCTTGTACATAAACCATACCTCCTTATTTATGTAACCCTATAAATAAATAAAATTATTTAGTAAACTTTTTGTAAATATTCTATGTTACATATTGTAAATAAATAAAATAAAAAGAATCAAAACAAAAATCAAATAAAAATAACAAAATTAAAAATACAAAAATACATTGTATATATATCATGTATCTGAATGTATATAACTATTTATTCCACCCATGTATATAAACAATAAAAATAAAATAAAAATACTCTTTTATCCCTAATTCTATACTATAAATAAATAAAATATAAAATGGGAATAAAAATGCACAAAAATAATAAATTTAAAATCAAAAAAAATAAAAAGAAACATCGTACAAATACCTATGTATAGCTATACTATGTAAATACCCTATTTTTATTTCCAAAAATTAATTAAAAATCACCAAAAAAATAGAAAAAAATAAAATAAAAATATTTCATGTTGAAAGTTTTTGCAAAATCGGCCATTTGCTACCTTATTTTTGAACTTCAAATCTTGTCCACGTGGCAGCGTCCCATTGGTCCACGGGGGATGTTGACCCCCGGTCAACTCCCTCCGCGGACCGCCTTCTCCTGCGGATCTCGCGCCCGACCCGGTTTCGCCTCTTTTTCCGCGCTTGATCCGCTCGCCTTCTCCGCAAACCCCGGGTCCTATCGATTCCCCGTACATCCGACATGACCGCCGGGGTATTCGCATTGGGATCCGCGCTTCTCACAGCCCTACCCGACCAGCCCTAGTCGGGTCGGCACTCACGTATATAGCCGAGCTCCGCCTCTCATTTTTGCCATCTTTGGCTCTCCACTCTCATTCCCGTGACCTCCATTGCAATCCCTGAGGTGACAGCTCGCGATTGCCCTTGTAGCAGTGAGGAGGAGGTGGCCGGACCACTGATCCGGCGACGTTGCGCCGCCGTGCTCCGCCCCGTGCAGGAGCTCGAGCCTCATGCCTTGGCGACCTTCGAGGCAACGACCAGGAGCTGCCTAAGCGTCAGCAGAGCCTACCACACCGCCCAGGTAACCTTATAGCTTCTTTATTTCGCTTAATTTCTTGTTTCCCCCAAATTGAAGCTCCGTCGCGTTCCGTCGATTCCTGCTATACCGCGTATCCTCTCGATCATCGGAACCTCCAGTCACCTTCGCCATCCCTCCACGCACCTTCTCCGCCCCTTCGTTCAACCCAGCTCGCACAGGAGCTGGGGTTCGAGCTCCACCGTCTTCTGCTCGCCGGAGCTCGCCCGTCCCGACGCACCGATCACCCCCACACCACCTAACCGGGTCGAGGCATTTTGCCCTCGACCCGCAAAGCTCTTGAGCCACTTTGCAGGTCAAGAGGAGGCCATCTGCGGCCTCCCCACATCCAGGCCAGGAGCTCCCCTCCGTCGACCTCGTCGGAGCCCCTCCAGGGCTCGGCTGGGCCATCGGAGGGCACCACCAGCTGCGGAACGACATCGCCGACCTTCTCCGATCTTCAGAGGCAGCTGAGGAGGACCACAGTACGCGCACGAGGCCGGCGAAGCTCGCCGGCTGAGTGTTCTTCCAATATCCTCCACCGCCGTCCGATCGCCCGCAAGCTCCAGGTTTCATCTTGATCGTCCATCCACGAAGGAGCAGCCACCGCCCGATCATCCAGAGGGGCGATCTGGACCGTTAGAGCAGAGGAGAGAACCACCAGCACCCGCCAGCCGTTCGATCACCCACGTGTCCTCCTCTGCGCCGTCGATCAGGCTCACGTGCGGACGAAGAGAAGCGCCAGCCATCCGAGACCGTCAGATCAGCTACGTGGCGCTCATCCAGCCGTCGACGTAATAAAGAGGTAATTTACCTTAGGCCCCCTCGTAGTTTATGCTTTACGTTTCAGTCCTGTAAATATTTTGAGTACTTTATTTACGTTGGGTTAATTGCACATTGGACCTCATCCTTTAGTTTATTTGCATTTATGCCCCTGTTTGTGTGAGCCACACGTGTATATTTGGTGTATTTGCGACATTAGCCCTGTAGTTCTGGATGTTCTTTAATGAAAACTTTTTGATAATTGCATTTATGCCCCTGTGAGTGTCTTATTTGCACATGTGCGTCTTTTAGTGGGATATTTGCACAACAGCCCCTGGACTTTTTGGTACAAGTTACCAAAAGGTCCTAGGACTTGTTTTTCTTACATATAGGTCCCTGAGTGCCCCAGGCACGCGCCTCGCGCGTGATTTCTTGGGTATTTTGCACCGGGACCCCCAGAACTTTGGGTATTTGCACTTAGGTCCCTGTGCACAGTGCCCCCTTGTTATTTTTGAATAAAATATCAAATCACCTCCAAATCCAACGAAAATTTGATACATGGCTCCTGCCATGTTGTAGGATTTTTGAGAATTTTGGAGGACATTTTTGAGTTTATTTGTTATTTTTAAAAATTCAAAAACACCTATTTTTGGCACTGTTTCACTTGAAAAATCACAAAAAATATTAAAACCCCCCTAAAAATTCTATAAAAATTAGAGACTGTTTCTTGTGTGTTGCTTGATTTTCTAGCCAATTTTGGCTATTTTTCATTGAGTAAAAACCCTAAAAATTTAACAACACCTCAAAACTCATAAAAATCATAATAAATAATTTAAAAACCCAAAAACAATAATTGTGGTGCTCAAATTTTCCTTGTTTTCTCTAGTATACAGGAAAATTACCTCCAGGCCCTCTTGAGATCCTTAGATATTTTATCTTTGGATTTTGGACCTGGCTGGACAGTACCTTGTCTTTTTAGCACTGTTTGATTTTTAGAAAATAAAATACACTTCAAAAAATTATCAAAAATTCACCAAAAACACTCAAAAACCCAGAAAACATAAAAACATTTTTTCTTGAATTTTTGCTTGATTTTTGATGCTTTAAATAAATTGATAAAGTGTGTTTGTTTTTGTTTTCTTTTGTTTTCTTCACATATTAAAAATCCAAAAAAATATAAAAATAATTAAAAACCACTAAAAATGTTTTCCCTTTTTCTCTGATTCTTCGACTACTTCGTAGGCTTTTTAAGCCAACCCGTGCTCCTTGTGTTCGACCCTGGGTGCTATACCAGGTTAATCTCCTAGCAGGACCGCTTTGTTTTGATTTTACGTATTTTTCGAGTGGTTCATCATTTTTCTTGATCGACTTAGTCTGAGTGATTGAGGTCGCAACGACCTATATTTCTGTACCTTTACCTTAGTCATTCGGACGGTCATCAGTACACTTCATATACAAGTGTCGTATATGGACCCTCGAGGATCCACCTATATGGGCAAGACCTATAAAGGTGTAAATGGATCTTCAAGAAAAAGGGAACCTGATGAGAAGGTAGAGACCTTCAAAGCACGGTTCGTAGCCATGAGCTGCACACCGGAAGAGAAGACATTGCTTGCAATGAGACTTGCTCTTCGGTGACCATGCTTAAAATCATCGGAATATTGCTAACATTGGCTACACAACTTGACTATTGCATCTTCAAGATGTAAGTCAATATTGCATTCCTCTATGAATATCTCTATGAGGATATTCACATGAAGTAGCCCCAGGGCTTCATGGTTGAGGAAAGCAAGGTGTGCAAGCTAGAGAGATCCATCTATGGACTCAAATAAGCTTCTTGAAGTTGGACCATAAGATTTGATGAAATTATAAATGTTATGATTTCAGATGGAATCTTGATGAGCCATGTGAAGCTTAGTGGGAGTGCCTTTTGTGTTCATCGTGCTAAATGTAGATGATATCCTAATCATTTAAAATGATATAAGGATAATAATAAGTGTTTTATAATCTGGTTATTCCATAACTTGAGATATGATTGATGAATACCCATTCATCACTCTTTATTCTTATATTTTAGCTACAAAAACCTTTGCAAATGCATGTATATTCATGTAAATACAAATAATTATCAAAAGCATGCATTGTATAAAGTTTAATAATTAGCATGTTTTTGTGCAAAAATAAAAGAATAAAGAGTAAAAAGAAAAAAGAGGGAAATATTTAGAATAAATATTGAGCAACCTAACCCAAGGGAGGGCTCAGCATGGGTCTGACCGCATAAAAACCAAAGTAGAGGGAGATAGGAGCTCATGTGTGTAAATATTTATGTAAATAAAATAAAAGTATTTTCCTCACAAATATAGACTCAAATTGGTTTGCAGATAATTGTATATATTTATAAACATAAAATCAAGATAAAAATATAAAAATTAAAAAAGGAAAACAAAAACATCACTCATGTGGATAGTCATCTTGTATATAGTCCACTCATCCCTATTTATTTAGCTTTATAAATAAATAAAATTAATTTCCAAAAATTTTGTAAATATTCCATCTTTTATGTTGTAAATAAATTAAATAAAAACAATTAAAACAAAAACAAAATAAAAAGAACAAAATTAAAAACACAAAAATATATTGTAAATATACCATGTATATACATGTACATATATATTTATTTCATCCCTATATATATAGTAAAAATAAAATAAAAATACCCTTCTATTCCTAATGTTATACTATAAATAAATAAAATACAAAATGGGAATAAATTATATAAAAATAAATAATTAAAAATGAAAAATCAAAAATACATATTGTATATACCTATATAAAATAATAATATTTTGTCAATACCTAAATTATATTTCAAAAAAATAAATAAAAATGACAAAAAAATAGTTTAAAATAAAATAAACATTTTTCATTTTTTGAGTTTTTTGAAATTCGATCATTTTCTATTTATTATTTAATTTTCAAAATCCTAATAATTTGCGGGATCTGATTGGTCCACGGGGGATGTTGACCTCCGGTCAACTCTCCCCCCAGGACCATCAGAGCCGGGTTTGACGCGCCCGACCCGATTTCTCATTTTTTCGCATCACGACCCGATCGCCAAATCTCCAAACCCCGAGCTCCGATCATCCATCCTGCATCCGAGATCCTCGGCGTCATATCCGCATTGGGATTCGCGCTTCGCAGAACCCTGCCCGACCTTCTTTTCTCGGACCTGCACTTGTATAAATCCACAGCTCCACCGCCCGATTTCTCATCTTTGGCCATTCGCTTCCACCCCCAGTGAGCTCCAGCGTGAGAGCGAGAGTGACAGCTCGCCTCCCGTGCTGTTGAAGCGAGGAGAGGTTGCGGATTCCACTGATCCGGCGCGTATCACCGCCGTGCTCCGCCACCAGCAGGAGCCCGAGCCTCGGAGGGAGACGCTCCTCGAGGCGACGACCCAGAGCACCGTCAGCTCACCCCCAGTCTCATCAACCACCCAGGTAGCCCCGTAGTCCTTCCCTTTTCTTTAATTTTCATTTACCCCCCTTTTGCTCCGCCGTCGTTCGCCGTCGATTCCGTCCACATCCGACATCCATTCGATCATCGGGCTTCGCATAGCCATCGCCTTCCTTCCGCGCACCTTCTCCATATCTCCACCCAACCCAGCTCGCACAGGAGCTGGGATTCGAGCTCCACCATCCCCCCTTCGCCGGAGCTCGCCCATCTCGACCCTCCGATCACCGTCACCACGCCTAACCGGGTCGAGGCAGTTTGCCCTCGACCCGCGAGTCTCCTGGTTGTCTTTGCAGGTACATCCAAGCCCATCTGAGGGCTTGGACCATCAGGTCCAGGAGCTTCATCTCCGCCGACCTCGCCGGAGCTCCCCAGAGCTCGGCTGGGTCATCGGAGACCACCAGCAGCTGCGGAATGTCATCGCGGAGCTTCTCCGATCTTCAGGCGCAGCAGGGGAGGTCAGGAGCGTGCACCTTGGGCCGGCGAACTTCGCTGGCCAACTGTTCTTCCGGTATCCTCCCCGACCGTCCGATCATCCTCGACCTCCAGTTTTCATCTGGGCCGTTCATTCCCGGAGGAGTAGCCACCGTCAGATCTTGGAGAGGTGATCAAGACCGCCCGATGCGCAAGGGTTAGCCACAGAGAGCCTCCTCCGTCCGATGCACCACATGGCGTAGCCCCAGCTGTCCGATCGTTGCGAGGACCTCAGCCTTGGAGCGCCCGCTGATCTCCACCGTCCGATGCACCACGTGGCGTCCATCCTGCGGCCCGCATTAATAAAGGGTAATTTACCCTTAGGCCCTCCTATTTATTTTATTTTGCACTTAGTCCTGTAATTAGTTAGTATAGTTGTTTAGTTTTTGGTAAACTTGCATAGAGGACCCTGCATTTTATTTACTTTGCATTTATGCCCCTGTACGTTGTGTGACACGTGCTTCGTCACGTGGCTTTTTGGCTTATTTGCATTATATGCCCTTGTAGTTCTGGATGTTAATGAATGAATGAAAGTTTTTATGTATTTGCATTTATAACCCTGTGCGTGAAACATTTGAGCATGTGCGTGAATATTTAGGTTATTTGCAGATAAGCCCATGGGCTTTTGGTACCTGTTACCAAATAGCCCTCGGAACTTATTTTCTTCACATTTGGGTCCCTGAGTGCCTCAGGCGCGTGCGACGCATGTGTTTACCTGGGTTATTTGCACCAGACCCCCCAGAACTTCGGGTATTTGCACATAGGTCCTTGTGCACAGTGCCCCCTCTTTATTTTTGAATAAAATACCAAAACTACTACAAATCCAATGAAAATTGGATACATGGCTCCTGCCATAGTGTAAAATTTTCTGGAATTTTTGGGGACAATTTTGTATTGATTTGATATTTTTAAAAATTCAAAAACAAGTATTTTCTTTACTGTTCAGCTTTGAAAATCACAAAAAAATATTAAAACCTATCTAAAAATTACAAAAAATTACTTACTGTTTATTTCGGCTTGCTTGATTTTCTAGCCAATTTTGGCTATTTTACACTATCTAAAACACCTAAAAATTGAAAAACACTCAAAAACTCATAAAAATTCTAATAAATAATTTAAAAATCAAAAATCATAAATCCAGTGCCCTAATTTTCCTTAAACTTTCTAGTTTATAGGAAAATTACCCTCAGGGGCTGGGAGCCTCTCTTTATATTTTAGATTGGCATTTTTCTCCTGACTGGACAGCACCCTTTGTTTCTGTCATTGTTTCATTTTTAGAAAATAAAATAAAAATCAGAAAAACCCCAAAAATTCACCAAAAATAGTAAAAATTATAAAACACACAAAAATATTTTTCTAAAATTTTTGGTTGATTTTTAGTACATTTAATAAATTGTTGAAGTGTGTTGTTTAGTTGCTTTTCTTATTTTCTCAAAATCTTAAAAATCCAAAAAAATATAAAAAGACTTAAAAACCACCAAAAATACCTTCTCTTTTCTTCTGATTGACTACTTCGTAGGCCGTAAGGCCAATCCGTGCTCCTTGTGTTCGACCCTGGTCGCTATACCAGGTTAATAAAATAGCCAGGACCGCTATCGTGTTTATTTGCTTTCATATGATTTTGGTGGTCTGCTTTATTTTTCTTGATTGATTGAATTATTTCTCTCGATCCGGGTCGCAACGACCCTTGAGTGATTTTATATTTTATCCTAGATTGATTGAGTGAATTTTTCGGTCATCAATGATCTCAAGGATACCTCTGGGATCTTAGTTCTGAAGGTGTTCAGAAGCAAAGAGAAGAGGGTATTGGGATTGTCACAATAGTAGTACACCTTGAACATATTCCATTTTTAGAAAATTTTAAGAAAGGCTTCCATCCCTTAAGATATGGTTCTGACCTGTCTAAAGGGATAGCACCTCAAAGAGTTGAGGAAGTGAATGCTAGAACTACTTGCACTTGTGCATTAGTTATGAGAAGCTGAGTGTATGCTAGATGTGTACAAAAGCCAGATATCTGCCATACAGTGGGAGTAGTAAAGTGTTACTAATTCTACTATGGAGATAAAACACTTGATTGCAGAAATAACAAAATCTTCATAGATGACAAGATTTTTTGAGATAGTGATCTCAAAGTCTTATCTTCGATAAATTAAAACTATAGATAGTGATCTAAAATGTCTTAACTTTGGATACCTTTGGAGACAGAGATCTCCAGGAATAAGGTTATTTTGATAAGGATTATGGAAATACTGGTTATAACAATTATTAAGCTATAGTGTAAAGGGCACTATAATAGCTTTAACAAGATTGAGTATTGGTTGCATGAGATGCAACATTCGCATTAGATGCGAGCACTGTTACTGGGGGTATGCAAGTGCCGTAAAAGGACTTGGCATAGTCTCGCAGGAACATAGTGACAGATCAGCTTACCTAGCTATTTTCTTAATAGCCTATGATTGTCACATGAGTGCGGGTTTAAATGATTAGCCCCTCAATGGCTCTTTGGGCTAGTGGGAGATTGTTGGAAATGCGAGCCCACGGCAAGCCATTATGCAATAAATGTTATTGCAAATATCATTCCCTAATCTGAAATGAAGAATAAATAATTTGCATAATAGGTCCCTTAGTACAATTAGGGTTATGTACCATGGCCATCTTAATAATCATACAGTTGTTGATTCAACTATTGAATCATAGAGGCTGGTGCTTGGATGAATATCTAAAGAGTTAGATTGAGGACTCATCAAGCACCGTCAAATGAATGTTAAGAGATGATCTCCAGCCTGAGTAGGAGATGGCAATCCTTATCTCTAAAGGCTGATATCTGACCAACCTCTTGATGCAAGTCCTCTGCATAGGAATAGAGATTCGGAGGTGTCAGATTAGTTAGGTCAAAGAGTTGACTTAACGAGATCGATATAACCGAAGTCCTATATCGTATGTTGTCACGATACATGCACGCATCCTCTGACCAAAGACAGATGTGTTACTATATGTCTGAGTATGTACATTTGGCAGACCAATAGGTTGATGACCTAACCAAGGTCTATACACCGGCGCGCTGGTGTGCATGTAAGGGCATATGAGTAATATGATCTCTCAAAGGGATCATACAGGTTCAGTCACTGAACCGAAGACATGAGCTCACTCATGAGATATTGGGAAGAATCAAATTCCGTACACGGTCATCTCGCTTTGAAAGCTTGACTGAATTTGTAGGTTTGATATATACTTTTGGAAAGTATATGATCAAGACCTAGGTATGATATATGCTTTTGGAAAGTATATGATCGATACCGATTCCCAATGATCGAATGAGAAACTTACTGATAAAACCATTAAGTAGACAGTATAAAGTTGATCAAAATACTTCAGGTTTAATCTGAGCCTTCCAGTATGCAGGATGTACAGGTATTGGGAATACCTGAGGGTGATGTGATTATAAACGATTGTATAACCATGACGCTTCCATTCCTAGGGAGTGATGAAACGGGTCAGGATTTTAGTGACTCCTCTCAGTGGAGAAGCAATCTAATCTTAGTCCAAATGTTGGACATTGATCTGAATGTGATTCAGATGCAATAAGAAGATTATATTTGCGGTCTTGATTCAATCAAGCATCTATGGGAGGCCTACGATCTGGATTTTGAGATATGATCTCAATATCCAAGTCACTATACGTGGAACAATACAATCGCCCTGTCCTTATCTCCAAGTATCTGCGGAGAAAGCGCATTATCCTTGAAAGGGTTCAGGATAATTTCATTGTTGATAATAAATATCCGAGCATTAAATGTGATTTAACTATCATGAGCAATATGAATTAGATTCATATTATAAAGAGAGTTATCTTAGATAATTAAATGTGATTTAATTATCAAAGATGTAAATAATGTGAATGTGATTCATATTATTTGGACACAAGAGAATAGAGATCCAAGATGATTAAATATGATTTAATTATCATGGATATGAATAATGTGGATAGCAATATCCATAATAGTCATATATATTATAAATGTGATTTATAATATATAAGAGAGAGAGCTATTTGTAATTTACATTTGTTAATTAAATGTTAATGTGAATTGGATTCACATTGGACATTAAATTGAAAATGTAATTTACATTTTGTTTTGGGTTGTGAATATGATTCACAAATTTCCAATGGCATGATTGCAAGTTCACAAAATAAATTGGATTTATTTTTGTGAAATAATTTGCAACAAAAGTTGTTGCAAATATTGGAGATATGTGCAATCTTGGAGATTGCATTGGAATCTCCCTTTCCTAATAGGAGAGGGGGGACGACCACCAATATGAAAGGGAGGAGCCTCCTTTCCATTATCTCCAATGAGGATTAATTTAATTTGGTGATTGAATTATGTTGATTTATCAATATAGATTTAATCTAAATTAAATTAATTGTTGTTGTGTTTTTAGCAACAAATCATGACCATTGAAAGAAACACAAATTAATGTGAACCATTGGATTTGTGTTGACACATGGATTGAGATCCATGGATCTCAAAACCCTATAAAAGGAGAGGCACCCCATTGCTCTTCTTTACACATAAACAAATAATGCTTGAGAAGCAAATCTCTCTGTCTCTCGTTTTCTCTCTCTCCCTCTCATGGTCGTCCACCATGGATGCCCTAGACAGGTTCTACATCGCCGCGGCATGGTCGTTATGCTGCCAGATGTTTTGCTCGTGGAACTTCGTCTACTTCGGCGTGCCTTGCTCGTGAAGAAGACGTCGGATCTCGTGTGTCGAGATCAGGAGATCCACCGCTTGGATCATCAACATGGATAGCGAGAAGCACGCGGTTCATTCCCGCGCTCGCAAGCATCTCCTCCGTCGGATCGGACTTGAGACATGAGGTCTCTTTGTTTAGAGACTCGATCGCAACCACGCTTCAAGGGGTAACCCTAATACTTGTTTGTGGTTTAGACGAAATGATCCGAGAAGTGTTCTTGGATCATGTGGTTTCGTCGCATAAAATTTTAATTTCCGCTGCTTAGAACAACTAGTGCGACTCGTCGTTCTTCGTCGTATCCGATACGACGATCACGCTTCCGTGATGTGCTTGAGGATCTAACCATATCCTTCAGTGGAAAATATGGAGTAGATGATAGGTGACAAGATAAGATGAAAAACGAGGTGAAAGACAGTAGGATGCATGATGATTTTGGCTTGGAGCTCGAGCTCTTGTCAAAAGGGAATTTTGAATTAATCATAAATTAAGCACTAAAAACAATAATTAAAGAATAGAAATAAAACCTAAGGCTAGCGATTACCTATAAATGAATGAAAAGGGCCTCGACTTGGCCGGGAGGCCAAATAAACAAAACCACCGGCAAAGAACTCCGGCTTTGGGTGGATCCGGCTCCTCCTTGCTTCATGATGAATCCACGATTCATCACCTTCATTATTTTATTTTATCTTTATTTCCTAAGTCAAATACCTGTAAATACCCATTAATTCCATGAAATTACCATTTTGCATGCATTTGTTAAATATGCATTTTTAACATTTTTTATATTCAAATAAGAATAAAGAAGAAAAGGAAAGAAAAGGAAAATATAAATAAAGGATGTATTTATTAAATAAATGTAGACCGACCCAAACCTCGAGAGACGGTTAAGACTTGCATGATCGGTCAGGAATAAAGTAGGGGAAGATAGTGTCTTTAATCCAAAAATCCAAAAATAATTTGTAAATTTATTCTTTGTATATTTTATAAAACTTACACTATTTTATTTTATATAAATTAAACTCAAATTAAATATTTTTAAATAGAAATTATAGATAAAAATGTTTTGTAAATAATAAAAATAATTACAAAAAAAAATCATATATAGTGTAAAAGTATCTACAATCAGAAAAAGCCGTAAAATGACAATTAAAAGATCAATTCTGGTTCTACACTAAAATTGAATCAAACTCACTTTCATTGCACTCTAAATTTAATTATCTTTGAAATGGTTGTGGTTTCATAATTTTTGGAGTTACGATTGAAAAGTCTGTTCTCTAGGGTAGTTTTCGCAATTTCACTCTTTATATATTGTATATATTTATTTATTCATTTTTTTATACATAATGTAAATAATTGTAAATATTTTTCTTCATTATTAAAAATAAAAATGTAAATTTTAAAAATTTAAAAATTTATTTTAAAAAAATTCCTTATTTGTACATGTGTATATTGCACTCTAAGTATATATTACTTGTATATAACTAATTTCCTTATATAAAAAATCACCAAAAAATTAATTTATAGCATTAAATATTAAATTAATATAATTATGAAAATTTTATTACATTTATTTATAAAAATTATTTGATTTCAAAACCTGTCATGTATATAAGATTTGATTTTCTACCTTAAATAACCAAATGAAGTTGGCTAATTAATTTTTACAAATTAATTAATTTAATATTTTATATTAATTATGAATTTAATTTTAATTAATTAATTCATTTATTTGTTTTATTTATCTAATTAACCATGAAACACATTCCTTATTTGTAATTATTTCCTTTTTTATTTTTCTTCTCCTTTTTATTGATCCCCTCCTCCCTCGTTTCTGCTTGATCAATCTTTGGTGGAGAAGGAGCCTCATTTGCAAAATTCCATCAGTCGATAAAGGAATCCAGCCTCCGAGTTTTCTAGTGACAGCGGACCGGTTGTCGTTGAGGCCATCACAACACCCGCCTCGCTTAGGTTAGATCCACTGTATTTATCATTTTTCATTTGGATTAATTCTAGGTGTAATTTGTAGAGTTTAATCGTAGGTAATTATCCATCCCAATTTGATCGACCCCCAAATCCGATTTTTCATCTCACATCGAGATCCCTACATTTCACATTTTACCTCACGCAAACACTCGCATCCGATCACGCATGGTGATCGGATCTCTATATCTATCTTCCCTTTCGCAAGATCCACATCCACTCACAGCTCCGTTTGATTTTTCGGATTTTGAATAATCAGGACCGAGTCGTCTTACTCGCTCCTCATTTTCCATGCATAATTAAAAAAATAAAAATATATATAGTTCTTTTTCTAACATTTGTTTTGTAGGATAAAATAAAAAATAATAAAAAAATTAAAATTTTTAAATTTTTTAAAAAAAGATTATTTACAGTTTCATCTCTACAAAATAAAAAATATATAGTTACTTTTTTTCAATTGAAAAATAAAAAACAAAGGGCAGTAGGCAGCGCCCTCTAGCCGCCTCCTTCCAGATCGGTTGTGTGACCCTTCCAGCACCTCGGTCCACCACAAAGGCGATGCCCATATGGTGTTATGCAGAGCAGCCACGACCTACGTGTGAGACTGCCTGCACCATCCTTTGCGAGCGGCCCTCGCCCTTCGACGCATCCGCCTTCGTCACCCGCGCTGCCATCGCCATCCGCGCTCAACTTGGGAGGGCGTGTGTCACCCTCCTCCTCAACTGCTCTACCGTCTGCCTAGAGGACCTCTTGCGTGATGCTCCTTCCTGTCGAAGCCACACCACCACGTCCTCCCTCGCTGACCCCACATCGCCTCCACCGCCACCGGTCAGTCCACCATCAGCGCGTGTAAAGAGAGAAGGAAGGGAGGGGCAACGCTCACACTCTTTGGTTTTTGGCAGGAAACAAAGAAAGTCAACAGGGAACCCTAGGGTTTTTTAAAATAAAAGAAAATTAGCAAAATTGCATAAACACCCTTGGAGGCTTCAAAAATTGCACAAATGCCCTGCTAGAAACATGTGACGAGCACGCGTTCTTTGGGTAATTTGTGATTTCCTCCTACTGTTATTTCTTGTTATCATTCAATGCAAAAACATGGAATAATTGCAATTCAATTCTTAATTTCCAGACTCTAAAATTGTTTACTTATTTGATTGAAATAAATATTTTTATGGCTCTATAAATTCTGTAAAAATTTGTGTAAATTCATGCTATGTGTCTTTTCATTGTATAAAATTTTCATTGCATTTTATTTTTATTGGCTATTTTAAGAAAATAAAAAACCGTGTCATTTTCTTTATCTGAAATTTGAAAATTCATTAAAAATTAAATATCATCTTAAAAATTCCAAAAAAATAGATTAGTTGTATTTATTTTCTTTTACTTTCTGTCAAATTTTCACGCATTAATTACATTAAAAACCCAAAAAATGCAAAATATCTAAAATCTTATAAAAATCATACAAAATTATAGAAAAATCCAAAAATAGTGATGCAGTTCTTATTTGTAGATATTTGTCTATATTTTAGTATAAAAATAATTTCCAAGAGTTTTGGACACTTAAATTATTTTTAAGTTGCAAATTACTCCGGACTGTGCACTGTTTATTATTTTGGTGACTGTTGATTTTTAGAAAAATAAAAAATATATGAAAATTCTACAAAAATTCCTAAAACATTTTAAAGCTTATAAAACAAAAAATATTTTCCTTGCAATTTTTTGAGCATTATCTGACTATTTTAAAAAATACAAAAGGAGTGTGGTGTGTTATTTCTTCCCTTGTGCATATCGTGCCTTATTTGAAAAGTAAAAATTTAAAAAAAAACCACTAAAAAATCCTTTATTTTTGAAATTTGACTACTGAGTTCTTTAATCGAGCTACTTGTGTTCGATCTTGATCGCTATACCAGGTAAAGAAAATAGCGAAGATCACTTACATGACATATTGTTGATTTCTCTTAAGCAGTTTTATTAATTTTTCTCATTAACCGAACTAATTGACTAGGGACAACAACATTACATATTTATTCCACATTAGTCAACCGGATTTTCAGCTCATCACTTGCAGACTAGCATAACCTCTTGCTATCACCATGAAAAAGCTGCACCAAAGTTATGAGTGGCTAAAAAGCTAGGAAGAGTGATCGGGAGCTCAAAAATGGTGGAGAAGGTTTCTTTATAGGCTGAAATCAACTGACTTTGAGGAGGAATTGGGTGCAATGGAGATGCCCTAAGTGAAGAGTCTGGGTCCAATGAGGGCAGCGGATGTGAGGATATTAGAATGGCGGAGGTCTCGAGTCAAGGGGGTGCAAGGCAGGTGGCATGAAAATTCGAAGAAGTTGGCCTCCTGTGACTTTTGCCAGGGTAGCTGAGGGAGGAAGTACAGTTGACCGAAGTCAACATTTATAAAGTCATGATTGGCCCACATGGAGCAACTAGGAAAAAGAGATTCAAAAAATCTTTGTAAAATTAATATAAATTAGTAAATGAATTAATTATTTTATTTTAAGACAAATTATTTATAATTTTATGTAGTATTTTATGTCATTTTTTATTTATTTTTACAAAGTTATTCATAACATGTTAGTATTTACATGTATATCACATATTTTATTTTAATTTGTATTTTATATTTTATTATTATATATATGTATTTTATATATTTATGAATTATTTAATCAACATATTTGGATATTTTTATTCTATTTTTCCGTGTCCATTTATAAACTTAATTAATTATATACATAAATATATAGTTATATTATAGTATAATTTACCTATATATCCTATAGATTTATTTATTCTTTTGTTTTTCTAAGGTTTTATTTTATTTTAATTATTTACATGTACTTTGAATAATATTTACAAATTTATAATAATAAAAGAAACCTAAAATTATAAAGAATAAATAAATTGAATATTTTATACAAGTATAGTGCACAATGAGGGACCAAAATCTAATTCCAAATTGAATGAAATCACCTTCATTAAATAGATAATTTTATTTTATGAACAGTGAAGGTGAGTTTGATCAATTTAGAGTCTATATGTATACGACACATGTTTACAAAGTTTTCTTTGCGATTTTTTATTTTGTGTGTTGTGAGCACATTGTGCATTATTTTTCAGTGATATTAATTTTGTATTTTATTTGTATTTTTTAAGTACAACTTTCATATAGATGGTTTTATTATTTGAGATATAAAAATAATAAAATAAAATGGGTCCCAAAAGACAACTATTGGAAAATTGAATTAGGATTTTTATGTCGTTTTTTGTGCAATGGCCTATCTCCCCTACTTTATTTCTTGTTGACCAAGTCATCATGATGACTAGGTCTTGGGGTCTAAGGTCACTCAGTCTCTTTCATACTTCATTATTTTTCTTTTCTTTCCTTTATTCTTTTATTTTTGTATTAAATATAATATTTATACAATATTTATTGAGTGTTATTTCCGAAATTTAATGATATATACATGCATTTAGCTAGGGATTTAAGGCTAAAATGCAAGAATAGAGGTGATGAAATGACGATTCATCGGTTTTGTACCTAATGTTTTAGTTCCAGAACACCAGAGAAAGAACCTATGACCTAAAACTGTTGATGTAGTTCCAAGTCTATTTGAAAAATAACTATATATATATATATATATGTTTGTAGTAACTAGGTCTGATACCCGGCATAGATGTCAACACTATTGTTTGAACTGCATGACGCTACCTTCTCTAAGGATGCCTTTCCTATGAAGATAGGGATTCCTCGAAATCTGACCAAGGATATCGCCTCCACCTCAGGTTCTATTCTAGATCAATTGGAAAAATATCAAATATGATGTTTGAAACTCTATCTGAACCCAATGAACTATCAGAAGAGATTGATCTAAGAAGGAGTAAATAATCACGGTTAATCAATAATCTTCATAGTGATTATTATGTCTACCACATAAAGTGTAATCTCGCAAGTTACAAGGAATCCATTACTTCATCTAAATCAAAACAATGGAAGAAAGCCATCAAATGAGAGATAGATTCCATTAGGTCAACAGAACCTGAGAATTGGTTTAGTTACCCTGTACCAATAGGTGCAAGTGAATCTACAAGATAATGCTTAGGCCTAATAGATCAATTAGAAATAGAGAACCAAATTAGTTGCTAAGGGCTTTAGTAAAATGTAAGGTATCGATTATTTGGATATCTATTCCTCTTATGACGAGGATGACCACAGTGGATTTGTATATGATCTATCTATCCATTAGATGTATGTTAAACCTGCATTTCTTCGTGGTGACCTTGAGAAAGAAATCTATATGGATCAGCCTGACGGTCTTGTGACTACTCGGAGTGAGGAAAAAATTGCAATCTTGTTAAAACCCTTTAAGGATTGAAACAAGCACTAAAGCAATGGCGTGAAATTTTTGAAAAAAAAATCATTTTATTATGTGACTTTAATGTTCTCGCATTCGTCGATTATGTTTATTCCAAGGTGAAAGATGATAAGTATATTGTCTTGTACGTGTATGTAGATACATACAATTATTTGTATCACATATGATGATTCTAGTTAGACCGAAGTGTTCTTGAGTCGTAAGTTTGAGATGAAGGACATGGTTATTGTTGATATAATCTTGGGTGTCAAATTGATGAGATCAATTGATAGGATCGTAGTTTCTCAATCTCATTATGTTGAGAAGTACTTGTGAAATTTGGATATGAAGATAACAAAGCTATATGCACTCTTTTTTATTCATCCAAAATACTTTAAAGAATAAGAATGGAGTTCCTGTGTCCCAACTTAGGTACCAACCGATAACATATATCTTAATGTATCTTACAAATTGTATAGGACCTGACGTATCATTCTCGATTGCAAAAACTGAGTATACACAAATATTATCCTAACCATACTTTCTGTGAGGCTCTAGATCAAGTACTACGGTACTTGGAAGGAACTATGTCCCTTAGTTTGCATTGTAATAAACATCCATATGTTCTAAAAGGACACAATGATGCAAGCTGGATATGGAAAATAAAGGAGTATGGGAGTGATTGTGTTATTGGTATGTCTTTACCAATGGAGGAAACATATCTCCTAGAGGTCTACAAAACATACTATTCTAGCTCGGTTGACTTTTGAGGTCGAGTTGTGTAATTTGGACACCACTGAATTGAGATTGAATGGAAAAGGGAAATTCCTTCTGAAATTCATATATAGGCAAGCCAGTCCATGCAATCTCTATATAATGTGACAACATTACCACAATTGCCAAAAATAAGAGTTTAAAAATCAAACAAAAAACAAGGAGACACATTCAAACTTGACTTAAGATGTTAAGTGATTTATTAGCTTGAGTTGTGATGGTTATGGATCTCGTTAGATCCAAAGACAATACATCAGAACTATTTTATGAGGTTTTATAGATTTCTAAAATCTAGGCTTGGGATGGGATTGGGACTCATTTGAGAGGTCCTCCATAGTAGAAATCCAACCTATCTGTGTAGAGATCCAGTAAAGTGAGTTCAATGTGATAATAACAAGCATTTGGAGAATTGATTAGACTTTTATTTTCATGCTTATGCAAGCGTATCCTACAAATGGAAGCATGAGTGCCAGTTAACTGCAAGATTAGGAAGCGAGGCTTTGAATGGGTTCAAGCATTTGGGTAGGATGTTTGCAGTCTATCATCTTAGATTGACACCAATGTAAATGTTATTGTGGGTCGTAGTTGAATGAAGAGGGTCTTTACAGAATACACTCATGAATAAGGATAAAGTTGCATGGCCTTTAAGAGCACCATCCGTGAAGATTATATCAAGAACAATACTTTGTTGTTGCGAATGTATACTTTTAATACTAAACTCTAAAGTTCAAGTTTTAGTTCACTTCATTCCTGTTAATGTGAATGTAGTAAGCTTAGGTATGAGTTCAAATCAGAAGGTATGCTTATTGAAAAGAAAACAAAGTACCCGAAAGATGTTGTTTACTTCACATTGAATTTCTTTTCAAATAGGGATGTCATGGGCGATTGTTATGTTTAGATTAATGTAATTAGGTTTAATTTCATAGACGCAATGGCATTTGGTATCATTGGTTTCAAGTGGGATGTCAATTAGTTGGAGGGAAAGTTGGAAATCCCTGTTTAAAATAACTGACAACCTCGCTGGAGTTTTTAACACCATATGGAATAATTCTAATTTTTTATTTAACTTATATATGAGTCCTCTCTCCAAGTTCTTGTAGTAATAGTGGAAAAGAGAAAAGGAGGATTAAAAGCATGTGCATTCCACTCCACTTCATCTTAGACTTTGGCTCCGACTTGGGAGAGTCAATTTGGATGTTGACACATATGTTGTGAGTTGCTTACACTGGTCGAATAATATAAATGGATTAATTTCAATTTGACATTGATGGGAGTTCGAACTGTTTGGGTGTTCCCTTCTTCCAGGCATTTATAGATCTGAGGCTTCCCTTTGGTAGGCAGTTACATATCTGAAAGGTCACAAGTAGATATTCTTAATCATGTCCCCATACACAATTCTTCATTCACACATATCTTTTTTCTCTGTTCTTCCACTGTTGAGCATTTATTTATTCATTTCTCTCTCGGTCGATGTTCTCTGAGATATATTTAAGGACCGTCTCATCTATGTGCATTGACAACGTTAGTAAACCATCACATCATGGGAGTGGATCGCTAGATACCCTATGCATTGGTATTATGGGGGCGATGTCATTGTTAGGGACAGTACATTTGATGGATGCTTTGGTGATCTTTGATGTCATTTCTTTTATTTTGTGGTTATTGCATTTGCTTTATTTATTTGCTCTATCCGGATCTTGCCCTAATATGTTGTATTAAAAAGTTAATCAGTTCCGATATCCTTAATTGGATTATGAATCTCATATGGCTAATTATTTATTTTTTGATCTGTGATGCCACTGCTCATTTCAAAAATTACTGTTTAGTATTACTTATGTTGATTCTAGCTACAACAGAAGCTAGGGGGAACAGTAAGTCCACTACCTTGGATGTAGGGTAAAATTCCAATTGTCTCAAGATGGGAGATGGGATGGAGTGGTCCAACTTCTCCGGCCAACACATAAATGTTTCACCTTGTTGGTAGCTTGGCTCCATTGCAATAATTTAGGAATCACTTTTGATGGGCTTGGAAAAGGCTCAATATTCAAATTCACTCTTTCCTAATCATTGTTGGGATAGTGGTCAAACTTATTAGGTATTTTTAATGATGTTGTTAAGGATATGGGTAGTGGTGGTGAAGTGGTAGGTCTAAACCATCTTTTACTTCTTTTACTCCTTTACATTCAAAGAATGGTGACCATTTATAAAATTGAATATCGAATCGATCAATCGCCTTGGTTGATGTACAAACGAGTTCTTTGGATTGTTCTTCCAAGGAAACCTACGCCATTAGTTTTGTCATGAAAATTACCAACAAAATTTTAAGGTTTCGTTCGATGTCTCCGCCATTTTAAGGAAGAGATATCTGTGGGGAATTCACTCTTTAGCATGTGATTTTTCACGGCCAAAGCACCCATGTAGATATATAATTGCATAAAAAAGTAGAAATAAGCTTTCCCCATGTAGATGGCTTTGGTTAGATTTGGTGAGTCGAGGGAGGCCGAAGCATCTTGATAGGAGGCTAGGGGAGCTTGTGGATAAGGTATCGCTTGGCTTGTTAGTTGTAGGGGAAGAGGGTTGTTTTTTGGTGGATTGTGGTTTGGTACTATTGAAGGATCAAATGGCCTAGCTATGCCTCTTGTGTGACGCCATAAGTATGAATGGAGTGTGATTTCTAGCAAGGTGACCTTGCCTTATGCATACGAATCACAACATGGGGTTTTCAAAGCTGCTTCAGGCGCATAGTATTTGAGAAGTTTGTCGAAGGGTCAGGGACGATGTTTTGGACTCCGTGACCGAATTCGTTCTTTGATTCCAAGCTTTATTTAGTAATCCTCCCCTTTTAACCCTCTGTATTTGAGAGCACAATGTCTTTAATTTGCCTCGCATTGTTGAGAATAACCTAGAGGGAAGACACAAACCCTATGGTCAGAGGAGAAGCAAAAGAGAGAGGGAAGAAGAAAGTATGGATGAGGAGGAGGAAGAGAGAGCGTACTTGAGCTTGAACAGTGTGGGGGAGAAGGGGATGGAAACCACCTGATCGCCTTCGTCATGTCGTTTTTTTATTAGTTATTACGTGATGATGGCCCGCACTTGCATTTCGTAATACTACTCTCTTTTTTACTAGTAGGACGATGGCATATGTAGAGACCAACTCCTATACTATACACAGAATATATTATACGAGCAGAACCACTCGATCATGATTGAACAGTTCATACGTAGCAGAGGATCCACTCCAGGCATATGTAATCTCCACTTTAACGTTATACGGTGCAAGTTTTTGATGAGGAATCCAATACTTCAAATTTTTGTCCGGACACTATAGGGAAAATACATGTGGCTACAGAACTATGCCCACGGATGTGGGGTTTGTGGCCACGGAATGGGGCTCTGGCCACAATACGTTGTGGCCAGTAGCCGTAGTTACAAGTCTCGTCGCGAGAGTTTTCTAACCACGAATATGTCGTGGCCACTACAAGTGACCACAGAACTTGTCTTTGGTAACAACTCTTGTATGAAGACTTTGGCCACGGATTGTAGCTACGAGAAACTAATGATCACGGAATTATCGTGGCTACAAATTTCCGTAGCAACAACTCATTTTTCTTATAGTGGGAATGCATGCAAACAATTGAGGTAGATTTGATGGGGGATAACTAATGATGCGATTCGGTAATTGGTCATGAATATTATCAATTTCTATTCGATGTACGTGATCGTATTATATTCATTTATCTGTAAACAATTGAACGAGATCTCGTTGTTTGGTTTGATTCGATCTGCATGGGAGAACGTGGAAGGTGGTAGAGAGAAATGGAAAGGGTGCATGTGGACGTACGTGGTTTTCTAATGCATCTATTATACTATCTACTTGATCGTTTGTCCATTTCTCCAAATTATTTTGCTCCCCAATCATTTGATCCACTTGGATTGTATTCTTTCTGAGCATCATGCTCAAAGGATCAGGATGATATATCGATTCTTAAAAGAGTTTGACTCTTATTGTTAATCCATATAAAGTTATATTCTATATATAATGTCCTGATAGCAATTGGACTTTGAGTTTGTAAAATGTAGCAAGTACCAAAGTTAAAAACTAGTTGGGATGTAGTGCAAAAAAGAACCATAGAGGATCTGAGCTGCTAATAAGGAATCAAGAAAAAATTCCTTTCATACGCGAGCATGACTTTCAGAAGGCAATGTAAGAACAAAGACACATGAAATGAGACAATGTGCTATTGTACGTGGGTTTGGTTTAGCAATTGGCACATTAGATTTAGCCCTAGTACCCCTACTGTTGTTACTTGGATTATCTATAAACTGACGCCACATTGTTGTTGGGCATCTTCCAATAATGACAAGGGAGGCATGTGACGTTACCCCCAACGCCATGTGATTGATATTTATTTCCGCCGATCTCGTCTTGTCCAGATCTGAGGCTCTCTCGTCTGCCCAATGATAAGTGAAGTGATGGATGCTTTCGTTTACGAGGAGTTTGCGCCAATCGAGATAACCGTCCACACCAGAAGGGGGCATCAGAAATAGAATAATAAAACGCAGGCTCACTCTTCCATGCATGCCCTTCAATTTGACCCTTGACGGCAATTTGAATCTTGCTTGAGCCCACTGTAAACGTGACCGCCACCATTTCAAACAAGGGTAGCTCAAACTTCCTTCAAACATCGATTTTACTGATAATTAATTTTTATGTGATTATTCGGATCTGCCTGCTTTCAGATCCGTTTGAACTGTGAGTACTTTCTTCCTCCTCACAAATAGTGAAATCGATCGTCGCCGTCCAATGGCGTAACTTACTTACATGTGGAATTCGTAAATTCATGTGCTTATACGTGTTTGCTTCCATTACTCGCAACAATAGGCATTGGCATGAAACTGTGCGCAAAGTTAACAACTCCTTTAATTAGTTGGTTGTGAGGTTCAACTGCAGAAGTAGGGCTGTGTCCAAATCTAGATTTGGATAGTCGCGTCAGAAAATGGGTAGGAAAACACTCTCTAAAATAGCTCATCTTCTTCAGAGATCGATATAATAAAAATACCCACAACGTGAAGGCCCGTGAATCTATGCAAGATATTGTTCTTAAAGGATTCAATACCAGAAAAACAACTCAACGCCTGATTGTAGCATGTAAAGTTCTCGTCAAACAAAGGATATAAAACGGAGGGTATAGAAACAAATGAATCCGTATTGCGTAGAACAGTTCAATGTTTGTTCATCAAGCATTCAGAATTTGATTCTACGTGTAAAAACCTCTAAAATTTTTCATCTCCTTGTAGGGATACGAGCCGGTATCATCTTCACTGTGATACCGGATGAACTTTCGGATATAGATGTGCAATCGATCACTATCACAGAAGCACATGAATAATGAATAACCAAATATAATGGTGGCCGGTCACCTCTCGCGACTATCAGAGAAGAAAGATCACTATAAATTAATGCGAGTACAATTCTCTCTTTTCTTTCCCCCTAGGAGTTACATTTTTCCTGTAGTAGTGTAGAGGCAATGCCTCCCCCCCCCCCATCTATATATAGCTCAATTACAAAACCATAGTCTTATTTTTATTAGGACTAAAAATATAATACAACTCAATTACTATTTTTTTTGCATAGAGTGGTGAATGACATATAAAATCAGGAGTTTAACTCCTAATACTTACCTTGCTAATTAGAAATTCAAGTATTATCGATTAAAATTGAATTCTTGATTCTCAATCCAATTGGAAATCCTGACTACTTCTCTAATGCAAATCTCGTGAATACCTAGAGGTATTGGATCCAATTTTTGAGTGTTTATTTAGTTTTTTTTTAATTTTTTTCGATGTCGTTGCAACCTCCAAAAGTGAGAAAATAAAAGGTTTCTTATTTTACACTCTCATAAAGTTCAAGCGTCGATGCGATTCGTCAGGTGCTTTATGTAGGTAGAATAATTAGTGGATTGGGTATCATATGCACCTAGGGTTTTTCGTTGGTTTTATCTTTCTTTTCTTCATTCGTGTTCTCATTTTTATGAAATTTACTTCTTTTAGTGATTTTATTCCAGCTCCATTATCGTTTTTAGTATTTACGTTTTCTGCTGTATTCTAATTCTAATATTTAATTTTAGGTTTTTTATTTTGAAGTGTTTTTAGATTTTTAAGGAATTTTATAAAAATATTTTAATGTTTTTAGTCATAATATGGTTTTTTAGTTTGAAAAATAATATATGATAATGATTCTGTGTATTTAATATATATGTAGTAAAATATGATATAAACTATACTTACGTATGTTTATTTTTTTTAAATATTGATTTTATTTTTTTTTGAAAGGAAAAAGGGCCTGCACCGTATAGGTGAGTACCCAAAAACTTCACCATTTATCACCAAACTATATTACAAGTTTACTACATTTGAACTGAAAAAAAACGATTACATTGTCCAACTCTCAGCCATCGCATTTCATGTGCCATAATACTCTCCACATGGAACCTGCCTTGTCGAAAAATTACTTCATTTCTTGCCAACCAAATCGCCCAAATGATCGCCAGGCAAGTCGATCTCTCTTTTTCTATGTCGCTCCACTCCGCCCCTACAGATCTCCAAAAGCTAGATGAGGTGTTCGTATTGATCGCCCGATTACCGAAACGGCTCCATATCTCAATTGAGCTACCACACGAGAAGAAAAGATGGTCAACATCCTCTACACCTTCCAAGCATCTTGGACATATCGGGTCCATGCCTCTGTTGAAATGAGCCAATCTCTCCCTCATCAATAGTCTACATCTCCTGAAGATCCACATGAAGACCTTCACCCGAGTTGGGGCCTTCCACTTCCAAATGCGCTTGCAATCTGCCTCACAATCTCCTGGATCAAACTCCATCACTCCCCTTATCACCTTGTACGCCTTCCTTACTGAAAAAGAGCCATCCCGCCAGGTCCAACAATCCCGTCCAGCCCTGGGTTCCTGAACCTCCTCAAGATCCCCAAGAAGAATCGCCAGTTCCCCCAACCTCTGATCTGAAAGTCTAGATCTAAAACGTGGGGAGAATGATTGTCCATCCCAGACCTCTGCCACCGAGCAATCTGGATTTTCCACCAATGCCACCAAACGCGGAAACCTCCCTGCCAGGATTCCTCTCTCCCTCCAGTCATCTTTCCAGAATCTGAAATCCATTCCATCACCAACTAACGGTCTTAACAGAGGGTGTATCTCCTGTGCCACACTGCATATACCTCGCCAGAAGAAGGAGGACGTGGCACCAAGATCCCTCGGGGAGGGGAATGACAGTCCAGGGTCATAGATCCTTCTAATGAGGTTGCACACCAAACTCCTGCAGTCCCCCCCAAATGTGTAGGACCCACTTGGCAAGCAACGCCTTATTCATCTCTTCCAGACTTCGCACCCCAAGTCCACCCTCCTCTTTTGAGCGCGTCACCGTTTTCCAATCCACCAAAGCAATGCCACCCGACTGAGTATATGATGACCAGAAAAAATGTCTCATGATAGATTCAAGTCTCTTTCTAACACCCACAGGTACCAAACGTGAGGATAGGAAGAAAATGGGGATCGCCGAAAGCACCGATCGCAAAAGCACCAACCTGCCCCCCCTAGATAGGCAGACAGATTTCCACCCAGAAAGCTTTCGCTCCAGCTTCTCGATCACCGGTAGCCAGTCCATAGCGCGCATCCGGCCTGCTACCAACGGCACACCAAAATAGCAAAATGGAAGTTCCCTTCGTGGGGATCTCATCCATCTCGCACATGCCTCAATCTCCCCCTCTCTCAGTGCAAATGAAGCAAATTCAGATTTATCCCTGCTCAGTCTCAAGCCAGAAATATCTCCAAAAAGATCCAATATCGTAGAGAAAACTCTGCAACTGTTCGCTCCCCCTTCAGCAAAAATAATTGTGTCATCTGCATATTGAAGGATGGGAATAGAAATATCTTCTCTTGAGAAGCCACTACAGAGGCCCCCCGCAACTGCTCTTTCCACCATGATTGTTAAGGCATCAGCAACAAGTACGAAGAGCAAAGGTGCCAAGGGGCAGCCTTGCCGAACTCCTCTCTGTGGCTGAAAGAAACCACCCTTCGGCTGCCCGTTAACAAGTACCGCACAGGATATGGTCGTAATACATCTTTTCATCCATGAAATCCACCTTTCTGGAAATCCTCTTCTGTGCAAGGAGGCCCAAATGAAACGCCAGTTCACGCAGTCATAAGTCTTCGAGAAATCCACTTTCCACAACACACCTTTTGTTTTTCTCCGCCGCCAATCCGATACAAAGATGGCTTAATAAAAAGAGAAGTTACGAGAAGATGTTTTTTTTTAATTTGAACGTTATCTATCGTTTTAATAGTTTTAAAAATTAGGAATGGTAGAGGATTATTAGAGGTACATTTTAAAAATTTACCCGACCTACAGAAAATTAAATTAAATTATTACAAGAAATGCACTGAAAAGATATGAAGTAAATGACAAGAATGTCCTAGTAACATAAACAAAAATGCCATATTTGCAGGCGTTTATTTACAACCTCCACCAAAATGTTTGAAACTAAAATATGTACAAAAATATTATGCAAGAATAAAAGCTTGGGAGTTGATCACAAAATAAAAATTACATCATATGTTTGACGTACAAGGAAATTGGCTTTTCCTAAAAGGTGTCGTTCGGGTAGCGGGTAAACCTCTCTTTGCCGGGTTTACCCCCCTTACTCCATTCTTTCTCTTTCCAAGTGGGTCCCATATTTTTCCTTTTTTCAAACTCGAATACGATCACATCACAATAACTACTCATTTATTCAAACTTCAATACAATCATATCACAATAAACCCACTTCTAACCCACCTCCAGTTTAACCATCTATCCAAACACCAAAACTCAAAAATGGGTTACCTGCAACCAGTTTAACCCACCTAAACCCACTATCCAAACACACAAGTTTAAATCATTGGGGGCCATTTGGATAGGAGGTTATTCCTCAAAATCGGGGTTATCCCTCTTTTAAGGAAGTTTTTCTCGAAAGTTTCCCTCAAACCGTCGTTTCCAACCCAAGGCCTCCACCATCTATTTTTTATTCTCCATCATATGTGATCCATCCGAAAACCTCTCACTCTCATTTAATACATTAAATCACCTATTTCTCTTCCATCCATTTTCACAAAAAAGTATTATAATATACCATCTTATCATCTAAAAATTATAAAATATTCAACATCTAATCAATTTGTCGAACTCTAATATAATTGCATTACAACAAACCCTCTCAATAGTAAAACATTCTAACCAAACACCAAAAGATACAAAAGGATTATCCCGTGGATAAACACTTTTTAGGGGAGTCCACTTCAAAATAAATCTATATCCAAACACACCTTTAAGGGTGCATTTAGTTACCGGTTACTCATGCGTAAACTAGAGGAGGGTAACCCGTTTTTATGTTTTGGTGTTTAGATAGGGAATTCTGAGTTGAGAGGGTTTGTTGTGATGTATTTATATTGAAATTTGGAAAAGTGAGTAGTTATTGTGATGTGATTGTATTGAAATTTGGAAAAGTAGGTAGAAGTTGAGTAGTTTAATACTTTTTAGATGTTATAATGATTTAATATATTATTTTTTGGAATAGATAAAAGAAAATTTATTTATTTAATACTCTAAAAAAAGAGGAGAAGTGGGCCCCACATGAGAGAAAAAGGGAGGTTTGGGGGGTAAACCCCCCTCAAAGGAGGGGTTAACCCCCTAGCCGAATATGGCCTTAGGCCATGTTCGATTGGGGGTTTAACCCTCCCTTGAGAGGGGGGGGGGAGGAGGGTTATCCCAAAATCCACTATTTCTCTCACTTGTGGGGTACACTCCCTCTTTTTTTATACATTAAATAAATCATTTCTCTTTCATCTATTCCATCGAAAATTAATATATTATACTATCACATCATCAAAATTTATGAACTACTCAATTTCTACTCACTTTTGTAAACTTCAATGCAATCATATCACAGTAACTACTCACTTTTTCAAACTTAAATATAATCGTATCAAAACAAACCCACTCAACCTCAAACCCTCCATTCAAACAACAAAACACAAAAATGATTTGCCCTCCCCAAGTTTAACCCGGGCTAACCCGGCAACCAGACGCACCCTTAGGGTGCGTTCTTGTATTGGGTTAAACCACCCCAAGGGTGGTTTAACTCCCCTACCCCATATTTTCTCCCTCCACGTAGGTCCCACTTTTTATCTTTTTTAAAAAATTAAATAAATCAATTCTCCATCATCAATTCCATCAAAAAATAATATACTATACCATCATATCATATAAAAAATATAAACTACTCCACTTCTACTCACTTTTTCAAACTCTAATACAATCACATCACAATAACTTCTCACTTTTTCAAACTCCAATACAATCACATCACCCCAAACTCACTTCTAACCCACTCCCAGTTTAACCCTCTATCCAAACACCAAAACCCAAAAATGGGTTACCTGCAACCAGTTTAACCCACCTAAACCCACTATCCAAACACCCCCTTAGGGTGTGTTTGGTTGGTGGGTTAAGGCGGGTTAAACTAGTAGGGGGTAACCCGTTTTTGTGCTTTGGTGTTTGGATAGAGGGTTAAACTGGGGGTGAGTTAGAAGTGGATTTGGGGTGATATGATTGTAAAGGAGTTTGAAAAAGTGAGTAGTTATTGTGATGTGATTGTATTGAAGTTTGGAAAAGGGAGTAGAAGTGGAGTACTTTGTAATTTTTATATGATATGATGGTATAATATATTATTTTTTGATAGGACTGATGATGTGAAATTGATTTATTTAATTTTTTAAAAAGGAATAAAGTGGGGCCCACAGGGAGAGAGGGGGATATGGGTTGAGAGGGGTAAACTCCCCTAACCCGCAGGTAACCCGCGAACCAAACGCTACCTTATGGTCCATTTGGTTACCAGGTTACCTCAGTGTAACCCGGTCTATCCCCCTTCATTCGTAGGTTGGAATTCCATCACAAAATCAATGTGCAATCACATCGCATTCCTCATTCCAACCCTCTTCAATTCTCATAACCATCCAAACAACTATTGTTCAAAGAAGGTTACTCTATTCTTAAGAAAGCACTTTTAACCATTGAGACTTGGCATGAGATATGGCGGGGTTGCAGATTGTTTATTCCTAGCAGCCCAGCCCATCTCGATAGGAAAACTCAAGTTATCCTAATGGGTGCTAAACTAGTTAGAGAAACTGCTCTATCATAAATATTGTTTCTTGCCACCAGGGAAAATGTCGTCCCATATACCCTGAGGGATCTAAACCATGTTAGGTAAGACCTGACAGATTACTAACTATCTGAGAACGTTTACATTCCTAACGGTCCTAGAACTATTAGGACATTTTTAAAACAAAAATGAGAAAAATGAATAGTGATGTTTGTCTCATGCTCTTAATATAGCAACTGAAGCCAAACAAAAGGCAAGGGACATGTTTCGTAACTGGGTTATGTTGGGTTGGAGTATGCTCCTATGAATAGTAGCTATTTGGATGGTTAGGAGGATTTGAATGATAAATGTGACGTGATGTGACATTGATGTTGTGTTATATTAACTTTTTTAATGATTATAATATGTTTTTTATATTATTTTTTTTATTTTGAACATGGTTAAAAAATATTATGACAAAAAAATTGTATGATCCATATAACTAATTCGACACATGAATGCATGGATAGAGCACATGGTATGAGAAGTTACCCCGAGTTAACCTAGCAACCAAACATACCTAAGAAGATACTCGTTGAATTATGTTACCTCTTACAACACCTCATCAAGTAGCTCTCTAAAACACAAGCGACAAAACTAAAAGCATTGTATTTTGACAAGCAATATAAACACATGACAAGATATGTTTTGACAAGTAACATAGTAACCATGTTAGATGAAGCACGTAACTAGTGTATTCAACCCGCATGATATATTCTATTAAAGAGCAAAAAATATATAAAAAGAGTTTCAAACTAATTTATATTCACATACATGATGTGTACTACAAAATATAAAATAACATGCAAATACCTGGAATCAAGTAGAGCATGGACTCCTCAGGTAATACTAGATGGGACATTATCGTCGATCGTTTCAGTCATGTCATACCGAGTAGCAGCTCTTTCATCTCTCCAAGTAAAGTTGACCACAGTCTGATGCAGTGCTTAATCGTTATATTAAATATGTCAAATTTAAATATGAGCGCTCAATGAATCAACATAACCTCGATATTAATGTCTTATTAAAGAGATCGAGCATAAATATATAAGTGGATAAGTCCAGTATCAAACACAAGGATACAGGCAATTAGGTCTAAATAATTAGAGTATAAACACTAGATTAAATTAATTAAAATGTTTCTAAGTCAAAAGAAACAATGATGATGAATGGATAGTGTTTTTATGGTTTTCAATCCAAATTAATATCAATATCTATAAATGCTACAAACTGATCATGCAATACAACACAATGAAGTTAATCACAACAAAACACTCCCGAATGAAGTATTAATGATAAAAAATCCAATTACATGCACATTATGATCAAAATCAATTATTTTTAATTGATCTCAATTATAAAGATGCATTTAAAAGTCTTAACTGATCATGCTCCTTTATCATTCAAGGTTCATTTGTCCTTAATCATGGTAGATGATATAAACTTAATTTATTAGGTTCCTTATTAAATTCCAAATAACCTCAACCAATCAATGCTCAATTAATTCATAAGATGAAGCTAGGATAGATAAATGCGAATGAAATCAAGATATTATTTGCAATATAACTCTCTGAATTTTAAATGGTAGTATGTTAGTCAAATCATAAAATTGAACATGATATATCAAATAACATCACATGAGCTTTTAAACGAGACCAATATAACATTAATTATATTTAGGAAATTAATAATCATTCATTCTAGAGGCATAAATACAAGAAAACCTGAATTTAAAATATATAAAACATCACATATAAGTCATGATTGGACTGAAATGCGAATAACAAAACTTGATGGGACTTATTTATAAATATCCTTGCACAGGGTATTTCGCAATAATTAGAAGCTAGTGGAGCTGTTGCATGAAATTCCCAACTGACACACATGTAGCACGTGATGACTAAGGTTAGGAGTGAGGCTCCAGGCAAGTAGCAGGGTCGGGCCACGTGAATGCAGAAGAGGCCTCGGGGCTTGGTCGGTTCCTCTGAGGTTGTAGATTCAGGTTAGTGGCTAGGACTGGCTATGGATTATCATATCATATGGATCTGATGGTAAGTGCTCATTGTCGAAGTTGACATCTCCTCCTTGCACGACGACGCGAAGAGGAGGATCCAACAAAGGAGTGTCTCTTCTTCCTCGCTTCTCTGAACTTGTTGAAGGTCTATGAAGCTTCACCTTGGCCTTGTGAAGGAGATGGTGATTCAAAGGGAGGAGTAATGTGGGATGGAGAAGCTTGTCGGTGCAGGGTCATTGGAGATAAAATCGGAAGAATGGAGCTCAATTGAATAGTCTAACCATCGAAGACTTGCAGGGTTAGCATACATAGCTAAAGCAAAGAGGAGTTTACTGGGGTGATTAGAGGCAGAGTAGAGGGCTATCAAAGCAGAGAAGGAGCCCTCAATGGGTTCCTCTTCTTTAAAGAAGAGGATTAGATCGATCTGGGGAGAGATATGGAGGCAGAAAAAGGGTAAATGGGGGTGTACATAAAGATGGGGAAGATGTGGAAAAGGTGTAGCACTTTTCAGAAAGGTATGAGGGTGTGAGTGTTATTAAATAGAAGAAATCAAAAGGGGGAAGCATGAGGAATTACATGGGGAGAAGGAGAAGAACAGAGATGAAGGAAATGCTTAGGATTTGAAGCTCTAAGAACTTCAGGGTCGTTACTCGGACATGTGCGGCAGACATGGAGCTCGAGCAACATCTTCAGAGGGTTGCAACATATAGTTTACAAGTCATAGATTTCACCGGAGGTTCAACTTAGATGTGACTTCACTCAATCCCTACTCTTTGTCACATGGAAGTAAGAGGAAGCTAGGGTGAAAACACACGTACAACCAAAAGGGCTAGAATGGAGGTTGGGACATGGGTTTTGGTCGTCTATTGGTGGTTAAATAGGGTGGTTTCAACCGCACATGGTTGATGGAGCTGAGATGGAGGACAAATATTGAAAGGTTGGCGTGGATAAGGGATGAAGGAGCACTCGATAGGTACCATAATCATAAGGGTGTGACACGTAGAGTGACAGTGGAAAATGAGAGAAGTTGGGCATGAACGGATGCGTCTCCTGGGAGGGCCAACCACCGGATGTAAGAAATAACATATGACACTTGGATCAGGCAATCCAACAGTCCAAAGATGGGTGTGGTTGGAGACACCGGAGCCGCTTGATCAAATGATCAAGCAGATCTAATGCGAGCAGGTATGCAGTGATCTTGATCGTATGATCAAAAGATCATACAACCTAGATGGAAGGCAGTGGCTAAAGAAGAGCTGACCACCTAGAGGCTTATGATTAGGCCATGTGGCCTAATCAGACAAAAGAAAATCAATAAAGTGTTAAAAATAAAAATAAAATGTCAAATGAAGTTAAATAAAAAAGTATTCTACATGAAATTTGTGTGTTTTTTAAGATCTACAACTTGCACGCAAACTCCATAATCAACATACATCATATATACATACTGAATATTTTTATATGTATTTTTAAAGAATAAAAATACTTCTTTTATTTATTTTGTAAATTTTTTTGTAAATTTAAGTAACAAATAATATAAAAGATATTATGTACAATGTTACATTAACTTTTATGATATTTCTAATAAATGAAAAACACAACAAATAATGGGAACTACTCATTTTAATGAGGCTTTTAACAGATGAAAAACACAGAAAATAATGGTAACTATAGATGTAAAATTTATAAAAGTTATTTATTCATAATAATTAGACTTAATTATTTAAAAGATCTTAAATGTTAATTATGGTTAATTAATGTTTAAGTTAATTGAGTAGTTCAAGATAGAGGGTTAAATAATGAGAATAATGATGATGACTCTGAGAATCATCACCCCCTTATACTTAAACTTTTCTCATCCTCGAGCAAATAGAGAATGAATGAGTAAGTTGAATCCTTGATCGTGCTTGTGGGATACAAGACTTGAAATTCAGGATGCGAGTTTCATGTGTCTCTTACACTCTATGTTTAACCAAGTCTCGCTTGAAAGAAACTCAAGTTCCCTATATACCAAACTCTTTGTATACATATACATATAAAAAGTATGAGATTTAATGTGGATCACATATACAAGTGTAGAGTCTAAGTTTGTCCCGAGGTTCCAACCTAAAAAGTCTTACTTAGGACCCAACCCTCAACTCTAGGGTTAGAGTTTCACTTCATTCCACCATCTCTTTAGTTGTCAAACTAAAAAGTATGAGATGGAATGGAAAAGTATGGAGGACTTATGTTTGTGTCATTTCTTTTCTCCTCTCATAGGAACAAGGGTCACTTGAGTGCATTATTGATACACACTTGCATTTTTGGTGTGAATTAGTATGTCCGTCAAGAATTCTGAGTTGTTTACACTTGTTTTTGGATACATCGGGTGTGTCTCTTTTGACTATTTAATATACCTTCAACACTTAGACTTGTATCGCTTATGATGCAAAGTCCTTTTATCATGCTCACCTGACTCATATGGCCTAGTAGCTTTGGTACATACGGAAACTTTAAAATGGTTGGGAGAGCGTGATAATAACATAAGTTCTTTAATATTTTCTTAAAATGTTGAACTTTTACATTTTTATAATTTTCTTTTGGGATTTTTACCTGTCAGATCCTATAATCTTTGTAAATTACCTCCACAATCTTTGAAACAACTTAATTCGTAGATAAGTTTAAAGCTAGACTTGTAGCCAAAGGATACAAATAGAAAGAAGGTGTTGATTACTTTGACATCTATGCTCCTGTAACAAAAATTACATATATCAGTGTTCTTGTCGCCATAGTTGCGATTCACAATCTTAAAATCCATCAAATGGATGTCAAGACTGTTCTCGTAAACAACGACCTTGAGGAAGAGATTTACATGGATCAACCTGAAGGGTCCGTAGTCCTTAGACAAGAACACAAGGTGTGTAGATTAGTAAAATCTTATATGTTTTGAAACAAGCACCTAAGCAGTAGAATGATAAATTTGATAAAATTATTTTATCTGTTAGCTTCACTGCTAATGAATCTAATAGATGCATTTATTCTAAGAATTTTGATAATGGTATTATAATCATGTGCTTGTATGTTGATGACATCTTAATCTTTAGATCAAATTCAGCTAATCTCTGAGACTAAATCTTTTCTTGATAAATGAAAGATAGGAACAACTGTTGTTATACTTGGAATAAAATTGAGTAGATCTACGTCTGGCTACACTCTAAACCAGTCTCACTTTGCAGAAAAGTCTTTGCATAGGTTTGATATGTATCATAGTGTGCATGTTAGTACTCCATATGATCCTTCCCTACATCTTAAGGCGCATACTGGTAATCCTGTGGATCAGTCTAGATATACTCAAGTCATATGAAGCTTAATGTATCTAGCCAACTATTCTAGACCTGACATAGCATATACTATAAACAGGTTGAGTAGGTACACTAGTTGTCCTAATGCTGACTATTAGAAGGCTTTGGTCAGAGTTTTTAGATACCTTAAGGGTACTATGGCATACAGTCTACAATACACTGATTTTTCAAGTGTATTAGAAGGCTACACGGATGCAAATTGGATTGCAGACTCTGATGAAACCAAGTCTACTAGTGTTTATGTGTTTCATCTTGGTGGCGCGACACTCTTGGAAATCCTCCAAACAAACTTTTAGAGCAAGATCCACAATGGAGGCTGAGATTATAGCTTTGGATTTACCTTGTTGTCAAGCAGACTGGCTAAAAAATCTTTTAATAGATCTACCCATCATTTGAAAGCCTTTTCCTCCTATCTCTATTCATTGTGATAGTAGATCTGCCATAGATAAAGCTAAACAATCTAAGGGTAACCCTAGAAAATGTTTTATGTGATTGAGGTATGAAGAGGTGAGGGACTTCATTACCCAAGGTGTAATATCTCTACAATTTGTGAAATCTATAGAGCATGTTGCTAATCCTCTCACAAAGGTTCCAACTAGAAAGATAGTACTCAATGCATCGAGGAGGATGGGTCTTTTACCCATTAGTTGAATACCATAGTGGTAATCCAACCAATCCAAAACTGGAGATTCCATGAGGAATGGTTCGAAAGGACAACAAAGTTGTGTTAGTGTTCGATAGAAGCACAAACTTGAGAGTTTTACTCCTGATCTATCCCTATGGCGTGTAGTACTTCGGTGCTGTCTTGGTAGAGGAAGAGTTTTCTCTGAATTTAGTCAAGCCATATGTGACAGGGTGTAGGATCGGACAGTACACCCTTGGAGATTCCTACTATATGAGTGTAACCCTAAGCCGGGGTTTATGTGAGTTGGGTATTCTCGCTAGAGCACTCATGAAACAGATTCTTGCGAAGACTGTAATGCGCACACCGATATGAACGTCCTCGTGCCCTCATCTATGTTTGCGTGATTTATTGAAATCCAAATCAGAGAGTCTGATTCAAGACGTAGTTTACCACGTCTCTTCGGATGTAGATGAATCATTGCTAGGCAATGTTCAAAGCCACAAGGCTACCTATGTTGAAAGGCATAGTTCAGTTGTATTTTATTTTTAGTTAATTTTTTTCTTTATTATCATTCATTAATTTTTCTTTTTATTTTTATTCTTTAAAAAGGTTTATGAAATATGTGGGGGAATGTTGGATTTCTTTTGTATTTCAAAATCTATCTGCCTCTTTAGTATGCGTGAGCGTGCGTGCGAGTTTAATTTAAAATATTACTTTTCCAAGATTTGTTTTAAGCCTACACAATTTTCAATTTACACACAAGTACCTAACTCAATAATGACCTCGGAAATGATACTCATTAAATTCATTTGAACAAACACCTTCCTCTTTTGTATCGAGGTTCATATAGTTGTTTTTAGCATTAAACGGGTCTCCTCGGTAATGTTGGGTGCATCCAACGAGATCATAAGAACTCGTTATCACTTAATGTCTTGATGGGAGATGAACGGCTCTCTTTTGGCTCTTTGTTAATGGGAAGCCCATCTATATAAAGGACTGTAGTCTTACCCTTTCAAACACGACACACAACACAAAAGAAGCATTATGTTCTCCACCCTCATCTGCTCTCCACCACTTTTGCGCTCATTGTGAATTCGCATAGGCGAATTTTGTGCTTTGTTTTTCTACGACGATGAGGGCCAACGGACGTTCGACGATGTTCTCTTGCTAGCACCGGGAGACAACATCCAGCTGGGAGGTGATTGAATATGGGAGCTAGGCTGCCATCAAGCACATGCATAGGAGCGGCGGAATTTGTCTTCACGATAACATCTCTCGACATGCCTCCATTTCCCAGACTGGATCTTTCAAACTAATACTTCTTTGTTGTTGTTTTGATCGTATTCGCTTGCCAACCTTAAAACACAATATCTTGCAAACAGTACTAGAAAACTATAGTATTTCTCCAACAATAGATAGACAAGGAGGTGATGGAGGGGAAGGCAAATAAATTCTGTGAATAGTTTGTGCTGATTAGGAAAGTAAGTTGACATTGAACGGAGAGTTATTCTTCTCGATACACTGCATGACATCTTACAAGATTGGTTTAAGAAATGGAAGTAGTCAATAGATGATATATCAGAGAGAGCTACGAAAGAAGATGAACTAATTTATGCCATAAGTACCTATTGCATATTTAAGAAGGGTTGACGAGTTCCTTGAGATATGAAAGGAAGGAGGGAAGCTTGAATCAAAAGAGAGGTAATTATAATTTAGAGTCAAGACTACTATTTGTGAAAAAATATATGAAATCTATTAAAATGGTTCTCTTTTACAACATACCTACCGCATGAGAGACTGCCGTTGTTTCATGTAAAAATATGATATAAATGGATGAATGTTTTTATTGTTGACGACTTCCATTTCATGTAAAAATACGATCCATATGGATGAATGTTTTTATTGTTGATTTCTCCATATTTTCAGTTTTGTTTAGTGTATAATCTAATTTAAAAGGAATAGTAATCCTCGAGTAGAATTGTACAAAATATACAAAGAAAGAGCGAGCTCCACCTATGCTGGACATCGCAAAACAACGAGAGTGGTGGTGGAGATATATGGAAGGGAAGAAGAGGAAGAAAAGACAATCAATTTACATGTCATTCTTCAAAACTATCATTGCAAAGATGAGAGTGGTGGTTGAGTATGTGATTTCCATGTAAAAGAACAAATTTCAAACTTTACAAAATATCATTTTCCAAAAATAAAAAAAGGAAAGATAAGGGAAGATGAGAAAAATAAAGACTAAGATTTTGCATGGATTTCTTTGGAAAATTATACTTTTGCTTTGGTCCTTATCATTTTAAGAATGTTTTGAATAATGGAACCAGCACAAGAAGAGTAGGTTGGGTAAGACAGAGTAGCTCAGCAAAATCGTTGTGTAAATGCAAAGAAGATAATTGTTCACTACAAGAAAAATGAGTCTTGGTCACGGAATGTGGCTACGAAAACTTGTGGTCACGATAATTCAATGGCCACTAGTTTCTCGTAGCTACAATTCGTGGCCAAAGTCTTCATATAAGAGTTGTGGCTACGACAAGTTCTGTGACCACTTATAGTGGCCACGAGATATTCGTTGTTAGAGAACTCTCGCGACGAAACTTGTAGCTACGGCTGCCGGCCACGACGCATTGTGGCCAAAGCCCAATTCCGTGGCCACAAAGCCCACATTCATTTGCATAGTTCTGTAGCCACAACTTGTTTTCCTTGTAGAGGTTTTACGTGAAGTAGGGACACAATATGTGTTACCATATCCTTATCTGTTGTTTTAAATCCGAATGCGGTTGCCTATACAAATATTGACGGATATGAAAACTATGGTATCAAATCTGTTAAAATGGATATGGATGTAAAAGGATATTGAGCGCATACGAATAATATTAAAAATACCCTACAGAGTAGCTTAAGTATATATGTACTGGATGGAATGCACATAATATGAATATATTAATACTACAAGAAAAATGAGTTGTGGCCATGGAATGTGACCACGGAAACTTGTAGCCATGATAATTCCGTGACCACTAGAATCTCGTAGCTACAATCCGTAGCCAAAGTCTTCATACAAAAGTTGTGGCCACGACAAGTTCTGTGGTCACTTGTAGTGGCCACGGTATGTTCGTGGTTAGAGAACTTTCGGGACGAGACTTTTAGCTACGACTACTGGTCATGACGTGTTGTGGCCAGAGCCTAATTCTATGGCCACAAACCCCATATCCGTAGGCGTAATTCCGTAACCACAACTTGTTTTCCTTGTAGTGTAAATGTACTTATATCATAATAATATACGAAATATGGTGAAAGATTGTATAATTTTAATGGTTAAAAATAAATATACACTATATTTACATATTAAAACATATATACGGATACGGATAGGAGCATCTACGGATATGGTATTTATATCCGTATCCACTTTAAAAAGGATACTAATATGATGCCAGAATTTGTATAAAATAGGGGTGTTAAAAAATCCGGATCAAGCGGATATCCACTACAAGAATACACAGTTCTAGCTACAAAACAATAGCCAAAGAACATGTAGTCTACAGTTATTTCGTAGCTACAAGCAGTACCCTCTCCACTCCAATATTTCATGGCAACAAATAACACAATTATAATAAAAAATTTCTACTCGAGCATCTAGCATATTTACCCAAATATAGAATTAGAGCAAAATCCTCATAAACCACACCCATCCCAAGAGAAAACACTATTTCTCTGCCTCCATATATACTCTCGATCTCGCATGGCATATCTTTCTCACGTTGGTGGGGGCTCGGTAGGGCTAGCAATGGCAGCATTGGTGGCACCGGTGATGGCGACACTGTTGGTGTTGACGTTGGCGGAAGCTGAAGAAGGGTGAGGATGGCAGACGACATTAGCGGTGGCGGCTCTAGTAGAGACTGAGGGCAATGGTTGAGGACGAAGGCGAGGGATGATGTTAGTTTTTGTGTTGGTGTTGGATCTATAATTGATGATGGCTTTCACTGTGACCGAGGCCGAGGATATCGACGGAGGCTGAGGGTATGAGATGGTGCAGGTGACAGATGCAATGGCACTAGCGGAGGTCGAAAACAATGGCTGATGATGATGGCAGTGGATGGTACTGGTGTTGGAGGTGGCGGTGGATCTAACGGTGTTAGCGGCAGTGACGATGGCTTTGATGTTGGTGGTGGATCTTACCGTAGCAGAGGTCAGGGAAAATGGCAAAGGTCGAGGGTATGGGATGGTGCTGGCTATAATATTGACATGGTCGGTGGTATAGGCATGGGACAATGGCTGAGGTCGAGGATGGGAGATGGCACTTGCAGTGGTGGCAATAGCTATGACTGTGGCAGTGGCTCTGATGAAAATGGCAGTGGTCTAGGTCAAGGTCAATGGCGGATGGCGATGGAGGGGGATGGCATGGCAGTGGTGCCGACAAAGGCATTGGTGGAGTCCAAGGAAAATGGCAGAGGAAGAGGATGTGGGATGATGATAAATGGTCTGAAGTTGATCACGAGAAGCGACGAAAAGTTTGTGATAGATATGAGCAGTCGATTGATCATGACAACTATGGTGACGGAGAAAGAGGGGCAGTATTGGGTGGTCGATGGAGATCGATGACATGTAGTTTTCCAGTGAATCACATATTTATAGTGTACATGATGGGATATTAGAGCAATATATTGCTCAATAGGTTATTTGTTATTTGATGTTAATCTCATATTTATAGTGTGCATGATATTTAATTACTCGTTTCAAACTGCAAAAGCATAGTTCCACCTTCATGTTTACATTGTTACTTATTTTTTATGTTCTTAACCTGCGTGCATATGTATACAATAGTTGAAATCATTATACTGTATGGTACATATCTATTTGGCTATTAATAATAGTCTGTGCATATTTTTTTTCAAAAATACGAGTAGATATACTTTGGTTTCATATAGGGTGTTGTTTAATTTCACTTTAGAGTTATTGTATTTCCCAAAGTAACAATAAACAAGCATTGTGAAGATACCTTTTCATGTGCCTTTCATTCGTTGGTGCAATTTCTATGGAAAATTATCACTGGTACTGATACAGAGGTTATGGCCAACTCGATTGTTGTCAACCTTTGCCCATTTTGCTACGAAGCTAAATATGTTATTTACTGTTTTTCAAAGTTGAAGTCTAGTGTTCATATGCATCAGGCATGCATGGACATGGAATTTTTTTCTCTAAAAAAAATTTCAGTTTTAATTTTTATGGCACTATGTAGATTCTTTCAACCAAGGACGCCTTCTGAAGCCATACACTCCTGCTAAGGGTATCACTGTTATCAACTTGGATCCAATGGCGGGCATCCATCAGACTATCAGTTGACCCATTATAATGCGGGTTATAACTTGGGGGTCTTTTTTTGTGTGTAAAATTTATCCACCAAATTAGAATTTCATGTAACTTCCATCAAAATTTATGCGGCCACCAATTTTGATGAGCTGGGACAAGAAGGGGTGTCATGTACACTATAAATATGTAATTAACATGAAATGAGTTGGATCATGAATACGTATGATTACTTTCAGAATTTTGATCTAACATCTCAAACTCCATTTTTGTGATCTTTTGCAATATTTCCATAATAATTGACGGAATAACATAAAAATTCAAGACATGTAGAAAATCAAAGCCCATTTACAGCTATGGAAGAACATTTATTCCTCCAAGATTTATGGAGTAACATTTCATTCCGAGTTTAATTAGAATTATCCTCTCTGGTAGCCCATGCCATGCTGGAACTGTTAAGCTACGTTGCAAGTTAAAGTATATTAACACGTGAAAGTATGATTTCATTCAGCTATTGCAAGTTAAATTATGATGAATTTTATGATATGAGTTGTTGCATTATTGCTGCTTGATAACCCGTAAATGCGATCGAGGTAAAGGTCGGAAAAATGGTCGTTGCGACCTCAATCACAAAAACGGAGAATATCAAGAAAAATCAACCACTCAAATCAGATAAAAACAAGCAAGCACAAAATAGAGCGGTCTAGCTATAGGATTAACCTGGTATAGCTCCCAGGGTCGAACACAAGGAGCACGGTTTGGCTTAAAAAGCCTACGAAGTAGTCGAAAGATCAGAAAGACAAGGAAAACATTTTTGTGATTTTTAATTGTTTTTATATATTTTTTTTTTGGGATTTTTAGAATGTGAAAGAAATAAAGGACAATATAAACAAACACACTTCCGCAAATTATTTAACACACCAAAAATAGTGCAAAAATTAAGGAAAAATTGTTTTTGTGTTTTTTATGTTTTTAAGTGTTTTTGGTTAATTTTTGATATTTTTCTGACGGGTAGATTATTTTGTAAAAATCAAACAATGCAAAACAGGAGAGGGACTGTCCAGCAAGGCTTGAGACTCAAAAATAAAATATCTAAGAGTCTCACTAAGCCCTGGAGGTAATTTTCCTATAATCTATGAAGAATAAGGAAAATTTGGGCACCTTAATTATTGTTTTTGGATTTTTAAATTAATTATTAGAATTTTTATGAGTTTTTGAGGGTTTTGCAATTTTTAAGGTTTTTAAGTGATGAAAAATAGCCAAAATTGGCTAGAAAATCAAACCACAAGCAAACAACAATATCTAATTTTTTGGAATTTTTGGTGGGGTTTTTATGTTTTTTTATGATTTTCAAAGATGAACAGTAGCTGAAATAGATGTTTTTGGATTTTTAAAAATAATAAATGGACGCAAAAATGTCCTCAAAAATCCCTAAAATTTCTACACCATGGCAGGAGCCATGTGTCAAAATCTCATTGGATTTGGAGGTCGTTTGATATTTTATTCAAACATGCAAAGGGGGCACAGTGCACAAGGACCAATGTGCAAATACCCGAGAATCTGGGGGCTCTGGTGCAAAATACCCAGCAAGTCACGCGCGTGGCGCGTGGCTGGGGCACACAGGGACCAAATGGTAATAAAAACCACGTTCCAGGACCTTTTGGTAACGGGTACCAAAAAGTCCAAGGGTCGGGTTGCAAAAAGCCCACTAAAATCCGCACATGCGTAATAAAAACACTCACAGGGGCATAACTGCAATTACTCAAAAAGATTCATTCCATTCATAACATCCCAGATCTACAGGACTAAAAATATAAAAAGCCCAGATACACACGTGACGAAGCACGTGGTCACACACAAACAGGGGCATACATGCAATTAATAACAAGCACAAGGTCCCTACTGCAATTTACCCTACGTAAATAAAGTTTTAAAACTATTTACAGGACTAAAAGTAAAATGACAAACTACGAGGGGGTCCTAAGATATTTACCCCTTTATTCGCCGACGGCCAGATGTGCGCCACGTGGTGATCGGACGGCTGAGATTGGATGGCGCTCTCCTTCTCTTCTCTTCTTGGGCTCGATCGACGGTGGAGACGAAGCCACGTGGATGATCTAACGTCCGAGACTCTGGTGCTTCTCTCCTCTGCTATCAATGGTCCGGATGCACTCCTCAGATGGATCGACGGCTACTGCTCCTCGAAAGATGGACGCTCACGATCAGAACTGGAGCTGAGGCGTCATCGGACGGCTCTGGATGATGGAGGAAGAACTCGACGCCGGCGAACTTCGCCGGCCTCCTGCGTGAACTCCGGTCCTCCTCAGCTGCTGCTAAAGCTCGGAACACGTTCCTGGTGCAGCCCCGCAGCTGATGGTGGTAGCCGATGGCCCAGCCGAGCCCTGGAGGGGCTCCGGCGAGGCTGGCGGCGCGAAGCTCCGGCCTGGAATGTAAGGGGGGCTCAGATGCCTCCCTTTGAACCTGCAAAGCAACCAGAACGCTTCGCGGGTCGAGGGCAAAATGCCTCGACCCAAGGAAGCGGGGTGAAGGTGGTCTGTGCGGTGGGGCGAACGAGCTCCGGCGAGGCGGAGACGGTGAAGCTCGACTCCCAGCTCCGGGGCGAGCTGGGTTGAACGAGTGGGTGAAGAACGCGCGTGGGGAGATGATGGGGTGCTCCGATGATCGAAATGGTAAGCGTTTTGATCGGAATCAGAGGAACACGGCGAGAGGTCGAATTGGGCGAAATCGAAAATACGATTAAACAAGAAAGAACTAAGGTTACCTGATGGGTGCGGTAGACTGTGGTGGAGCTCAGCTGTCTCCTGGTCCTTGCCTCAAGGGCCGTCACTTCCCGAGGCTCGAGCTCCCGATGGTCGTCGGAGCGCGGCGGCTACAAGCGGCCGGATCGATGGTAGACGCACCTCCTCCTCGCTGCGACACAGGCCGGCGCGAGCTGTCACCTCGGTGGTCACAGTGGAGCTCACAGGAAAGAGAATGGCTAGCCAAAGATGCGTGAAATCGGGGGCGGAGCTCGGACTATATACTCGTGCAGACCCGACTAGGGCTGGTCGGGTAGGGCTGCAGGGAGCACGGATCCCAATGTGGATGCCCCGGCGGTCATGTCGGATGTACGAGGAATCAAAAGGACCCGGGGTTTGCGGAGGAAACGATCGGATCGAGCGCAGAAAAATATGGGAAGTCGGGTCGGGCGCAAGATCCGCGCCTCTGGTGGTCCTGGGGGAGGTGTTGACCGGGGGTCAACAATCCCCCGTGGACCAATCAGAGGCCGCCAAGGCTGAGATTTTTATTTTATTTTTTTTGGGCCTTTAAATGGCCGAATTTCCAAAAACTTAAAACATGAAAAATGTTTGTTTTAATTTTTTCTATTTTTTTGTGATTTTTAATTAATTTTTGGAAATGAAAATAAGGTATATATAATATAGGTCTATATAGGTATATATATACAATATAGTATTTTTAATTTTGGTTTTTAATTAGTTATTTTTTTTTACATTTTTATTCCCATTTTATATTTTATTTATTTATAGGATAAAATGAGGAATAAAATGCTATTTTTATTTTATTTTTATTATTTATATACATATGTCAAATAATTATTTATTTATATTTATATACATGGTATATATACAAGGTAGTTTTGTGTTTTAATTTTGTAATTTTTATTTGATTTTTGGTTTAATTCTTTTTATTTTATTTATTTACAAAACACAAAAAGGAGTATTTACACAAAGTTTTGAAAATAAATAGCTTTATTTACAAGGTGAAATAAATAGAGAGATGATGAGCTATGTACATGATGAAGGGTTCTTTTTGAATTTTTGATTTTTAATTTTTGTTTTGTTTTCCATAGTTTCTATATATACAAAATATGTACAAATATATATTTTTATTTTTTTTTTGGTTGAGGAAAATATTATTTATTTATTTACATAAATATATACACACATGAGCCCCTATCTCCCTCTACTTGTGGCTTTTATGCGGTCAGGCCCATGCTGAGCCCTCCCTTGGGTTAGGTTGCTCAATATTTATTCTAAATATTTCCCTCTTTTTCTTTTTCCTCTTTATTCTTTTATTTTTGCACAAAAACATGCTAATTACAGATTTTTACAAAATGCATGCTTTTGCTAATTATTGATATTTACATATATCTACATGTATTTGCAAAGGTTTTTGTAGCTAAAATATAAGAATAAAGAGTGATGAATGGGTATTCATCACTGCTCACATATTGTAGGCTCACAGAAGGTGATTATCTTATGACAAATCTTGGAGATAGACAACGCACTGAATGCGAAGGAGATGTTCGAAGGATGGAATGTAAGGACAATGAAATGTATGGCTTTTTTTGTAACGTCTCGAGATTAGGTCTCCGGTCCATTATCAGGGAAAACTGATCCTAATAACTTGTTGGGTTCGGGCTGAAATGGACCCCCCAAGCTGTCAAGTAGGTGTCCCCATCACTTATAAACCACACCCACACTTCGTGAGTTTTAGATGTGGCACTATGTTTGGGGCGTTACAACCTCTCCTACTTATATTCGCAACGTCCTCGTTGCGACATGGTCCATCACTTATTTCTAGTGACAGTAATAGTTGCACGCACCGAGTAGTCATTTCCTCCTATCTCTTTATAGGGGCGGCTTTACCTCTCGGGTAGCCCTTTCTACTATCAGAGAAATTTGGCTCTGATACTATTTATAACGTCCTGGGCTTAGGTCCTCAGTTCATTATCGAGGAAAACTGGCTCTGACAACTTATTGAGTTCGAACGCAGATGGACCCGTTGACAACCAGCCAAAACGCTTAAGCCCAAGTTGTCAAGTCGTAATCCCCACCACTTATAAACCACACTCATACTTTGTGAGTTTTAGATGTGGCACTATGTTTTGGGGGTATGGGTGTTACAACCTCCCCACTTATATTTGCAACATACTCGTTGCGACATGGCCCATCACTTATTCCGAGTGACAGTGGCGGTTGCACGCTCCGGGTAGCCATTTCCTCCTATCTCTTTGTAGGGGCGGCTCCACCTCTCAGGTAGCCCTTTACACTATTAGAGGGAATTTGGCTCGGATACCATTTATAACATCCCGGGCTTAGGTCCCATGTCTGTTATCAGGAAAAATCGGTCCTAACAACTTGTTGGGTTCGGGTCCAAATGAACTCATTGACTACCATCCAAAATGTTTAAGCACAAGTTGTCAAGTAGTTGTCCCCATCACTTATAAACCACACACACACTTCGTGAGTTTTAGATGTGACACTATGTTTGTGGTGTTACATTTTTTTTCTTGCCTTTTAGATTCATATATGTTATGGCCATTTGTTTCCATTGTTGATCTCATTGGCCCAATGAAAGATAGCCTAGGAAAATCATTATTAGTATTTATTTGTCTCACCCTATTTTTTTATTTTCTCTTGAAAAATATATTCTACTTAGGTTCTTATGCATATTAATGAGTTTGCAAGTAGAGCTACTGCGATTTACTATTTAAAAGGTTTTGGTAGTATCCTTTTTGTTGTTAAAATATAGATTTCCTTCAGATGGAAAGTATGAATGCTTGACGCTTGTGAAAAATGAATGCTTAAATCAAAGAATGAATGCTTGCAGTTTGTAAAATTGTGATGCTAACAAATACTTTAAAAAGAGTAGACACATTGAATTCTGCTTATTGTTTATTTTAATTACATACCTTTTTAGTCGGTATTTGTATCCTTGTAGAATATCAATTTATGGTCTCCAACTATATGTAAATAGACAATAATCTACAAATCCTTCTCTATAATTTACACACGAGGAAGATAAGTTTTTTAAAAAAATTTGTCATACTAATCGTACACTCTAAAATAAGCTTTTCAAGATTTCATAATTAGTTCATAGACTCTAAGCTTCGATGTTATGAATATACAAAAATATGTAGCGAAATATGCAATAAGATGCAACGAAATGGAAAATAATTTCACAATTCTTGAATGATGTCTACTATTTAGAACTTCCTAAAGTATATCTATATTTGCATTTTTTGATGGCTACTTGCAAATTTTCAATATTTTTGGTGACTTAATGCTGGCTCATAAATGTAGGTTTTGCAAATGCATGATTGCCCATTAATGATCTGCATATCTTTTTACCAAGTAGACCAATGATAGGAGATAATGAAGTGTTTAAATCTAAGAATAAACATGATAACCCTTCAATTCCTATAGAAGAAGCATCTGATGTACATGTTGATATAATGCGCGTCAAGGAAAAAGGACGTGGGTTTAATAAACTAGATTTTTTCAATCATAAAGGGAAAATATTCACAATCTTTGAGGTGGTTGATAGTTCTCTATTGTTGATTGTGGAGTCATTATGTTTACATCTTCATCATTGTTTATATTCTTCTCCTTATCTTGTTGCAATTGATAATGTTGATTTGTAAACTAGACACTAATGCAGGTTGTTGGATTGATCCTGCTCTGAAATTCATTAAATTTCTATATATATATATTATGTATAAACTATGCAGGGTAAGATTGTTGAAAGGTTTTGGGGAAGGAATAATGCTGATATTTTGAAATCTACGCGTTGATATTACTATTGCCATGTTATCATAATTGTGACTACGGAAATTTCATAGTCACAAATGGAAGCGTTATGTTCACTATGGCCACAAAATAATTGGGGGAATACAAATGGGCTATGATATTATTGTAGCTACAACCTCTGCCGACGAGACTTGTGGCCACGACAACTAGCCTTGAATATGTCGTAGATAAAACTGATTTCATAGGCAAAAGTGATGGGATTCGTAGCCAAAATCGGTGGCCCCAAGTGCATTCTATTGTAGTAATCATGTTTGACCCATACACTTTGACCCTAAACTCACAGGTACCCGTTTGGAAATATTGGACCGGGTATCCATTATATCTTGATCCATGCCCCATCCAAAAACTCTATGTGGATTAGCAGGTACTTGCAGGTACCCGAGCAAAAGTTTTCACTTACACATTGATTCAAAAGAATGCAAAATGATAAATATGGTACAAATATAGTTATTACATTATTGCTACCTATTTGATGATAAAAAGTACAGTTGTGAATACATATATCAATGAATTTGATAAATGTGAGATCATATACTAAATGTGGATGTGAATATGAAATCAATCGGATTTGATATGTCTATTGGAACATATATAAATATGTTATCTTAAATATAAGTGCAAATGTAAATATCTGTTACCATTTTGATATGGATATAAATGTATAGGGTGGATCATTGGGCCGGATCGATCTGGATCCGACCTTGATTTAACATGTAAAAGTTCGAACTTGACCTGGACCTGATTTATATATGTGCCAAGCCCGGAACCCCCAATTCTCCAAAATTTCAAATTCGAGTCGGGTTGGCCCGATCCCGCTCGAACTTTGGGTGGCCCGACCCGACCATGTCTCCACGTTTAATTACTTTATAATTTGTATATATCGATAAGATTACATCGTATGAGGTTAATTTATGAAATTAATATTAAGATCAATACAGTGTCACATAATATAATAGATTAAATAATATAATAGAAATAATATAATGACCGCATATCATACTATCATACATCATACTGATTTACTTAATAAAAAATAATATAATAATAATAATATTTAATAAAATAGAAATTAATACGATATATATAATGCGTTGGTTTATTTAATCGAAATAATATAATTATAAATTAATGCAACTAACGTTATAGTCTCTATTAATTTAATAATATAACTTTAATAACTTAATATATTAAGGGGTTGGGGAAGCTCTAGCTTGTCTCCGAGGTATAGCCAACTAGCTATATTCGGTCATTTTTCATTGATTTTTTTTATTTTTTTGAGATGAAATTTATGAGGATTTAAATCACCATATATCATCATGGTCTCAAGCTAAATTCAACTAAATTCGACAGGATCTCCATCAAAAGTATCACATTTTAACGGTTTCAAAATTGCTGAAATTGACCATATCTAGATGGGTATGTTAGAAAATTTTTGGTTTTGCATGAAATGTGAAACACATATTCCACTCAACAAACTAAGTAAATCTCCATAGATTTCCTTCAAAAAATCAAAAAACCAAAAAGAAAAATGATTAGATGTAGGTAGTTGACTGCACCTTCGGCGTAGCTTCCCCTTTCCCATATATTAAATAATGCAGATGTACTACGATAAAATTGAAAATTGCTTCATGAGAATTCGATTTCAAGTATAAAATCCATGATTTCAATAATTATATGTCTTGTTTAAACTTTATTGATTGCAATCGGAGTGATTGTGGAGTCTCAGTTGTGATTTCTCCTCGATCCGATCCAAGGCATCCACGAACACACATAATTTCATCGTAGAACTCATTCAAAATGTTCCAATTGAATACTTTTGCAAAAAATAGGGAAAAGAAGATACAATGAGAAATCGGATACGAGGCTACACGTCTGCAGATAAAAATATTTTTACGGTGTTTCAATCGAACAATCTTACAATAAATTATGAATAAACGGATGCAATATCTGATATAAATAATTTTACTTTAGAAATCAACAATAATATTTTAATTGAATACTCCTAGAATGAATCCATTATCTAATGTATAATGTACGTAGCACTTTTCATGTATAATTTATATCGCAACTTCGAAATTTATTGAAAGTATCAAATAATACAAGAATACGATTGGAAAACGGTTACGATGAGGATCGTGTACGTTTTCATCGAGGATTATTAGTGGCGCTCACTGGGGTGTAATCAGTGCCGTCCCTAACATTTCGTGGATCCTAGGCGAAAGAAAAAAATGGGCTCTTATAAATTTCGATGAACAATGTGCCCTTATATAATTCCATGACTTTAGCATTGAGTTGTTCACTGAAATTTCGAATCTATAAGGACTCATTTTTTTACGAGTTGTTTCATCTAAAAATCGATTCCATAAGAGCTCATTTTTTAACAAATTGTTTCATCGAAAAATTCGATTGCTCATTTTTCGATGAGTTGTTTTATTAAAAATTTGATTCTACAAGGCCTCATTAGGACATAATATTTTTTCTAAATTAAAGGTTGAATACATGTAAAAATGGACCCCAACTACCCTCATGGACAGTACTGATATTACCATGAGATTCACAGTATTACTATCAGATAAATACCTTACTAGACAAAATCATTTTTAAGCGAATGGTTTACTATCCAAACAACTTCCTCCCTTCAATTACCGGATCAAGTAAAGTATAGAAGATGTAAAAAATATGATAACATAATAATAACAAAAGAATTACTGGATCATAGAGACCGCAAAGCACTCCAAAGCTCCCCCCCCCCAAGTCTGCAACCCCCTTAGCCACGACGGACGTATGCACTTGACCAGTGTCGTTATTCCCTTTCAAATTTTTCGGGAGAGAGATCAAGAGAACAAAGCATGCACCTGCACTTGACTAGTGTCATTCCCATTCGGAATTTTTCGGGAGATAGAGATCAAGAGAACATAACAACAAAGATATCGAGAAAGAGAGAGGGGGTGATGAATTAAATTAAGAATCATTTGAGGGTCTATTTTTTGGATTTTTCAACATGAATGAAAATGGACCCCTTAAAATTAATGGGCTCTGAGCGGTTGCACTTCCAAACAACCGCCAGGGCAGGCCCATTACACCGTGTAATTTTTACTTATTTCGTATAATAGACTCTGACACAACCGGGTTCTGCTTATGCCATTTTCCAACCAAACAATTCGCAGAATTCTCCATTTCTCTTCATAAAAATTCCATTTTATAGAAGATGCGCTTTTCCGGATACGCCTTGACCGAGCAACAACAGTGGCCATCATCCTTAAACATAGCAGCGGAAACAGAAAAACGATATATACTCCAATACGAGCTCTTCCACTCTCTAGATACGTAATTAATCTTCTATTTATTTATTTATTGGTTGCCTTTCCTTCCATTTATCTCAAACGAATCACAAGGATTTCATAAGACAGAAAAGGTGAAGAGGAAGAAGCAACGATGGCAGTGGGGAACGGAGTTCTGCGCATGGTTGCAGCTGCGACAGCGGAGGATGCCGCTCCTGCTACCACCGTGGAAAAACTTGTCCTCGCCTACTATGTCACCGGCCATGGGTTCGGCCATGCAACTCGTGTGGCAGAGGTTCATATGCGCAGTTTCAATCTTTCTTTTTTATGATGCACTTTTGATTTTTACGTAACATCCAGTCTCGTCATCATTGATAGGGAGTGGATCCTCTCGTGTAACCCTTGTTACAAGAGATGGGCTATGATCTTTTCTTCTTTTTTTTCCAAAATCAATTCGAAAAATCCAACCACGTAGATTTAATCTCTTATTAATGTTATACATGTTCTCCGAATTTTGCTCAAATCCAATATCATTTGCTATTTTCATCTTAACGGTCAAATGTCAGATCCTTTTTTTAACAGGATTTAAATTGCTTAACAATCCCCTTCTTCATAGTTACACCCAATTACCTGATCTGTCAACATATCCTGAAAGACAAGAGATAGCAGATTGAAAATGACCCAACAATTAAGATCCTTAGTATTTTTGAGATAGATAAAAGACTCGTATGAAATTCATGAGCTAGAAAAACATTACTCAGTCGAATATTTGGAGCAACTTGAACTTCCCTTGTCTAGAAATGGGGGATTTTTTACCATCTGCCACAAAAATGGTATGACATGGTGTAACCTCTCGAAGTACAGAAAATATGCTTTTTGTTGTCATTAATGTGTCATGATGCATATGAGTCTAACAACCAATCAGATGAGTTGGAAAAACTCCTACATAGACAACATAATGGAGGTACACTTGGGAGGGTCAGCAATGATAGAAGTGGTGCACATTGTAACTCCTTCAGAAAAATATGGTTGTTGGAATGTGACTACATGTTGACTCAACTACTACATCAGATCCTCATACTCTACTCTCGATATACTTGACGAGGCATCATCATGTGTTGAGATGACATGGTGAGCCATTGGGGTTCTACCATGCTTCCCCCAACAATGATCCTCGGTAGTGGACCATACGTTCAAAAAGATGCACGAGGCCCTACACACTTGGCCATATACCGTATCTCTAAAGGAAAGTCCCCGTAACCTCTGTCTGACAGTACGACCATAATCGATGAGATCTCAACACATGTCTCTGTTGAAAGAGACATTAATAACCTTACTTAACCTACTGTAGGCTTTTCCATAGACAGAATCTCGTATGTGTAATCATCTACGTTCTAGTGTCTTCATATATAGGGTCTAACACTCCAAGAAAGATTCCAACCATCAGTTGAGATCAGAAGGTAATCTGGGTCAAACAAGTACATATAGGCATGTAGGAATTCAAGTTCTAGAAATCGAAATTCAATGTTTGAATGAAATTGAACCAAAGAACAATCATTTTTCTTCAGTTGAGAAATATTGACATATGTCTGAACGATCTTATCATAATTTCTCTTCTAAGTATGTCTTCGAAGACCATCCCACGTACATTTAGTTGTCTTGTAATGTATGATATTAAATGTGATATGTGAGACACAACTACTCATAATCCAAGCTTTTACCATAACAGTATCCTTTTTCTATGTTGCATTCATGCTGGTCTTCTCAAGTGGTTCTTCATTGATAATAATGTGCTCCTTGTAATGACCTTCTATTTTATTCAGAAGAGACTGGGACCATAGCACATAATTCACACCAACCAACATGGTGATGGTAGCAAAAAGGGATTCTCCATCACCCCTTCACGAATAGATGAGTCTACTACTTCAGACATAATTGACGGCATATAAAACAAACACAACAATCATACAACATCAACAATAACTAATCACAATAGAAAGCTTTAGCTCATATGCAAACTAGGTCATGACAACCTCTTCGGATATCAGTTTCATTGTGTTTGGAAGGAGGAGTTACCCACAAAATTTTCCTGACAAACTAATGCCCTATTTCTACGAGTGGGTGAGTGACAAATACCCACTGGAAGGGCGCTGATAGCGTGGATCTCATCTCTGAGGGCTGGACACCATTAATCTTCGGTGCCGGAAGAGCGATCTGGAGGCAAGAAGTCTTGACATTGAAATCTAATCTTCATATGTTTTTTAGAATAACTTTCAAGATATCAACAACATCAAATGAAGTGTAGTTTTCTTCATGATTGTTTCTAGCTAATTAAATCATTACCAATCAACCTCAAAGTATAGATGTATCTTATATTCTCATAAAGTTAACATTATCAACTCTTGGATTTGGGATTGAACATTTGAAAAAATAGAATACGAAAGCTAGCCCTAATTGACTTTAAGAGAATTGATCTGAGTCATTAGATCTGATATGCAAAATCAATCACATTGATAAATTGATATTTGATTTAGATCAATTTTCGATTTATCTTCAAGTAATAAAAATACATGCAATCAAGATAGATTTAAATCACAAATGAAATAGTCTGCACGATCTAATAATCAAATTAATAAACAAACACATAAATAGCAAGATTCATGCAATCAATTTCGAATTGCATAAAAAAAGTTAAGGATTTACTTCATGATAACTAAAGATGATATATAATAGAGTTTGATATGCCTTGGACACATGGATAACTTAAGGAGGGATATTTTGCCTTTCACCTTTTGCTTAAGTGCCATGGATAACTTAAGGAGGGATATTTTGCCTTTCACCTTTTTCTTGAGCACTTAAGCAATCCACAGAGCCTTAAACTCATTTTGACACCTAGGAGCGTTGATTTGAAGATTATGGAGATGAATGTTTTAGGGTAGGAAATCGTATCAATTTCTAAAAGCTAAGCACTATCATATTAATAGAAGGCAATATTTCCATATTTTTTCATGATTGTTCACATTTTTATCTCTATTTATATTCTAAATCTTGAAATTCAATATCCATTGAAATTCAAACTCCATCCATCTCAATTAATTGTCACCTAATTGGAATCCACCTTAATTAAATCTTATTCGAACATATATAGATTTTGATCTACTATCCACTTCATTCTAATGACATCTGATTTTGCAATGGAAATTCAATTAGCAGTTAGTTACATTAATCGAATACTTCAATTTTAGTAAACTAAATTTACATAACTTATATTGGTCTCTAAATAATGTTTCATAGGGTTTATTGTTGAATTCATTTCTTCCTACATTCTCGGAGCTTTGTCAAAGCACTCAATCCTTTGTTAACGAGACTCATGTTTCCTAATTAAGGCTCATAATGCAATCATCCTATTATATGATAAATCAAAAATTCATCACAAAAGTCTTGTCAACATAGTGTTGATGTCTATAATTGGGGTAGAAAATCAAGCATTTGAAATCCGTGACGCTAGCAAATATTCGCTTCCTCCTTCCACACATTCTCCATTCCTTCCTTCTGACAACCTCCTCTTGGTTGCCTTACCTTACACCAACCTCGTATCTTTCCCTTCTATTCTTAATCCTCCCCTTCTCTATCTAGGATACGCCTCTTGATCCTCCTCATTCTCCTCGCACTTGATTCTTTAATGTGAATCTTCTTTTTGATTATACCACCATCGCCTTTTCGTACTCCTTTCACCGCATCCCTCATTATCCTTCTTTGGATGTGATGGACTTCAAACTTATTGAGAAAAAATGTGAGAGAGCATGGAAGAACGATGCGGATACTATCGAGGAGGTTGTCGACTTTGTCATGACAACATCACAGAGGTCAAATACCTTAAGGGAGGAGCGGAGACCAGAGTTGATCAAGTTTGCCACAATGAGATTAGGAGGAGATCCAATTGTTGAATTAACTCAACCTTTCACTATTCACTTGAGGATGCATGGCAAAACATCTATTCCTCAACAACTAAAACTGTAAGTTTGGTTCCCATAAATATAAGAGATTTTGGTCTCTTTTCAAAAAGGAGGATGGACTCCTAATCTAGAAAGTACCTTATTGAGGACCATCAGCCTATTTTGAATAAGAATCGTGTCCAAGTGAACGTGTCTCTTGTGGCAATTCCCTCCCCGGGCTTTGCTTGCAAGCATATTAACATGTACTTATCTTCTAAGAAGCAAAAGAAATCAGAGTTGGTTTTTAAAAGCAGTGCAGATCCACACATCCAAAAGTCGAATTGAGAAAACAAACAACTGCATCCGCTTTAGGCGAGAGGATCCTCTGCAATAGTGTAGAGTCTGTTGTAGAATCACGGTCAGCGCAAGCCGATCGATCTTGATCAAACGGTTTGCACAAAATCCCACCTTTTGTGGGCACATACCGTGGGATTTCATGTGAACCACTCGATCAAGATCGAGCGGCTCACGATGACCGTGATTCTACAACAGACCACTGCATTACTACAAAGGATCCGTTCACCCGTTTTGGACATGAATTCCATCTTTAACAACGTGAAGGTTCCAAGCCCAACGCAAACCAAAGTGGAGGACAATTCGTTCAGAGGTATATTTCGAAATGTTACGGTCGCCAATATTTTTATTATGTACCGTATGTGCATGAAGGGTCGGCTTTGGCTAAAACTCTAAGGGCAATATCGTCTCTTCAAGAGGCAGCTTCTTCAAGAGGCAGCTTTGATTTTAGCCAAAACCACATCTTTAAGAGGCGGCTCTCACTGGTATGTAACAACGAAAATTTTAAGAACAAAGCCGCCTCTTGAAGAGGCAGCTTAACTACGTTATATAACAAAAAAACAATATTGACGATCGTATAACATAACTTCCGATGGCATTTTTTTCTCAATCAAAGTGCCTATCCATACCTACCCATGGCATTTAAACTTTCATGAGCTGGCCGATGCTGGCCGATGAATAACAACTTCCGAAAAATGCTAGAAAATATCAAATTGGATTCGATGTTCAATTCTTCTCGGAAACGACATAACTTAACTTCCAAAAACTCGACCATCTGCGACAGCCAATTATACAAACAATTACCCAACTGGAAAGTTGATTTCAAATGAGAAGGAAAGAACAACAACACAAATGTACAGAGGAGCAAAATAACGCCCGCTGCCGTCGTCTCCCACAGCATCGGTCAGCCAGAAAGCAAGTAATAGATCCAAAACCTCCACTTAAATACCCTAAGCACCCCTTCTCCTTCTTTTACTCCAAGCACAAACCGACCATCGACGGAGGGGTAATGCTGTCCTTTCAGCATGCAACGGACAAGTCCACAAGGTCGTAGTCCCCAGGGGCACTTCCCTCCACCTCGCGCACATATATATGGCCACCCCTCCAAAAACCCAAACGGCTCCCATTACATCTTCCCCTTCTCCTCGGCAACGATGGCGACCGCCGACGGCCCCCGTAAGCGCCTGGTGTTCGCGTACTATGCCACCGGCTACGGCTTCGGCCACGCCACACGCGCCGTCGAGGTTGCCGGATCGCGCCCAATTCCGCTTCCATTCGTCCAATCCTATCGGAATTGACTGTTATTCTGATGATAGGTGGTGCGCCATCTGATCGAGGCGGGACACGAGGTGCACGTCGTCTCTGGGGCGCCTGATTTCGTCTTCACTGGTGAGATCCAATCGCCGAACCTCCGAATCAGAAAGGTCAGTGAGGTTTGGAGATCTATTGGGGCGTGTTTTACAATATTGGAGGTGGAGTTGTTAATTGTGGATTAATACTTGCAGGATGTGCTGGACTGTGGAGCCGTTCAGGCAGACGCGCTGACGGTGGACCGGCTGGCATCGTTGGAGAAGGTGAGGTGCTCATTTTGTGCTGGGTGGAGGATCTCAAATTGGTGCTGGAGGTCGTTAGAGGGACCTTTACGGCGTTCTTCGCTAGTTTTGTACTTATGAAAGGGATGCAACATAACATACTCATCCTCTATTTATTCATCTGCAAACTAAAGCTGGGAAGTATTTAGTTGGAGAAAAATTCGTCCAGGGGGTATATTTCTAAACATATTGGTCATATACGGTTGCCAATATTTTTTTTGTTATGTACCGTAGGTAAGCCGCCTCTTCAAGAGACGGCTTTGTCCTTAAAGTTTTCATGTGTTACATACAAGTGAAAGCCGCCTCTTGAAGATGCGGCTTTGGCTAAAACCAAAGCCGCCTTTTCAAGAGGCGGCTTTCCCCTTGAAGTTTTTGTAGCATATTCCCGTGAAAGCCGCTTCTTGAAGAGACGGCTTTGGCTAAAATCAAAGCCGCCTCTTCAAGAGGCGGCTTACATACGGTACATAACAAAAAAAAATATTACCGACCGTATAGAGCCAATATTTTTCAAAACTTACCTCTCGGAGGAATTTTCCTCTATTTAGTTGCCAATTGTACTGCATTTCACAAGCAGCTGGAAGTGTTTTTTTTACAATTGAATATCAGTGTAATTTAGATGCAGGAGTTTCTGCTGCTGCTTCTTTTTTCAAGTGTGGTTGTTTTTGTTATGTCTTCTCCTTATTCTTTTTTCAATTGTGGTTGTTTTTGTAATGTAATGTGTGCATAATTTGCTTTCTACATATCTAGGTAAAATACTCTTGTTTGCATAATTTGCTTTCTGCTTATATAGGTAAAATACTCTGTAGTATTAAGTTGTAGATTCATGTGATGTTGTATGGTTGCCTTGCAGTATCATCAAACGGCGGTAGTGCCTCGAGATTCCATTTTAGCATCAGAGATCGAATGGTTGAATAGTATCAAAGCTGATCTAGTGGTATACGCAGCTTGGCGATTTTGTTGTTTTTGTTATTATTTTGCTTGATTTGGTTGAAAGAAAAAAAGGAACAGGTGGTCACGTATTGACTCCAGCACAAGTGGTGAAGTATTTGCTAATTCTGATTGTAGCTTTTTCATTTTGTTAACAGGTCTCGGATGTTGTTCCGGTTGCATGTAGAGCTGCAACAGATGCTGGGATTCCCTCTGTTTGTGTCACAAACTTCAGGTTACCACTGTTCTTTTTCTTTGTTCTTGGTGATCTGTGAGATAACTTAATCCTTCTTTCAGTTACTTGGTAGAACTTAAGAGCCTTATCCTATATTAACTCTTGGAATCATGTGTTTGCAATAAATCTTAGCGTGTTTTGTCATCCACAGCTAACTTGTTCAATCAAGTCGCATGCACATATTCTATAGCAGATTTGCAGGAATCTTCAGTTTATTAAGTAGTTGTTACTCATCACGAAGAATTTATTAGTGTTTTTATTAGTTGTGCCCCTCTGAGATATTGCAATATTAGTTATGCCTCTCCCTTTTTGGGAAAATATCAGTGGCGCCCTTGACTTATTGCCGTTCTATCACTTGTGTCCTTCCATTAGTTTAGCCGTCAATAAGTTAACTTAAGCATAGTTTTTTCAAACCATGGTGTGGTTGAGAGGGGTATAACTGTCCAAATATCCCCATTCCTCTTCTTTAGGTGTGAGGATTGCTAGAGAGGACGCTACACCTCCAGTTTTGCTACATGCAGCTACAAGTGATTAGGGATGTTGACAAGTTTGTAGGAGATAGGGAGGGTCCCAATGGGCATCATGAAGGAGCCACTTTAGGTCACCGAGATTGATGACGACGTCTCGTACGGTAATGGATTTGATCAAGTCACTCAATTCCTTGATCCTCCTTCCAATATCTGATCTATTCTCCTTGAACTCTCTCGCGGGTTATATTATCTTGATCCCTGAACAATCTTGGACATGTTGGAGCACTTCTCAAAGCATAGCTCTAAGGTCTGAGTCGTCGACGAGGACTAGATTCCGCTTCTTGTTGCGTTCGCGCATGTCGAAGACCTTATTCACCTTTTCCTCATGGGTTCGCCATGGATTTGGATTTAAGATGGGTGAGATGTGTCGAAGGTGGTGGGGGGTCTTGTTGAGGTGGGTCGAAGGTGATATGTGGTTTTGAGGGTTCTTGACGAGGTAGGTCGTTGTGGGTAGCGGAGGTGAGGGAGGACTTGATGACGAGGCTAGGGAAGCTAGCCTAGAGGGGGAGGGGTGACGACGAAGGAGGACTTGGAGGGGGAGGGGTGGCAGAGGAGGAGGGCTTGAAGGGGTAGAGGAGGTGTTCGGAGGAGGAGGAAGGGGTAGACGGGAGGAGGAGGGAGGAAGAGTGAAAGGAAGAAGAAGAAAAGGAGAAGAAAAAGATATTTCTACCCTCTATTTTTTATCTAATTACCCTTGTGTCCCCAAAGTTAATGCCTGTTTGAGATGTGGATGGATAACAACTAATCCTAGGGGTACAAGTGATCATTGTGAAATAAGTTAGGGGAGCAACTGATATTCCCAAAAAGGAAGCGACGTAATGGATATTGATAGGGGCATAACTGATAAAAACCCAATTTATTATGTAATTCCATGTGTTTTTGTTTTATTTCTTCAATTGTGAGAATAATCTAATTTCTTTTGAAAATAAAAATAGTCTAATTAATGCTCTTGTTTTTGGTGTTGTTGTGGGTATCTTATCTTTAACTCACATTTTTTCATTTTGCTAATGGTGCTGGTTAAACTTGTTTAACAACATTTTTCTTATATTTCCCTTATATTGCAGTTGGGATTTCATATATGCAGAATATGTGTTGGCTGCTGGTCATCATCATCGTTCCATTGTATGGCAGGTGAATAACCATTTTCTTGCTAAAGGTCTCAGTTGAATTTTAACAATATGATATGATCGGGAAGTATTATCTCTATATGATTAACCAATCACATGACTTTTTATAAATGTTAGAGAAGTTGGTAGTTATTTATTTCATATTTCTTTCTTTGTAATTTCTCCTTTGGTTATTTGCTTTGTAGGATTTCTCTTGTATATATAAAGAAGCTATATGACCACGTAATAAATAAGTCGTTCAGCTCTTTTCACATGATATCATAGCAGTTGTCCTGAACCGAGTCTTGAGACCCTCGAAACCCTACCCCACCAACTGCCCCTCCCTCCTCACTCCTCTGCCTTAGCGTGCCCACATCTTTTGCCATCGATTCCCACCCACTAGCGTCGTCAACCTCCTCGGCACCACACAATGACCCTCCTTCGGCCGCTCGCATGGCCTAGCCACCCGCATGACTTTCAATGACTCTGCACTATCTTCTTAGGCCATCACATGGTTTTGATGGTCTAATTTCGGTGTAGTCCAGGGTATTTTAGACACCTAAATCCAACCAATCTACCCTAAATTACTTCCAGAGTTCATGGAAGAGGTTGTAGTCCGAGTTTAAATGAAGGCCTCATCAAAAACTACTCATGGAAAGAGAATAATGGAATTGCATTACTTAAAGGCCCTATGATCCTCTTATATAAAGAAGAGAAATACTGCTTGGGAAATTACATAATAGAGTTAGAAAGAATGAAAAATACATGAAAGAAGATAAGACAAAATGACTCTCATCACTTTCCTTCAATATGGAGCATAGATGTCAATCATGCTCAGCTTGGAACAACATCTCTAAAAGGCCCTCTAGATAGGGCCTCGGTTAAAATGTATGTTGTGTGTTCCCTGAGCTGACGTGGGAAGTAGAAATAAATCCCTTTGAATCATGTCACATGTGTAATGACAATCTACCTCAATGAGCTTAGTTCTCTCATGCAAGGTAGGATTGTTGGCAATTTAAAGAGCTGCCTAGTTGTCGCACTGTAGATGCATGAGAGGAGGCGTGTCAATAACAAGGTCAATCAAAACATATCTGACCCACATCATCTCATTGCTCCCCTCTGCTTAGGTTATTAAATAGCCTTATGAAGTCTACAAACTATTTGAAATCCCCCAACAATGAACTCAGGAGGCTGCTGCTTGTAGACTTCCTCCTGCACATCACTATATAGAAAGTCATTCTTCATATCCAGCTGGGACAAGGACTAGTCCCGTACTATTGCAACAGAAAGAAGAATCCGAAGTGTAGGATGACATATCACGAATGACGAAGTATCATGATAGTCTACCCCATAAGTTTTGGTGAAAGCATGAGCCACAAGACTAGCCATGTAGCAATCAACACTTCCATCTAAACGATGCTTCACTATAAACACCCACATGCATCCAACCACAAAATCCCTTGTAGAGGCAGTGACCAGGCCCCATATGCCCCAAGGATATAGCGTAGCCATCTCTTCCTTCATAGCCAGACACTAGTGACTATCACGCATAATCTCCTGGTATGTTCGTGGGATCTCTACGATTGATATACTCACGACAAACCTCCTGAAACCCTCTGAAAGACGCTCCAAGGAAATATGAGCACCGAGAAGATACGTGGCACATGTATGCCTCTGCTTTCGGAGAGCGAGGGACACATTAAGATCATATGTATCCTTTGTGACATGTAAAGTAGCTTCTTGTGAAGGCACATGCTCATCTTGTAAAATAGCCTACCGCAACAACAAATCACAGTGCCATCAGTAGAAACAAAGTGTTCTGTGCATACGTGAGGTGTGTTGGATGATGGGGGAAGGCCTATGAGCAGAAATACAAAGGGAGGCTTGCGAACGTAAAAAAGTGGCAAAACTAAGCCAACGTACTTAATGGTGGGGGTGGAGGAACAACTACAGTAGGAGATGGAGGTGGTGAAATTGGTGTAGGTAATGATGGCATAGGTGGGACCACATGAGAAGGTGGTGTTACAATAGGAGGAGGGGGTGCACAAACATCCTAACCGGTCTCAGAGGCAGTCACCATGTCACATGTAGGAGTAAAATACATAACTGACTCAAAGAAAGTGACATCTGCACTAACGTAGTACTTCCGTCTAATCGAATCAAAACAATAATATCCTTTTTGGCTCATAGAGTATCCAATAAAGACACTTGATAGCTCTAAGGAAGAGCTTGTTATGACCAGGAGTCAAGTGGCGTACAAAAGCCACTGAACCAAAGACACGAGATGTAGGGAGAAAAGATCCTTATTGGGAAACACAATTGAAAAACATACCTTTTCACCTAACACAAAGGGTGGCATCATATTGGATTTGTAATCCCTTGGCGACCTATTATTGCAAAAATGTTATTGTTTTACCATGTCCACTTGAATTAAATGATTATGAATACACTTAATATTAAGATCTCTTTGTATAATTAGGGTTATATAATGTGGTCATATTGAATACCTTACAGTTGGGAGGACACAACTGACATTAGCATGTGACATTCAATAAAAGATCTCTAGTCTGAGAAAGAAATGGTAATCTTTCTCTAAAGATTGATTTCTGATCGACATCTTGATGCATGTCCTCTGCATAGGAACATATATTCAGAAGTGTTGGAATAATTAAATCAAAGAGTTGACTTGATGAGATCGAGATAATCAAATACCTTAATTGTAAATATTATGATTAGGCACACATCCTTTGACCAGAGACATATATGCATGTATATGCCTGAGTGTGCACATTTGACAGACCAATAGGTTGGTGACACAACCAAGGCTCATATATCGGCTGAGTTGTAAAGATATATGAGAGTAAGATCCCTCAAAGGAATCGCATGGGTTCATAGTTGATGAACCAGGAGACGAATCTCACTCATAAGATAATTTGGGGTCAAAATGAATTTCATGCACGGTTGTCTTGTTTACGAAATAAGACGTGAATTTGAGATATTTATATATGCTTTTATGAAAGTATATGATTAATATTGTCGTTCAATTATCGAATGAGAAATCTATTGATTTGTTTTGAAGAAGATATGCAAACCAGGGTTTAAATTTCGGATATATTAAATTCTTCCAATATGAAGGATGAATGGGTATTAGAAATACTCAGGGTTAAATCTATCATAATAGATCATCTATCATGACACTTCTATTCCGAGTGAAAGATGGAATTGGATGGATTTCAGTGGCTCCATTTTTTAGTTTAATGATTTGAGAGTTAATTGGATTAAGTCTCATCCGATTCGAATTCAATGTCCAATTCCAATTTCAATGTCCAAATGTTGAAAGTGAAATGGAGATGGAAATGGAAATATATGCACTGCTTGAGCTCATTTCTAAGCTCCAAATGGTTTGGACTTTGATTATAAATGGTTAAGGAAGCTGGATTCGTCTCACTGATGCATTCTCCAGCTCATGGTGAGTGTGATGCTTTTCGTTGAACTCACTTAAAATGTCTATTATTTCAGCTCGAACTCAACATTTGTAAGTGACGTATTTTTCGCTAAAATAGTATAAACCCTCAAATAATATAGTTATTCAAATTTCAAGTGACTATACGTGGATAATATGATCTCTTTGAGATTATCTCCATGTATCTGCATTTGTATCTCACGAGTCCTAATTGGATTATGACTCATACTATTTGATGCCAATATTGAGACAATAATTGTTATTGTCATATTTATTATATAAAAGGGTATTTTGTGAATATGATTCATAAATACAATTCATTAATTAAAATGAATGATGATTCATAAAAATTAATATTTCTTTGAATATGATTCATATAATTAATATTTATGTAAATATGATTTATATATATTTATTTCAAGACACATGCGTGAATATGATTCACATTAAATTTTGAATGTAAATTAGTTTTACATTTTTATTTGGATTTATAAATATGATTCATAAGATATGAGGATTATTCTCATAAAAGTGCCAATTTTGATAATTGAATTATCAAATTAATAAATAAGAGACAATCTCAATCCATGTATGGAAAAAAGGGGCGTTTGTTAAGAGAGACACATGATGCCCCTCTATGAGAGTCCTAATTGGATTAGGCTCTCAATTTATTGCTTAATTTATTAATTAAATGGTAATTAAAAGGAGATAATTCTAGTCCAATTTCTTGGTTAACAAGGACTAAATCATAGCTTTTGATTTCTCATCCAAGGGACATCATTGTATATACCTACATGAAGAAGCAATTCTTCATATACGTATACATCGAGTATAAAAGAGAGGGCATGCTTCGCTCTTTTACTACACATGAAATTGATGCTTGATCCCTTGATAATTATTCTATTGCCTTGAGAATCAAAAAAAGATAAGAGTCTTGATAAATCACTTCTCATACATGTCTCCTCTTCATGTCCTAGACGTCAACATTGAGAAGCCTCAATCATCTTCATCGACGTGGCCTCGTGGAGAAGATCTTCTCCTTCTCCGGATTCCTCGTGCTTGAAAAAGGTTTGATTTCGTGCAACAAAATAAGGAGCTTCATCATCCTTGCATGGACGTGATCGTGAAGGTGACATCGAAGTTCGTGAGAAACAACACGACTCGTCATCATACCCTACAAGAGAGACGAGCGCAGATCAGACTTGATTCGAGAGGTCTCTTGCTTTAGAGACTCACGCTTCAAGAGGTAACCCTGATCTCTTACTTGTTATTAATTAGAATATTAAAAATCATGTTAGGAAAATTATTTCCCTAAATTAATGGTTCCATAAAGTACAAAAAGTTGTGCTGAAATTTCTTGTTCATGCGATGAACATACAATGTTTTAAGCAAATAATTTGTTATTTTCTCGTATTTCAATGTGTGAAGTTTATATAGTGCTATTTACTTCCTTTACATCCAATTGATCGGATAAAAGGAAGTGACGATATCATCCTCCTAGAAGGAGTGGGGAGTATGACTCTAAAGTCATGGTCACATAAAAAAGATGATGGTGTTTACGTTCTGCAACATTGTTTAGTTGAGAAGTATAAGGGCAAGATTGTGATGCATAATGCCACGTGACTTGAGGAAGTGAGATAACTGAGTAGTACAAAACTCCAATGTATTATCAGAGCAAAAACATACTTAATTATAGTAGAAAAAATATTCTTTATTTCATAAATATAAGATTGAATGACAGTCCCAACCTCAGACTTGTTTCTTAAAAGAAAATCCCATGACAATCTAGAATAATCATTGACAGCTACAAGATAAAACATGTGCCCCTGATGGAAACCTATATAGCAAAATGTACCAACTCAAATAAAGAACTACTTCATATGACTTTGATGACCAAGATAGCTAGAATGGTGATGCTTCCCAAGCTGGCAAGCCTCACTCTAAAAAGTGGATCTGGATGAAATTTGAGGGATGACTCTACACATCTTTTACAAAGAAGATGACCGAATCGAAGATGTCACATGTCGGGGGAGATTGACCCATTAGGAATGGAAGAGGCACCATGACATAGAGATTAAAATAGTTTGTAAAGACCCCCTTGCTCACGGCCACATCCAATCACCCTACCTATGAGTATATCCTGAAACACATAAGAAGAGAAGTCAAAGATGACACGATAAATCCTTGGTGATTTGACTAATATATAATAGATTCATTGAGAAATCATGAGTATTAAGAACATTTTACAAGTACATGGATTGTGTCAGTCTAATCTCCCCATGTCCTGTAATGGGGGAATACATCTCATTTGTAATAACTACTATTCTGCCAAGATGAATAGTTCTATTGGAAGTGAACTGAGCTCTATCTCTACACATGTGATGAGTAGCACCTGAATCCATGATCCAGTCGGAGAGATCTGCCATGTAACAAATAGTAAGGCATATGCTATACCTGAACTACTAGCAGATGCGGAGGCAACGAAGTCGAACGAGCTTGATGGAACACTACAAGATCCATAAGTGGGAGGCATAATCTCTCTGGTTACAAGCAATGGTAGGAGGCTTATGAGTCTCAACCTGCTCAATAGCAGGGGCATATGATGTAAAGTCATGCTTAGAATAGCATGTGTCCTTGGAATGATCAGAGTGGTGATAATAAGTGTATGGAAGTCATTAACGAATCGGTCTTATACCACAATCCTCTGAACTGTGAAGTTCCCCCTTTACGACGAGACACAACCATTGTCGAGGAGGTCTAAGAGGATGCTGATAAGTCAGGTTTTTGCAAACAACATCAATTAAAGGAACTGCGATCTTGCTGAGTTCGTGGTATGCTTCCTTCATGGGAGGTTTGGTAGCATTCGTAAGTAACTATGACTGCATGACATCAAATCCAAGATCAAGTGTTTCCAAAAAGATACCAATCATGGTGGCGTTACTGTACGCCTTTTACTGCTCCGATGTTGCTGCAAGTGGCATGGAGCCGTGGAGCTTCTTTAACATGCCCCTGCATGAAGTGTATAGGGTGCAGGAATCCATTCTGTTTGACCGTAAAGATGTCATGCTGGAGATGCAATATCTTCATCTCATTCCTCGCTTGAAAGTATATGGTGGCGATGATGTCCCACTTTGTTTTGGCTATGTGCTGGTAGATATCATTATCTATATCTATGGTCGGGGTATCGGTTTAAGTACACATCATCTTCCTCTCAAGTGGTATTATCTTCTGTCTTGTCAGTCAGCTCCTTCGGTGTTAGAATGTGCTTCTTCCCGTTGCACTACATAAGGCTCATGAACTGCATCACCTACAACTTGTAGTTGGTCCCATCCATCTTGTTGATGGGTGCCAGACCTTTGACGACGCTTGAGAATGAGATATAAACTTTGTTTTGATGACATGATGCTAGAGATAGACAAAGACGGGGACCATAAACTGAATCAAACGTGTCTACATGAATATATAGGGAGTCCGTAATGTACATAGACTCATACAACAACTGTTCCCATCAATTGCAGGAGTGATCTCGAGGGGTTCGAGTGATTTAAAAGTCTGAAATCGCCCTAACACCATCAAAATCAAACCCAAAAATTGACAAGGGCAGCAAAATCGACCCACAATCTGGTCTGGACGATGCTACCGAAACCCTCGATGGGGTCGGTGGTACTGCTGTGGTGGCCGAACCGTGTCATTGGCACCCTAGAAGGGTCCAATGGTGTTGTCGATTGGATGGGTAGTGTCGTAGGAACCCTAAAGGGGTTTGATGGTGACACCTATGGGCTTGGCAGTGCTGTTGGAACCCTAAAGGGGTATGGCGGTGTCGTTGAAATGATGCGAGGTCTCTGGCGGTGAGGCAGTAGTGCCTCTGGGGTGTGGGACGGTGCTGTTGGGCGGAGAGGGGTGGTTGGCAGCAGCAATAGGGGTTGGGGGGGTTTGCTGGCGGTGGGTTAGGGCATGATGGCTCATGCTCTAGTCTAAGATCGTATCTCTAATAACATTGGGAAAGATATTAATATAATTTCATTATTCAGAGGCCCTAAGGTTCTCTTATATAGGGATGAGGAGCAAATTACTTAATAGAGACATAGCAAACGAAAACCACATAAAACATGATAAGACAAAATGACTCTCAACTACACTAAATCCGACTTTTACTGCCTCCTTCGATCTCGATTTCATCGCTACACTAAATCCTGTCATCGTCGACACGTCTCCTCCGCTAACGCCAACTGGGTTGTGATTGTTGTTCGACCAACCGAATAAACTTTGGTTACATGTATTGGGTTTGGAGATCATTACAAGCTTTACCACCACATCGAAATGCCCGCTTAGGTGAAAACCCTTATGCAATACTTCACCTCCCCCATTGATGGGAGGGTCACAAACATCAAAGTAAAATCTTGATATGTCAAAAGGGCCTCTATACACTAATAAGACGATATTTTGCCTAAGCTACCATGCCATCGTACAAGCGAAGCCTCCTCCATTTCATCAATGGGAGCGCATCTCGCATCTCTCATCTCTGATACTTCCCTTTAAAATTTGCCCAATATTTTCCTCAATTTTTGAGGTGAGAAGCCACAAGTAATTGAGACTTGATGGTGATCTATCACAAATGACACAATCTTAAGGTAATCAATTGACTTTTAGGGGTGATCGATCAAAACATGATAGAAGTCCACTGTATGATATGAAAAAACATGCCTCGAGGTGCTTATGGCATACGCCTCGAGGTGAGGTAGGCTGAAATAGCCTCGAGGCATGTGCCTCAGTTGGAAACTGTAAGTCGTATGCGTCGAGACCTCGAGGCGGTGTCGAGGCGAGGTGGTCACAATGAGCTTCTTGAGTGTTCTAATGCTTAAGTAGGTCATGTGCTTTACACATGGCCCCCGTTAAAAGATTTTCTCCCCCTATCCCGACTACTAACCTCTATTGCTTGACAAGAAAAAGCCCTACCCTTCCAGGCACCTCCTCCTCATCCTTTGAACTCTGGCGCCTCCTCAAAGCTCCCACTGCTTCCTTTATACACTAGCCAACTTTGCCTCAAGTCATATGTTCATATTCATATTTACCCTTAAATGTCCTTATAACCACACCCTTCGTATTTGTAGACGTTTACGTTATGTTGTGATGTACCGTTGAGTATTTCTTATTTATCTTATGTACATCTATGTAATTTACCTAAGGATTTTCTCTCTATATAAGAAACCCTAGGGCTCCATTGAATAATACAACAAAGTATTCTCTATCTCTAACATGGTATCAGAGCCAAAACCCTAGTCTAGGCTCTAACAAGTTCAGAATGTTTTTTCATCTACTGTCAAGTATGTGCGCACGGATAATGCATTGGAGTTCTGCACTCGTTCTCTTGCTCGGTTTCTTTCGTCGAAGGGGATTATCCACCAAACAACATGTGCGTACACATCTCAACAAAATGGTGTTGCGGAACGAAAACATCGACACTTTCTTGACATTGCTCGCACACTACTTATTCAAAGTTGTGCACCATTAGCCTTTTGGGGGGATGCCATACTTACAGCATGCTATCTGGTCAATCGCATGCCCTCCACCATTCTTGGGGAACAAGCCCCTATCTCTATTCTTTTCCCTGACAAAGACTTGTTTTCACTTACTCCTCGTGTCTTTGGGACTGTCGCTTTTGTTCATCGCTTATCTCCAGGACCTGACAAGCTCTCTCCTAGAGCTGTTAAGTGTGTTTTTGTGGGTTACTCCAGGACTCAGAAAGGGTATCGTTGCTATGATCCCATTGGTGGCAAGTACTATGTGTGAAACCCCAAAACCCGAGCAGGGACTTATTTGCAAAATCTAGCTGCATTTGGGCTTATTTGTAAATCTGCTTTTATTCCAGGGTCCAAAAAATTTATTTGAGTATTCCATTGCATAGGGCTCGTCGATAGCTTTCCAACGAGTCCAAGAATGCGAAAATCCGAGTTCAGGAGCTCGAGTTATGACCATTTTTACGAGAGGGGGTCCAGACCATATACGGATCCGGACCCGGATCCGAATCCGAGTTCCGACCCCTATAACCCAAAACCCATCTCGTCCAGAACGCCCGCACATCCTCCTCCCTTCGACCTGCAGCCCTCCCTCATCTCTCTTCCTCGCCGGAACGTCACCGGAGTACCTTAAATCGGCGATCCAAAGCCGCAATCGTGTAGAGAAAGTCCAAGGCGTCCCCTTGTGCGGTTTTCATCACGAACGAAGCGTCGATCGCATCGTTCTTCACCGACGGAGAAACCGAGGTGCAAGTTTTCTTGAGGTACGATCCTCCTTCGTCTTGCTGCGGGTTCCACGCTATTTCCACATATATGCTGTGTTCGGATTTGTTCTTTTAACTGTGATTTGGTCCTCCACATATGTACGATGTCCCTTCCATTTTGCTGCCAGATCCACACACCTTTATCGAACTTGTGCACATGAAATACCCTAGAGCCCTCGAACATCTAGATAGTTATCTTCCCCTATGATAGGTATGGGTTGGAATGGTAGCTTCAAGTCGATCATTTCCAGATTGTGACCTGGAGTAGACCATCAGGCCCTATGTATGAACCTCCTGGTTCCAGTCTCAAGTCTTCTTTTTTTTTGTTTTTGGTAGATATGTGCCTGGGTGTTATATATAATTTGGAAAAAAGAAGAAGAAAATCAACACATCAAGATTTCCAAGAAAGAATTTACTGCATTGAAATGAAAGGACTGTATCCTTTTTAGCCACAACAGAACATGGCCCAGAAATGTTGAAAACCATATCACGTGGGCTACGTATTGAATCATTCCAGAAATAAGGGATGGGGTCCTGCTTATACCTACATCTTTGAATTGATTCACGGTATCAAGTCACCATGTCTAAACCTACATTAAGTGGACTTAAGTGGTGAGATTATGTTGATAGCTAGTAGCTATTTCAGATGCTCTGACATTCAAAATATGTGTGTATTCTAGAGAGCTGTAGCATGGGACTTTGTACAGTATTAAATTGCCAAGGCATATGGAGGGTGGCTCCATAACATTTTTTTTCGTAAAAATCTTGTTTGCTGCCACTTTCTTGGATCTATGGCACGAGAGCAACTTTTACCATCAAATATGTGTCACTTCCTATAGAATGTATCCAAATCTCAGTTCTTTCTCACAAGGATTTGCAGCCGACTGATGTGTCCTAGGGAAGGTGGAATTCTAAATTTGCCTCCCCCTGGAAGTTGTGTGCATTTTCTTTCTTTTCTTTGTAAAAAGGAAAAAAAAAGAAAACTAATTAATGCCCAGAACTGGGCCTGATTCCAGTGAATTTCGACGCCTTATACTGAATGCCTTTGATCCTGATCATTGTTCCATGCATAAAATGTGAGTGCGTTATTGTTTAACGGTCAGTACTGGAATGAGGTTGCAGCTGGACCATTGAGTTAGCATGTATTGGGCAGAACCTGGGTGGCTGCTTATCTCTGAGGTGATGTAAAGTGTATGATACATGGCTGTGAGCCTTCTACCTCGGGGCAGATGGAGATATCCATGTAGGTTGTTTTGCTGGCTGAAGACAAGGTAGTGGCTTTGATCATGAGGATGTTTTGTTTGTTTCAAAGCTAAGTTACGTGATTGGTAAATGTATATGAAAATCTGGAAATTGTATATGTAATACAAGTTCAAAGATGCACTTCTTTTGAAAGTTAAGTAGCGTGGAGTTCCCTCCTTCTCGATGAATTAAGCTTGATCTTTAAACAGTTGCCATGTTGAGCTGCAACAAATCTTCTAGTGTTGAACATTTTCAGGAGACATGATTTACTCTAACCTTGCAATACTTGGTCCGTCGTTGTCCTATTGAGACCTTCACTGTTCAACATTCAGATTATCAAGTAGACAATTGCTATGTCTCACAGACAAAAAGCCACTGCGAAAGCTGTGAAAGCAGCAACTAACTGAATGTTAGTTCTCCCCAATATGATCTTGAAATTATCATTGAATTTCCAGGGTGATCTTCATTGAATTTTTGAATTCAACCCCATAGATTCAGATAGCAGACTTCAAGCTTGACATCTTCTTCAATTTGGAAAGAACATCTCACGGAAATAAATGAAGCCCAAGCACTCAAATCATTCCTAATTGCATGATATATCTGCTATGATAATAAGACGAGCATAATGAACGGATAGATGGAGTAGGTACCTCAAGGGAGGGGCATGCACCCTTGGGACCCTGGATAGAAGCCTAGGTGACCGCGATCCCAACTGCTATTGTAGCTGCGATGGTTGGGGGACATGTTGCTTGGCACACCGAGGTGCTAATCTGACGGTGTTGGCCTCGGCACTTGCGTGCTTTAGCCCGGTGCTCGAGCGCGGGCCAAGTAGTCATGGTTGGTTTACTAGTGTTTCGCTTGTCACTTAGAGTTAACACTCGCGTACGGGCCAATGTAGGCCACATTGGTCGATATTCCGAGTGGGAGCGCTAAGAGGGGAGTTCCGGGAAATGTGGTTAATGAAGTTGGAAATGGGACGTCAATCTCCTGTGCATAAGGAGGATTGGGCTAGTCACGAAGATTCGCGGGTTGGAATATATTTGATGAATCAGAAATACAATAGTGAAGTGGAGCTAAGTGGACGTGTTGGGAACTTAGTTAGGATGCATTGTACCCCACCGCAAGCCTACGGAGGCACCCCAACCCTAAGGTATTCTTTTTGCTTTAGAGTCATAGTGTGAGGTCTCATCCAGACCAAGACCACAGACTATCCACGAAGCTTGGTTACTTATATCCATATCTAATAACCATAATAAAAATATGATTCTTGTGAGATCTGAGTACCTAGTTTATTTCTCTTTTGCACACATTTAAATTATATCCTGCTTGTTGTTGTATAGTTTTATCTAATTCGTATTGGGCAACTTTGCTCATAACGTACCTACGTGTGGATACGCAGGTCCTCAGCAGTGAGCAGTTTGGAGACATCACTTTTAGTGCAGCTTCACTACACTTCTTGTATCACAGTTGGTAGTAGCTTTTACGATCTTCTTTACTTGTAGTGTCTTTTTGAGAGACATGACATGTAATGTATAATTGTGGATATCCATATTTATGCTTACATGTAATTTTTGTGGACATGGAAATGGATAATAGATTGTAATGGAATTGGTGAATGGAAATACACGTGCTTGTGAACAGGTTGAATGCAATGAAAAAAAATTATTTTCTTTGCATGTTGATTTTTCTCCTGCTTTTGTGAATGTCAATATTCGAATGTGGAATTATGTGCGTGGATTGGTTTGCCGAGTACCCGGATCCTTGAGGCGTCACAGAATGGTATCAGAGCAGTGGTACTCCATTCCATTTCACGTATATCATTCTTCATTGGTATTCGAATATTGGATAGTGTTGGAAGTCTTCCGACCCAACACGAGTCCACAGGAGAATAACATGCTTAAATCCATGTCCATATGTCTCTTATGTCTCTCTCGAGTCTAGAAGCAAATATAATGGTGGGATTGAGTGCATCTCCGACTTGAGGGTGTACTTATTTCTTTGCCAGGGTTGTGTAGGCTACCTCGCCTATGTAGTAGACTCAACAACACATGACCAGATGATAGAGGATGTTAGAGTTGTGCGAAAGCTTCCTAATGTATTTCCATATGAATTACCTGGATTACCATCATTACGGGAGATAGAGTTCGAGATCACGTTAGTCAGTCGATATCAATCCTTCCATACAGATTGACACAAGTTGAGTTTAAGGATCTCAAAGTACAGTTGGAGGGACGGTTGGAGAAGAGATTCATCCATCCCAGTACATCACCATGGGGAGCACCAGTCCTCTTTGTAAAGAAGAAGGATGGATCCTTGAGGTTATGTTTAGACTACATGCAGCTGAACAACAGAACAGTCAAGAACCGTCACCCACTTCCCAGGATAGATGATCTATTTGACCAGTTGAAGAGAGCAGTAGTGTTCTCTAAGATTGACCTGCGGTTGGGATACAATCAGTTAAGGATCAAAGAGGTTGATGTAATGAAGTCTGCATTCCGCACTAGATATGGCCACTATGAGTTCTTGGTGATGCGGTTGGGCTTACAAATGCACTTGCCGCATTCATGGATTTGATGAACCAGGTCTTCTGTCCGTACTTGGACAGATTTGTGAGTGTGTTCATTGACGATGGTCTAGTCTACTCTCATGATTAATATGAGCATGAGCCTCATCTTCGTATTGTACTAGAGACGCTCCGAAAGCATCAGTTGTATGCTAAATACATCAAGTGCGAGTTTTGGCTTTCTGAGGTGGCTTTTCTTGGCCACGTGGTTTCGGGGGCGGGGGTGTCAGTTGACCTTGTCAAGATAGAGGCAATGGTGTCTTGGGAGCGGCCCAAGATGGTTACAGAGATTTGCAGCTTCCTTGGCCTCGCCGGGTACTATAGGAGATTTGTCAAAGGGTTCTCTCAGTTGGCTCTACCCCTCACCCGGATGACACAGAAGGATGTCCCATTCGTCTGAAGCGACAAATGCGAGTTGATCTTTCGAACGCTCAAGGAGCGATTGACTTCTGCACCCATCCTCACCCTTTCTTCCAATACCCTAGACTTCATCGTGTACACAGATGCTTCCAAGGAGGGCGTGGGTGCAGTGTTGATGCAATGTGGACAGGTTGTAGTCATGACAGCTGAAGAATCATGAAAGCAACTACCCCACTCATGACTTGGAGTTAGCGGTCGTAGTCTCTGCATTAAAGATATGTCATCACTATTTGTATGGGGTGACATTTGAGATTTTCACAGACCACAAGAGCCTCAAATACATTTTTGATCAGAAGGAATTGAATATGAGGCAAAGGCGATGGGTGGAACTGCTAAAAGATTATGATTGTACCATCTCCTACCATATTGGTAAGGGGAATGTGGTAGCATGCGTCTTGAGTAGGCGACCATATACTGACGGTTCGACAGCTTGGTTATAAACTTGGGATGTGCTAACTACACTTGAGTGGCATCCATTTGAGGGCACATCCGATGCAATGACAATGCCAACCAAGTATAACAGCTTGTGGGACAGGATTGTTCAGGGCCAACCGACAGATTCAAGGATTCAGGAACTATACCACATGTGCTTGAAGGATGAATTCAACGGATTTCGAGCCCGTAAATCCATCGTCTGGAATGGGGACCGTATGTGTGTCCTAGAGGATGATGAGCTGAGGAGAGAAATCGTGGATGAGGCGCATAGCTCGAGACTTTCCATACATCTATGTTGCACCAAGATGTACAAGGACCTCTACCAATACTTTTGGTGGGAAGGCATGAAGGACGTAGCCGAACATGTTGACAGATATCTTACTGTCAGATGGTGAAGGCAGAGCACTAGAGGCCTCCTGGTTTACTGCAGCCTCTTCCCATCCTAGAAGGGAAACGTGAGGGCATCTCCATGAATTTTGTCACATTATTTCCGCGCACCCTTGGAAGGCATGATGAGATCTGGGTCATTGTTGACCGGTTGACCAAGTCAGCCCATTTCATCCAAGTAAACATGACATATACACCAGTACAACTAGACAAGTTATACATTTAGTATGTTCGGTTGCATGGGATACCAAAGGAAGCAGTGTCTGTCAGAGATTCCTATTTCTCATTACACTACTGGAGAGAATTCATGAGAGCCTTTAGGACAGAGCTACATATGAGTTCAGTCTACCATCCATAGACAGATGGACAGTCTGAGAGGATCATTCAGATCTTGGAGGATCTACTACGAGCATGCACGATTGAGTGGAAGGGATCTTGGAAGGATCACCTCTCACTAGTTGAGTTTACATACAATAATAGCTACCATACCAGTATAGGCATGGCACCGTTGAGGCATTGTACGGGAGGCGGTGCACCACGCCTTTGTGTTGGTAGCAGGTGGGTGACAACGCCATGTCCACCCCGAAGATTATTGAGGAGACCTCCAGAGTAGTGGAAATTGCTAGGTGGAAATAACTGGTTGCGTAGAGCCGTCGGAAGAGTTACACCGACCAGCGGCGTAGAGACCTTGAGTTTCAGGTATGTTGTCCTACATTCATGCCGTAATGGGTATAATCCTTAGCCAATCCTGTGTGACAAAGCATTTCTCATGATTACAGGTCGGAGACTTCGTGTTCTTATGTGTGTCCCCAATGAGGGGCGTACATCATTTCGGTGCAAAGGGCTAGCTAGCACCGCGCCTTGTAGGACCATTCGAGATTTTGGCCCGTGTAGGGAAAGTGGCCTACAGGGTGGTCCTTCGCCCACACCACGAGGGCATCCACGATGTGTTTTACGTGTCGAATCTGCGAAAGTATATTCGAGATCCCCGACACGTGATCACCTACGAGGACTTTGCTGTGGAGCCAAATCTCTCCTTCCCAGAAGACCCGGTGTAGATATTAGATCACGCGGTCAAGAGGTTGAGGTAAAAGGAGATCTTTTTAGTAAAGTCCTGTGTTGAAGTCAAGACGTCGATGAGGTGATGTGGGAACCTGAGGCAGACATGAGAAGAAATACCCTCAATTGTTCACAGGTATGGAATTGAAACCATAGTCGAGTTCTCTTTGATATTTTTATAGGTTTTATTCTCTTTGAGATTTTTATGGGTTCGGGTTTTTAAATCAACCAGAATGATCTTAAGTCTCGAGGACGAGACTTCCTTTGAGATTTTTATGATGTGAAACCCCAAAACCCGAGCAGGGAATTATTTGCAAAATCTAGCTGCATTTGGGCTTATTTGTAAATCTGCTTTTATTCCAGGGTCCAAAAAATTTATTTGAGTATTTCATTGCATAGGGCTCGTCGATAGCTTTCCAACGAGTCCAAGAATGCGAAAATCCGAGTTCAGGAGCTCGAGTTATGACCATTTTTACGAGAGGGGGTCCAGGCCATATACGGATCCGGACCCGGATCCGAATCCGAGTTCCGACCCCTATAACCCAAAACCCATCTCGTCCAGAACGCCCGCACATCCTCCTCCCTTCGACCTGCAGCCCTCCCTCATCTCTCTTCCTCGCCGGAACGTCACCGGAGTACCTTAAATCGGCGATCCAAAGCCGCAATCGTGTAGAGAAAGTCCAAGGCGTCCCCTTGTGCGGTTTTCATCACGAACGAAGCGTCGATCGCATCGTTCTTCACCGACGGAGAAACCGAGGTGCAAGTTTTCTTGAGGTACGATCCTCCTTCCTCTTGCTGCGGGTTCCACGCTATTTCCACATATATGCTGTGTTCGGATTTGTTCTTTTAACTGTGATTTGGTCCTCCACATATGTACGATGTCCCTTCCATTTTGCTGCCGGATCCACACACCTTTATCGAACTTGTGCACATGAAATACCCTAGAGCCCTCGAACATCTAGATAGTTCTCTTCCCCTATGATATTATGGGTTGGAATGGTAGCTTCAAGTCGATCATTTCCAGATTGTGACCTGGAGTAGACCATCAGGCCCTATGTATGAACCTCCTGGTTCCCAGTCTCAAGTCTTCTTTTTTTGTTTTTGGTAGATATGTGCCTGGGTGTTATATATAATTTGGAAAAAAAAGAAGAAAATCAACACATCAAGATTTCCAAGAAAGAATTTACTGCATTGAAATGAAAGGACTGTATCCTTTTTAGCCACAACAGAACATGGCCCAGAAATGTTGAAAACCATATCACGTGGGCTACGTATTGAATCATTCCAGAAATAAGGGATGGGGTCCTGCTTATACCTACATCTTTGAATTGATTCACGGTATCAAGTCACCATGTCTAAACCTACATTAAGTGGACTTAAGTGGTGAGATTATGTTGATAGCTAGTAGCTATTTCAGATGCTCTGACATTCAAAATATGTGTGTATTCTAGAGAGCTGTAGCATGGGACTTTGTACAGTATTAAATTGCCAAGGCATATGGAGGGTGTCTCCATAACATTTTTTTTGTAAAAATCTTGTTTGCTGCCACTTTCTTGGATCTATGGCACGAGAGCAACTTTTACCATCAAATATGTGTCACTTCCTATAGAATGTATCCAAATCTCAGTTCTTTCTCACAAGGATTTGCAGCCGACTGATGTGTCCTAGGGAAGGTGGAATTCTAAATTTGCCTCCCCCTGGAAGTTGTGTGCATTTTCTTTCTTTTCTTTGTAAAAAGGAAAAAAAAAGAAAACTAATTAATGCCCAGAACTGGGCCTGATTCCAGTGAATTTCGACGCCTTATACTGAATGCCTTTGATCCTGATCATTGTTCCATGCATAAAATGTGAGTGCGTTATTGTTTAACGGTCAGTACTGGAATGAGGTTGCAGCTGGACCATTGAGTTAGCATGTATTGGGCAGAACCTGGGTGGCTGCTTATCTCTGAGGTGATGTAAAGTGTATGATACATGGCTGTGAGCCTTCTACCTCGGGGCAGATGGAGATATCCATGTAGGTTGTTTTGCTGGCTGAAGACAAGGTAGTGGCTTTGATCATGAGGATGTTTTGTTTGTTTCAAAGCTAAGTTACGTGATTGGTAAATGTATATGAAAATCTGGAAATTGTATATGTAATACAAGTTCAAAGATGCACTTCTTTTGAAAGTTAAGTAGCGTGGAGTTCCCTCCTTCTCGATGAATTAAGCTTGATCTTTAAACAGTTGCCATGTTGAGCTGCAACAAATCTTCTAGTGTTGAACATTTTCAGGAGACATGATTTACTCTAACCTTGCAATACTTGGTCCGTCGTTGTCCTATTGAGACCTTCACTGTTCAACATTCAGATTATCAAGTAGACAATTGCTATGTCTCACAGACAAAAAGCCACTGCGAAAGCTGTGAAAGCAGCAACTAACTGAATGTTAGTTCTCCCCAATATGATCTTGAAATTATCATTGAATTTCCAGGGTGATCTTCATTGAATTTTTGAATTCAACCCCATAGATTCAGATAGCAGACTTCAAGCTTGACATCTTCTTCAATTTGGAAAGAACATCTCACGGAAATAAATGAAGCCCAAGCACTCAAATCATTCCTAATTGCATGATATATCTGCTATGATAATAAGACGAGCATAATGAACGGATAGATGGAGTAGGTACCTCAAGGGAGGGGCATGCACCCTTGGGACCCTGGATAGAAGCCTAGGTGACCGCGATCCCAACTGCTATTGTAGCTGCGATGGTTGGGGGACATGTTGCTTGGCACACCGAGGTGCTAATCTGACGGTGTTGGCCTCGGCACTTGCGTGCTTTAGCCCGGTGCTCGAGCGCGGGCCAAGTAGTCATGGTTGGTTTACTAGTGTTTCGCTTGTCACTTAGAGTTAACACTCGTGTACGGGCCAATGTAGGCCACATTGGTCGATATTCCGAGTGGGAGCGCTAAGAGGGGAGTTCCGGGAAATGTGGTTAATGAAGTTGGAAATGGGACGTCAATCTCCTGTGCATAAGGAGGATTGGGCTAGTCACGAAGATTCGCGGGTTGGAATATATTTGATGAATCAGAAGTACAATAGTGAAGTGGAGCTAAGTGGACGTATTGGGAACTTAGTTAGGATGCATTGTACCCCACCGCATGCCTACGGAGGCACCCCAACCCTAAGGTATTCTTTTTGCTTTAGAGTCATAGTGTGAGGTCTCATCCAGACCAAGACCACAGACTATCCACGAAGCTTGGTTACTTATATCCATATCTAATAACCATAATAAAAATATGACTCTTGTGAGATCTGAGTACCTAGTTTATTTCTCTTTTGCACACATTTAAATTATATCCTGCTTGTTGTTGTATAGTTTTATCTAATTCGTATTGGGCAACTTTGCTCATAACGTACCTACGTGTGGATACGCAGGTCCTCAGCAGTGAGCAGTTTGGAGACATCACTTTTAGTGCAGCTTCACTACACTTCTTGTATCACAGTTGGTAGTAGCTTTTACGATCTTCTTTACTTGTAGTGTCTTTTTGAGAGACATGGCATGTAATGTATAATTGTGGATATCCATATTTATGCTTACATGTAATTTTTGTGGACATGGAAATGGATAATAGATTGTAATGGAATTGGTGAATGGAAATACACGTGCTTGTGAACAGGTTGAATGCAATGAAAAAAAAAATATTTTCTTTGCATGTTGATTTTTCTCCTGCTTTTGTGAATGTCAATATTCGAATGTGGAATTATGTGCGTGGATTGGTTTGCCGAGTACCCGGATCCTTGAGGCGTCACAGAATGGTATCAGAGCAGTGGTACTCCATTCCATTTCACGTATATCATTCTTCGTTGGTATTCGAATATTGGATAGTGTTGGAAGTCTTCCGACCCAACACGAGTCCACAGGAGAATAACATGCTTAAATCCATGTCCATATGTCTCTTATGTCTCTCTCGAGTCTAGAAGCAAATATAATGGTGGGATTGAGTGCATCTCCGACTTGAGGGTGTACTTATTTCTTTGCCAGGGTTGTGTAGGCTACCTCGCCTATGTAGTAGACTCAGCAACACATGACCAGATGATAGAGGATGTTAGAGTTGTGCGAAAGCTTCCTAATGTATTTCCATATGAATTACCTGGATTACCATCATTACGGGAGATAGAGTTCGAGATCACGTTAGTCAGTCGATATCAATCCTTCCATACAGATTGACACAAGTTGAGTTTAAGGATCTCAAAGTACAGTTGGAGGGACGGTTGGAGAAGAGATTCATCCATCCCAGTACATCACCATGGGGAGCACCAGTCCTCTTTGTAAAGAAGAAGGATGGATCCTTGAGGTTATGTTTAGACTACATGCAGCTGAACAACAGAACAGTCAAGAACCGTCACCCACTTCCCAGGATAGATGATCTATTTGACCAGTTGAAGAGAGCAGTAGTGTTCTCTAAGATTGACCTGCGGTTGGGATACAATCAGTTAAGGATCAAAGAGGTTGATGTAATGAAGTCTGCATTCCGCACTAGATATGGCCACTATGAGTTCTTGGTGATGCGGTTGGGCTTACAAATGCACTTGCCGCATTCATGGATTTGATGAACCAGGTCTTCTGTCCGTACTTGGACAGATTTGTGAGTGTGTTCATTGACGATGGTCTAGTCTACTCTCATGATTAATATGAGCATGAGCCTCATCTTCGTATTGTACTAGAGACGCTCCGAAAGCATCAGTTGTATGCTAAATACATCAAGTGCGAGTTTTGGCTTTCTGAGGTGGCTTTTCTTGGCCACGTGGTTTCGGGGGCGGGGGTGTCAGTTGACCTTGTCAAGATAGAGGCAATGGTGTCTTGGGTTGGGAGCGGCCCAAGATGGTTACAGAGATTTGCAGCTTCCTTGGCCTCGCCGGGTACTATAGGAGATTTGTCAAAGGGTTCTCTCAGTTGGCTCTACCCCTCACCCGGATGACACAGAAGGATGTCCCATTCGTCTGAAGCGACAAATGCGAGTTGATCTTTCGAACGCTCAAGGAGCGATTGACTTCTGCACCCATCCTCACCCTTTCTTCCAATACCCTAGACTTCATCGTGTACACAGATGCTTCCAAGGAGGGCGTGGGTGCAGTGTTGATGCAATGTGGACAGGTTGTAGTCATGACAGCTGAAGAATCATGAAAGCAACTACCCCACTCATGACTTGGAGTTAGCGGTCGTAGTCTCTGCATTAAAGATATGTCATCACTATTTGTATGGGGTGACATTTGAGATTTTCACAGACCACAAGAGCCTCAAATACATTTTTGATCAGAAGGAATTGAATATGAGGCAAAGGCGATGGGTGGAACTGCTAAAAGATTATGATTGTACCATCTCCTACCATATTGGTAAGGGGAATGTGGTAGCATGCGTCTTGAGTAGGCGACCCATATACTGACGGTTCGACAGCTTGGTTATAAACTTGGGATGTGCTAACTACACTTGAGTGGCATCCATTTGAGGGCACATCCGATGCAATGACAATGCCAACCAAGTATAACAGCTTGTGGGACAGGATTGTTCAGGGCCAACCGACAGATTCAAGGATTCAGGAACTATACCACATGTGCTTGAAGGATGAATTCAACGGATTTCGAGCCCGTAAATCCATCGTCTGGAATGGGGACCGTATGTGTGTCCTAGAGGATGATGAGCTGAGGAGAGAAATCGTGGATGAGGCGCATAGCTCGAGACTTTCCATACATCTATGTTGCACCAAGATGTACAAGGACCTCTACCAATACTTTTGGTGGGAAGGCATGAAGAAGGACGTAGCCGAACATGTTGACAGATATCTTACTGTCAGATGGTGAAGGCAGAGCACTAGAGGCCTCCTGGTTTACTGCAGCCTCTTCCCATCCCAGAAGGGAAACGTGAGGGCATCTCCATGAATTTTGTCACATTATTTCCGCGCACCCTTGGAAGGCATGATGAGATCTGGGTCATTGTTGACCGGTTGACCAAGTCAGCCCATTTCATCCAAGTAAACATGACATATACACCAGTACAACTAGACAAGTTATACATTTAGTATGTTCGGTTGCATGGGATACCAAAGGAAGCAGTGTCTGTCAGAGATTCCCATTTCTCATTACACTACTGGAGAGAATTCATGAGAGCCTTTAGGACAGAGCTACATATGAGTTCAGTCTACCATCCATAGACAGATGGACAGTCTGAGAGGATCATTCAGATCTTGGAGGATCTACTACGAGCATGCACGATTGAGTGGAAGGGATCTTGGAAGGATCACCTCTCACTAGTTGAGTTTACATACAATAATAGCTACCATACCAGTATAGGCATGGCACCGTTGAGGTATTGTACGGGAGGCGGTGCACCACGCCTTTGTGTTGGTAGCAGGTGGGTGACAACGCCATGTCCACCCCGAAGATTATTGAGGAGACCTCCAGAGTAGTGGAAATTGCTAGGTGGAAATAACTGGTTGTGTAGAGCCGTCGGAAGAGTTACACCGACCAGCGGCGTAGAGACCTTGAGTTTCAGGTATGTTGTCCTACATTCATGCCGTAATGGGTATAATCCTTAGCCAATCCTGTGTGACAAAGCATTTCTCATGATTACAGGTCGGAGACTTCGTGTTCTTATGTGTGTCCCCAATGAGGGGCGTACATCATTTCGGTGCAAAGGGCTAGCTAGCACCGCGCCTTGTAGGACCATTCGAGATTTTGGCCCATGTAGGGAAAGTGGCCTACAGGGTGGTCCTTCGCCCACACCACGAGGGCATCCACGATGTGTTTTACGTGTCGAATCTGCGAAAGTATATTCGAGATCCCCGACACGTGATCACCTACGAGGACTTTGCTGTGGAGCCAAATCTCTCCTTCCCAGAAGACCCGGTGTAGATATTAGATCACGCGGTCAAGAGGTTGAGGTAAAAGGAGATCTTTTTAGTAAAGTCCTGTGTTGAAGTCAAGACGTCGATGAGGTGATGTGGGAACCTGAGGCAGACATGAGAAGAAATACCCTCAATTGTTCACAGGTATGGAATTGAAACCATAGTCGAGTTCTCTTTGATATTTTTATAGGTTTTACTCTCTTTGAGATTTTATGGGTTCGGGTTTTTAAATCAACCAGAATGATCTTAAGTCTCGAGGACGAGACTTCCTTTGAGATTTTTATGATGTGAAACCCCAAAACCCGAGCAGGGACTTATTTGCAAAATCTAGCTGCATTTGGGCTTATTTGTAAATCTGCTTTTATTCCAGGGTCCAAAAAATTTATTTGAGTATTTCATTGCATAGGGCTTGTTGATAGCTTTCCAACGAGTCCAAGAATGCGAAAATCCGAGTTCAGGAGCTCGAGTTATGACCATTTTTACGAGAGGGGGTCCAGGCCATATACGGATCCGGACCCGGATCCGAATCCGAGTTCCGACCCCTATAACCCAAAACCCATCTCGTCCAGAACGCCCGCACATCCTCCTCCCTTCGACCTGCAGCCCTCCCTCATCTCTCTTCCTCGCCGGAACGTCACCGGAGTACCTTAAATCGGCGATCCAAAGCCGCAATCGTGTAGAGAAAGTCCAAGGCGTCCCCTTGTGCGGTTTTCATCACGAACGAAGCGTCGATCGCATCGTTCTTCACCGACGGAGAAACCGAGGTGCAAGTTTTCTTGAGGTACGATCCTCCTTCCTCTTGCTGCGGGTTCCACGCTATTTCCACATATATGCTGTGTTCGGATTTGTTCTTTTAACTGTGATTTGGTCCTCCACATATGTACGATGTCCCTTCCATTTTGCTGCCGGATCCACACACCTTTATCGAACTTGTGCACATGAAATACCCTAGAGCCCTCGAACATCTAGATAGTTATCTTCCCCTATGATAGGTATGGGTTGGAATGGTAGCTTCAAGTCGATCATTTCCAGATTGTGACCTGGAGTAGACCATCAGGCCCTATGTATGAACCTCCTGGTTCCAGTCTCAAGTCTTCTTTTTTTTGTTTTTGGTAGATATGTGCCTGGGTGTTATATATAATTTGGAAAAAGAAGAAGAAAATCAACACATCAAGATTTCCAAGAAAGAATTTACTGCATTGAAATGAAAGGACTGTATCCTTTTTAGCCACAACAGAACATGGCCCAGAAATGTTGAAAACCATATCACGTGGGCTACGTATTGAATCATTCCAGAAATAAGGGATGGGGTCCTGCTTATACCTACATCTTTGAATTGATTCACGGTATCAAGTCACCATGTCTAAACCTACATTAAGTGGACTTAAGTGGTGAGATTATGTTGATAGCTAGTAGCTATTTCAGATGCTCTGACATTCAAAATATGTGTGTATTCTAGAGAGCTGTAGCATGGGACTTTGTACAGTATTAAATTGCCAAGGCATATGGAGGGTGGCTCCATAACATTTTTTTTTGTAAAAATCTTGTTTGCTGCCACTTTCTTGGATCTATGGCACGAGAGCAACTTTTACCATCAAATATGTGTCACTTCCTATAGAATGTATCCAAATCTCAGTTCTTTCTCACAAGGATTTGCAGCCGACTGATGTGTCCTAGGGAAGGTGGAATTCTAAATTTGCCTCCCCCTGGAAGTTGTGTGCATTTTCTTTCTTTTCTTTGTAAAAAGGAAAAAAAAAGAAAACTAATTAATGCCCAGAACTGGGCCTGATTCCAGTGAATTTCGACGCCTTATACTGAATGCCTTTGATCCTGATCATTGTTCCATGCATAAAATATGAGTGCGTTATTGTTTAACGGTCAGTACTGGAATGAGGTTGCAGTTGGACCATTGAGTTAGCATGTATTGGGCAGAACCTGGGTGGCTGCTTATCTCTGAGGTGATGTAAAGTGTATGATACATGGCTGTGAGCCTTCTACCTCGGGGCAGATGGAGATATCCATGTAGGTTGTTTTGCTGGCTGAAGACAAGGTAGTGGCTTTGATCATGAGGATGTTTTGTTTGTTTCAAAGCTAAGTTACGTGATTGGTAAATGTATATGAAAATCTGGAAATTGTATATGTAATACAAGTTCAAAGATGCACTTCTTTTGAAAGTTAAGTAGCGTGGAGTTCCCTCCTTCTCGATGAATTAAGCTTGATCTTTAAACAGTTGCCATGTTGAGCTGCAACAAATCTTCTAGTGTTGAACATTTTCAGGAGACATGATTTACTCTAACCTTGCAATACTTGGTCCGTCGTTGTCCTATTGAGACCTTCACTGTTCAACATTCAGATTATCAAGTAGACAATTGCTATGTCTCACAGACAAAAAGCCACTGCGAAAGCTGTGAAAGCAGCAACTAACTGAATGTTAGTTCTCCCCAATATGATCTTGAAATTATCATTGAATTTCCAGGGTGATCTTCATTGAATTTTTGAATTCAACCCCATAGATTCAGATAGCAGACTTCAAGCTTGACATCTTCTTCAATTTGGAAAGAACATCTCACGGAAATAAATGAAGCCCAAGCACTCAAATCATTCCTAATTGCATGATATATCTGCTATGATAATAAGACGAGCATAATGAACGGATAGATGGAGTAGGTACCTCAAGGGAGGGGCATGCACCCTTGGGACCCTGGATAGAAGCCTAGGTGACCGCGATCCCAACTGCTATTGTAGCTGCGATGGTTGGGGGACATGTTGCTTGGCACACCGAGGTGCTAATCTGACGGTGTTGGCCTCGGCACTTGCGTGCTTTAGCCCGGTGCTCGAGCGCGGGCCAAGTAGTCATGGTTGGTTTACTAGTGTTTCGCTTGTCACTTAGAGTTAACACTCGCGTACGGGCCAATGTAGGCCACATTGGTCGATATTCCGAGTGGGAGCGCTAAGAGGGGAGTTCCGGGAAATGTGGTTAATGAAGTTGGAAATGGGACGTCAATCTCCTGTGCATAAGGAGGATTGGGCTAGTCACGAAGATTCGCGGGTTGGAATATATTTGATGAATCAGAAGTACAATAGTGAAGTGGAGCTAAGTGGACGTGTTGGGAACTTAGTTAGGATGCATTGTACCCCACCGCATGCCTACGGAGGCACCCCAACCCTAAGGTATTCTTTTTGCTTTAGAGTCATAGTGTGAGGTCTCATCCAGACCAAGACCACAGACTATCCACGAAGCTTGGTTACTTATATCCATATCTAATAACCATAATAAAAATATGATTCTTGTGAGATCTGAGTACCTAGTTTATTTCTCTTTTGCACACATTTAAATTATATCCTGCTTGTTGTTGTATAGTTTTATCTAATTCGTATTGGGCAACTTTGCTCATAACGTACCTACGTGTGGATACGCAGGTCCTCAGCAGTGAGCAGTTTGGAGACATCACTTTTAGTGCAGCTTCACTACACTTCTTGTATCACAGTTGGTAGTAGCTTTTACGATCTTCTTTACTTGTAGTGTCTTTTTGAGAGACATGGCATGTAATGTATAATTGTGGATATCCATATTTATGCTTACATGTAATTTTTGTGGACATGGAAATGGATAATAGATTGTAGTGGAATTGGTGAATGGAAATACACGTGCTTGTGAACAGGTTGAATGCAATGAAAAAAAAAATTATTTTCTTTGCATGTTGATTTTTCTCCTGCTTTTGTGAATGTCAATATTCGAATGTGGAATTATGTGCGTGGATTGGTTTGCCGAGTACCCGGATCCTTGAGGCGTCACACTATGTCAGTGCTGATGTTACATTTTTTGAACCAGTTATGTACTTCTCCCCTGCAGGTGACAGATTAGTTTCCTCCACATCCACGGATACTAATGTCTATGTACCCCTACCTCCAAGTCTGGGTCAATCTGAGTCCATCACACCACCACCACCACCACCACCACCCGTTCTACCATTTCCTAAGTTCTACACAAGGCGGTCAGGGCCTGCTCAAGCTACACGCCAACCATCCAGCACGCCTCAGGTATGTTCTGATATTAACACTAATGATGGGTTAGATAATGCACCTGTGCAGGAACCTTTGCTACAGGAGGAGGATCCGCCAGCTAGTACTGTAACAGATGACCTTGATCATCCTATTGCTCATAGGAAGCAGAAGAGGCAATGTGCATCCTATCCTCTTGCATCTCAAGTTTCCTTTCATCGTCTCACGGGTGATTTTGAGAGGTTCGCAACAGCTGTCTCGTCGGTTTACATCCCACGGACTTATCAAGAAGCCATGAAGATTTATTGCTGGCGTCTAGCTATGGAGGAGGAGATGCGTGCCTTACCGTCCAGAGGGACTTGGTCTTTAGTCCCTATTCCTCCGGGCACAGCTGTGGTGAGTTGTAAATCGATTTTACAGTTAAATATCATGCAGACGGGCGTCTAGACTGATACAAGGCCAGACTTGTCGCACGGGGATTCACCCAAACCTATGGGTGGATTATTTGGACACTTTTTCACCAGTGGCCCGACACTCGACTCTTCGCATTCTACTATCTGTTGCTGTGGTACGTGACTGGACTATTTTCTAACTTGATGTGAAGAATGCTTTCTTGTATGTTGATCTACAGGAGGAAGTCTACATGCAGCAGCCACCGGGGTTTGCTGCTGAGGGGGAGACTCAGATGGTGTGTAGACTTCATAAGGCTATCTATGGCCTTAAACAAAGTCCACGGGCATGGTTTCAGAAACTTTCCCAGCTGATTGAACAACAGGGGTTTAAGAGGTCAAATGCGGATCATTCGTTGTTTATCCAGAAGACCCCTAGAGGTACGGTCGTTGTCATGGTATATGTTGATGATATTTTGGTTACAGGAGATGTTCACTACGAAGCATCTAGGCACGATACGATATTTTCTGGGGATGGAGTTTGCAAGAAATGCACAGGGAATGGTGATGACCCAAAGAAAATATGTCACCGACTTGCTTGTGGAAACGGGAATGGTTGAATGCAGACCGTCGAGCACGCCTATGGATCCAAGTATGAGGCTTTATGACAATGATACCGAAGAGGTGGACAAAAGAAGATACAGAGAGATGGTGGGTAAGCTTCTATACATCACCATAACTCGTTCGGATATTGCCTACGCAGTAAACCGGGTGAGTCAATTTATGGAGCAACCCAGGCAAGTTCATATGGAAGCCGTGTATATGATATTGAGATATCTGAAGTCCTCCCCAGGCGTAGGTTTGTTATTTAGAAAAGACACAGATCTGTCTATTTCAGCTTGTGCAGACGCAGACTATGCGGGATGTCCAAAGGATCGTAAATCTACTTCAGGATTTGCTATCTTCATAGGAAGCTCTTTGGTTTCTTGGAAAAGCAAGAAACAAACAGTTGTGGCAAGATCCAGTGTTGAATCCGAATATAGAGCCATGACACAAGCGAGCGCAGAAATGATGTGGGTTCGAGCGGTCTTGGAATATTTGAATGTAAATGTCTCTTTGCCCATGCAGCTTCAATGTAACAACCAGGCAGCATTGTTCATTGCAAATAATCCAGCTTTTCATGAAAAAACAAAACACATCGAGGTAGATTGTCACTACAATAGAGACATGATCGAGAAGGGCTTGATTTCCACTTCACATGTCAGTTCAGAAAACCGGACTGTTGATATATTTACCAAGCTATTGCTCAGAGGACCTTTCCAAAGATGTTCTTCCAAGCTGAGCATGATTGATATCTATGCTCCATCTTGAGGGGGAGTGTAGACGTTTACGTTATGTTGTGATGTACCGTTGAGTATTTCTTATTTATGTACATCTATATAATTTACCCAAGGATTTTCTCTCTATACAAGAGACCCTAGGGCTCCATGGAATAACACAACAAAGTATTCTCGGCTCTAACAGTATTCATATTTACCGTTAATATATCCAGTTATTTTAATAAAATCTTAACATTACACCCTTAATGTGGAAGTGTAAAGAATGTTTCGTACTATTCATCGTAGCCATAGATCCCTCTTATATTGGATAAAAGCTCTAGGGAAAATTACATAGATAGACAATGGAAATATGGAAACTACAAAACAACATATAAATAGATATAAAATATCTCAACACTCCCCCTCAACCTGAAGCATAAATATCTATCATGCTCAGGTTGGAAGGACGACGATGTAACAGTCCCTTTGCAAGTGCTTCGGTGAACATGTCAGCAATCTGATCATCTGAAGCAACATGAGAAGTGAATATAAAACCCTTTTGAATCAAATCACGGGTGTAGTGACAATCAACCTCAATGTGCTTTGTTCTTTCATGAAAGGCATGATTATTTGCTATAAATAAGGCAGCTTGATTATCACATTGTAGATGCATAGGAAGATGTACCTCCATTGTTAGGTCAGTCAGAACGGACTTGACCCACATCATTTCAGTGCTCCCTTGGGCCATTTCCCTATACTCTAATTCCACGTTGGATCTGGCTACCACTGTCTGTTTCTTGCTCTTCCATGAAACCAATGAGCTGCCTACGAACACAATGAAGCATGAAGTTGACTTCCTATCCTTGGGACACCCAGCATAGTCTGCATCTGCACTTCCTGACACTTTGAGGGTTGTGTCTCTCCTAAATAGAAGTCCTGCCCCTAGAGAAGACTTGAGATACCTCAAGATCATGTTAACTGCATCCATATTAGACTGCCTCGGTTGCTCCATGAATCGGCTAACTCTGCTGACTGCAAACGATATATCATGCATGGTAATGGTGATATACAATAACTTCCCTACCAGCTCTCTGTACTATCTTTTGTCCACCTTTGCAGAGTCATCCTATAGTCGAGCATTGGGATCCATTGGAGTAGTAGCAGGTCTACATCCTGTCATGCCCGTCTCAGATAGGAGGTCAATGACATACTTCCTTTGCATCATTACCATTCCCTGCTGGTTTCTTGCAAATTCAAGTCCAAGGAAATACCTCAATTTGCCAAGGTCCTTGGTCATGAACTGTTGTCCAAGAAAATCCTTGGCTTCCTGAACTCCTTCATTATCACTCCCTGTGACAATAATATCATCCACATAAACTGATGCAAATCAGATTTCGCAATGGTGGCGAATAATTTTTTAAGGTGGAAAATTTGGTGGAGAAAAAAATGGAGGGGCTGAGAGGAGAAAGCTCGTCAGAGAACGGGGGTTTTGAAGAAAAAAATCATGAAGATCGCCTGGGGAAGGAGAGAGACAAGAGAGAGAGATAAAAATCTCAATTTTAATTGTAATCTGACTTGTTTAAAACAATAGGCTACCATCCCTTTATATAGGAGGGATGATATTACAAAACTAGAAACAAATCAAAACTCAAATCCCAACTTATCCTAATTTGGACTCTAACCAACTAACTGATCGATTTGAAATAAATTCAAATCTTCAATTTATCCTGATTGACTCTAATTTTAAATTTGAAATTCAAATTGAAAAACCGACCACTAATTTGAGATCACATGCGATCTCTTTTTATTTAAATAATTGCAACAACTTGATTAATAATTAGACTCTAATTAAGTATGAAAATAAATAAATAAAGTCCTATTTATCTGATTCACACTGCATCATAAACCAAAATAGCAATAATACCTCTCGAAGTTCTCTTAACAAAAAGAGAATGATCTGGTAGATCTGGAAAGCCCTGTAGTTCAATCAACTCGGAGAACTTTTGAAACCAAGCCCTCGAACTCTGCTTAAGGCCATATATAGCCTTATGAAGTTTGCATACCATACTGGACTCACCCTCAGCAGTAAACCTTGGTGGTTGCTGCATATAAACTTCCTCTTGCAGGTCGCCATACAAAAATGCATTCTTGACATCTAATTGGAAAAGACCAATCCTTCACAACAACAACATCAATCAGGATACGAAGTGTAGAGTGATGCGAAACATGAGAAAAAGTGTCTTAATAGTCCACCCCATAGGTTTGGGTGAACTCACGTGCAACCAAGCGAGCCTTGTATCTGTCTACAGAGCCATCTGTACGGTGTTTAATGGTAAACACCCATTTACTGCCAATAATAGAAACACCTGGAGGAGCTGAGACGGCTGTCCACGTGCCACGAGACTGTAATACGACCATCTCGTCTTCCATGGGGAAGCGCCAAGGACCACTCTGTAATGCCTCCTGATAAGATTTCGGTATCTGAACCGTTGACAAAGCAATAACAAATTGCTGAAAATCACCATATAACCATGCCAAGGACATATGAGACGGTAGAGGATGCATTGTACATGCACGCCTCTTCCGTCGGAAAGCAATAGGGACATCAAGGTCCTCGGTATCCTTATAAGGAGTATCATCAACCACATCCTGCACACTCAAATCACCACGACCATCAGACAAACTCAAATGCTCAGGACACACCTTAGTTGGATTGGATGATGGTGGAGGCACATGAGCACGAGGCCGAGGCTGGTAAACCTAGGGAAAGAAAGTAGATGTGGCAGGAGGTGGAGATGGTGGTGGTGTCGATGATGATGGAGGCAGCGATGGTGATGGTGATGGTGTTGGTGGTGGTGGAAGAGAGACAGAAGATAGTGGCATATAAACCTCTTCCCCATGTTCTGACGGAATGAGCTTGTCACCTGTAGGAGAAAAATACATGATGAATTCAAAAAAGGTGACATCTGCGCTAACACAATACCTTCGTCGAGCATGGTCAAAACAACGATACCCCTTTTGGGTCTTGGAATACCCAACAAAAACACACTTGACTGCTCTAGGAGAGAGCTTGCCAAGACCCGGAGACATGTGATGAACAAATGCAGCACATCCAAAAACACGAGGTGTGAGAGAGAAAAAAATCCTTCTCGGGAAACACAGTTGAGAACGGAATCTTCTCCCCCAGGATCGATGAAGGCATACGATTCACCAAATAACATTCAGTAAGAACAGCATCTCCCCAGTAGGAATGAGGAGCACAACTCTGAACAAGAAGAGTCTTGGTGATATCCAAGAGATGACGATGTTTCCTCTCAGCCACTCTATTCTGTTGAGATGTGTAAGCACAGGACGTCTGATGCACAATACCATGAGATCGGAGAAATTGAGAGAGTTGTGTACTACATAATTCCGAACGTATATAGTTGACATTTGCAGAAAAGATATTTCTTATTTCATTAATGAAAGACTGAATGATAGGACTCACATCAGACTTGTTTTTAAGCAAAAAGACCCATGATAATCTAGAAAATTCATCAATAACAATAGTATAAAAACGATGTCCCTGAAGATCAGGAACACGACTGGGACCCAAAATATCCAAGTGAATCAACTCAGAAAGACCATGACTACTTTGACCCTGACGACTCTGGAATGTAGACCTATGATGCTTCCCAAGCTGGCAGGCCTCGTACTGGAAAGTGGAGCGAGGAGAAATATGAGGAAGAACATGTCGCAACTTTTGCAGAGGAAGATGGCCAAAGCGGAGGTGCCACATATATGGAGAAACAGACCCAGTGCGAAGAGAGGAAACAACAACACACGGAGATTGCACAAGCCTGTATAAACCTCCTTGCTCACGGCCAGAATCAGCCACCTTGGCCGTTAGAATATCCTGAAACACAAGAGTAGATGGGTCAAATATGGCACGACAATGCAAATCCTTGATGCTTTAACTAATGGATAACAAATTCATAGAGAATTTAGGAGTGTAAAGAACACTCTGAAGCCGCATTTCAGGGGTTAATTGTACCTCCCCCTGACCAGTAACGGGAGAATGTGTCCCATCAGCTATTACCACCGATCTATCTGACTTAGTTGGACTATAGTTAGTGAATTACCCTCTGTCACCACAGAGGTGATGTGATGCTCCTGAATCCATGATCCACTCTGACAAGTCTGCCCTGTAACAGCTAGTAAAAGCATATGTTGTACCTGATGTGGATGTAGTGGCTGAGGCTGCTACCTCCGAAGATCCTGACTGTGTGCTGGTTGACCGAGGAGACGACATAATCTCTCTAATCCTAGCAACCCGGTCATTAAACCTCTGGTCAGATGCGACAGAAGAATTGTTACCCTGCTGGATCTGTTCTGCCACACGTGCTGAGGCAGGAAACCCCTGCTTAGAATAGGATATTTCCTCTGAATGACCTGGCTTGTGATAGTAACTGCATGGCTGACGAGGAGGTCTATTACTCCCTCCCTTTCCACGGCCTCCGTGGCCACAGAGATGCACAGTGCTCCCCCTACCACGGGATGCTGCCATGGCTGAAGAAGTCTGAGATGCTGAAGAACCACCAGAAGGTATGGAGAGTCTGCTCAATCAACGATATGCCTCCTCTATTGGAGGTATAGTAGCATCGGTAAGAATCTTTGCCCTAGCCGCATCATACTCAGGATCCAGTGCCGCTAGAAAGACTCCTGTCATCACAGAGTCCCTGTATGCCTTGAGCTGCTCTGGTGTAGCAGTCAAGGGAATGTATCCATACAACTTCTCAAAAATACCCCTAAGAGAGGTGTAAAGAATATGAAGAGGACCATTCTGCTTCGACGTAAAGATGTCATATTGAAGTTGCAAAATCTTTGACTCATTTTTGTCGAAGAATACGTGGCGGCGAGAATATCCCACATAGCCTTTGCCGTGGGCTAGCGCAAGATGTCATTTGCTATCTCCATGGACACTATCCCAGAAAGCCATACTCGTGCACACGCGTCATCTGCCTCCCATGAAGCATTACCCCCAGTCTTGTTGACAGGCTCCTCCTATGTGAGGATATTCTTCTTGCCATTACATTGCATTAAACTCATTAACTGCATGTCCTACAATTCATAATTGGTTCCATCCATCTTCACAATGGGTGCTGGACCTTTGAATGCTCCTAGGGATGGAATATCTGATTTGTTGTCTGACATGATGACAACGATTCCTCAAGATTGGGGATGCAACTTTGTACGAGAAACATCTACACAGACATGTAGGAAGATGGTTGTGGGTGTAGACTTATACCACAACCACTCCCATGCTCTGAAAACTCCTCTTCACGAGCACACAGATGTGTGCGTGTAGTACTGGAACTTGGGCACGCACAAGCGCATGCCCGCACAGGCGCTAGGTGCGCATAGGCGCGGGCACAGGACACGCACAGGCACGGGGCGCGTACATGCGCAGGGTGCGCACATGCGCAAGTGCGTACGAGCGCAGGGAGCGCACATGCGCAGGGAGCACACGGGCGCACACACACACAGGCACGAGCGCGCACAGGCGTGGACGTACGGTGCACGAGTACGTAGAGTCGAGGAAGGTCGTCGAGCACGCGCGATGCAGGCGTGCGAGGCAGTGCTTCTGGTGGCGGCGGTGGCGTGTAGGGTTTTGGTGGGGATAAGGAATTAGGGCACGGGCTCCGATCTAGGACCGTCGCTCTAATACCATGTGGAAGTGTAAAGAATGTTTCGTACTATTTATCGTAGTCTAAGTGCCCTCTTATATGAGAGAAAAGCTCTAGGAAAAATTACATAGATAGACAACGGAAATAGGGAAACTACAACACAATATATAAATAAATATAAAATATCTCAACACTTAAGCATATGAAATCTCAAATACATGCTGAACCGAATACCCATATAAGAAAAATTTCAAATATTGTAATCACAATTAGCCACTGACCCCATTTTGATTGGATAGAAATTTAGTAAAAGGGTATCTAGAGTTGTATATCTTTTCTTTTGGTGTTCCTATCTCTATAATTTTATTATATATTATAGTTTTATATATTATATGTTAGATAATATATAAATTCATTAGTTTATATGTTATTGTAGTTTTATCGATTTTTTCTTTATAAATTGAGGCTTATGCCTCGACTGCCTCGAGGCTATGCTTGGACTCACTTTCTGGGAAAATGCATTGTTCCGCTTTTCATTTTTTTCAAAACTTGATCCATGGTGATTGACTAGTCACATAAGTTGACCTCACATAAATGGTATTGATGTTGATGATAAAGACTTTCTAGTGGGAAATAATAATCGATAGGGAAGAGCATGCAATTGATTGGGGTTGGTACCATGCATCCTCTGATCATTAGTGATTGATCTATTTCTCACATCCTCTGATAAGTAGTGATTGATCTATTTCTCAGGGTGATTAATTGAAAACAATATTTTCCTAAAGTAATTAATCAATCAATGAAGGTGATCGATTAGCCATGTCCTAGGATCCCTTTTGGTAGTGATGATTGTTAAAGGAGGTTTTATTTTTTATCCTATTTAGTTGTAACCCCTCGGGATCCTTTATGTACTTTCTTATTTATGAGTGCTCTAGAATTTCAACCTATATAAGGACCCATAGACCTCTTGAATAAATCAACTTATTGCACTCTTTCACTAATCTCCACATGGTATCAGATTGGTGGTCCTAGATCGATGTTTTAACCTAGATATCGCACCACCATCAGCACCCCCTGCCTCTCCACAACTGCTTCCAGCCTTTGCATGGGCTCTTCTACTGCGTCCAAGGTTCTGTGCAAGGCTCTGATGCTACCTACACGTAAAACCGACCCTAAAGGGTTGTCAACGACCCTTCTCATCCCTTTCCAGGCTACTGTAGGCCATCTAGGCTCTGTTACAGGTCATCCACGAGCACCGCTTGGCCTAGAGCAGGCCCTTGCGGCACCGCAACCCTTTTGTTAGGCCTTCCTGACTGCAACAATGCCCCCACCGGCCTAGCTCAGGCCATCTATTTGCGCTACCTAGCCTAGAGCAGTCCCCTTGTGAGCATTATATATCTCCGCCAGGCCTTCCAAGCTGCAACAACACCCCCACCATCCTAGATCAAGCCACTGCAGCTGTCCTCCGACGGCTCCAGGCTGCTACATACCCTCCTTCAACGGGAGACCAACATCTAACACCACCATAGCCCTCTACAAAACCAACATGGGCCCCTCTTGTACTATCGGGATGCCTCGATGTCTCCCTCAGGCTTGAGTTGTGGGTTGTCAATGCGGACCATTCCCCCATCATTGTTGTTGGCACTGTAAAGTTTTCCCTCAAACTCCGACTGACTGGAGTTCATTGTTCCCATGTTTTTCCTCTTAGTTTATTATCTGTTCAGAAACTATGTACTGCGCTTACTTATAGGGTTATTTTTTATGAGTTCTGTTATTTTTAGGACATCCAGATGAGGCAGATTTTTTGTGGGGGACATGAGAAGAATGACCTCTATTATCTTGGCATTCAGTCTGACTCCAGTTTTATTGGCATTGTGTCTATCTTCGATGACCCTCTTCTCTAGCATCTTCACCTTGGACACCCTTCTGCCAAGGCTATCTCCATGATGTTCCCGAATTCTCTACGTTAAAGCCCTTTGAGTACGAGGTGTACCAGTTTGGGAAACATCATTGAGTATCCTTCCCTGCACTGTTCGAGTCTCGTTGTGAAATTCCTTTTTCTGTTATCCAGTGCAATATATGGGGACCCTGTCCAGTCCGTACTATGTATGGACACAAATATTTTGTTGTTTTTGTTGATGTGTACAAGTATTTTATTGTTTTTGTTAATGATTATAGTCGATCCTCTTAGGTTTATTTGTTAAAGGAACGTTCAAAGATCAATAAAATCATCAAGAATTTCTTTCAGTACATCAAAAATATTTTCTCCAATGGTGTTAAAATATTTAGTTCTGATGATACTTTGAAATTTACTCAACATGACTTTATGACTTTCTTTGCTTCCCAGGGAACTATCCACCAAACATCTTATCCGTATACCTCTCAATAAATGGGTAGCGGAACGAAAACTTCATCATCTTCTTGACATTGCTCGATCCCTTCTCACATAGATGAAGGTTCCAAAAACCTAATGGGGAGATGGCGTCCTTACTGATGTCCATCTTAGCAACAAGATTCCTTCTTCGACCCTAAAAGGGTTCATTCCTTTTGCTTTACTATATCCCAATGAGTCGCCCTTCCCGCTTCCTCTGCAAATCTTTAGATGTATAGCTTCACCCATAATTTTCATATTGCTGAGAAATTGTCACCTCAGACAACCAAATGTCTTTCTTGGTTATTCTCGCACCAAGAAGGGTTACAGGTGTGTTATGACCCTGCTAGATATCAATGCTATATTTCTGCAGAGGTTATTTTCTTTAAATAGACGAGTTCCTTTACGCAATCTCTCATGGATATTCCTTTTGAACTTCCTCCTCCACCAATCGTGTATGAGCGCAAGCATACATCTACGCGGCTTCTGTGCCTTTGCTTGTTCCATTTTTGCAGGATGACATGCCATCTTCAAGTGCACCGACCATTTCTACCCTGGATGCTCTTCAAGAGCATCCTATCTCTCTCCGTAGAACTAATACGAAATGTATCTTTCACTCTATGCCTCATTTCACTTCTTGGTAGCTTATCATGCTCTGACAGGAGATATGCAGATGCTCTCATAACTATTTCTGTTCCTCGAGATCATCACAGTCCTTTACAAGATTATGGTTGGATAAAGGTCATGGATGTGGAAATGGATACTCTCACATTCAAGAGAACATGGGACCTTGTACCATGTCCCACGGGAATTCGACCAGTAGCTTACAGATGGTTCTTCACGACTAAACAATCACATGATGGGTCCACTGACAAACTGAAAGAACGACTTGTTACTAAAGGCTTTACATAGACATATGTGGTTGACGACTTCGAGACCTTCTCCCTACTAGCACATATGGTCTCTATCCACACTATTCTTTCAGTGGCTGCAAAAAAGGATGACCTATCTTTCAGCTTGAATGTCAAGATTGCCTTCTTGTATGACAATCTTCAGGAGGAGGCTTAGATGATGAAGCCTCCTGGTTACAAAGTCTTGGAGGAGTGTGTTTGTTAACTTTACAAGGCAATCTATGGCTTAATGCAGAGGCCGAGGGCATGGTTTGGCAAACTCACTACTGAGATCATCACTCTTGGCTTTCAGATAACAACATATGACTACTTTGTCTTTGTAAAAAGATGACCTACTGACACTGTCATACTTATTTATGTTGATGATATGGTTGTTACAGGTGATGATGATGAAGGCATACACAAAATCAAGGCTTTCCTTCAGAAGGTCTTTGTCACAAAGGACCTTGGTCAACTTCGCTACTTCTTTGGCATAGAAATGACACAATACACACTACAAAGGGACTTCACCTCTCACAAAGGAAATATTGCATGGGTATCCTAACTAGGGTTGGATTACTTGGATGTAAGACTTTTTGTATCCCTGTAGATATGAGGAAACACTCTACTTCGCATCACCCTGTATTTGAAGATACTACATAGTACAGATGCTTGGTAGGCAAACTACTTTACCTTACTATTACTAGACCAGATATATCCTATGCTACAAGCAAAGCTATCCAACATATGGAGCAACAACATTACAGTCATTGGTAGGATGTTCTTTAGATACTACGCTACTTGAAGGTGTTGCCAGGATGAGGCTTCTTCTATGAGGCAAATGGCCTTACTGATGTAGTTTCATATGTTGATGCAGATTATGCTAGTTCACTTAGGAATTGTCGTTCCATTATTGGATATGCCATGATGGTTGGAGGAAATCTTGTCACTTGGAGAAGCTAGAAGCATACTGTAGTCTCCAGATCCAGTGTAGAGGCAGAATACAAGGCGATGGCTTATACTACTTGTGGGATTATTCGGTTACTCTCCTTTCTACATGAACTTGGTATTGTTGTCATTACTCCCCTTCCTCTATATTGTGACAACAAATCTTTTACATACATTGCTATGAATCATGTGGTTCATGAGCATACCAAGCACATAGAGATTGGCTGCCACTTTGTTCGTGATGTCATATGAGGATGGAAGAATACTACCGCACACATCTTGACAAACTTTCAATTTGCAGACGCATTCACTAAGACTCTACCAAAGAAGAGCCTCTCATGGATAATCACCAAGTTGGTCATGATCGATAGATATGATCCAACTTGAGGGGGAGTGTTAAAGACATTTTTATGTTTTATCCTATTTAATTGTAACCCCTCGGGACCCTTTATGTTATTTCCCGTTTACGAGTTATCTAGGGTTTTGGCCTTTATAAGGACCTTTAGACCTCTTAAATAATCAATTGATTGCATTCTTTCATCAATCTCCACGGTGATGACACTCAATCCTCTCCAAATTATCAGTCGAGTGACTGTGTTGGAATGATAAATCAAGCGATGATTATCCTAGAAATCATGGCAGAGAGGGGGAGACCTTTAGGGCACCAAATGGATGGAAAGAGGTTTATTTTTAACATGTAAACCACCCTTGGGTTGGACACCTCAACTTAAACATGAAAGTCTACTACCATGCAAGAAAATACTTAACCATTAAATTCTATTACCATGCATTGCATGAAAATATGTGGGGATGCCCTCTATGTACCATGAAATGGAGAGTTTTCGTGGTACACCTAACATATATTAAATTATCTTTGGTACCAAATAGAAATCAACGAACCATAAAGCATGCTTTTTAAGATGAGAAGACCATGAGAAACAATGACCTAGTTGTCTCCTAAGAGAAGTCCATGTTTTTCACCGTGTTGTTAATTAAGAGAGGATGTTTACAGTATATAGAAATGGGTTTATTCCATCAGGATTGGTTCTATGACGAGAACATTGTAGCGTGTGTGGCATTTTTAGCAATCAAGGTCCATGTATTGTTGAATGGTTATTGTTGGGAAAAATGAATTGTGTGTTTATTATAGGGACCCCAGGGCTCTCTTATATTGGAGAAAAGCACTGGGTAAATAGCATGAGAGGTACATAAGAAAAATAAACTAAGAAATAACACCAAAGATATATAACTATTTCAACACTCCCCCTCAAGCTGGGGCATATATGTTTATCATGCTCAGCTTGGAACAACATCTTTGGAAAGGGCCTCGAGTAAGAGATGTGGTGAATATATCGGTAGTCTGATCTTCAGTAGGAACATGAGTGGTGTCGATATGATACCGTTCCAGATCATGTCTCTGATGTAGCGACAATCCACCTCTATATGTTTTGTACATTCATGGAATGCAAGATTATTTGCAATAAAGAGTGCTGCCTGATTGTCACATAGAAGGTGCATAAGAAGAGGTATATCAACTGCAAGATCAATTAAAACCGACCTGACCCACATCATCTATGTGCTTCCCTGAGCCATAGCTTTGTATTCAGACTTTGCACTAGATCTAGGAACCACTATTTACTTCTTACTTTTCCATGACACGAGTGAGCTGCCATCAAAAATAACAAAATCAAAAGTAGACTTTCTATCCCGAGGACCTCCTGCATAATCTGCATCTGCACATGCTGTCACATCAAGAGAGGTGCCTCTGCTAAATATAAGACCAGTGCTTGGTGAAAACTTCAAATATCTCAAAATCATATAGACAACATCCATATGATCCTTCCTGGGATGCTCCATGAACTGGCTCACCTTACTCACCCAAAGGATATATTTGGCCTAGTGAAGCTAGCATATAGTAACTTCCCAACAGTTCCCCGTCTCCTCTTGTCTATCTCCTCAGTGTCATCATCATATAATCTCATACTTAGATCCATAAGAGTAGTAGCAGGCTTGCACCTTGTCCTAATTGTGTCTAGTAGAAGATCAGTAACAAACTTCCTCTGGGTCATCACAAGACCACTCTAATTCCTAGTGAACTCTAATCCAAGGAAGTATTGAAGATTGCCAAGGTCTTTGGTCACAAACTATTGACCTAGGAACTCCTTGATCGCATGAATACCCTGCTTATCATCACCCGTGACGATAATATTATTAAGGAATTTTTACACCCATAATGTTGAGTAATATTGTAATAACATTCATGATCATGCATAATCGCGAATTACATGAGAACCCTCGAGTAATGCTTAACTCTTACATGACATAACCCTATGTTATGTTCCGTTTGAGATGTCTGTTATATTTAACGGTTTCTGTTATAAAAAGACAAAGTTACCCCTAATAGTTATTCTTATTTACAAATCATGCCATCGTGTCCTCTCAGTTGACAGTTGTCACCATCCAGAGTGCAGCCTCCGGAAACCCCCCTGGTGACCTCAGGACCCGGGAGGTTGTCGTCGACCTCTGCAAGTTCCTCCCTATCATCGTCGACATCTGCAACACCCCCCGGTCGCCGTGGACCCCTCTGCAAGTTCCCCACCCCCCTCCCGCCGGACTGCACCTCTGCAAGCCACCCCCTCCCCTCCGCCAACCTCCGGAAGCCCCCCTCGCGACGACCTCAGGAACCCCCCCACCCCACTCCCGTCGGACCGCTCCTCTGCAACTTCCCACCCCCTACCATCGGAACGCACCTTTGCAAGCTACCCCCTCCCCTCCGTCGACCTCCGGAAGCCCCCCCCCCCTCTACGGTGACCTCAGGACCCAGGCGACCTCCGGAACCCCCCCCACCCCACTCCCGCCGGACCACACCTCTGCAAGCCACCCCCTCCCATCCGCCGACCTCTAGAACCCCCTTTCCCCCTGCAAGCCCCCCGTCGACCTCCGGAACCCCCTCGTACCTCTGCAATGCCCCCCCACCCCCGTTCGTCATCGACCACTCTGCAAGTTCCCCACCCCACTCCTGCCGGACCGCACCTCCGTAAGCAATCCCCCTCATTTCCACCGACATCCGGAAGCCCCCCTCCCAGTCACCATCCCCACCCACCCTCCCGCGGACCGCATCTCTGCAACAAAGCCCCCTCCCCCCTCCACCGCTCCTCTGCACCCCCTCCCGCGGATCGCACCTCTGCATTCACATACACATGTCAAGATCTGGTGTACCTGGAGGGAAGAAGTTGTTCTTTCAATGGTTCTCCAGGTGATGTGGAGGTGATGGAGGATAGGACATGAGAGCGCCTCTTCCCGGCCCTCCACCGCCTGCAGGCCTGCCTTTGTCCTCCCCCATCGTCAAGCCCCAAGAACGGCTCGCTCTCTGTACGTGCTGGCTCAAGAGTAAGGAGTGGGATATTTTTTATTTAGGTTAATTCCAATTGTTAGATCTTTGATTGGTTAGATTAACTCAATCATCTGCTTGAGTTAATTAAGTAAAGTAACATAAGGTTATGGGTGTAGGACGATACACTTATTTAGGGTCTTGAGTGTAATTCACGATTATGCAGGGTTATGAATGTTATTACGAAATTACTCAAGGTTATGGATGTAAAAATCCCTATCATTAACATAAACGAGAATAGCCACAATACTTCTCTGCGTTCTCCGAACAAAAAGTGAGTGATACACAGTGAACCGGGCAAACCCCTGATACCCTATCAACTCCGAAAGCTTCTAGTACCAAGCTCTTGGACTCTACTTCAGGTCGTAAATCTCCTTGTGGAGCCTACACACCTTCTGAGACTCCCCCTCAATAGCAAACCCTGGTGGTTCCTTCATATAAACCTCCTCTTGTAGATATCCACAAAGAAACACATTCTTCACATCCAGTTGGTAAGGAGGACAGTCCGTTGAAACAACAACATATAGAAGAATGTGTAATGTTGACTGTCTGGCTACTGGAGAGAAGGTATCCTGATAATCCACCCCATAAGTTTGGGTGAATCCATGTGCCACAAGCCTTACCTTGTAGCAATCCACGCTGCCATCTGCTCACCGCTTCATCGTAAAGATCCATTTGCATCCTACAACAGGGATATAAACAACACTCTAAGTGTCATGGGACTACAAAGTGACCATCTCCTCCTCCATGGCAAGTTACCAACTGTTATTCTGTATGGCCTCCTGATATGTTCGCGAGATAATAATGGTTGAAAGGCCTGTAACAAACCTCCTGTATTCTTCTGAGCGATGGTTCAAGGAAACATGCGCCGCTAGAGGATATGTAGCACAGTTACGACGTGGCTTCCTTAAGTAATAGGTACATCGAAGTCATCAACCTCTCTATTCTTTAGTATCAGTTCCTCCTATGTAGTATCCTGTAATCAAGAATAGCACCAGTGCTATCAGTAAAAATAATGTATTCACTACATACTTGGGTGTACTGGATGACGGGGAAGGCGTAGGAGTAGAGAGACAAGTAGAAGACCTGTGAATGTAAAATCGAGGTAGGAACTGAGTATGAGTAGCCGGAGGTGGAGGTTGTGGAGGAGGTGGAGGTAACTGAGACTCAACATGAGTGGTTCTCGGTAAGGATAACAGAGGTGGTGGAATAAAGATATCCTCACTAGAGTCAGCATTAGAAAACTTGACACATGTAGGAGAAAAATACATAATAGACTAAAAAAATGTGACATCAGTACTCACATAATATTTTCTCCCAACCAGATCAAAACATCTATACCCTTTTCAGGTACGAGAATAACCAACAAACACACATTTGACAGCTCTAGGAGAGAGCTTGTCACGACTAGGAGTAACATTTTGGACAAAAGCAACAGATCCAAAAACTCTGGGGTAAAAGAGAATAAGTCCTCGGGAAACACAATCAAGAAAGGAACTTTTTCTCCAAGGATAGTAGATGACATGCGATTCACCAAATAACATGCAGTGAGAACCGCATCACCCCAGAACCAATGAAGAGCTCGACTCTGAATCAAAAAAGTCCTCGCGACATATAAAAGATGACGTTGTTTGCGTTCAGCAACACCATTCTGCTGCGAACTGTAAGCACACAAAGTTTGATGAACAACACCAATAGATCTAAGAAAATCAGACAACTGTAAAGTAGAGAACTCCAAGGCATTGTCAGTGTGAATAAATTTCACATTAGCAGAAAAATATTCTTAATCTCAATAAGAAAATATTTGATAACATGACCAGCTTCAAACTTATTCTTCACCCAAAATACCCAAGATAATCTAGAGAAATTATACACAACAACCATATAAAATCGATGTCCCTGATGATCAGGAACACGACTAGAACTCCATATATCAAAGTGAACCAACTTAAACAACTGACCACTGTAATGACTCTGACGACTCAAAAAAGAGGAATGATGGTGCTTCCCAAGCTGACACGCCTTACACTCCAATGTAGTATGAGTAGAAATCTGCGGGAGGACATGACACAACTTCTACAAAGGAATGTGTCCAAAGCGAAGATGCTACATAAATGGAGAAACATAACTAGAAGGGATAGTGGCAGCCCCCGTACAAGGAGCCTGGACAAGTCTGTAAAGACCTCTCTGCTCATGGTCACATCCAATCATCCTGCCTGTGAGTATGTTCTCAAACATAAGAGAAGAAGGATCAAACATGGTACGACATTGTAAACCTTTTGTAATCTAACTAATAGACAAAAGATTCATCTGAAATGTTGGAGCATGTAAGACATTCTGCAGACGCATCGAGGGAGCTAGAACAATCTCCCCTTGTCCAACAATGAGTAGATGAACCCATGGGCAACCACCACCTGATCTACCAGGAGGGATAAACCTCTAAGAAGTAAACTGTGCTCGATCACCACACATATGATGAGATGCTCCAGAGTCCATGATCTAGTCAAACAAATCTGAATTGCTACTACTGGTAAGGGCATAAGCAATACATGACGAGCTCGAAAAGGCTCTAGCAATATGTGTGAAATCTGAAGACCTGCATGCGAAGTAGTAGTAATAGTCATCATCTCTCGCAGCCTGGAAATAATATCGTCAAAGCGTACATCATGAGTCAGAGCAGGAGTAGAAGTAGGCTCGGTCTGCTCAGCAACTCGGGCAGAGGCAGGATACCCATGCTTCTGATAGCATGTCTCCTCAGAATGACCAGGATGGTGGCATGCGAACATAAACCTCGCTGACGTCCTCCTCCTCGACCACGTGGTCTCGACCACGTGGTCCTTGACCACGTAACTATGAAGTACTCCCTCTGCCACGAGAAGCTGCCATAACAGAAGGAGTCTGAGCCACAGTAGTATAGGATGTGGTAATTCCGCTCATCCTCTAGTAAACCTCCTCCATTGGAGGTATCGTCTCTCTAGTAAGAAGTTGAGTACGTGCAACATCGTACTCGAAGTCAAGAGATGACAGAAATACTCCTATCATAGTTGCATTCTGATATACATGTTGCTCAGTGCTAGTAGTAATAGGCATGAAGCTATGCACATGCTCAAACATGCCTCTAAGATGCGAGAAATGTGTATGAAGATGTCGACCATTCTGTTTGGTCAAAAAAATATCAAACTGCAACTGTAGAATTTTGCTCTCATTCTTCACCTTCCCATACGTGGCTGCTAAGATATCCCACATAGTTTTGTTGTGGATTGATTGACAATATCATTGGCAATCTCCGTGGTGAGCGTCCGGAAGGAAGAGCCAAATACGAGCCTAAGCGTCATCTTACTTCCAAGAAGCATTAGCCCCAGTCTTGTCCTCCGGCTCTGGATCCGTCAGAATGTGCTCCTTATTATGACATTGCATCAGGGTGCGAAACTGCATGGACCACAACTCGTAGTTGGTCCCATCCATCTTCACGATAGGAGCCGAGCCCTTGAAGGTACCGGATGAAAAAACATCACCCTTGTTCTCTGACATGGTAGCAAGTACGACAAAATCCGGAACAAAACTGAGGAGTAGACCGTTCTGAATGATCCTACTCAGTCACATATAGAGGATTGGTTGTATATGTAGACTCATACAACCATCCTCATCTCTTGTTGTTGGAGGCTAGTGAGTTATATGATGAAAACATGAGAAACCCTAGCAAAATCTAATTTTAGGCTGAATATGCGCAAGGCGGGCGGGGGCACAGTACGCCTGGGCACAGGTGCATGGGGTCACACATGTACAATTGCGCAGATGCACAAGTGTGCAGACTCGCAGTGCGCATAGGGGCACAGATGCACATGGGCACAGTGCGCGTTGTGCACAAACTCGTAATGCGCACACGCAGAGGTGCGCAGTTACGCAGTGCACGATGCGCAGGTGTGTAGCAGTGGCTGGGCGACACGGGAGGGTCTGGTGCGCATGGGGCTGCGTGCGATAGTGTTTGGCGGTGTGGAGAAGAAGAAAACTGTCGGCGGCACGCGCGGGGGGGTGGGGGGCGTGCAGAGTTAGGGTGGGATACAGGAACCCCGGTGTAGGACTGTTGCTCCGATACCATGTTGGGAAAAATGAATTGCGTGTTTATTACGGGATCCCAGGGCTCTCTTATATAGGAGAAAAGCATTGGGTAAATATCATGAGGTAAATAAGAAAAATAAACTAAAAAAATACCACCAAAATACATAACTATTTCAACAGTTATAATATATGTAACATTTGTACTATTAATCAAGTGAACAACGGAAGTTTTTGAGCGCACACGTTCACGGTGAATGGGCTTTTTCTCAAAAAGAAAGAAAGAAAGGGTTAGAGGATCCATGCCCTAGATCCGTGCAACCCTTTACGATATTTCACATAGACATCTGTCTACCAATATCCTATGTTTTCCAACCCTTCACAATTTAAATAATACATCATTAATTTTATTAATACGAGTCTAATACAAGGATCATATTTTATTGAGAAATCCCACCCCATAATTTGTTTCTTTCGTACACCATACATCATATTATGAGGTAGTATCTGGACATAGTGCCTTGTATTCTGTCTTTACAAACTTTGCAAATAACCTATATTGTCTACAACAAATGCTGACAGATAGCTGAGGATTATTCTCATTGTGAGTTCTTGCTCCCGGCTTCCAGGATACTGCCCAAGTATGTCTTCTTAATGCTAAGTTAAGAATTAGGTTAGCCTATAATAGTACTCAGGTGATTGAGTTTAATGCTGACATTATTTTTCAGTGCCTGCTTTCCGCGATGTTATTGATGTGCCGTTGGTGGTGAGGAGGCTCTATAAATCTAGAAGAGAGGTTGAAAACGCTATCCATTAGTCCAGAGAAAGCTTTTATAGAATCAACAACAACAAAGCTTTTATAGAATAAGCTCCTAAATTGTGACAGTTGTTTTACGTATATTTCTTGGCCTGCTCAGGTGAGAAAAGAACTTGGGATTGATGAAGATGTGAAGTTACTTATCTTTAATTTTGGTGGTCAGGTGGAGTATCTATCTAGTTTTCTTAATCTAGTGTTCTGTTTGTGAAGTCTCCATTTTATATTGGTTTTATCTTGAGGGCAATTTCTTTTGCTCTTTTATCGAGTGTCGATGAACATTTGTATGTTTTGTTGCAACACTCTACCCTTCTGCAGCCAGCTGGCTGGAAACTGAAGCAGGAGTGGTTGCCTTCTGGCTGGTCATGCCTGGTATGTTTTTTTATCAGGAACAATACAATACTCGATATTGATGTGTAGGTATCTGTTTTAATCAATTATGATGCTTTACTTGTGCCATCTTGATAAGGTGTGTGGTTTTCCCGAAACACATGAACTTCCTCCAAATTTTATAAAGCTCGCAAAGGATGCCTATACTCCTGATTTGATGGCTGCTAGTGATTGCATGCTTGGTAATTGAAGTGTAAAGGCTTTCGTCTTTGGAATTGATGAACCTTTTGAAGGATATAATACCTTATATACGGAAATCTCAGACTTCCTTTAATCTTTTTTGTGTCAGGGAAAATTGGTTATGGCACTGTTAGTGAAGCACTGGCGTACAAGTTGCCCTTTGTGTTTGTACGGAGAGACTATTTTAATGAAGAGCCTTTTTTAAGAAATATGCTTGAGGTTGGAAAATATGCTTTCCCCTTTCTTCCCTTTGGCCATGTCAAAGCTATGCTATATTTTTATACTACCTGTATTGTCTCCGTTAGCATTACCAGGGAGGCGTTGAAATGATTAGAAGAGACTTGCTCACAGGACAGTGGGCACCTTATTTAGAGCGCGCTCTAAGACTTTGTCCATGCTATAATGAGGATATAAATGGGGGGGAGGTATGCATATAATCTTCTTTGTCTTTTTGATCGTCATAGACATGGTTGGTATACATTTTAGGAAGACACCTTTGTATTTGAACTTCTTTATAAACTTTTTGAAATAAAACATGGTCGGTATGCGTAATGGTGCACACCCAAACCTCTTTATTCTTGATGTTTAAATCCGATTATACCTTCTCCTACTATTATATATTTTTCGAATCTCAACTATCTAAGTTATTCTTAAAAGATGCATGCTTCTTCTTCAGGTTGTTTCTCAAATACTAGAGCAAACTGCTAGGGGAAAACATCATGCTAGTGATAAGGTAATTTAACTACGACCTCATTTCCCTCAATATAAGAGTGTTTATGCTTACAGTGTGGATGAAAAATGGTCAGACAATGTTTGATGCGATTGGCAAGCTCATTTTTGCAATCCGTTAGTATTTTTGAATGCAAGATCTGTTCTATAGGCTCGTACTACTGAAATCCTTTAATGCAAAGGAGACCGGACCATAAGTCTGGTTGATGAAACGTGGGTTAGTATTTTTGAATGCCTTAGACATGATTATTATGCATGGAATTATCATAGTCTAAATATTGAATTGTGGACAAGGTAGTCTTGGTTCTTGCCAATGAAGAAATTAGACGTTCTACATGGTTTTGCCAGTTTACTCTAGAAATAACACAGGCATTTAGGGCTATAATCACAGAACTATATTCTTTTAATGGTATATGATATGTAATACTTTTTTTGTTGACGTGGTATATCTTTGTGCTGATCTTTCATGTAAGGATTCAGAAAGGAGTAGAAATGATATCTTAGTAGGAAATAAATTGCGTTTTAAATAGCGTATTAAAATAAGGATAGAGAAGCAAAATCAAGCGTATGACTAATCTAATTTGAGAGTTTTCATTGGTGGTTATTTTTGGTCCCCTGATGTGTTTACCCATGGTGGAACTTCATCTTGCACAAGGATGAGTTTCCAATTTTGTAGTAGATAGAGATAAGTGTTGCAATGGATGAGCTAGTACCATTGATCTCCGGATTAGAAACTTGAATGTGGAGGATTGGTTGTACATGTAGATTTATACAACCATCCTCATCATTCCTCGAACTGCGCTGGGGCTGGAAAACATGATATAGAGGTCTGAAAGCACGTTTTCCACTCAAAATCAGACCGTTCATACTGCAGTTCGGTGTCAGAGAGGGAATAAGTCAACCCTGGAGATCGGATACGGTGTTGGGTGGCGCGAGGGACTGCAAGGGGGGCACAAGGGTGGGTACAAGGGGACCACAAGGGTGCTGCGATGGCGTTGGGCTGTCATCATGCAGTGGATACTGCAGCTACGTGCAGCTACGACGATGGCAATGTCGGCTTGAAAGAGAGGGCGGTGGGTAGGGTTAGGATACATGGTTCAAGAACTCCGGTCTAGGACCGTCGCTTTGATACCATGTAGAGAGAAAGAATGAAAATCATTTATTCATGAAGCCCTAGGGTTCTCTTATAGGAGAGTAACCTATTGGGCAAATTATACAAAGAAGACAAAAGAAATAAATAATATATATAAAAGACATGAAAGATAACTAATATCTCAATAGGTGTGTTGAATTGTGTCTCCATCAAAAGTTGGGAATAGGGTCTAGAATTTCTACATCAGCCTCAGCTTCAACATCTACTGCAGCCTTAGCTTTTATATTTGCTCCAGGGGCCCCACCATGACCACATTCACGACCCGCTCCACGGGCTCCACCACGACCACGTTCACGACTCGCTCCACAAGCCCGACACGACCACGTCCCCTCTCTCGTCTCGCTCTCCCTTGTGCATGAGCATAGTCTACATGCTCGTGTAAGTTGACTGCATCAACAAGATGGAATGCTAAAGAATGCTCCATTTTTGCCTTGGCTTCCACACCAATATCCCTGAACTCGTGGTATGTAGGGTCGCTATCTCTTTTCATGATGATAAGTTTCCACCTTGACCATTGCAGATTAGTATAAAAACATTAGGTTATGTTAATGTTGCAAATCAGAGGCTTAACACAACAATGAAAATGTAGAACTTACATTGTATGCAAGCCATGCACCAATAAACCTCCTTGTTATTCATAGATACCAATCCGTGTATATGGGAGTCATAAATTCCATTGGATGTGTCTACCTCTTCAACTTTTTGATGGTGTGCCTTCCATTCATGTATGTAAGGGTCGTCTCTCTCTCTTTCTCCCATCGATGTCTACTTTCCCCCTCAACTTTGTAGCATGCATGTCATCATATGTATCTGTTGGGAAACGTGAATGAGATAGTCTATTCCATAGCCCTAGGTTCTCTTATATAGGAGAGTAGCCTATGGGTAAATTACATAAAGAGAATAACAAGAAAAATAAAATAACAAAGAGATACAAATAGCTTATATGCGTCAACACTCCCCCTCAAGATGGAGCATAGATATCAATCATGCTCAGCTTGGACGCACACTTCTGGAATGGGCCTCTAAGTAATGCCTTGGTGAAAATATCAGCAGTCTGATTCTCTGATGTGACGTGAGACGTAGCAATGAACCCCTTCTGAATCATGTCACGTATGTAGTGACAGTCGACCTCAATATGCTTGGTCCTCTCATGAAAAGCTGGGTTATTTGCAATGAACAAGGCGGCTTGATTGTCACATTCCAACATCATAGGAAGAGGTATATCAAGACATAGATCTGCAAGTAAGGATTTCACCCACATCATTTCTGTGCTAGCCTGGGCCATAGCCCTATATTCTGATTCAGCACTGGATCTAGCTACTACTGTCTGCTTCTTGCTCTTCCACGAAACTATAGCATCTCCAACATAGACTGCAAACCCTGATGTTGACTTCCTGTCCTTGGGGCATCCTGCATAGTCTGCATCCGCACATGCTGTGACAGAAATCTCCTTTCCTTTCTTAAATAGCAAGCCTGCACCTGGAGATGATTTTAAATATCTCAGAATCATGTGTATTGCATCCATATGGGCCTGACGTGGTTGCTCCATGAACTGGCTCACACGACTCACTGCAAACTGTATATCAGGTCTAGTGATCGTGACATACAGTAATTTGCCTACCAGTTCTCTGTACCTTCTCTTATCCACCTCTTCTGTGTCATCATCATACAGCTTCATGCTAGGATCCATTGGTGTCGTAGCAGGTCGACACCCTAGCATACCTGTCTCACTCAGTAGATCTGTGACATACTTCCTCTGTGTCATGACTAATCCATATGGATTTCTAGCAAATTCCAGCCCCAGAAAATATCTAAGGACTCCCAAGTCCTTGGTGACAAACTCGGTCCCCAGCCTTTCCTTTGCCTGCTTAATGCCTTGGTCATCATCACCTGTAATCAAGATATCATCAACATAAACCATGATTACAATGATACCTCTCGCCGTCTTCTGCACGAACAAGGAATGGTCAGCATTGGAGCGTTTATATCCTTGTTTCTCAAAGAGGTCTGAAAGCTTCTGAAACCATGCTCTGGGGCTCTGCTTAAGGCCATAGATGGCCTTATGTAATCTGCAAACCTTGGAACACTCCCCCTCAACAGCAAAACCAGGTGGTTGTTGCATATAGACTTCCTCCTGCAAGTCTCCATACATAAATGCATTCTTCACGTCCAGTTGATAGAGTGGCCAGTCTTTAGCAACCGCAACTGATAACAGGATCCGTAGAGTGGAATGACGTGCCACAGGAGAGAACGTGTCAAGGTAATCAACTCCATATGTCTGTGTGAAGCCTCTTGCAACTAGGCGTGCCTTGTACCTGTCAATGGAACCATCTGCATTGTGCTTAACTGTAAACACCCACTTGCAACTCACCGGGCTAACACCTGGAGGTATAGGAACCAAACTCCAGGTTCCTCTAGATTGAAGTGCCGCCATCTCTTCTTCCATTGCTAGCCGCCATCTAGCATCCTGCAAAGCATCATGATGGTTCCGTGGAATGTCTGTAGATGAAAGTGCCAATGCAAACGCCCTGAAGTCTCCAGATAGCCTCTCAAAAGACACAGCTGTTGATAATGGATATTTGGCACAGCTCCTCTTCGGCTTGCGTAGAGCGATTGGAACCTCCAGATCATCTATGTTATCACCATGCTCCTGTAATGTATCCTGCTGAGAAATGTCGTCAGATCCATCAACATTAATATTTTCATTACATACCATAGGCGAGCTAGTTGACGGGTCAGGACTATGAGCTGGAGGAGGCCTGCGGGTGTAATGGAATGGTAGCGGGGATACTATTGATGATGGTGGTGGTGGTGGTGGTGACGGTGGTGTTGTTTGTGGCAATGGTGATGGTGGTTCCATGAATACGGCATCAGGAAGTGTAGGTAGTGGCTGCATGTTTCCGGATTCAGAAAAATACATCACAGATTCAAAAAATGTAACATCTGCACTGATCATATACCGCCGACGCACAGGATCAAAACACTTGTACCCCTTTTGAGTTCTGGAGTACCCCACAAAGACGCACTTGACAGCCCTAGGAGAGAGCTTGTCAGTACCGGGCGACAACTGATGGACAAATGCGATTGACCCAAACACACGAGGAGTAAGAATAAACAAATCCTTGTCAGGGTAAATGAATGAAAAAGGAATTTGTTCATTCAAGACAGACGAAGGCATACGGTTGATAAGGTAACATGCAGTAAGGACTGCATCACCCCAGTAGGAGTACGGAACATGACTCTGAATAAGAAGTGACCTTGTGACATCAAGTAGGTGACAGTGTTTTCTTTCAGCAACCCCATTTTGTTGAGACGTATGAGCACAAGATGTTTGGTGAATAATCCCTTTTGAGGAGTAGTAATTGGCTAGAATGTTGGTACACAATTCTAAGGCATTATCACTTCTCACAATCTTGACAGATGTAGAAAAAACGTTTCGAATTTCATTTAGAAAATGGATAATAATATTTCCAGCTTCAGATTTATTTTTCATTAGAAAGACCCATGATGCTCTAGAGAAATCATCCACAAATACAATATAAAACATGTGTCCCTGATGATCGGGAACACGACTTGGACCCCAGACATCGACATGAAACAACTCAAACTTGGAGTTACTACTCCGACCTTGACTACTGGGAAAAGACGACCTGTGATGTTTTCCCAACTGACATGCCTCACACTGGATAGATGTGTGAGGGAGACCATAGGGTAGGACTAGACGCAACTTCTGAAGCGGTAAATGACCAAAACGCAGATGCCACAGGAGAGGAGATACTTGTCCAGCGGGAGAAGATGTGATTCCGGCAAATGGGGTCTGGTTCAGACGATAAAGGCCTCCTTGCTCATAGCCATGACCAATCACGTTGCCCGTACAGATGTCCTGAAAAATCAAAGAAGATGGATCAAAAATAGCTCGACATTGGAGATCCTTCGTAATCTGACTAATTGACAACAGATTCATAGAAAAGTGCGGTGCATGTAAAACATTCTTGAGCTGCATAGAGGATGTCAATCTAATCTCCCCCTGACCCGTGATGGGGGAGTGTGTGCCATTGGCGATCACTACTGTCCGTCCTGGAGGAATCTGAGTGTATCCTGTAAGTAAACTCTGGTCGCCACATAGATGATGTGTAGCGCCCGAGTCCATGATCCATGGCAATGTATCCGATCTACTACTGTGGAGTGCAAGTGTACTACCTGAAGTACTCGTAGAGGCAGAAGCAGAAGCAGCAGCATCAGTATGGCTCTCTGTCGACGGGGCTGGGCCAGATGGTGGGATAATGCCCCTGAGACGGGCAACCAGATCATCAAATCGTTGATCCAGTGTAGCTGCAGACGGGGGCTCTATCTGCTCAGCGGCTCGTGCAGATGCAGGGAATCCATGCTTCGAGTAGCATGTGTCTTCGGTATGTCCTATTCGGTGACAATATGAGCATGTTGGCCTAGTGCGGCCACCCCTTCCACGGGGAGTACGTCCACGACCCTGGTGATGAAAACCACGGCCTCTGTTGGCCGCCATGGCTGAGGGATTCTGACTCGCAGCAGCTGAGGGCACTGTGATCCTACTCAATCTGTGAAAAGCCTCCTCCATGGGAGGAATAGTCGAGTCTGCCAAAATCTGTGAACGTGCTGCCTCATATTCTGGATCAAGTGCAGCGAGAAACACTCCCACCATCGTCGCATTCCTATATGTCTTCTGTTGTTCCGGCGTGGCGGTAAGAGGCATGAAGCTATAGAGCTTCTCAAACATCCCTCTCAATGATGTATAGAGAGAATGTAAAGGACGACCGTTCTGCTTTATTGTGAATATGTCATGTTGTAGTTGCAGAATCTTCGTCTCATTTTTCGCCTGAGAATACGTCGCTGCCAGGATATCCCACATGTCTTTAGCTGTGGGTTGATGTAAAATGTCATTGGCGATTTCAATAGCCAATGTGCCGGATAGCCACACCTTGGCATATGCATCATCGGCCTCCCATGAGGCATGGACTCCAGTCTTCTCTGCAGGCTCTGGCTCGGTAAGAATGTGCTTCTTACCTGTAGACTTCATCATACTCATGAACTGCATTGCCCACAGTTTATAGTTCGTACCATCCATTTTGACAATGGGCGCTGGACCACGAAATGCGCCAATAGACGGGATATCTGCCTTGCTGTCCGACATACTGGAAACCGAAGACTGGAGCGACTGAGAGAAAAATAATCTTTGTCTACAGTGACATAGACGGGATTAGTTGCATGTGTAGACTTCAAGCAACTAACCCCATGTAGATCAGGATGTGTGCCCTAGGGTTTTGGAACTTAGGGCACGTAGGCACGTGCAAGGAGCACGCGCGCACGCACCTAGAGGATCACGCACGCGCTGGAGCACGCAACTGGAGAATCACGCGCGCACTGGCGCACGCAACTGTGCGCGTAATAGTGCGCACAGTCGCACAAGGGCGGTGCGCACGGTGCTGCGCAAACAGGGGCGCAAGGCTATGCGCGCAGGCGTGCGGCGATGCACGCACAGTCGCCGGTGATGCGCGAGATGCGCGCACAGGTGCGAGATGTGCGCACAGGCGCGAGATGTGCGCACAGGCGCACAAGCGTGAGAGGCGATGCGCGGGATGCCTGCGCGGAGATAATCGCCGATCGGCTAGGCGGCGCCGATCCGAGAGAGAGGGAGAAGAGAGGCCGGCGGGTGGGGTGTTAGGGTTAGGGTTTCGAGAACTCCGGTCTAGGACCGTCGCTCTGATACCATGTTGGCAAACGTGAATGAGATAGTCTATTCCATAGCCCTAGGCTCTCTTATATAGGAGAGTAGCCTATGGGTAAATTACATAAAGAGAATAACAAGAAAAATAAAATAACAAAGAGATACAAATAGCTTATATGCGTCAACAGTATCATATCCAAAAGGCATACCTTGGCAACTGTCAAACAATCCTAGAACATGGTTAGAGAAATAGAATTCAACAATGTGGACGTAAATGAGTAGTGCTCATGACCTCAAAATCTCTTGTCCATCAAGGCAATACTATGGAAGTGAAGCTATGATATCATCTCCATATGGTACCTACATCACCTGCATTATCATTATACATTATTGTTGGTAGAGACAACTTTATTTGTTCTATTTAGTCGTAACCCATCAGGGTCCTTTTAGGTGATTTCTTGTTTATGAGTGCTTTAGGGTTTCTGTTTCTATAAGAACTCCTAGACCTCTTGAATAAAATTATCTTATTCCATTCTCTGATCCCTCTCTCTACATGATATCAGAGTAGTGGCCCTTGATCAGAGTTGTGACCTAGATCTTGCTGCTACCACCGACCCCTCATTCCTCTAGCCCTTGTGCGGGGCCCTTCCAGCAACTAGGGCCCACACAAGGTCTCTCCAGGTGCCTCCTTGCTGCTGCAACATCCATGCGGGGACTCTTTAGCTGCTGTAACATCTGTGTGAGTGCTCTTTAGTAGCCTCCAGTCATTGCAACCTCTGCGTGAGGCAGCATGCACCTCTGTGCGAGGGCTCACCAACCATTGTAGCCTCCACGTTAGGACCGTTGTAGCCTTCACCTGGGGTTTATGCCTCCTCTAGTGGATTCGTGCCACCTCCTAGTGTTTCTCTGATGTTGTGCACGTGTTAGCGCTTGCTAACATGTCTTCCTATGTTCCTGACACGTCCTACGGGTGCCTAAAAACATCTGTGGGACTCGACAACTCTACGCAACTCTGCTTTGTGTCATCACGACCACTGTTTGCTACTCCAGAAGCTCGAAGGGGGCTGAAATGGTGATTTAGGTCAACCATATGCTTGATTAAACAACTTCTTCTAGGTCGTTGTTTCTTGACCTTCTTGACCACGAGGACATCTTTTAAGACCAAGCCCTTGTACCCAACTTCTTTTTTGACGATACATGACACTTCTATCAAACTAAATGACACATAAAACTATGTACTCTAAGGTGTTCATTGGTGTTCAACATAAGAACTATATCCTCACCATAGGTCCATTCAAGAAGACAAACAAGGAGTATGAAACGTGGTATACAGAGAATTGACATGTCATCACTTGGACGACGTATAACATCGATCCAAACATTGCGGCTAATTTTCTCTATAAAGAGTCTGCAAAGGAGATGTTGGATAATTTGGAACAAACTTACTACCAGAAGACAACCAAGTCTCGCTTCGCAAACATTTTTATGACAATCTGGTCTACAACTTAGGGGGTTCTAGTCTCGTCGAGTACTACATACTTCTAACTAATCTTTTTGAGTAGCACCGATTTTTCTGCTAGCCTATTGTGATAAATAGGTGGGAGAGTTATCTGAATGGTAGGATTATCGCTTCCTTTATGGACTGCATCCATGATGCAAAGTTGTGATGGACTAGTTTCTGACAGTTGATACCTTGCCATCGATTGAGAGAATCTTTCGTCTTCTACAATAACTCGAGACACCTGCTGAACGTCCTTCTCTTCTGTCATATGTAGTGAATTCTGCTTATTATTCATCGCTCAAGAATAGAAGACGATAGAGCTTCCAAGGAAATTGAGGTCATGACTTTGGTCGTGGTCATGACTGTGACTCAGGGCGTGGATGAGATTTTGGCTGTGGCTGTGGTTGTGATTTTACTTCTCTGTATTCAACATGCATTCATTGTGGGCATTGGAATCGCCCGTCAGAGCATTGTTAGCCAAAGTTTGGCATACAATCCAATGCCAATGATGCCTTTGAGACAACCTCCTATGAGACATCTTATGATACTGCATAGGACTCATCTGATCAACATTCCAGTGGAACGCCAACACCATTTAGTGCTTCAGAATACTCTTGCATGAGGCATCATATATAGAATTCCAATGCCTCTACTGGTGAAGTTACTGCCACTGCTACTATTGCTAGTTTGGCTACAACTTCAGGTACAGTAGCCAACTCTGTTTTTATTTTCGTTCTTACATGGATTATTGACTCATGGGCATCCGCAAATTTGATGGGAGAAGGTAGTCTACTTACCTTCTCTCAACACTCTACTTCTGTGAAGATGGTTCGAATTGGTAACGAGGCTCATTCCCTTGTCACTATTGTTGGAACTGTGGAGTTCTCCTTTAAGCTTCGATTGATCGGGTTCTATTGTGCCCTACATGTTCTTTTAGTTTATTACCTATTCTGAAGTTATGTGCTGAGCTTAATTGTCGGGTTATTTTTGATGAGTTCTATTGTTATTTTCAGGATATCTGGATGAAGCAGACTTTTGGCAAGGGACATGAGAAGAGTGACCTCTACTATCTTGACATTCCATCTTATTCAAGTTTTATTGGAATTGCATCTATTTTCAACGATCCTTTACTTTGACATCTTAACCTTGGACATCCTTTTGCCAAGGCTATCTCCATGATGTTCCCTGAACTTTCTACACCGAAGCCCTTTGAGTGCGAGGCATGTCAGTTCAGGAAACACCATCGAGCATCCTTTCCTGCACGTGCTGAGCTCCGTCGTGATATTCCTTTTTCTATGGGAACCTTGTCCGATCCATACTTTAAGTGGGCACAAATAATTTATTATTTTTGTTGATCACAATAGATCCTCTTGGATCTATATGATAAATGAACGTTTGGAGATCAATGAAATTGTTAAGAATTCCGTTCAGTACATCAAAACATTCTTCTTTACTTCTGCTGTGGAGATGGAAAAATGATCTAATATGAAACCCTAGGGTTCTCTAGGTTCTCTTGTATAGGAGAGTAATATGTTGGGCAAATTAAATAAAGAAGATATAAGAAATAAAAGTACATAAACGGTATGAAAGATAGTTAATATCTCAACACTCCCCCTCAAGCTGGAGTGTAGATATCAGTCGAGCTCAGCTTGGAGCAACATCTCTGATAAGGCCCTATGGATTATGCCTTGGTGAGTACATCTATTGTCTGGTCTCCAAAGCTAACATGAGTAGTGGCGATGAGATCCTTCTATATCATGTTACGAGTGTAGTGACATCCCACCTCTATGTGCTCGATCCTCTCATGGAAGGTATGGTTGTTTGCAATGAAAAGAGCAGCCTGGTTGTCGCATTGGAGGTGCATGGGAGGAGGCACCTCCATAGTCAGGTCAGTAAGATCGAATCTGGCCCACATCATTTCTGTACTAGCCTACACCATTGCCTTGTACTCTGACTCAACACTAGATCTGGCAACCATAGTTTGCTTTTTGCTCTTCCATGATACCAAGGTATTCCTTATGAATACTACGAAGCTTGAAGTAGGCTTCCTGTTGTTGGGACACCCATCATTATCTGCATTTGCACATGTTGTAACTGAAAGGGATGTACCTCCGCTGAATAGAAGTACAATGCCGGATGATGCCTGTTTGGGCTGCATATGGACTGCATCCATATGTGCCTATCTGGGCTGCTCCATAAACTAACTCACTTTGCTTACAACAAAGGATATATCTGGCATGGTAATGGTAACATACATGAGCTTCCAACAAGCTCCCTGTACCTTCTCTTGTTGACCTCCTCATTGTCATTATCGTAAAGATTCATGCTTGGGTCCATAGGAGTAGTGGCAGGTCTACAATCTTCTATGCCTAACTTAGAAAGAAGATCTGTAACATACTTCTTTTGGGTCATCACAAGACCTTGCTGGTTCCTGGAAAACTCCAGTCCAAGAAAGTAGCACAAACTACCAAGATCCTTAGTCACAAACCGCTGACCTAGAAAATCCTTGGCAACTTGAATGCCCTGCTCGTCATCCCCTGTAACAATGATATCATCAACATAGACAAGAATGATAATTGTACATATCCGAGTCTTGTGCACAAACAGAGAGTGACCGACAGTCAATCTCACAAACCCATGTTGCTCTATCAAGTCTGAGAGCTTCTGGAACCATGATCTTGGACTATGCTTAAGGATATAAGTAGCCTTGTGTAGCCTGCAAACCTTTTGACATTCCCCCTCATCAACGAATCTAAGTGGCTGATGCATGTAGACCTCCTCCTGTAGATCACCATATAGAAAAACATTCTTTACATCAAGCTAATAAAGGGGCCAATCTCATGTCACAACTACATATAGAAGGATATGCAAAGTAGAATGTCTGGCTATTGGAGAAAAAGTATCATGATAATCCGCCCCTTATGTCTGGGTGAACCCACGTGCCTCAAGTCTTGTCTTGTAGCGATCTACACTACCATTTGCATTGTGCGTCACAGTCAACACCCACTTGCACTCAACAACGGGTGCGCTAACTGGAGCTGAAACAAGACTCCAAATGCCACGTAACTGTAGCACAAACATGTCCTCCTCCATGGTTAGATACCAATGACTGTCTTTAATAGCCTCCTGATATGTCTGTGGTATCTCCACTACCGACAGTGCTAAGGTAAATCTCCTAAATCCTCTGAAAATCTGCTCAAGGAAACATGTGTTAGAAGAGGATAAGTAGCACACGTCCGTCTTTGCTTTCACAGAGCAATCGACACATCAAGATCATCAGCCATGTCCTGAACCTGTAGGTTTCCCTCTTGAGAGGGTACCTACTCATCCTGTAGGGAATCCAGCTACACAGACAACTCCGTAGTGCCATCAATAGAAACAATGTGCTCGTTACATACTTAAGGCATACTGGATGACAGGGAAGACTTGTAAGCAGGGGGAACAGAGAAAAACCCGCGAGTAAACACATGTGACAAAAACTGAGTCAAGGGGCAGCTCAGTTGCAGGTGGAGGAGCATGAGTAGGTACATGAGATGGTGATGGTGATGGAGAGGGTGATGGTGGTGGTAGAATTGGAGGTGGTAGAGCAGGAGTAGGTGGTACGATTGTAGAAGGTGGAGGCATGCATATCTCATTACCAGAGTCTGGGGCCAGCGTGTCACCATTAGGAGAGAAATACATGACGAACTCAAAGAAAGTAACGTCAGCACTGACAAAGTATTTCCACCGAAGGGGATCAAAGCAATTATACTACTTTTGGGTATGAGAGTAGCCGACAAAAACAAACTTGACAACTCTTGGGGGAGAGCTTGTCACGACAGGGAGAAAAATCATGAACAAAGCCTACAGAACTAAATATACAAGTTGCGAGGGAGAAGATATCCTTCTCGGGAAATACAATCGAGAAAGGGCCTATGTATCCTGGAGCTGAGGGTGACTCCCGATCAAAGCATAGTTCCAACCCAGTCAGTTAGGATCTTTTCTCCCAAGACAGAATAAGGCATGCGATTCACTAAGTAGCATGTAGTGAGAACCGCATCACCCCAGTAAGCATGAGGAGCACGACTCTGAATAAATAGGGTTTTGGTCACATCAAGTAAGTGACAGTGTTTGCATTCGGCAATATTGTTCTGCTGAGAAGTATGAGCACACGAGGTCTGGTGTACAATGCCAAGAGACCTGAGAAACTCAGAAAGCTGAAGAGTGTAAAACTCTAAGGTATTATCAGAACATGGATACTTGACATTGACATAAAAAATATTCTTTATCTCATTAATGAAAGACCTGATTATAGGCTTATTCTTCAAGAGGAAAACCCAAGAAAGCTTAGAAAAATCATCCATATCAACTAGATAAAAAACAATGTCCCTGACGATTAGGAATACGACTCAGACCTTGATATCTAAATGAAGGAGCTCAAACAACTGAGAACTGCTTCGACTCTGACGATATCGAAAGGAGGAACTGTAGTGCTTCCCAAGATGGCAAGCCTCGTACTGGAAGGAAGATTACATGGAGATCTGTAGGGGGACATGACAACTTCTACAGAGGAAGGTGGTCAAAACGAAGGTACCACGTGTACGGTGAGACTGATCTAGTAGGAATGGGGGAGGCACCAACATGAGGAGGTTGGACTAGTCTATAAAGCTCCCGCTGCTCATAGTCACATTTAATCATCCTGTCCGTGAGTATGTCCTGACATACGAAAGATGAAGGGTCAAAAATGTCATGACAATGCGGATCTTTAGTAATATGACTAATAGAAAGTAAGTTCATCTGAAAATAAAGGGCATATAAAACATTCTGAAGGCATATGGATGGCGTCGGATACACCTCTCCCTATCTTGTGATGGGTAAGTAGACCCCATTAGAAATAACAACCCATCTGTTAGGAGATAGTCCTGTAGGACTTGAACTGGGCTCTATCTCCACATAGATGGTGGGATGCGCTAGAGTCCATGATCCACTCTGTCATATCTGCATCGCTCTGCTACTACCAATAAAAGCATAAGCGATACCTGAGGAGCTCAAAGAGGCTTTGACTGCGGCTGTGGTATCTATGGATCCTATAGTGGTAGTGCCAGCCACCGGAGTCATGATCTCTTATACACGAGAGACAATGTCATCCAGGCGTAGATTTGACTGGGAAGCTGGAGTTTCTGAAGACTCAATCTGTTCTACTACACAATCAGATGCGAGATTCCATGCTTTAAATAACATGTGTCCTTTGAGTGTCCTGGATGATGACAGTAGGTGCAAGGACCATGTTGACGTCTACCACCTCTGCCACGGTGACTACGCCCTCTGAACTGGGTAGACCCTCCTCTACCGCGAGGAGCGTCCATCGCTGAAGAGGGTTGTGGGGTGGTAGTAGGAGGAATAAGAAGCATGCTAAGACAACTGTAGGCCTCCTCTACGGGAGGTATGGTTTCCCCAATAAGGTGTTGTGCTCGTGCTGCATCATACTCTGAGTCGAGCGCAACTAAAAAGACTCCAACCTCTGTGGAGTTCATGTATGCCATATGTTGCTGTGTGGATGTATAATAGGCATGAGGCTGTGAAGCTTCTCAAACATGCCATGATGTAAGGAGTAGAACGTGTGCAAAGGACGACGATTCTATTTGGTCATGTAAATGTCAAACTAAAGCTTAAGAATCTTGGCCTCATTCTTCGCTTGGGTATAAGTGGATGCCAAAATATCCCACATCGCCTTAGTGGTGGGTTGATTCACGATGTCATTGGCTATCTCCATGGTGAGAGTCCCGAGCCAAATACGTGCATATGCATCATCTTGCTTCCATGAAGCATTATCCCCAGTCTTATCCATTGGCTCTGGCTTTGTCAAATTGTGCTCCTTATTGTTGAATTGCATAAGGGTAGGAAACTGTGTGGACCACAATTTATAGTTGGTCACATCCATCTTTACGATGGGAGCCGGGCCTTTGAAGGAACCAGACGAAGAAAAAATATCACCTTTGTTCTATGACATGATGGAAGAACGATAAAAAACAGAACTCACCTACAGAAGTAGACTAATTTGAGAAAGTCTACACAATCATACAGAGGATTGGTTGTACATGTAGACTCATACAATCATCCTCATTAATCCTCGGTGCACGCTAGGCCCTGAAAACATGATCTATAAGTCTGAAATCATGTTTTCCAGTCAAAATCAGACCGTTTTTTTAAGTCAAATCAGACTATTGGGTGACGCAATGGGCCTTGAGGTGGTCTTCAATGGTAGGTTGGACCATTGGAGGGGCCTTGTGGCGTCCATCGAAGTTGGAGAAGGGACTGGCAGTACCCTAGGCCAATCATGAAGTGGTTGGCAGCACCTAGATCACGTTGCATAGGGGTCTGGCGATGCAAGATGGGTCGCAACAGCGTGGAGGAGGCCCATGCAGCGGTGCTGGGCCAGTGAGATCCCTAAGCAACGCAATGGCCTGAAGGAGGCCACTGGCGGTGGCACATGGCCCTAGCGGCTGCTGCTTTGGGCTGTCGAGGTGGCATCAACGATGTAAGGACAAGAGGCTGGGAGTAGTGTTTCGATGGATACGAGAACTCCGATCTAGGATATCATGTGGAAATGAATAAAGAAAACTTAAACATTTTCTTGAAATTTCTAGGCCCCCTCTCAATCAGATAAAGGTTTCGAAGATCCACTGGGGTGATGCCATTCTTATAGCTACCATCTTCGATCCTAAATGGGTCTACTCCTTTCACGTTATCCTACTTCAATGAGTCGCCTTTCCCACTACATCTGAGAATTTTGGGGTGTATTGCATTTGTCTACAATTCTCGTGCCGCCGATAAGTTGTCACTTAGGGTGATCAAGTGTGTTTTTCTTGTCTATTCACACACCCAAAAGGGTTATAGGTGCTATGAGCATGATAGACATCAATACTATGTTTCTATGGATGCTACTTTCTTTGTACAGACTAGTTTCTTTACACAGTCTGTTACGGATATTCCATTGGATCTTCCTCCACCACCAATTTTTTATAAGCATAAGCATACATCCATGCTTTCTCTTGTGCCTTTGACTATTCCTCTTCTGCATGATGAAATGCCATCTTCAAGTGCTCCCACCACTGCTGCCTTCGATGCTCCTCAGGAGCTTCCCATAGCTCTCCGCAAAACAAAGATGCAGTGTACTTTCCACCCTATATCTCATTTCACTTTCTGGTTTATCAAGCTCTGACAAGAGATATGCATTTTCTCTTTACTATTTCTATTCCCAGAGATCATCACAGTGTTTTACATAATCATGGCTAGCTATGAGCAATGAATGAGAAAATAGATGCCCCTACATCCAGGAGAATGTTGGATCTTGTACTTTGTCCCATGGGAATTCAACATGTGGCTTGCAGATGGGTCTTCACAACCAAACAACCACTTGATGGGTCTATGATTGGTTTCCAAAAGATTTACACAGACTTATGTGGTTGACTACTTTGAGGCTTTCTCCCTAGTGACAAGGATGGACTCTATTCACACTAACCTTATGGTGACTGCCAATACGGATGGCATATATTTCAACTTGATGTGAAGAATGCCTTCCTCTATGAAGACCTTCAGGAGGAGATTTACATAATGCAACCTCCAAGTTATGAAGTCGAGGGGGAGTAAGTGTGCCAACTGACAAGGCTATCTATGGCCTAAAGCAGAGTCATCGGGCATGGTTTGATAGATTTGCTACCGAGATCAACATTCTTGTCTTCCAGAGAACAACATATAATTACTTTGTTTTGTCAGACGACGATCCACTAGCATTGTCATACTTGCAGTTTATGTTGATGATATGGTTGTCACAGGTGATGATTAAGACATAGTAGAAACCAAGGTTTTCCTTCAGAAGGTCTTTCTCACGAAAGAACTTGCCAACTCTGCTGCTTGACATAGAATTGATACGTATTATAGAGGGACTTCACCTCTCGCAAAGGAAGTATTGCTTGGACATTCTAATTGTGATTGGACTGCTTATATGCAAGCCTTCTAGCGTCCCTGCAGACTTTAGGAAGCACTCTATTTCAACGGATCCTGCATTTGAAGACACTACATACTGTAGAAGCCGAGTTGGCAAACTGCTTTACCTTATTGTCACTAGGCTGGATATATCTTATGTTATGAGCAGAGCCAACCAACACATGGAGAAACCATTTTACAGTCATTGGCAGAATGGTCTTTTGATCCTACGCTACTTGAAGGAATCACCATGGTGATGCCTCTTATATGGGGTAAATGGCTAAAATGATGTATCTGTTTATGCTGATGCGGGTCATTCTACTTCACCCAGGATCGTCCAACCACTACATGATATACTATGATGGTTGGTGGAAATCTTGTCACTTGGCGGAGCAAGAAATGAACCATACTCTCCAGATCGAGTGCAGAGGTAGAATTTAAGGAGATGGCTCAGGCCACCTGTGAGATTGAATATAAAAACCACAAAGGAGTCTCGTCCTCAAGACTCAAGTCGAGGTCACTATGTGTCTTGTTTGGATTTCATTTGGTCATAAAAATCTCCAAGGATTTTGAACTCATAAAAACCTCAAAGAGAAAACAAGCCATATTCTTTCAACATGTATATAATTAAATAGGTTTGTTTTGATGATTACCTGAAAAAAAGCTGCGGGTATCGTGCCCGCATGTTTGCTTCAATCTCCCATGTTGCCTCCTAGATGCTATGTTGATGTCATAGCACCTAGACTAGGTAGATCTCCTTGTTGCGAAGCTTCTTCACATCACTAGCAAGTATCTATACTGGCCTCTCCTCATATGTCAAGTCTGGCTCCATGTCAAGATTCTCATAACTGATGACGTGTCGAACGTCGTACACATACTTTCTCCGACTGGATATGTGGAAGACATCATGGATGACTAAAAGGTGTGGAGGAAGGGCTACACGATAGGCCTCCTTCCCCACCCTAACAAGAATCTCGAACGATTCAACATACCATGGCACCATCTTGCCACGAACACTGAATCTTTGTATTCCCTTGATGGGAGATACTCATAGAAACACCCAATATCCCACCTGTATTTACAAGGATTTCATTAGTATGAGATTAAGTTGAATCTCAATAAGGTATTTTTGCAAATTGATTAAGAGGAGAGGATCAGATTACCCACCTACCTCACGCCAACTGAGAGATGTGAGGCTCTTCGCCCGTATAGGGCTTCGAATGGTGCCATGCCGACACTGGAATGATGATTGTTGTTGTACGTGAATTCTACATATGAAAGATGGTCCTTCCAGGATCCTTTCCACTCTAAGGCACATGCACGTATCAAATCCTCAAGTGTCTGAATGGTGAATTTGCTCTGTCCGTCGGTCTGTGGATGGTATGTAGAATACATCTTCAGCTTTATCTATCGTGCTATCATAAACTGATGCCGGTAGTGCGATGTAAACCTCGAGTCTCTATCAGACACCTCCTTACGTAGTATATCGTGTAACCTGATAATGTTATGCACATATAGCCTGACCAATCTGGATGGAATGTAGGTCATGCTGACAAGTATGAAATAGGATGACTTGGTCAATCTGTCAACAACCCAAATAACATCATGGCCGCTTAGTGTCCTCGGCAGTCCAATGATGAAATCCATAGAGATACTCTCCCATTTTTACTCAGGAATGGGGAGAGACTGCGATAACACTAGTGGTCTCCTATGCTTAACCTTGACCATCTGACAGGTCAAGCATCTGCGAACATGTTATGCCACATTATGCTTCATCCCATCCCACCAGAAATGTTAGCACATATCATGATACATCTTTATGTTGCCAGGATGAATTACAATCGTGAACTATATGCCTCATCAAGAATATATGCGTCATCAAGAATATCTCTGCGTAACTGCTTAGTATTGGGTACAATGACCCGACCAGCTTTCTATAAAATAGACTCTGTCACAACAAAATCATCAAATTCATCCTTGATGGCACGCAGGTTTCTATCTCAAATCCAAGGATTTGTCCTCTGTCCTTCTACTATGGATTCCAAAGACTGCTGAATCGTGGACACATGGAAGTAGATATGGATTATCAGAACAGAGAATCTATTTATGGACAGTCAGGAGTTGGACTTACATACTTGATAGTGGTTATATTCGATTGGATTCCAGGCTGCACTGACAGGAAAGTTTTCCTCGAATCAAATTATTACTTGTAAAAGCCAACGTGCTATAATAACTAGGGAGAATGGGGTCTGGATTTTAATTACAAAAAAAGTTGTATGTACGTATGCCAATTTAGGTCATAGACCATAATTATGATTCATCATTCAAGCATTAGTTCAGGTATACTAATATGTAGGTAGTATATTTACAAGAAGGCTATATTAGGTATGGAAATTAGTAGCATATTTCAATGGGATTTGCCATGCACACTCATTAATATAAGAATACAACTTCCTGACACAAAAGAAATTTTCCAGTTCATATTTTTCTGAATTTAGATCACACAATATTTCCTGAATTTCATGCGTTAGTCCTGTAACCAAAACCAAATTTCTATGTTCAGTGGTAGCTGATCATCTGATTAGCATAAGTTGTAATTTATTGATCCTTGTCGATGATATATTCAAGTCTAATACAGACCTCATAAGATGCACTCCATCAAGTATCAATACAAAATTCAAAGTGAAGCAAAACAACTCCTTTATTAATTTGCCAGATACTAAAATTTACATATTCCAGGAGCTATATGTAGTAAGTTCCTCATGTCTATACTAACAAGATTTTTAGAGCCTCAGAGTATCTATCCTCTTTCATAATGCTACACACTATTGATTAGATTAAAACCTACATGCAACACTAAACTTAACATCCAACATTTATGAGAAAGGTTATTGGTGGATGATCACTTGAAGGAGTAACAGAAAAAGGAACTTGAATATATAAAATACACAATTTGGCAGCCAAGGAAGAGGGATTCATACATGCAAGGCAGCAAGGAGGAGGGGAGGGATGTACCCTAATTGCTCCCAATTAGAGGAAACATGCAGCTGCTGCTTTGTTGAAGTGGCTTATATGCAGCAGACTTTGGAACTTCTCCAGGGGTTTTCCAGCAGCAAGAACCCCGATGAGCAGCAGAATCCAAACTCCAACGCTGCTGGAATGTTTCACAGAAGAGAAACGGAAAGAAGAAAAATTGGAGGTCTTCTTTGGAGAAGGAAATTGGAGTATTTCGTTGGAGGGAATGAGAGGGCTGATATATATAGAGGGGAGAAAGGTCTCAACTTTAGCCACGTGGAGATGATTTGGCGATGATTAAGGAGGAGGGAGGTGTAACGTGTAAACTTTTGGGAAAGGGATGTACCCTTATGCATTTTTTTTATTTGAACCGAGCATACTGTACAGTAGAAAGAAATAAATATATGTATATATATTTTAACTCCTTTTTCTTGACAAATCTTAATGTTGACTATATTCGTGCATCGGGCCTCGGATTTTAACACGCAATATCTCATTTTGATCGTCTTGGAACGAGGATCAATATGAGTATAATATTGATATACTTCCGATCGAGTTTTGAATACCCAAAATTTTCGAGATACGGTTTTTGTTTGGTATTAAATTTTGTGATTTAAAAATATCAAACGACCTCTGATTGACGAACGGTCGATTCCGTTGGTCTTGTATCGTCAAATCGGATCTAATGACGATCTTGATTCATTTTGTGATTTCCGAATTTACGTCGCGGCTTTTTCGCGACGCGCATTACGAAGCGATCGATTTTTGGTCGATTTCGCCCGAACGACTTTTGATTCACGATCACTTTGTTGATTTAGGTTATCTAATGTTGTCAGATGACTTTATTGGATTAATCAGACCTTAATCGGGCCTGGTTCGGATTTGGTTGAAAATCGGATGTTACAAATATAAAAACCTCAAAGGGAGTCTCGTCCTCGAGACTCGAGTCAAGATCATTATGTGTCTTGTGTTTCATTTGGCCATAAAAACCTCAAAGGGTTTTGAACCCATAAAAACCTCAAAGAGAAAACAAGCCCTATATTCCATCATGTATCTAATTACAAATGCTTGTTTTGATGATTACATCAGAAAAGCTGCAGGTATCGTGCCCGCATGTCGGCTTCGGTCTCCCACGTCGCTTCTTCGACACCGTGTCGGTGCCACAACACCTTGACCAATGGAATCTCCTTGCTGCGAAGCTTCTTCACAGCACGGTCAAGTATCTGGACTGGCTTCTCCTCATAAGTCAGATATGGCTCTACATCGAGATTCTCGTAACTGATGATGTGCCGAGGGTCGTGCACATACTTCCTCAGGTTGGATACGTGGAAGAAATCATGGATAGCTGAAAGATGTGGAGGAAGGGCTACTTGGTAGGCCACTTTCCCCACTCGAGCAAGAATCTCGAACGGTCCAACATATCGTGGCGCCAACTTGCCACGAACACCGAATCTCTGCACTCCCTTCATGGAAGATACACGAAGAAATACCCAATCTCCCACATGTAATTTACAGGGATGTTATTAGTATGTGATTATTTAGATGTCATACATATGTTATAATTGAATGGATGAAGAGGAAAGATTTGATTACCTGGAACTCCAAATCTCTTCTCCGACGGTCTACATAGCTCTTCTGGCGGCTTTGTGCCGTCAGAAGCCTCCGTCTCACAAGATCAACATCTCTCGTAGTCTCCTCCAAGAGATCTACGGAGTAGAGAGCATGGTCACCTACCTCCCGCCAACTGAGGGGCGTAAGACAACACCGCCCGTATAAGGCTTCGAATGGTGCCATACCGATACTGGAGTGATAACTGTTGTTGTACGTGAATTCTACTAACGACAAATGATCCTTCCAGGACCCTTTCCACTCTAAAGTGCAAGCGCGAAGCAAATCCTCTCGTGTCTGAATGGTGCGCTCACTCTGCCCATCTGTCTGAGGATGGTATGCAGAACTCATCTTCAACTCTGTTTATAGTGCTGACATGAACTGGTGCCAATAATGCGATGTAAATCTCGAATCCCTGTTAGACACCACCTCTCGTGGTATACCATGCAGCCTGATAATGTTCTGCACGTATAGCTTGGCCAATTTGGATGGAGTGTAAGTCGTGTTGACAGGTATGAAATGGGCTGACTTAGTCAATCTATCAACAACGACCCAAATGGAATCATGACCACCTGGTGTTTTCGGCAAACCTGTGACAAAATCCATAGAAATGCTCTCCCACTTCCACTCAGGAATGGGGAGAGACTGCAGTAATCCCGGTGGTCTCCTGTGCTCAGCTTTGACCATCTGACAGGTCATGCATCTGCTCACATGAATCGTCCCAAATGAATGGAACTCCCTTCTGCGTCAACCGTGTCAGAGGACGAACGATGCGTGAAAACCCGTTGACAAAGCGTCTGTAATAGTCCGCTAGCCCGAGGAAACTCCGAATCTGAGTAACTGTCTTGGGCTTCTCCCAAGACATAACTGCATCTATCTTCGTAGGATCAACTGCAATGCCTGCTCCAAAAATGACATGCCCGAGAAACGAGACCTGGGATAACCAGAACTCACACTTGCTCAACTTGGCATATAGCTTGTGCTCCCGTAATGTATCTAAAAGATCCGCAGATTATTAGCATGATCCTCTTCATTCCGTGAATAGATGAGCACATCGTCGATGAATACTACTACAAACTTGTCCAAGTATGGACGGAAGATACAGTTCATCATATCCATGAAAGCCGCAGGTGCATTGGTGAGCCCAAACGGCATCACCACAAACTCGTAGTGTCCATAGCGAGTCTTGAAGACTATCTTCGGAATATCCGACTCGTGAATCCTCAGCTGATGGTAGCCTGAGCGAAGATCGATCTTCGAGAAAATCGAAGATTCCTGGAGCTGATCGAACAAATCATCAATGTGCGGCAAAGGATAACGGTTCTTCACCGTTCTCTTGTTTAGCTGCCTGTAATCGATGCACAGTCTCATGGATCCATCCTTCTTCTTGACAAATAGAACCGGAGCACCCCAAGGTGAAGTGCTCGGTCTCACGAATCCCAAATCTAGCAACTCCTGTAACTGAATCTTCAGCTCCCGTAACTCAGCTGGTGCCATACGGTAAGGAGCCATCGAGATCGGCTGGGTGTCTGGTAGTAATGTGATCTCGAACTCGATCTCTCTCTCAGGAGGTAGTCCTGATAGCTCATCAGGAAAAACATCTGGATATTCAGATACTACTCGGATGCCCTATATCATCGGCTCCTGATCAGACATCTCCCAAACAAATGCAAGGTATGAATCACAATCTTGATCGACAAGTCATTGGGCTCGCAACACTGAAATGTACTCCATGGTGGAGTCGTGTATGGTACCCTCAAAGGTGAACTCCGGCAAATCTGGAATCCTGAAGACAACTGTCTTCCTAAAACAATCAACTAGTGCATGATGAGAAGATAACCAATCCATGCCTAGAATCAAGTCGAACTCATCAAGCTGTAGAAGTAGACAATCTGCGATCATCTCGTAATCGCCAATCAGTATGGGCAAGTGCCTGACTATCAAGGAAATGACAAATAACTGGCCACCTGGCCCTCGGATGTGATATGGAGAAGAGAGAGTCTCTGCGACTCTACCTAAAGAAGCTAGTAGCTCGAAGCAAGAAAAGAATGCGTCGCACCAGAATCAAATAGAATATGGAAAGGTCGGTCCCAGACTGAGGCTGGTCCTGTCTGGTCGGAATGCTATGGCTCTACATGAGAATCATAACTAGTCATACAATTTATTGTTCGTAGATAATATGACATTGCTTTTTCTCTTCTTGGGATATAATATGAAAATTAATGAAATTGGTGACATATGTGGTGATTGAATCTGAATGTCATATTTCCCTTCTCGGACTCACGACAAGTCGGAAGATTGCCGCTATCCGAGAATATAATGCGATCGGACTGAAATACAACGAATATGCATATCGGGGTACCACTGCTCTGATACCAAACTGTGAACCCCCCAGGATCCGGGTACCCGTTTACGCGCATTTCGCAATAATTCATTCACAGGAGATCGCATTAAGTTACAGAAAAACAGGGAAATTTTTCGCGCGGATAATTTTCCACATGACATTCACAATCATAACCACAAGTTAATATAGACAATTGTCACCAAAATCTTATTTCATTAACTTCCATATATCTTACATGTACAAGGTCTGATGTCATACAGTATATCCCAAAAATCTGACTGAAGAGAAAGAAACATAATACAATATAAATTGAACAAAAATTGAAACAAAATAAACCATACCATTGGGTATAAAATTTATCTCCTGAAATCATCAACCCGCTACTGTGCTAAAGGCTCCTTGCCTGCCATGCATGCAAGGAAGAAAAGGCGTCAGCGGGTGCTGGTACTTCCCATAAGTTTATATAAAAATATCAGGCATTTATTATTTACAAAAGAAAGCAAGTAGAGAGGCATGAGCAACTCAAATTTAAAATTTATTTCTACTTGCAAATGTAAAAGGTTTTCAAATCTCTAGTAAGCACCTCTCATGATTAGCCATTAACCCAACATTTCCCACATAAGCATATTTATTTTATAACTAATTGATCATAGTAAGTATATTTCATTCTCATATTACTTAGAGATCATATTTGTGGATTTTGATGATGGGAAAGATGAGATAAGAAGATATAATGATTTATTAAATTCTTAAGTCTAGTGGATAGTCTGTGGTCTTGGTTCGTGTAAAACCTCACACTATGACTCTAAGACTTGGGGAAAGTCTTAGGGTTGGGGTGCCTCCGTAGGCATGCGGTGTAGTATAATGCATCCTAACTAAGTTCCCAACACGTCTACTAGCTTAATAAGATTTCGAATTGGATTAGAGTCTTTTCCATTTACTCAGTTTAATTGTAATCCCTTAAAGCCTCAAGTGTAACTGTCTCAGTTGTAACTCTAGATGATGTAGATATAGAGATGGATGATCTGGATGTAGAATCAATCCCTTCAAACCTCAGTACAACAGTCTCAATGTAAATCTAGATGATGTAGATATAGATATGGATGATCTGGATGTAGAATCGCCAAGTCTGTTGGCGAAAGAAAAACTCAAGCGGTGAAGAAGCCAACAAAAGGGCTCTTCCGTCTCGCCCCCTAATTGGAAGGACGGTCCAATAGAGGGATAGGTCTACTCCCAAACTACGCCACTGAGACGGGTGAGAGGGACTTCCCGGAAAAGTCGCTCTAGAAAAACAGTCCGACCGGTAACGGGCAACCGAGCTCGTACATAAAACTGAAAACCAAGGATCCCCCGCCTGGGTATCCTAAAAGACAGGGTCGGCGGAACTGGTCTAAAATCTGGATCCCAACGAGGCGTAAAAACACTGCGAGCTCGCGTAAAATCGATAAAGGGACTGGGATCCTAGACCCGCGCACTTGGCGGCCGCTACCCTAACTGGGCTTCCTTTCTTCCTCCCAGTTGAGAGTCACCGCGCTCTCGCACAGTCAGGTGTAAAAGTCACCATGACCAGCACAATATTTAACGTTCTTGATTCTTGCTAACCCCTTAGATTCATTGGTTATATGCTCATGCAATTGATTGTCGTTGAGAAAGGAAGTTGTGGAGAAGGTGACAAAAGAAACTCGAAAGTCGAGATATACTTCTGTATTGAAGGGAATGAAGTCATGAAGTCATAGAAGACTGAAATTTGAGACCTTCAGTTTAAGGTCGAATTACAGAAATAGAATTTTGTTTAACTCATTCATGCAAAGAGATATGAACAAGAAAGCTAAAATCTGTAGAATTAGATTTTTGTCTACTCCTATGAAAGAGATCAAGGATCTAACTGAGTAAGCTTGAAAAAATAATAATAGTGATGCTATTAAGGTATCTGATGATAAAACACTTCTTCTTAAAATGATATCCGAAATAACCTTATCTCAGGAGCATATTGCTTCCTGTAAAAATAAACTTCTGTAAAATAAATGTCTGGACAACCCTTCTTGAAAAATGAAAGGCAAGAAGTCTACGTCCCTTTTTAGGCTATTCTCTTTGCTTAGGCAAATAAAGGAGTTGGAAATTGTGATTCACGCATCAACATATGAAATCCTCGGTCTGCACTTCTTACTTGATCCAAAACATCTGGTTGGGGCCTATCTATAGATTTTCTACCTCCGATCAGATCTATCTTAGGGTCATTCTCAGATGTGGATAAACCTATAAGAGAAATTCCTAATATATATATATATTTTAAGTCAAGTGTCAATTACATACATACATATATATGTATTTGATAGTACAGACATATTGTAAATACAAAGTGTTTTAACTATAGTCCTTTCCTTTAGAGTTGAGAGTTGTATTTGTAGACAAAATTATACATATGTGGAATTCTCAGTGAATTTAATATATATTATCAGAACAGAGAATCTATTTATGGACAGTCAGGAGTTGGACTTACATACTTGATAGTGGTTATATTCGATTGGATTCCAGGCTGCACTGACAGGAAAGTTTTCCTCGAATCAAATTATTACTTGTAAAAGCCAACGTGCTATAATAACTAGGGAGAATGGGGTCTGGATTTTAATTACAAAAAAAGTTGTATGTACGTATGCCAATTTAGGTCATAGACCATAATTATGATTCATCATTCAAGCATTAGTTCAGGTATACTAATATGTAGGTAGTATATTTACAAGAAGGCTATATTAGGTATGGAAATTAGTAGCATATTTCAATGGGATTTGCCATGCACACTCATTAATATAAGAATACAACTTCTTGACACAAAAGAAATTTTCCAGTTCATATTTTTCTGAATTTAGATCACACAATATTTCCCGAATTTCATGCGTTAGTCCTGTAACCAAAACCAAATTTCTATGTTCAGTGGTAGCTGATCATCTGATTAGCATAAGTTGTAATTTATTGATCCTTGTCGATGATATATTCAAGTCTAATACAGACCTCATAAGATGCACTCCATCAAGTATCAATACAAAATTCAAAGTGAAGCAAAACAACTCCTTTATTAATTTGCCAGATACTAAAATTTACATATTCCAGGAGCTATATGTAGTAAGTTCCTCATGTCTATACTAACAAGATTTTTAGAGCCTCAGAGTATCTATCCTCTTTCATAATGCTACACACTATTGATTAGATTAAAACCTACATGCAGCACTAAACTTAACATCCAACATTTATGAGAAAGGTTATTGGTGGATGATCACTTGAAGGAGTAACAGAAAAAGGAACTTGAATATATAAAATACACAATTTGGCAGCCAAGGAAGAGGGATTCATACATGCAAGGCAGCAAGGAGGGGAGGGATGTACCCTAATTGCTCCCAATTAGAGGAAACATGCAGCTGCTGCTTTGTTGAAGTGGCTTATATGCAGCAGACTTTGGAACTTCTCCAGGGGTTTTCCAGCAGCAAGAACCCCGATGAGCAGCAGAATCCAAACTCCAACGCTGCTGGAATGTTTCACAGCAGAGAAACGGAAAGAAGAAAAAATGGAGGTCTTCTTTGGAGAAGGAAATTGGAGTATTTCGTTGGAGGGAATGAGAGGGCTGATATATATAGAGGGGAGAAAGGTCTCAATTTTAGCCACGTGGAGATGATTTGGCGATGATTAAGGAGGAGGGAGGTGTAACGTGTAAACTTTTGGGAAAGGGATGTACCCTTATGCATTTTTTTATTTGAACCGAGCATACTGTACAGTCTAAAGAAATAACTATATGTATATATATTTTAACTCCTTTTTCTTGACAAATCTTAATGTTGACTATATTCTTGCATCGGGCCTCGGATTTTAACACGCAATATCTCATTTTGACCGTCTTGGAACGAGGATCAATATGAGTATAATATTGATATACTTCCGATCGAGTTTTGAATACCCTAAATTTTCGAGATACGGTTTTTGTTTGGTATTAAATTTTGTGATTTAAAAATATCAAACGTCCTCCGATTGACGAACGGTCGATTCCGTTGGTCTTGTATTGTCAAATCGGATCTAATGACGGTCTTGATTCGTTTTGTGGTTTCCAAATTTACGTCGCGGCTTTTTCGCGACGCGCATTACGAAGCGACCGATTTTTGGTCGATTTCGCCCGAACGACTTTTGATTCACGATCACTTTGTTGATTTAGGTTATCTAATGCTGTCAGATGACTTTATTGGATTAATCGGACCTTAATCGGGTCAGGTTCAGATTTGGTTGAAAACCGGATGTTACATGGATGCACTCTCTTGAGGATGCCAATCAATCAAAGCTGCGAGCATGTCCCACGCGTATAGCCAGTTTGTCGTACCCTCAACACGATCTCTCCTGATAAGCGCATCGTCCACCATGTTTTCCTTACCGGGGTGGTAAGAGATCGTGCAATCGTAATCCTTCAGTAGCTCAATCCATCTGCGTTGTCTCATGTTCAGCTCATTCTGATCAAAGATATACTTCAAACTCTTGTGATCTGTAAAAATCTCAAAATTCACCCCATAAAAATAGTGGCGCTAGATCTTCAAGGCGAAGACAACTACTGCCAACTCCAAGTCATGAGTGGGGTAATTCCGCTCATGCGGCCTCAATTGACATGATGCATAAGCAATCACATAACCTCGCTGCATCAACACCACTCCTAAACCTTCTCGTGAGGCATCTGTATAGACTGTGTAACCCTGAGTGTCTGAAGGAAATGCGAAAATGGGCGCTATTGTATCTCCCAGATTATAGGAGCGATGCGTGGAAAGCATTCCCAATCCCACAACTGCAGCAGTTTGACTGAACCATCAATTTCCTTTGTTGCCAAATCCATCGCATAATATAAATGTTTGTACAAATACGTCAAGATTGCATACCCCCAACTCAAGGTGCTTGCAATCTTCAGATCATACAATAGATGTAGTATCATCAATGAAATCAATAACTTTGATTGTGGATGCATGGGCCAAAAGACCAGAAACATTGCTGAAACCTTCAACACTATGTCTTCGACAGGTCAGGGTGTTTAGTATGCATAGTCTCTATTCTGTTCCAAGAATGACAACCTTTAATGCGTGTAACATGTAAGGCATCTCTGCATAGGATTTCTTCCAATCACCATATATTATGCTTATTGCCTTCCTCTGTGCATTCCACACTCTCTTCTTGGTAACGAAGTAGTCATGTATTTCATGAATGCGACCCTCAGACTAGAAAACCTAATAATGGGGTTCTCTCTCTTTCTCTCTCTTACAAGGCTCAACATTGATCTTGCCATGAAGTTTTAATCAAGTTGGGGGTGGTCCTGTTTGACAGATGGATTTACATAGACATGGGGGCCATCTGTCTTAGATATAACCCATACACCGTCGAATCTTCTCAAATGACCTCGAAGGAACCACTGATAGCCATTAATTCCATAGTGCACAAAATTGACCAACGAAGGTCATTGAATTTTTAATCGTGAAGATGTAAGGGGAGATGATGTGATTTTTTTATAGCATAAATAAGACCATCTCTTGTCTTGAATGTCCTCCTTTTTTGAAGTTCATTGCTGATACTATCAATCCCTATTTTTTTTCCTGAAAGTCATCTTCATATGTCACACGATCACCACCACCTTTCACCACGTAAAAGGATATAGGCGGTACAATTGCTTGATTAATGGGTTCATCACCACTCGTTTGGCCAATCACCATTGTACCCGCATTGACCCCTCGTCAATCTCGTCATCCGTTCCCCATGGGCGACAATCGTTGTTAAGGACACAATTCATTTCCGAGGATTGCATTATGGGAAAACCAAAAATGCGATGCACAAATGGAACCTCCACGGCATTATTCATAGTGTTTGCTTTTGTCGGCACTGCATTTGAAGAAGTCTCTATTATAATCTCCATTCGAGAAGCTTTCCTAAGAGTTCGAAATGTATAGGAAAACACCCTGGATATCGCCACTATCTAGGAGTGATGTTAACATAGGCTTAGACCTTGTACCTCGAGGGATGCGATGTGACATTGTGATTTTATGTGTGCTCTTGTCCAAGTCAAACTTTCGGCAAGCCATGGTACTCAGGAGCATTGAGATGATGTGGGTCATATTTGTTCTGACTGATTTTGCTATTGATACGCCTCTTTCCATGCATCTACAGTGCGACAACTAGACAACACTTTTCATTACCAACAATCCTGCCTTTCATGTGGGGAGCAAGAACATTGTGGTAGATTGTTGGAGTATTTGGTTATGCGTCACTTATATGGGAGATGGGTAAATGGATCACTCCATGATCCATTTAATACATCCAGTTGTTTAGTCCCACATCTACCAGTTGTGGAATGTGAAGACTCCGTGAGGGCTATATAAGAAGCCCTACACCCCATGTATCCAGTGAGAAAGTGCAATGCATACATCAGCCCTTTGAGGCATTCTCCCATGGTTTCATCCCTCTCCGTAGGGAGTTAGGTTCCACGTTAAATCCTGCATTCCATATTTCTTTATTCTTTTATTCTGATACGCTTCCACATTCATATTTTTGTAATATGATATTAGAGCAGGTTCTATTCTTGAGGTTTTATATATGCTCGTTATTTTATTCGAGATTCAATTCTTGTTGGAGTTGATTATGAAGATTTAAAGTTCTGAAGATTTATGATTCATGTTCAAGATCCATGTTTTTTTAAAAACCCTGAACATGTTCTGTTCAAATCAATTCTAGTTGGCTACATCATCAAGTTCTAGGGTTTCCTAGAAACCCTTATTATGTGCATCTCCTGTTCGAGGCACTCCATAGCCGATGGGTGGAGATGCGGGCTTTTCAGATGTGCTGCCATGCACATGCTCTAGGCAGAGCTCCATGGTGGAGCTCGGATCTACGCACAACCCCTTGGCATCGAATCTTCAAGTCGTATCGCCTTGCCTCCTCATGCATTGGTCGATCTTTAATCCTCTCCAGCAGCGGCGGTCTTGTAACCCTCTCTAGCGATGATCACCGCCTCCAAACGCTCCAGTGGCGACGCTCCAGCAACAGGAGCTCCCTCAAGCCTTATCCCGAACATTCCCAAGCGGCGAGGACCGCATCACCTCGCATCCAGGCGAGCCCTAAGTGATGCATAACCAAATACTCCAACATGCATGTGACATGATTCATAAGGGATTTCTACTTCCCACGTCAGCTCAGGGGAATAGATAGAAGACTTTTCACCTAAGGACCTTTTTCAGAGATGATCCAAGAGAAGCATGATTGACATATATGCTATATCTTGAGGGGAAGTGTTGAGAGTGATTTTATCTTATCATGTTTTATGTACTTTTCATTCTTTTGGTCTTTATTATGTAATTTGCTCAACATGGTTTCTCCTCCCTATATAAGAGAATTCTAGGGCCTTTGAGTAATACAATTCTATTACTCTCTTTCCACATATATCATAAAAGAAAAATAAGCAAACCTGGTGTGAGCAGTTGTGTGTGATTTTCTTGTTCGATTGTTTTTTTGGCTTGCGCGTTATCGATTGGATCTTTTCCCAACAACAAGATCTCGACCTGAAATCTTATAATTATCAAATCTTGAGTAATAATGATGCAAAAAAGGGGTCCTCGTTTGATCTCATCCTCATAATTGACAAATTTTCTGGCAATTTGCCATATTCTGAAATGACTTTAAAATATTCTATATGTATCATCGTCAAAGTCCAATATTAGCAATATGGGTGACACATTTACTGAACTTCAGTCAATATTCACATTTAGGACTTCTTGTTTAAGTGCATATAATTTGTTTGATAATTATGACATATTGCTTCCAACAAGAAAGAGACTTTTACTTTATGAGCAGCCTAGTGGTACAAAGCTCCTGCTTTGCAATGTCCTGGGAAGGTTTGGACTATGTAGTTTCAATTGTACGTAGCCTTACCTTGAATTTTTATATTTGTGATAAAATATTTATGTTGCAAATTCAGATACAGTGCTTGCGCTGTAGCAAAAACTTTATTTCATGAACATGTTATAATAAAATATAACTTTGTTTTCTTTTTTGACGCAGCTAAGTGGAGCAAGGAGATTGCGTGATGCCATCGTTCTTGGTTACGAGCTACAAAGAGCTCCTGGTAGGGATTTGAGTATTCCAGGGTGGTATTCCCGTGCTGAAAATGAAGTGGGCCGGCAACCAAAGCTACAAAAAGACTCATTGTCTGAATCGTAAGTTCAGTATGAATATTCTGCCAGGTGATCTTTTTGGTAAGGACTGATATGTTTAAAATGTTATATTGGTAGGTGTGAGCAATATTTTGAGATCCTTCATGGCGACCTTCATGGTTTGCCCGATACTGTATCCTTCTTGAAGAGCCTGTCAGGATTGGACATGATCACAGATTATGAGAAAGGCAATGAGAAGAACCAAATGCGGGAACAAATTGCTGCTAGTGGACTCTTCAATTGGGATGTCTGCATCAACTTATTTGCTCTCTATGATTTCGTATTCGTATGCAATTTACCTATTGTGATTACTGCTTTACAGGAGGACATATTTGTGGCACGAGCACCAGGACGATTGGATGTAATGGGAGGTATTGCAGATTATTCAGGAAGTCTTGTATTGCAGGTGGATATTTATTAGAATATGTAACTCTTGGTGTGGTTCCTTTCAAGTGACTTTAATCCGTGTAATGTGATAGTGAGTCATATTTAGATGATAATGTAAACAATATTATCTAACATAGAACTAATATTATTTAGTAGGGATTTTGACACATGCAAAACATTGCAATTACACTTGTGCCCCTATATTTATTAATATTTACACAATGACCATATGAACCTTCTCAATTTACTCATGCTTATATTCCAACACGGGTGAAGAATATATTTATCAGTTTAAATAGGGACCAGAAAAAAACGAGGGGTCAGTTTAAAAAATATAAAGGGTATGAGTACCAGTGTAATTGCAATGTCATGCAGTGGCACCAGTGTGAAAATACATATTTAGAAATATCTAAATAGTGAAATTGGAAAAATATGAACTTTTCTACTTTTACTAATGTATTAGTTTGGAAAATGGAGATTTCTTCACTTTCCGAAAGTCTACTGTGTAGGGAGAAGTAGCAAGTGGATATAAATATGAGTTTTAGCCTTATTATATTTTATGTTTCACGGATCTGCTTATACACAATGGACTTTTGTTCCAGTTGCCAATCAAAGAGGCCTGCCATGTTGCTGTTCAGAGGAATCATCCAAGCAAGCAGAGGCTTTGGAAGCATGCTCAGGCACGGCAAAATGCAAATTCTCAAGGACCTGTTCCAATTCTGCAAGTTGTAGGTCACTTGCCATCACAATGTCTATTTTTTGTTCTTATTGAGATGACCCAAGGTTTACAATCATATTTTATTTTATAATTAGTCATTTTTTTTTATTGTAAGACGTTTCATACTAGCCTTTTCAGTGCATTTGGCACAAAATATAAAAGATATTCTTAAGTGTGGCCCATGTATTCGTCTGCTTCAACATATTCTGCAGTATCCTTTATATGCTTTATTTCCGTAAAACATAGGATACCATTGTCTTTTGTGTGTGGAAAAAGCTGGAAAACCATTTAACATGCAGTGCTTTCTTAGGTTTCACTTTTAGAACATTTGATCCGATTCAATTTTCACATTTATGCATATTTTGCATCTGTCAATTCAAATTTAGGATGCTTCCAGTATAATATATATGAGATTAATGGGGCTGCCCCCGTGCCATTTTCGGCATTTTTTTTGTTTTTTTGAAAAATATCGCCATGTATATTCATCCCTATATCCTGCCTACATGTCATTCGAATTTTGGTAGAAACAAAGACTCCTATGCCTTCCATCTAGAACATGTACGATTACAGCCGTTCTAAGACCGTTAAATTACATGTTCTAGATGGAGGGCATATGAGTCTCTGTTTCTGACGAAATTCGAATGACATGTAGGAGGGATATAGTGGATGAATACATGGTGATATTTTTCAAAAAAATGAAAAAAAGCCTAAAAATGGCGCGGCGGCAGCCATGTTGGCTGCCCCAAGGGGACAACCCCATTAATCTCAATATATATATATATATATATATTAATTTAATATGATAAGATTACAAAATCCATGTAATGCAATATAATACCCATTTTTACCTTCCCCATATATTAATTTAATATGATAAGATTACAAAATCCGGTACTTAAGGAGAGTCCTACCATGCTGAATAACTTTCTCCTCATATAGTCTCTCCAATCCAAAAATAAAGGCATCGCAAGCAAGCCAAATAAGCCAAAGGCTAGCAATGGGTATCAATTGCTAAAGCAATGCCCGCGTCTGTGCATCCACAAGAATTCCCGACAAGCTTCATGGGTGGGAGAGATTTACCCATGGGGTGCCCATTGCCCCCTAGATCCCTCTTGCCTTATAACAGGACAAGAATAAGTGGTCCATCCTATCGCCTCCAGGCCAGAGCCACAAAGACAACGGCCGGGATTAGCACCCGGAATGAGTCTTGACCAACATTTCTTGGTCATTAATGTGCTGCTCCTTCCAACATAGATATGTTAGTGGAAAAGTTCGCCAAATGTGGTGCTTTCTTATGTTTTACTGTGAGAACAATAACTACTTTTGATTTGTCAGGCATTTATGCAGACCCCACTGAATGCTTAGCACATTTTTGCATCATGTTAGACATTTCAAGTAGGCTGACTAAGCGTTATGGATGACATGTTTGCTCCAATAGTCTATTTTTTATTACTAATGTTCATTTTGTTTAGAATAGGTATGCAGAAAAATATTGTTCTTTTGTTCTTTTTCCTAGCATGTGTTGTCTGCCAATTGCGAAATCCTTCTCCTGGGACTGTTGTGTTGGCTAATATCTGCATTCAGCAAAAAGAAATGCAGTTCTCTCTGAAGATTAAAATGTTTGATGCTTAGCTTTTGTTCTATTAGAGACCTGGTTCAAATATTGTATATGTAACTAGCATGTTACATTCTCATGTCATGCGGCAATAGTTTTTGTATTAACATGAGTTATAGTCAGTATATCTTAGATTTCTAATTTCTTCTCGTCCTGTTTTTTATTAGTGAGTTGCCAATTCAACAATTTCAATGCATGAGATGCGGAGTTTAAGACCATCTTCTGATAAACGTCAGTCATTGAACCTTTATTTCAGGCTGTCAGAAAAAAAGGCTTTTTTTTCTTTGGTCTAATTGCATGTTGATTTAGCTAATAGCCTCCATGCAATTTCATGTTTCTTGTACAATTTTCTCCATTTCTTTTACTCTTTGTAAACGACTCTACTATATCTTTCTTTATTATTATCAGGTATCCTTTGGCTCAGAATTAAGTAATCGAGCCCCTACTTTTGATATGGACCTGTCTGATTTCATGGAAGGCGATCAACCTATATCATATGATAGCGCCTATAAATATTTTGCACGAGATCCATCACAGAAGTATGCAAGTCTTGTTACAAGTAGACATCTTTTCTTTCTGTGGGCTTGCTGACCAGGAGTGATAATATTAGGTGGGCTGCCTATGTTGCTGGGACAATCCTTGTCTTGATGTCTGAGTTGGGTGAACGCTTCACTGACAGTATTAGCATATTGGTATGTTTTTAATCAGAATATTATTCAAGTTCCCTTTTTAAAATGCTATGCATTGTTTGACCATACATTTCATAGGCTGGTAAGAACTGCATCGTGTCATTGATAGCAATGCTTAAAATATGTGTCCATCGCAAGCTCTGCAATTATTCAAAACCTATATATAGCCTTCCCAGCACACTCTGAACATGCTGACTCCAATCCTCGTAATTCCAAGTTCTAGGCAAACCTATGCAAGAGTAATGCCAATTATGGCTCTCTACAATGTTCTCGTCATTATTCATTCTTTCTCTTGCAAAAAAAATCTTTTAGTATTTATAATTTCTGTCCCTGCTTAATTACAACTGATAAATCTTTTTATGATTACCCTGTCCCTGTGACTTTATTCATTTGAATGTAAACTCAAATTGTCAAGTTAGTAATATCTGTGCAAGTTCCAAATAATGATGGGAAGTACTTGGATGGCATGAAGCTCTTCCTCTTCCAAGGTCTTGAGGTATCACACATTTTGGGGTCAATGGAGATGGTTGTGTCCCAAAATCCATTGTCATAATGAAAACCAATTGCCCTGTCACTGGTGCTTTGGGTAGATGATGATATATTGATCTAAAGAAGGGATGCAGTAACTTTTGAAATCCTGAAAAATATACTAATCTAAAAACGAAGAGTAATCTAAAAACGAAGAGAGACAAGAATTTCTTTTCTTTTGATTGTAGAAATTCTTGTGTTTTTAATTTTTTTCAAGTTTGAATTTGATTTGGTTAAAGGCATGAAATTAGGTTTGATGAAAGCGATGATGATTAATAGTGAAATAAAATGCTTAATCTTTTTGGAGAAATTATTGACAGGTTTTTAGTAATGTAATTTTTATTTTCTAGTATTAAGATGTTAATTAAGAAAAGTATTTACTAAATAATCAAATAAATTCAAATTTTTGAAAGAAAAGTAATTTTAACAGAGAATGATTAACGCTTTTTTTTGACTTCCAGGTTTTGTATCCAATTTAAAAGCTATCTACTGAGAAAAGAATTAAAAGATGCGACAAATCAAGTTTGAAAAAAAATAAAAATTTTATCATGCAATCTAGAGAAGTGGAGTAAGTGTGAAGCTTGACGTTTGGAGGCATGCCTTGAAGATTAAAGGATTTCGTATAAGTAGGGCTAAGCTTGAATATATGGAGTGGATATTCGAAGGAAGCAATGGAGAAGAATTCAATGTGAAGATTGGAGACAATAACATTCAAAAGAGATATTCTCTTAGATACTTGGGATATATTTTGTAACATGATGGGGAAATCGATGGAGATGCTATTTATAGAATAAATGCAGGTTGGTTAAAGTGGAGATGAGCCTCTACTATTCTATGTGGTAAGTAAATTCCTTTAAAAATCAAGGGAAAGTATTACACACCAGTCTTGAGACATGATATGCTCTAAAGATCCAAATATTGGCCTGTGAACCATAGGCATGTGCAAAGAATGATAGTAGCAGAAATGAAAAATGCTAAGGTGGATATGTAGTCATACAAGAAAAGATCGGATTCAGATTATGCAATTAGAAGGAATGTTGTAGCTCAAATAGATGATAAGATGAGAGAAAGCTGCTTAAGCTGGTTTGGCCACTTGTAAAGGAGGTTGGTTGATGCTCCCATTAGAAGATGCAGGATTTGGAATGTTGAGCTGACTAAGAAAGGGTGAGGAAGGCCCAAGAAGTGTTGGAATGAGACTATTAGGAGGGATCTTAGCTACTTGGATCTAAGCTCGAGAATGGTCAAAGATAGATCTAAATAGAGGCAAAGGATCCATGTAATTGAGCCTACTTAATGTGGGAAAACATTTCGTTGTTGTAATTTAGGGAAGTGTGAACACATGTTCTTAAACTAATATTTCTGGATTCTAACAAATAACTAAAATAAAAAACATAGAAAACAGAAAATAATTCTCAAAATTTATTGGAATGATAAGAAAAATAATCAAAATACTCCAAGTCAAGAATACATAAAATACGTTAGGCGGCTAGAATTAAACTAGGAAACAACTTCCAATTTTTTTCTATTTGAAGTAAATAGCTTAGAATAATGACAAAGCAAATAATTTATTTGAATTACATGAAAAGCAACAACAAAATTAAAATAGCAATAATTGAAGTCGAAACATGAAATCTTGTGTCATATCCTCGACAACGATGCCAACAATATGATTATGTTCATTGCGGAAGTGACAAATCTAAAGCATAACTGGAAGAATGAGTAAAAATGTTATGAACTCTTAGATGGTCCATACTCCGTAGGGAGATGATATTTGGAAATAAAGATTTGATGAATTTCGAAAGTGATTTTTGTAGAAATTAGAATGAATTTAAAGTCAATCTTATTCAAGTTAAACATAGAGGGATCAAATGGTAAAAAAACATTGGACGCGCAATAAAAAACAATGTAACTATTTTTATTTAAGTGCTAATCAAAAGAACTAGTCCAAACCTTTTGCTTTTCGTGAGCTTATTATCATAGGTCGGATGTTGGCCATCACGCAACGATTTTCCTTTCGGCGGAATATTCAAAAACAGAAATTAAATATGAATTCAAAATTAAGTGCATAAATTAGAGTGTAAAAAAAGAAAGTTTCTATACTAAAATTTAACTATATAAACATAAATAAAAAAAACCAATAAAACCGATGGATGGATATCAACATTTGCATCAACCTTCAACCCCGGCACTGGAACATGCATGTGGCACGCTGCCTATGTGGCACCTACCAGATCGTGAGGTAAGTTGCGTCACATTCATAACCATGTAACAATGTTTTACACCCTTGATAATGGATGAGCAACTGACTATTGTAGTTTGTAGAGGGTAAAGAATGTATTGCATTAGTGAGAGGCCTTAGGGTTCTCTTACATAAGAGAGCAACCTATTGTGCAGATTACAAGAAGAAGACAAAAGAAGTAGAAAATAAGAAAACAATAATAAAGACAACTAATATCCCAACACTCCCCCTCAAGCTGAGGCGTAGATATCGATCAGACTCAACTTGGAACATCTCTGATAAGACCCTCTTGCTAGGACCCTAGTAAGAACATTTGTTGTCTGGTCTCCAGAGCTGACATGCGTAGTGGCGATAAGACTCTTTTGTATCATGTCACAAGTGTAGTGACAATCCACCTCTATGTGTTTCATCCTTTCATGAAAGGCTGGGTTGTTGGCAATCTAAAGAACAACCTGATTGTCACATTGGAGATGCATAGGAAGCGGCGCCTCTATAGTTAGGTCAGTAAGAACTGATTTAACCCACATCATCTCTGTGCTGGCTTGTGTCATGGCACTGTATTCTGACCCAACACTCGATATGGCAACCATGATCTGCTTCTTGCTCTTCCATGAAACCAAGGAATTTCCTATGAACACAACAAAGCCCGAGGTAAACTTTCTATCCTTTGGACACCCAGCGTAATCTACATCTGCACATGTTGTAACTGAGAGAGATGTACCCCTACTGAAAGAAGTCCCGTACCAGGTGAAGTCTTCATGTATCTCAAAATCATATGGACTGCATCCATATGTGCTTATCTGGGTTGCTCCATAAACTAACTCACTTTGCTCACAACAAAGGATATGTCGGGCCTGGTATTAGTCACATATAGTAGCTTGCCAACAAACTCCATGTACCTCATCTTGTCAATCTCCTCAGTGTCATCATAGAGATTTATGCTCAGGTCAATAAGAATAGTGGCGGGTCTGCAATCTGCCATATATGTCTCTGAAAGAAGATCTGTAATGTACTTCCTCTAGGTCATCACAAGCCCTCGTTGGTTCCCGGCAAACTCCAGTCCAAGAAAGTAACGTAAATGTCCAAGGTCCTTGGTCACAAACTGCTGACCTAGGAAGTCTTTGGCAACCTGAATGCCCTGCTTGTCATACCCTGTAACAATAATGTTATCAATGTAAACAAGAATGACAATAGTACCTCTCCGGGTCCCTGTACAAACAAGGAGTGATCGACAGTCGATCACACAAACCCCTGCTGCTCTATCAAGTCTGAGAGCTTCTGGAATCATGCTCTTGGACTCTGCTTAAGGCCATAGATAGCCTTGTATAGACTGCAAACCTTCTGACACTCCCCCTCAGCAACAAACCCAGGTGGCTGTTGCATGTAGACCTCCTCATGTAGATCACCATAGAGAAAGGCATTCTTCACATCAAGTTGGTACGTGGGCCAATCTCATGTTACAACAACGGAAAGTAGAATACATAGAGTAGAATGTCTGGCAACTGGAGAGAAAGCATCCTGATAGTCCACCCCATATTTCTGGGTGAACCCACGTACCACAAGTATTGCCTTATAGAGTTCCACACTGCCATCCGCCCGATGTTTCACAGTGAACACCCATTTGCATCCCACAACGTATGCGTCAACTGGAGCAGAAACAAAACTCCACGTACCATGTGACTGTAGCGCGACCATTTCCTCCTCCATGGCTAACCTCCACTGACTGTCCTGAAGAATCTCTTGATATGTCTGTGGTATCTCTACAGCTGATATTGCCAAGGTAAATCTCCTGAAATCCTCCAACACCATGCTCGAGGAAACTTGGTCTGCAAGAGGCTAAATAGCAAACTTATGTTTCGACTTTCACAGATAAATCGGTACATTAAGATCATATGCCAAATCTGTAACCTGTGAGTTTCCCTCTTGAGAGGGCACCTGCTCATCCTGTATGGAATCATGCTGCACAGACAACTCAGTAGTGCCATGCTCAATACATACTTGAGGCGTGTTGGATGACGGGGAAGACCTGTGAGCAGGGGGAAGCGGAAGAGACCTGCGAGTAAAAACAAGTGGTAAAAACTGAGTCACAGTAGAAGGTGGAGCCACATGCACAGATGTAAAGGCAGGAGTAGGTGTAGGTAATGGTAGTGGCGGTGGCGGCTGAGGAGGTGGTGATAGAGCAGGACTAGAGGGAGGTGGAGCAATAAAAGTAGGAGGTGCATGCATGCAGACAACTCAGTAGTGCCATGCTCAATACATACTTGAGGCGTGTTGGATGACGGGGAAGACCTGTGAGAAGGGGGAAGCGGAAGAGACCTGCGAGTAAAAACAAGTGGTAAAAACTGAGTCACAGTAGAAGGTGGAGCCACATGCACAGATGTAAAGGCAGGAGTAGGTGTAGGTAATGGTAGTGGCGGTGGCGGCTGAGGAGGTGGTGATAGAGCAGGACTAGAGGGAGGTGGAGCAATAAAAGTAGGAGGTGCATGCATGCAGATCTCATCGTCAGAGTCAGATGGGGCTAGTCTGTCACCTGTAGGAGAAAAGTACATAACAGACTCAAAGAAAGTAACGTCAGCACTGACGAGGTATTTTTGCATTAGCGGATCAAAGAAACAGTACCCCTTCTGGGTACGAGAGTAGCCGACAAACACGTACTTGACAACTCTAGGATAGAGCTTGTCACGACCTGGAGAGACATCATGAACAAAGGCAACATACCCAAAAACACGAGGTGTAAGGGAGAAAAGATCATTCTCGGGAAACACAATCGAGAAAGGAATCATCTTTCCCAATACAGACGAGGGCGTGTGGTTCACCAACTAGCATGCAGTGAGGACAACATCGCCCCTATAAACGTGAGGAGCACGACTCTGTATCAACAAGGTTCTGTTCACATCAAGTAAGGACGGTGTTTGCGCTCGAGAACACCGTTCTGCTGGGAAGTATACGCACATGAAGTCTTCTGAACAATGCCAAGAGATCTAAGAAACTCATAAAGTTGTAAGGTGTAGAATTCTAAGGCATTATCAGAGCAAAGATATCTAACGCTGGTAGAAAAGATATTCTTTATCTCAATAATAAAATATTCGATCACAGATCCAACTTCAGACTTATTCTTCAATAAAAAGACCCAGAAAAGTCTAGAGAAATCATCAACCACAATCAGATAAAAGCGGTGTCCTTGGTGATCAGGATTACGGCTCGGACCCCAAATATCTAAATGAAGGAGCTCAAATAACTGAGAACTACTCTGACTCTGACGGGATGAAAAGGAGGAACGATGATGCTTCCCAAGCTAGCATGCCTCACACTAAAAGGAGGATCCTGTAGAAATTTGAGAGAACATGAGACAACCTTTATGGAGGAAGGTTGCGAAAATAAAGGTGCCACATATATGGAGAGATTGGTCCAATAGGTGTAGTAGAATCGCCAATATAAAGAGGTTGGACCGAACTGTAGAACCCTCGTTGCTCACGTCCACATCCAATCACCCTGCCCATGAGTATGTCCTGAAACACAAGAGACGAAGGGTAAAAAATGACGCGATAATGCAGATCCTTAGTAATTGGATTAATGGAAAGTAAATTCATATGGAAGTCAGGAGCATATAAAACATTCTGAAGGCGCATAAATGACGTCAAATGCACCTCCCCCTATCCTGTAACGGGTAAGTAGTCGCAATTAGCATCTGCCATGTGGTATAGTCCTATAGGACCTCAGTTGTGCTTTGTCTCCACATAGGTGATGAGAAGAACCAGAGTCCATAATCCACTCTATCATGTCTACACCAGTGTTACTAACAAAAGCATTGGCGATACATGAGGAGCTCGAAAAGGCTCTAGCTGCGACTGCGGTATCTGTAGTGGTGGTGCCAGCAGTAGGAGTCATGATCTCTCGAATACGAGAGGCAATATTATGTAGGCGAGGATTGGCCTAGGAAGTTGGAGTCTCTGAAGTCTCAATATGTTATGCTACGCGTCCAGAAGTAGGATATTCATGCTTCTGGTAGCATGTATCCTCTGCATGTCCAGGCCAACGATAGTAAGTGCAAGAGTCACGTTGGTGTCCAGGCTGACAGTAGCATGTATCCTCTGGACTGGATCGTCCCTCCTCGACCACGAAAAGCGGCCATGACTGAAGAGGGAGGAGAAGTGTCTATAGAAGGCATGATAATCCGGTTGAGACAACTATATGCCTCCTCTATGGGAGGTATGATAGCTCCGGTGAGAAGCTGAGTATGCGCATCATCATACTCGGTATCAAGCCCAGCCATGAAGACTCCAACCATCGTGAAGTTCCTATACGTCTTATGTTTCTCAATAGATGTGGTAAGATGCATGTAGCTATGGAGCTTCTTAAACATGCCATGGAGCGAAGAGTAGTACGCGTGCAGAGGATGCCATTCTGCTTGGCCTTGTAGGTATCAAACTGTAACCGAAAAATCTTGGCCTCATTCTTCGCTTGAGCATTGGTGGATGCCAAAGTGTCCCACATCACCTTTATGGTAGGCTGATTCAGAATATCATTGGTTATATCCGTGATGAGGGTTCCACAAAGCCAAACTGCATATATGAGTCTTCTTGCTTCTAAGAAGCATTAGCCCCAATCTTATCCATTATCTCTAGATCTGTCAAGATGTGCTCCTTGTTGTTGCATTGCATGAGGGTTAGAAACTGCATGGACCACAACTCATAGTTGGTCCCATTCATCTTAGCGATGGGAGCCAGGCCCTTGAAGGTTCCGGACGAAAAAATATCACCCGTGTTCCTTACATGATGGAAAAAATGGTCGAACAATGGAACTCAACTGGGGGTCTACACGATCATACGAAGGATTGGTTGTACATGTAGACACATACAACCATCCTCATCAATCTCTCCTGCTTGCTAGGGTCAGAAAATGCGAATTAAAAGTCTAAAATCACATTTTCCGATCGAAATCAGACCTATTCAGACTACAGATCGACTCGCAGAGGCTCACAGAGGTGCATGGGAGGGCCGACAACGTCCCAGGTTTAGGCCTGGACGGCCTGGGCAGTGACGGAGAGGTCGGGTTGTGCCCTAGATGGCAACCGGAGGGGTTGGGCAGTGGTCTGGCAGCAACCCGGACACACGAAGGGGTGTGGCGACGACCTAGGATTTGGCCCAGGTGGCCAGTAACTGCCGAGGGACGCGACCCGAGCGACCTGGGCGGCTGGGGGCTGCCGGGGGCGACGGGAAGGCCCAACAACGGTCGAGGAGGAGAGGAGGGGCTCGGGTAAGGTTAGGATTTGGTGGGATAAAGGAACTCTGGTCTAGGACCGTCGCTCCGATACCATGTAGAGGATAAAGAATGAATTGCATTAACGAAAGGCTTTAGGGTTTTCTTATATAGGAGATGAACCTATTGGGTAAATTACAAGAAGAAGACAAAAGAAGTAGAAAATAAGAAAACAATAATAAATATAACTAATATCCCAACATAGTGCATGTGTTGAAGGATGATGCAAATGATGGGCGTTTATTTACCTCTAAGTGGAGGTACACTTAAGGAGGGTTGCTCCTGTAGCTATCGAATTGTAGAGAGAGAGAGGGAGAGAGAGCATGATGAAGGAGGTGATGCTTTTTTTCCTCTATCCTCCCCTAGTTCGAGGATTTCATTTTTCCAGTGCATTGGCTTTCATTCCAGGGAGGTAGATTGTAGATAGTTTAGCAAATGCTTCTAAGATAATTACGTAATGGAAAATACGATTGGTTCCTTCTTTGGAAGGTCAACTTCTCCAATTCCTGTGATATTGTGGATTGCCATTTTTTATGTTCGACTCTTTCGAGACGGGGTTTCCCTGATATCTAGATATATTAGATGAAGTGATGTCTTACTATGGCTTCCTACACACAGGATTTTTCTGGCCTCAGTAGGGTGTGTGGTATGACTGCCCATTATCTCCTATGTTGTTCGTGCTGGTTGCTGATGTCCTAGAGTGTACGGTAGAACAAGTGGCTTGATAAGGTATTGTTGGAGTACATGCGTCATATGTAAGATGGGTAAATGGATCATTCCAAGATCCATTTTCCACATCCATTGTTTAGTCCACATCTACCAATAGTGGGACTTAGAGGATCTGTGGAGGCTATATAAGAAGCCCCAGACCTCATCTATCAGATGAGAAAGTGTAATGCAACATTTGACCCTTTGAGGTCTTCACCTGTGGTTTTATCCTGTTGAGTTGTGTGGATCTTTAGCTGGGTAAACGGATCTTTGGATGAGGGACCGTTTACCCACCATTCTATAAATGTACTCATCCCCCCTCAGTTTTTCTGCTTCTAAGTGAAGAGAGAACCCTAATCTCTTGTGAATGAAATTAGGGTTCGTACGTGGCCCTGTGGTTTTTCCCTCACTGTCGGGTTTTCCACGTAAACCATTGTGTCTTCTCTTTGTTCTGAATCATTCGTTTACAACATGGTATCAGAGCCTAATTAGTTCTTAATCACCATCAGGAAACCCCCTTCTTGTTTTTCCTCCTCAAACAAGTTGGTGGTTGTTTCCATGCGTCGCCCCCTGTGCACGACTCCTCCACCTCGAGGTCATCCTCCTTGAGTGATTCGCACCTCCTCCCTGAGTGCGGTACAACGCCTCTGCCCCTACGCGCAAGCCCCACCCCTGTGCGCTCATCCCCACCTGAGCAACATGCACGTGGCTGCCTCGTGTGCGCAACCCTCCTCCTCCCTGAGCGCAGTGCAACGCTCCTGCCCTTGTGTGCGCGCCCCCTCCTGAGCGCGGTCTCCTCTCCTGAATGGGGCCTCCTTCCCTGACGGGTCTTTCTCCCATGGTCGACATCTTTGGCATTTGCGGTACTGTACACATCCTGTGAAAAAGAAACATGAAAAAAAGGAGGCCGTAACTTGATTTCTAGCCTCTCATTCGAAAAGGGCAGTGAGTTGTTTATTAGCCTTTCCTTATTTTAGCTTTTTTTGTGATTTGTGAGGCTGTTGGATTTCTCATTAGGTTTGTGTTGTGAGAGGGGCACGAACTCTCGACCTCAAGATTGGTGTGGTGAGGTTATCATTGTTGTGGGATCTATGGCAGTAGAAGAGAGTATAGATACTGTAACTTTTAAGATGGAAAATATTTTGTCTCAAGTTACTACTGTTAAGTTAACTAAGACTAATTATTTGATGTGGTCTGCGGCTATGGAGGTAGCTTTAGCCTCCTGCGGCAGGGGAGGATACATTGATGGTCGAAGAAAGGTCCTTCCGGTTACTGATAAACTTTACGAACAATGGTACGTTGAGGACATCTAATGTAGAAACTGGATCATCAATGATGTATCATCTGACATTCAGCCACTTATTCTTTAAAAAAAATCGGTCAGAGAACAATGGCTCACCCTCGAGAGTATGTACGGGCAGAAGAAACAAGATATTTGATGTATTAGTTGAGCAGGGATGTCTACAGTATGAAACAAGGAGAGTTGACAGTCGCTGGCTACTATGCTGCACTTAAAACCAAATGGGAGGAGATTGACTACTACTGTGATGATACTTGGACAAGCCCTGCTAATCAGAAGAAATATTGAAATGAGGTGTGGAAGCAGAGGATGGAGGACCGAATGTTGAGATTGAGGCGACTAGAAACCAACTTTTAACAGGAGGGATTGGATGTGATATTGAAGAGGTCTATCATGCTATTGAATCTGAGGAACAACGACGGACTATTATGAAAGAAGATCAAGTTTCCATTTTTGAAAGGACTGCTTAGCTTACGAAAGGAGGTAAGAGTGGGTATTGGAAGGATAAAAAGTGTAGACATTGCAAGAAAACAGGACACGGAGTTGATTATTGCTGGGAACTTCATCCAGAAAAGAAGATGAGTAAGGGAAAGAAACCTCTCGCAATGGTTGCTGAAGAAAAAAGACTGACAACAGATCAAATCAAAGATTTGCATGCGTATGTTCAGAAGATGTCTATTTCTAATAAAGGCAAAAGTGATGCTGATGTCGTCAACGCTGCCATGGCTACTGCAAAATACGAAGCTAAATTTTTTTCATGGTGAATGGATTATTGATAGTGGGGCCTCTGATCAATGACAGGAAATTATAAGATGTTCCATGAGTATAGACTTGCTTCGGGACGAGAAAAAGTTAACCCGGCCAATGGATCTTCCGCCACTGTGACCGGAAAAGGAAGCATATCTATCATAGACAAATTTGTTCTAAAGAATGCTCTTCATGTTTCGGATATTCCGATTAGTCTCTTATATGTTTACCGCATTACTAAGGACCTGCATTGTTGACTGATTTTTTATGAAAATGCATGTGTGTTGCAGGACTCGGAGGCGGGGAAGAAGACTGGGATTGGTTTGGTTGTTGATGAACTTTATCATCTTCCTGCTCGTATCGTCTCAGCTTGGGTTGCTGCAACTACTGCTCATAGAACTGAACATGTTCGTCAGCTGCAGAAGTGGCATGAACGCCTGAGACATCCTGGTTATTCCACGCTTTCTATTTTGTTTCCAAACTTATGCAATAAAGTAGACCGTGGGATTTTTTCATGTGAAGTGTGTCAACTATCAAAACACAGAGAACTATTTATCCTATTTCGACTAGTAAAAGTTCTGCTCTATTTCAGTTAGTGCATTCTGATGTTTGGGGATCATCGAGTGTGAAACGTTTGGGTGGTCAAACATATTTTATTACCTTCACAGATGATTTCTCTTGTTATACCCATGTATACTTAATGAAGAGTAGAAGTGAAGTACCTACCATTGTTCGTACCTTTCTCAACATGATAGAAACTCAACATGAGACTAAGGTGAAGACGCTACGGACGGATAATGCTAGGGAGTATATGGAAGGGTTCCTTCGGGCCATTCTACGAGAAAAAGGGGTTATACATGAAACATGGTGCAGTTATACTCCGTAGCAAAATGGTTTGGCTGAAAGGAAAAATCGATCTCTTCTGGACGTTACTCGTGGCCTTTTATTTCAAAGAAATGTTCCTAAGCATTTTTGGGGCGAAGCTTTGCTCACTGCTACTTACCTACTTAATAGACAACCTTCTGATACTATTAAAAAGAATGTTCCTTTCTCTATGTTGCATTGTGTGTGTTTTGTTCACAATTCGAGTCCTAATAGAAGGAAGTTGGATCCTATAGCCATAAGGTGCATCTTCCTTGGTTACTCTGGGACTCAGAAATGGTACAAATGTTAGGATCCGTTGTCAAGAAAATTATGTGAGTAAGGACGTTACTTTTCATGAACATGAATTCTACTACGAGGCATCTCTTACTCAAAAGGAGACTAATGGAAACAAGGCCAGTGTTTATTATTTGGATGAGTTTCTGACACCGTAAGGACCATAGAGACACCAATGCTAATGTGAACAACCATGACAGTAACATGCTTCTTGAGAATGTGAATGACGAAGAAGAGATCGGGGTTGATAATATTGACAGTGGAGAAACTATAATATCAAACCATAATCCCAGTCAGCCCTCGGATGATCCAAGTCCCATTAACTCTGTAAGTAGCTCTTCTACTCTTGATAATCATGTTGATGAAACTAATGCTTTGCTAAATGATTTGATGAGAATGATGAAGATGACCGTCCCATTGCAATGCGAAAGGCAGCTAGGTCAATCAAGCCTTCTACTCGTTATCCCGTGGAAGATTTTGTCTCTTACTCCAAGGTGAGTTCAAGTTATAAAAGTTTTCTTACTCTATTGGACATATGAAATTCCCAAGAATATAGCTGAAGCAAAAGCAGATCCAAGATGGGCATGTGCTATGGATGAGGAGATGACAACTCTGAAAAATAATGACACTTGGGATATTGTGGACATTCCGAAAGATACTCATCTCATTGGTTCGAAGTGGATCTACACGATCAAGTATAATTCTGATGGGAAAGTTGACATATTCAAGGCACGACTAGTTGCACGTGGGCATAGCCAGAAATATGGGATAGATTATATCGAGACTTTTGCATCTGTGGCCAAAATGAATACTGTTCATGTCGTGATCTGTCTTGTTGTACAGTTCTCGTGGAAGATGTATCAATTGGATGTCAAAAATGTGTTCCTTAATGGAAACCTCAAAGAGGAAGTCTACATGAAGATGCCTCCTGGGTATGGGGTAGTGAATAAGTATTGCAGATTAAAAAAACATTATATGGCCTAAAGCAACCACGTAGAGCTTGGTTTGAACGTCTCAGGGTGGTGATGATTGCTCGTGGCTACCATCAAGGTAATGGAGATCATACTCTCTCCATTAAAAGGCATGGAGTACGGAGGTCCATTCTCTTGGTATATGTCGATGACATGATTCTAACTGGTGATGATGATGCTGAAGTAAATAACATAAAAAGAGTTCTAGCTACAGAATTCGAAGTAAAGGACATGGGTAAATTGAAGTATTTCCTTGGCATCGAGATAGACCTCTCTCCTGGAGGTATGTGTTTAAACCAACGAAATTATGCTCTCAATTTACTTCGTGACTCTGGTCTGCTTGGCAGAAAGCCAGTCTCTATTCCTATAGATGCTAACCATAAACTCAACAAAGAGTGTGGTGAACCACTCATTGAAGCTACGAAAAGCATGTCCCAAAAACTGGTTGGAAAGTTAATTTATCTCACTCTTACAGGACCTGACATCACCTATGCAGTAAATGTGGTCAGTCAATTCATGCATGCCCCTACCACAGTTCATATGAAGGCTGTCAATAGGATTTTATGCTATATTAAGAAATCTCCTGGTAAAGGACTTTTGTTTAGAAAACAAAGTGATGTGAGCATTGAAGGATATACTGATGCAGATTGAGCCGGCTCTATTGATGACAGGCGATCAACATCGGAATATGTTGTCTACCTGTGTGGTAACTTAGTCATCTGGCGAAGCAAGAAACAAAATGTGGTCTTCAGATCCAGTGCGGAAGCTGAGTATCAAGCACTTGTAAAGCGGGTCACTGAGGTCATATGATTGAAACTTTTATTAAACGAGTTGGGTATTGAACCACTCATGCCAGTAAAAATGTTCTGTGATAATAAAGCTACAATCAACTTGGCAAATAATCCTGTCATGCATGACAGAACGAAGCATGTGGAGATTGATAAACACTTCATACGTGAGATGATCGATGATGGTCAATTGTGCCTTCCATACTTGTGATCCGGTGATTAGATTTCTGATCTCTTCACAAAGGGGCTACCTACGAAGTTTTTTGAGTTGAATGTAAGCAAGTTGGGCATGATTGAAATGTATGCCCATCTTGAGGGGGAGTGTTGAGTTGTGTGGATCCTTAGTTGACTAAACGGATCTTTGGATGAGGGATCGCTTACCCACCATTTTATAAATGTACTCATCCCCCCTCAGTTTTTCTGCATCTAAGTGAAGAGAGAACCCTAATCTCTTGTGAATGAGATTAGGATTCGTGCATGCCCCTGTGGTTTTTCCCTCTCTGTAGGGTTTTCCACGTAAACCATTATGTCTTCTCTTTGTTCTGAATCATTCGTTTACAACATATACCGCTCCTTAAAAACTAGGGTTTCACATAAAATCTCGTGTTATTCATTATTCTTTATCCTTTATTTCTGACATGCTTCCACATTCATGTTTTTCTAAAATGGTAACAGAGCAGGTTCGATTCTCGTGAAATTATTGTTGAAGTTTTATGTTCACGTTCTGTTGGAGATTCAATTCAATTATTGTTCATTCTTGAATATCATTCTTTTATTAAGATTTGTTCAAGTTTCGAGAAATTTTGGGATTTCTTCAGAAATTCTAATTTTGTATATTTGAAGATTCCTGAAGGTACAATAAATTTTAAGGTACCATCTCAGGAATCCTAGATCTGGTTTCTAAGCAGCAAACCTCCAAGCCGTGCCATGCCACCCTTCCTCCTCTCTCCAGATTGGCAGCGCGCGCATCTCCAGCACAGAAGGGTTCTCTAGGAACCCTAATCGTGAGTCTTCACACGATCCCTCTCTCCAAACACTCGTGCAAGGAGCAACATCTTCCAGTTGAGGAGATCATGTAACCCAAAGATGAGAGGAGCTCCTTCGCATCTTCTCCAGACACGTATGCAGCACTACTCCTCCACGCAGATCTCACGTGAGTACTTTACCCTCTGCCTCCCTTCATTAGCGGTGAAGTTTTCTGGCGATGTCACATATCCCAACGATTGCGACGCAGATCCCACTCCTCTCCAAGCGTAGGTGGCGACATGCACCATGCGAGCAACTCTCTCTCATAGTTTCCTCATCGTCGGCGACATAAAGCACCCCAGACGGCGCCCCATCTTCCTCTTCGTGTAGCCTCCTCCGATCACCACTTCCAACATAGGATGTGCGGCGACGATGCTACGCCACCATCTCTAGGTCGTACGGGCGATGGTCTGGAGCTTCACCAGATCCAAGCGAGTGTCCCCCTTGAGTTTTGTAAGGGGTTCCCCGATGGAAACCCTAAACAGGGGTGAGCCTATGGGTTGTGTTTATAAAAAATGAGAGGTATAAAAAAAGGGCGGGGAGCTGCTATTAAAAAAAGAGAGAAGGAGAAAAGAGGCCTAAGTAGGCCTATGTATTAAAAAAAAGAGAGAGGCTACTGCATATTAATGTGACACCCTCGAATCTGGATACCCATTTACACGACATTTGCGGTATTATATTCAATAATGATCACATTAGACAACATGAAATTGAGGGAAATTTTTTGCGTTTCGCATTTGACATTTATAAACAATGTAACAAGCACAGAAACAACAAGAAATGCCACCTATTTGCATTTCATTAATTTCCACAGATATATATACAACATGTAATAAAAGAAACTAGCCGTGTATACATGTCTCCCAAAATGTACAGAACAGAAAGAAAAACACTACTATAAAAACTGAACCAAAAACTGTAATAACTGTACCATATGGTATAGCAACGGAAACTCGGGTTCATCTGCTAGCTACTGCAACATAGGCTTTGCCTGCCAAGCATGCAAGGAATAAGAGTACGCCACGGATGTTGTGTACATTCCAACATATTAAATAATAAGAATTTAATATGTTTAAAAGAAAACAAGTAGAAAGGCAATGATATTTTAAATTTAATAAACTATATATACCCACGATCACCCATCACCCCAAAATTTTTCATATATATATATATATATTCATATATATTAGTTAATGATACAAATATATAGGTTATTGTCTTTTATCAATTTAAAGATAAGGCTGATGGATCTTTGATGATTCTAAATCTTTGATCTGGTCTTCAATTCTATATCATTTCTCAAGTCTAGTGGATAGTCTGTGGTCTTGGTCTGAGGTTGACCCAAACTATGACTCTAAGGTGTGAAGAATACCTTAGGGTTGGGGTGCCTCCGTAGGCATGTGATGAAGTGTAATGCATCCTAACTAAGTTCCCAACACGTCCACTAGCTTATCTTATTATTCATAGCAGTAATTATGAGATCCGATGAATTGTCTGTTATTAAGGATTTATGATAAATGATGATTCCATAACAAACTCAACTATTAGTCGAAGTCAATTGTGATTGATCTCAACACTGGCCCAAATCAATTGTAATTGATCTTATCTTTTAGCCAAACACAATTATGCTTCATTCTAAGTTCAATCGTAATTCTTCCAAATTCAACTGTAACCGATTTAGATGGTGCCATAGAGAATTCAGATTAGCCATCGCCAAGCCTATCGGCGGAACAATAACCAAAACTCAAACGGTGATGAAGTCTTGTAAGAGACCGTTCAGTCTCGTCCTTTAAGTGGAAGTGTGGTCCAACAGAGGGATAGGTCTACTCCAAAACTACACCATTGAGACTGGTGAGAGAGACTCTCCAGAAAAGTCACTCTAGAAACTGATCCGACTGGTACGGGCTAACGAGCTCGTAAAGAAAACTAAAATCGGGAGACCCCCAACCTAGGTACCCTAAATCAGAGGGTTAGAGGAACTGGTCAAAAGTTGGGACCACAACGACGCGTAAAAATACTGCGAGCTCGTGTAAAAACCGTAAAAGGATTGTGATCCTAGACCCGTGCACTTGGCGGCTACTGCCCTAACTGGGCTTCCTATCTCCCGCCCAGTTGAGACTTGAGAGTCACCACGCTCTCACACAGTCAGGTGTAAGGATCACCATGACTGACATAATAATTATCAATCACCAACAATTTTACTTGCATGCCTACTCTTTTCTTTCTTAATCTATAAGAATGATGTATCTATTCTTGGTGAATAGATTTGTTGAGAAAATAAAAGAAAACCCAATGACTTGTTTATTCCAGAACTCTAGGGGCCCTTATATTGGACTAAGGACTAAACCCTAGAGAGTACAAGAAATCGGAAAATACATAAATGCCCCTATGGGCTACCATAATAGAAAATGTGTTTCTAACTCTCCCCTCAAGTTGGAGCATATCCATCGATCATGCCTAACTTGGAACTTATCCAGGAAATGCGTTTCTTGCATAAAACATTGTAAATATGTCTGCCAGCTGAAGATCTGATGAAATATGTAGTGTGGCAATCTTGCCTTCTCTCACTGTATCACGAACAAAATGACAATCTATCTCAATATGTTTGGTTTCTTATGAAATACCGGATTTGTTGCAATGCAAATGGCAGATATGTTATCATAGTATAGAGAGATTGGAGTGGTGACAGTAACACCGAGTTCCTGTAGGAAAGTCATCAGTTAAGTAATTTCACAAGTAACACAGACTATTTCTTGCTCCTCCATCTGACCAGATTCCCCCCAACAATCATAACATAGCTAGTAGTAGAGAGACGATCCTCAGGTGAGCTTGCATAATCAGCATCATCATATGCAATAACATCAGTGTATCCATTTGCCCCATAAAAGAGGCCACGAGCAGGTGATTCCTTCAAGTAGCGGAGGATCTGAAGAACATCTTGTCAATGACTATAACAAGGTTTCTCTATGTGCTGACTAGCTTTGTTAACATCATATGATATATCAGGCCTAGTGCTTGTAAGATATAAGAGTTTACCCACCGGGCTTCTATATCGTGTAATGTCTTCAAAGATAGGATCAGTGGAGATATGTTTCCTTGGTTCTGTAGGAATACCAGAGGGTTTGGAACCGAGTATTCCTGCCCCAATCAGTATATCCAAGCAATACTTTCTTTGTGACATATGAAGAACCTTCGTAGTGCGTAGAACCTCTATGCCCAAAAAATAACGAATTTGCCCTAGATCTTTGGTGACGAAGACCTTCTGCAGAAAGGCCTCGGTCTCTAACACTCCATCATCATTGCCTGTAACCATATCATCCACATACACAACAAGTATAACAGTATTAGTTGGTCGTTTTTTGACAAAAACAAGAGAGTCATATGTAGTTCTCTGAAAACCCAGAGTGCCGATCTCTGTACTTAGTCTATCAAAACATGCCCTTGGGCTTTGCTTCAAACCATAGGTTTCTTTTTAAAGTCGGCATACATAGTCCCCCTCGACTTCGTAACCTGGAGGTTGCATCATGTACACCTCCTCTTCTATATCGCCATATAGAAAAACATTCTTGACATCTAGCTGATAAGTGGGCCAATCTTTTTTTATGGTGACAGAGATGATGGTCCGTATAGAGCCCATCCTAGTAACTTGAGAAAAAAATCTCAAAATAATTAACTCCATATGTCTGAGTAAAACCTTTCGTCACAAGTCGAGCTTTCAATCTATCAAGTGATCTGTTTAGGGATTACTTTGTACTGTAAGCCCATCTGCAGGCAACGAGTTTGGATCCCTAAGGACATTGAACAAGATCCCATGTTCCTCTTGAAATAAGTGCATCCATTTCTTCATTCATTGCTTGTCGTCGGCCAGAGTCCTATAAGGCACCATGATGATCTTTGGGAATAGACATAGACATAAGAGCATTTATATATTGTCTATCAGAGCATGATAAAATATCAGTGGACATGAAATGAAACATAAGGTGAAGTGTGCATTACCTCTTAGTTCTGCGTAGAGCAATTGGGAGCTATTGAGGATCATCATCTGGAGTAGTGTTGGTGGGAGTATCTGGGGATGGCGTAATTTCCTGCATCAAGGGAACGAGTAGAGGTACAAGAACAATAGTAGAAAGATGTTTTCTCTTGTATACAATAGGTGGAGGAGGAATATTAAGCGGTATGTCAGATACAAATTGAGTGAAGAAACTAGTTTATTCAAAAAGGTGACATCAACAGATATATGGTAGCGGTGTCCATAGGGATCATAGCATTTGTAGCCTTTCTGAGTTCTAAAGTATCCAAGAAAGACATATTTAATAGCACGATGAGATAATTTATTAGTGGTGTGGAAGTTATGAACAAAAGCAGTACATCCAAAAATCCGTAAAGATAATGGAAATGGGTCCTCATTTGGATAAAGTAATGCAAAGGGAGTGGATCCATCTAGAGTTGCGGATGGAAATATATTTATTAGGTGGACAACAGTGAGGATGACATCACCCCAATAAGTCTTTGGAACCTGCATTTCTGTAAGAAGGGATCAGACAATATCAAGTAGGTGTCTTAGTTTTCTTTCAGTTACCCTATTTTGTTGGGAGGTATAGGACCAAGAGGTCTGATGGGTGGTAACTTGTGCGTCAAAAAATGATGTCAAGTCTTTTTGCATGAATTCCAAGGCATTATCAGAACAGAAAATCTGAATTTGGATGGAGAAGTTAGTTCTAACATAGTGAAAGAAGTTCTGGACAATATTATTGATTTTGGAACGTTCTTTTAATAGAAAGATCCATGATGACCTACGATTGTTGTAGAGATAGTTCGTAGCATTATTATCTCTTTATGTATCGGTTTGTTATTTCATTATCTTTAATAGGTCTCTCTGTAATTTACCCTTAAGGTCTCTCCCTATATAAGAGAGCCTATGGTTTTCTAAATGATTATCGAAGACTATTTTCCCAACATGGTATCAGAGCCACCGTAGGGCTCTCCACCCACTGCCCCACCCCTCCCCACCCGCCGCCCTTCCTCCATCGCCTCTCCAGGGCTCCCGCGCATCTAGGCCGAGCTCGCCTCAATCACCCAGCCAGCGCGTCGCCGCCGCCTCCAGCCAGACCCAGCGCTTCGCCGCCGCCTTCGGCCCGCAGCCAGCGCCTCTCGGCGATTCCAGTCCTCGCCAGCGACTGTCTACGGGTCTCTGGAGGTCGCCCCCATCGCCTGCGGTGCTCGTTGGCTGCCGTAGGCCTCAGCCTCCTGAACATCAAGGCAGCCCTTCCACCAGTTGGATGGAGAAGTTAGTTCTAACATAGTGAAAGAAGTTCTGGACAATATTATTGATTTTGGAACGTTCTTTTAATAGAAAGATCCATGATGACCTACGATTGTTGTAGAGATAGTTTGTAGCATTATTATCTCTTTATGTATCGGTTTGTTATTTCATTATCTTTAATAGGTCTCTCTGTAATTTACCCTTAAGGTCTCTCCCTATATAAGAGAGCCTATGGTTTTCTAAATGATTATCGAAGACTATTTTCCCAACATGGTATCAGAGCCACCGTAGGGCTCTCCACCCACCGCCCCATCCCTCCCCACCCGCTGCCCCACCCCTCCCCACCCGCCGCCCCACCCCTCCCCACCCGCCGCCCTTCCTCCATCGCCTCTCCATGGCTCCCGCGCATCTAGGCCGAGCTCGCCTCAATCACCCAGCCAGCGCGTCGCCGCCGCCTCCAGCCAGACCCAGCGCTTCGCCGCCGCCTTCGGCCCGCAGCCAGCGCCTCTCGGCGATTCCAGTCCTCGCCAGCGACTGTCTGCGGGTCTCTGGAGGTCGCCCCCATCGCCTGCGGTGCTCGTTGGCTGCCGTAGGCCTCAGCCTCCTGAACATCAAGGCAGCCCTTCCACCAGTTGGTTTAGGGTCTGTAAGCCTCCTCCAAGGCGTGCCCTAGTACTCTACTCGTCCGATATATGGATTTGAGTGCGTAACGTCTACATACGCACTCAAATCCAATGCAGTTGGTGTAGACATTCATCATCAGTGTGTCTATAGTCCCTTGTTCTTCTCCAAGCGGCAGTATGTCAGAATCGAAAGCCGATATGCCCTCCACCGGCGCATTCAAAGGTCCTGCGCCAATAGTGAAGATGGACGGGTCTAACTATGAGATCTAGGCTATGCAGTTCATGAGCCTCATGAAGTCTAATGGTAAGAAACACATTCTTACCGAGGATGAGCCTGCAGAGAAGACATGGATCTATGCCTCATGGGAGGCTGACGATGCCTATGCCAAGGTCTGGTTGTTCGGTACATTGACGATGGAGATTGCTAACGATGTCCTCCATCAGCCCACTGCCAAGGCAATGTGGGACATTCTTGCCACCACATATTCGCATGTGCGAGATGAGACAAAGATGTTGCAGCTTCAGCATGACATTTTCACAATGAAGCAGAATGGCAAACCTCTCCATTCTCTATACACATCCCTAAGTGGGATGTTTGAGAAGTTATACAGTACCATTCCACTCACTGCTACTCCAGAACAGCAGAAGACGTTTCGGAACGCCACCATGGTGGGCGTTCTACTTGCGGCTCTTGACCCTGAGTATGATGCCGCCCGGTCCCAGATCCTAGCTGATGCAGTTATTCCTCCAGTGGAGGATGTTTATAGACGGCTCAGTCGCATTCCAGACCCCTCCAGCTCTTCTACTCCACCCCCATCAGCGATGGCAGTCTCGCGTGGGAGAGGTGGACCGCATTTTGGCCATGGTCGTGGACGTGGACGTGGCCGTGGACCCCAGGGAAGGGGTGGCCGCTTCAGTCAGACATGCTCCTATTGTCACCGCACAGGACACTCAGAGGAGACATGCTATTCTAAGCATGGATTCCCAGCATCGGCACGTGTTGCAGATCATTCTCAGTCTTCAGTATCCTCTACTGCTGATAGTCGATTTGACGAACTTGTGGCCCGTCTCCGAAATATTATGCCACAGTCATCTGTTGATTCGTCTGGTGGCTCCTCAGATATTGCCGCCACTGCCTCTGCCAGTTCATCCGCTGCTGCAAGCACCTCAGGTAGATCTCCTGCATTCACTACATCTCATGATATATCTGATTGGGTTATAGATTCCGGAGCCACACATCATCTCTGCCGAGACAGAGGCAGATTACAGGCCTACAGGGATATTCCTCCCGGTCGTTCAGTGCAGATTGCAGATGGTACATATTCGCCCCTGGTTGGACAGGGGGAGGTTTTTCTATCCTCCACTATGCAGCTACAGAACGTCCTACATGCTCTTGAGTTCTCAATGAATTTTCTATCTATTAGTCAGATTACGAAGGATTTGAAATGTCGTGCTATATTTGACCCGTCTTCTCTCATTTTTCAGGACATACTCACGGGCAAGGTGATTACGAAGGATTTGAATTGTCGTGCTATATTTGACCCGTCTTCTCTCATTTTTCAGGACATACTCACGGGCAAGGTGATTGGCTGTGGCTCTGAGCAGAATAGTTTATATCGACTGGTTCGGGATTCCTATGCTGGCGTCTCATCTCTTTCTGCTGGACCAGTCTCTCCGTACATTTGGCATCTCCGGTTTGGCCATCTTCCGCTCCAGAAAATGCGTCATCTTCTGCCTCATATCCCTCCTAGTTCGTCTTTCCGATGCGAAGCGTGTCAGTTGGGAAAGCATCACAGGTCGAGCTTCCCACGTCGTCCGAGTCGGAGCAGTAGCTCCCCTTTTGAGTTGTTACATGTTGATATATGGGGTCCGAGTCGTGTTCCCGATCATCAGGGACACAGGTTTTATCTTGTGGTAGTGGATGATTTCTCGCGTGTGTCATGGGTTTTTCTTTTGAAAAATAAATCTGAAGCAGGAGATGTGATCAAGAACTTGCTTAATGAAATGCACAATGTTTTTTCTACCTCTGTCAAATATGTTCGAACGGATAATGCCCTTGAATTTTGTACACGCTCACTTTCTCTATTCCTTTCGTCAAAGGGAATTATTCATCAAACCACTTGTGCGTATACCTCACAACAAAATGGTGTGGCGGAAAGAAAGCATCGCCATCTCTTGGATATTACTCGAATACTGTTGATTCAGAGTTGTGCTCCTATTTCATTCTGAGGCGATGCTGTTCTAATTGCATGTTATCTGGTTAACCGAATGCCATCCTCAGTTCTTGGTGATAAGATACCTATCTCTCTTATTTTCCCAGACAAGGATTTATTCTCACTGACTCCACGTGTTTTAGGTACTGTAGCTTTCGTTCATCGTCTATCTCTTGGACTTGACAAACTCTATCCTAGAGCAGTCAAGTGCATCTTTGTTGGTTATTCCATAACTCAGAAGGGCTACCGGTGTTATGATCCTGCGACTAAGCGGTACTTTGTGAGTGCTGATGTCACGTTCTTTGAGTCGGTCGTGTACTTTTATCCTGCAGGTGACAGAATGGTAACATCCACTACCACTGATGATATCTATGTTCCTCCACCACCTACATTGAGTACTCCTGAGTCGTCTCATGTGCCCGTCTCCATGCCAGTACCACCTCGACCTCCACCTCCACCCATTCCACGACCTACCGTATCACCGTTACCTAAATTCTATACACGCCGTTCAGGTCCTGCTCAGACTACACAGCAGCCAATCATCACGCCTCAGGTATGTTCAGATGGCGTTACTACTGACGGGTCAGGTTTAGTACATGTGCAGGATCCTTCAGTACAGGCAGACACTAGCCCATCCAGTACGATTGATGATGATCTTGATGTCCCGATTGCCATTCGGAAGCAGAAGAGGCAATATGCCTCTTATCCATTTGCGTCACAGGTATCTTTTCACCGTCTCACTGGTGATTTTCAGAAGTTTGCCATAGCCTTGTCTTCTGTGGATATACCACGGACATACCAGGACGCTTTGAAGAATGATTGTTGGAGATTAGCAATGGAAGAGGAGATGAGGGCCTTACAGTCTCGTGGTACATGGTCTTTGGTCCCTGCACCTTCTGATGCATCAGTTGTGAGCTGTAATGGGTCTTCACAGTCAAATATCATGCAGATGGCATGTTGGATAGGTACAAGGCACGCTTGGTCGCCCGTGGGTTTACACAAACCTATGGCGTGGATTACATGGATACATTCTCTCCAGTGGCGAGACACTCTACCCTTCGTATTCTTTTATCAGTTGCTGTGGTCCGTGATTGGAGTATATCTCAACTAGATATCAAGAATGTCTTTTTGTACGGGGACTTACAGGAGGAAGTCTACATGCAGCAACCACCTGGGTTCACTGCTGAGGGGGAGAAGCATATGGTCTGTAGACTTCACAAGGCAATATACGGCCTCAAACAGAGTCCGAGAGCATGGTTACAGAAGTTGTCCAGCCTAATTGAGCAATAAGGGTTCAAGAGGTCAAATGCCGATCACTCATTGTTTGTCCAGAAGTCATCGACAGGTACGATTGTTATTATGGTTTATGTGGATGATATTCTTGTTACAGGAGATGATGCTCAGGGCATAGAGAGGGCGAAGGCATTCCTTGGCCGTCAGTTTGTTACAAAGGATCTTGGGACCCTAAGATATTTTCTGGGGTTGGAATTTGAAAGGAATGCACAGGGCTTGGTAATGACCCAACGGAAGTACATTACAGACTTCCTGACTGAGACTGGCATGGATGGTTGCAAACCATCAAGAATTCCCATGGATCCCAGTGTAAGGCTGTATGATGGTGATACTGATGAAGTAGATAAGAGGAGATATAGAGAAATGGTGGGAAAACTCCTCTACATTACTATAACTCGCCCAGACATTCAATTTGCAGTTAGCAGGGTGAGTCAATTTATGGAGCAGCCAAGACAGGTTCACATGGATGCTATACACATGATATTGAGGTATCTGAAATCTTCTCCAGGGTCAGGGCTGCTATTCAGAAAGGGCACAGACTTATCCATCTTAGCATGTGCAGATGCAGATGATGCAGGATGTCCTAAGGATCGGAAATCAACCTCAGGGTTTGTAGTCTTTGTTGGAGGCTCTTTGGTTTCTTGGAAAAGCAAGAAACAAACTGTTGTGGCAAGGTCCAGTGCTGAATCCGAATATAGGGCCATGGCTCAAGTCAGCACGGAAATGATGTGGGTTCGTTCAGTACTAGAAGATCTACATGTAGCGGTGCCCCTACCTATGAAGCTTCAGTGTGACAATCAAGCAGCATTGTTTATTGCCAATAATCCAGCCTTCCATGAAAGGACCAAGCATATTGAAGTTGACTGTCATTATACTAGGGACCTGATCCATAGAGGATTAATATCTACTGCACATGTGAGCTCAGGAGATCAGACTGCAGATGTGTTCACCAAGCCACTGCTTAGAGGACCTTTTCAGAGATGTTCATCCAAGCTGAGCATGATAGACATCTATGCTCCACCTTGAGGGGGAGTGTAGAGATAGTTCGTAGCATTATTATCTCTTTATGTATAGGTTTGTTATTTCATTATCTTTAATAGGTCTCTCTGTAATTTACCCTTAAGGTCTCTCCCTATATAAGAGAGCCTAGGGTTTTCTAAATGATTATCGAAGACTATTTTCCCAACAGTTGTCATCAACAAAGACATCAAAATACATATGACCACACAGAGTTCTGACGGGATACAGTCCCCACACATCACAGTGAACCAAAGAAAATGGGATATGTCGGCGAAGTTCAGTCCTTGTAGGAAAGGATGTGCAATGATGTTTTCTGAATTGACACGCCTTACACTGGAATGGTTTGAGTGGAGAGAGTTCGGGGAACATCATGGAGAGAGCCTTAGCAGATGGATGGCCAAGACGACGATGTTGAGATTTATCATGTGAAGACTAATTAGTTGAATACAAGTAGAAAGCATTGCTGATGTGGCTGATCTTCATGCTGCCTTCTGATTGGCTGAGAGCTCTTGGGCTGGATTGCTGAGGTGTCTGATCCACCTCCTGCATTCTGATTGGCTGAGAGCTCTTGGGCTGGATTGCTGAGGTGTCTGATCCACCTCCTTCATCCTGATTGGCTGAGAGCTGATGGTGGGGATTGCTGAATGCTTTGGTATTCTTTTGTTGTAGTATAAAAGGAGCCTTGTGGCACCACATATTGTATCTCAACTTCATTCAAGCAATAGTAGAGAGAGTCTGGTGTGAGCAAGTGGAGTAGGCACATTGCCGAACCACTATAAATCCTTGTCTTGTGCGATTGTGCGTGCTTTCTTCTTCGATTGTGGTTCTATTCGTGTGGTGCTTGATCGGATCCGTCCCCAACAACTGGTATCAGAGCCTTGGTTCGGAGATCAACCTCTACACAGATGGCGGAAGAATCGAAGGTTAAGATCGAGAAGTTCAATGGGTCGAACTTCGCGTTCTGGAAGATGCAGATTGAAGATGTCTTATATCAGAAGGATCTCTATCTTCCGATCGAAGGGAAGAAGCCCGAAGCCATGAAAGATGAAGAGTGGAAGGTCCTAGACCGAAAGGCTCTAGGAACGGTAAGGCTCAGCCTTGCTCCATCGGTGGCTTCAAATATCGCAAAGGAGACAACGACGGCGAATCTTTTCAAAGCTCTTGAAAAGATGTACGAGAAGCCATCTGCATCAAATAAGGTGTATTTGATGAAGAAGCTTTTCAATTTAAAGATGAGTGAGAACTCCGTGGTGGCTTCACACTTGAATGATCTGAACAGTATCATCAACCAGTTGGAGTCTGTGAAGATCGTGTTTGATGATGAGGTAAAAGCTCTTTTACTCCTTTCTAGTTTACCTGATAGTTGGAATGCTTTAGTTGTAGCGGTTAGCAACTCCTCTGGTTCTGCAAAGTTGAAGTTGGAGGATGTTGCTGGTCTTCTTCTTGGAGAAGAGGCACGACGGAAGACGTCTGGAGAAGAACACTCGTTAGGTTCTGCCTTAAATACAGAAGGAAGAAGCAGGAAGAGCTACAGGAACCAAAAGCATTCCAGGGGAAAGTCGGTACGAGGAAGATCCAAATCCAGAGATCCGAAGTCAGTGGTCTGCTGGAATTGCAATCAAAAGGGGCATTACAAGACAGAATGCAAGGCCCCAAGAAAGCAGAAAGGAGAAAATGACAAAGGTAAGAACACCCTAAATCTTACTGATGATGATGATAGCGATGCCTTAGTATGTGTTACAGATGCTAGAAGTGAGTCATGGATTGTGGACTCGGGTGCTTCATTTCATACCACTCCACAAAGGGATATCCTCCAAAATTATGTGAAAGGTGATTTTGGAAAGGTATATCTGGGAGATGATGAATGCTGCAGTATAATTGGAAAGGGAGACATTGACATATCCCAACCCAATGGTGGCTTCTTGAGATTGAAGAATGTTAGACATGTACCCAGTCTAACAAGGAATCTCATATCTGTCGGACAGCTATCGGAAAGCGGCGTGATGACATCATTTGATTCTGATTCGTGGAAGATGTCAAAGGGATCATTGATCCTTGCTCGAGGTAAGAAAGAAGGAACCTTGTATATTGCATCAGGTTCATATGACAGGATAAATGTTGCATCATCTGGGTGTGATGCTAACACTTGGCATAGACGGCTTGGTCACATGAGCGAAAAAGGAATGAAGATCATGCAGAAGAAGGGAAAGTTGATGGGATTGCAGACCGTTGATCTGGACTTCTGTGAAGATTGTATCTTGGGAAAACAGAAGAAAGTCAGTTTTACAAAGACTGCAAGAGTACGAAAAACCGAAAGACTGGAGCTGGTTCATACAGACGTATGGGGTCCATCTCAGGTACCTTCCCTTGGCGGATCTCATTATTTCATTACTTTCATTGATGATGCAACTAGAAAACTGTGGGTTTATTTTATCAAGCATAAATCCAATGTATTTGAGACCTTCAAAATGTGGAAGGCCTTAGTTGAGACTGAGACAGGTTTAAAGTTGAAATGTCTCAAGTCAGACAATGGTGGAGAATACTGCAGTGAGGAGTTTGAATCATATTGTGCCAAGAACGGGATCAAGAGATTGAAGACGGTTCCAAGAAAGCCCAGACAGAATGGTGTTGCTGAACGCATGAACAGGACTCTTCTAGAGCGTGCGAGAAGCATGAGGTTACATGCAGGTCTACCAAAGCGACATTGGGCTGATGCAGTGAATACAGCTGCATACTTAATCAATCGAGGTCCGTCTGCTGCTTTAGATGGGGATCTTCCAGAAGAAACGTGGACAGGAAAGGAGGTAACACTTTCTCATTTACGTGTCTTTGGATGCATAGCTTATGTTCACATTGAGCAGAAAAACAGAGGAAAGCTTGATCCCAAAGCAAGGAAGTGTATCTTTGTCGGCTATGGTACAGATAACTATGGATATAGATTGTGGGATTTGGAGAACAAGAAGACAGTTAGAAGCATTGATGTCACATTCAATGAGTCTTCCTTATATAAGGATGAGTTGATAAAAGGAAAGACAACGGAAGAGTCAGACTTTGTGGAGTTTGATGAAACTCCTGAACAAAGCACATCACAGCCAAGTGATGAGAATGTTCAACCCATCCCACAGAATAATCCGCAAACTCCGGTACTACGGAAATCTTCCAGAATCAGCAAACCCACTACAAGGTATTCACCTTCTTTGAATTATTTATTGCTGACTGATAATGGTGAGCCTGAATGCTTTGATGAAGCTATACAAGATGAGGCAAGAAATCAGTGGGAGTTAGCCATGGATGAGGAGATGAACTCCCTCTCAAGAAGCAAAACGTGGGACTTAGTCCCACTACCGAAGGGAAAGAAGGCTCTGCACAACAAGTGGGTGTACAGGAAGAAGGAGGAAGCTGATGGTTCCATTAGATACAAGGCTCGGCTAGTGGCGAAGGGTTTTCAACAAAAAGCAGGAGTTGATTTCACAGAGATCTTTGCACCTGTTGTAAAGGTCTCAACCATAAGAGCAGTATTGAGCATTGTTGCAGCTGAGAACCTACATTTGGAGCAGCTGGATGTTAAGACAGCATTTCTCCATGGAGATCTTGAGGAGGACATCTACATGCAACAACCAGAGGGATATGTAGCTACTGGAAAGGAAGACATGGTATGCAAGCTCAGAAAAAGCCTTTATGGCTTGAAGCAGGCACCGAGACAATGGTACAAAAGGTTTGACGATTTCATGAGAAATACTGGATTCCGCAAATGTCATGCTGACCATTGTTGCTACTTCAAGAAGCTTGGTATGTCTTACATCATTTTATTATTGTACGTAGACGATATGCTTGTTGCAGGCTCATGCAAGGAAGAAATAGCAAATCTGAAGGCAATGCTGTCTAAGGAGTTTGAAATGAAGGACCTTGGTCCTGCAAAGAAAATCCTTGGAATGCAGATTAGCAGAGACATGAAGAACAAGAAGCTGAGATTGTCTCAATCAGATTACATCGAGAAGGTACTAGAGAGATTTAATATGAAAAATGCAAAATCTACTCTAACACCTTTAGGGAGCCACTTCAAACTTTCAAAGGAGAAAGAACCTGCTACGAAGGAGGAGCATGAGCACATGTCAAAGGTACCCTACCAGTCTGCTGTTGGTAGTTTGATGTACGCAATGGTTTGTACAAGACCAGACATCTCCCATGCAGTGGGAGTTGTGAGCAGATTCATGGCGAATCCTGGCAAGGAACATTGGGAGGCTGTGAAGTGGATTTTACGTTATTTGAGAGGTACCTCTAACGTGTCATTGTGTTATGGGAATACTGACATTTCCATTCGAGGTTTTGTGGACTCAGATTTTGCAGGAGATATCGATGGCAGGAAAAGCACAACAGGGTATGTCTTTACCTTGGGGAGTGGAGCCATTAGCTGGATCTCTAGGCTCCAGAAGATAGTGACCATCTCGACCACGGAAGCAGAATATGTGGCGGCAACAGAAGCTTGCAAGGAAATGATATGGTTGAAAGGTCTGATGAAAGAACTGGATAAAGAATGTGAAGATTGTCAATTATCCAGCGACAGTCAAAGTGCAATTCATCTTGCAAAGAATTCCGTCTTTCACTCGAGGACTAAGCACATTGATGTGAAGTACCACTTCATTCGGACGCAGCTAGAAGATGGACAATTTAAGTTGAAGAAGATCCACACATTAGAAAATCCTGCTGATATGTTCACAAAGTCTGTAACGGTGGAGAAGCTGAAGACATGTTCAACTTCTATTGGTCTTCAAGCATAGAAGACAAGGGAAAGCTCACACCAGGACTACTGAATATGTGGTGTATGCTACAAATCAGTCTTCAAGTGGGAGATTGTTGAGATTTATCATGTGAAGACTAATTAGTTGAATACAAGTAGAAAGCATTGCTGATGTGGCTGATCTCCATGCTGCCTTCTGATTGGCTGAGAGCTCTTGGGCTGGATTGCTGAGGTGTCTGATCCACCTCCTGCATTCTGATTGGCTGAGAGCTCTTGGGCTGGATTGCTGAGGTGTCTGATCCACCTCCTTCATCCTGATTGGCTGAGAGCTGATGGTGGGGATTGCTGAATGCTTTGGTATTCTTTTGTTGTAGTATAAAAGGAGCCTTGTGGCACCACATATTGTATCTCAACTTCATTCAAGCAATAGTAGAGAGAGTCTGGTGTGAGCAAGTGGAGTAGGCACATTGCCGAACCACTATAAATCCTTGTCTTGTGCGATTGTGCATGCTTTCTTCTTCGATTGTGGTTCTATTCGTGTGGTGCTTGATCGGATCCGTCCCCAACAGACGACGCCACAAAAAATATCCTCACAAATGGAGACAACACCAACAAATTTGGAGTTATAGGGGATATCAAGATAATATAGGTCATCCTGTTCATGTCCCCCACAAAACATATGCCTCGTCTGGATATCCTAAAAATAACAACAGAATTCATCAAATATAACATGGCATTGAAGATCATGACATAACTTCTGAACATATAATAGACTGAGGGGAAAAAGCTCCACAGTGAACCTTCGTGAATTTTAGTCTTGAGGAAAAAGCAATATTACCAACAACAGTTATTGCGGAATGATCTCCATTAGCAACCTGGAATGTCTTCACGAAAGAAGATGGTTGTGATGAAGTAGACTTGCATCCCCTATTAGATGAGTAGATGCACCAGAGTTAAATATCCATGCATTTTTGGAAGTGGAAACAGAATTTGCCACAGTACCTGAAGTAGTAGCAAGACTTGCAGTTGAAGTGGAATTAGGAGTAGCAGTTTCTGAGTTGTTGAGCAGTTGTCTCAAGCGAGCATATTCAGGAGCAGTAAACGGGGTCGGTACCCCATCCGTAGGATGAGTAGTTGTCTCCTCATAGGGTGCCTCTTCATAGGCATTGTTAGTAGTAGGCGGCATGCCAAAGGTTGCCCAACAACGATCTGAAGGATGATTCCAGCATCCACAGTGCACACATGTTGGATAGCGTGCATTGGGAGAGTCATGCCCACGTCCTCGGCCAATGTCACGGTCTCGTCCAGATTCAGACTACGTCCAAACTCATGATTATGTCCTCATGTGCGACCTTCTTGATGATCCGAACAATCTCTATATCCGGGAGCAATATAATGAGCCGTTATTTCTACGATAGTAATCTCAGCTGGAGAGTCTAGTTCCTATAATCTCCCAAAGATGGTTTCAATAGTAGGTAGAGTTGTAGCCATTAGGAACGGATCTTTGACAGGCTTATATCGTGGATGCAGTATATAGAGAAACCCGTATACTTGTTATTCTGCACGCTTTCCCACCTGTTTGTCACAGCAGGCTGGCTGAAAAATTAGTAATTTTTCAAAGAGACTAGTAAGTAGTCTGTAGTACTCGATGAGGCTTGATTCTCCTTGAGTAGCAGACCGGATTTGGTATAAATCTCATATGGGCGAGATTTGGTTGTCTTCTGAGAATACATGCTCTCTAGATTCTCCCTCATGGCCTTTGTTGTGTCTTTATATAGGAGATTGGTGGCAATGGTTGGATCGATGCTATTGGTCAACCGAGTGGTAACCTGATAGTTGTCAACAAACCAGGTTACATAGGTCGCATCCGTCTCTGCAGGCGAGACCTTTGTCAGAATAGAGCCTTTACATTGTCCATCGATGAACACCTTGAAGGAACGAGACCACAAAACGTAGTTTTCTTCCTTTTAATTTAAAAGTTGTGCCTTGTACCATCACAGAAGAAATAGGGTACGTGGGCTTGGTCTCCATTGTCGTCATGGTGGATCTATAGGTCAATAAAAAAGGCCTAGACAGAAAGAAGTATGGTAAGTAAGAATTTCTGTGTTTAAACATGCATCACTACGATCTGATCACAGATTAAAGGATCGCCATATGGCCGGTCGACGTCATAAGGGGCCTATAAGAGTCGAGGCAACGCGTAGAGGCAGCACTTGGAGGGCAACAGCTGCACTGGGGGGCAGGAGGAGGCCCGCTAGTGCCTGGCGGCACCGAGGGGCGACACTAATGCCAAGGCAATGCCTAGGGGCGATGCTAGAAAGACTGGAAGCCTTAGCAGTATCTAGCGGCAGCACAAGAGGCGAGCAAGAGGCTTGCTAGTGTCTAGCGTCATCGCTAGGGCTATTCTGGGGCTAAAGTTGTGCCTAGGAGCATCACTGAGAGGACCCCGATGGCCTTGTGGGATCCAACGACGACGCTGGAGGCGTGCGGAAGCCCCGCTGGAGCATGGTGGCGTCACTCGAGGCATGCTGGAGGACCAGTCGTACTTTGAAGAGGCGCCGGGAGGGTGGCGTCTCGCTGAGCAATGCCCAGTCGTGGTGTTGGAAATACGTGGAGAGAGCCTGACAACATGCTAGGTCACTTGCAAGGGTTTGCACGAGATTAGGGCTTGAGGTGGCGGTAGGAGTTATGCCAAAACACCGAACTAGGATCGCTGCTCTGATACCATGTTGAGAAAAGAAAAGAAAACCCAATGACTTGTTTATTCCAGAGGTCTAGGGACCTTATATAGGATTAAATGCTAAACCCTAGAGAGTACAGGAAAGCAGAAAATACACAAATTCCCCTATGGTTTAAAATAATAGAAAATGTGTTTCTAATAAGATTCTTCATAAAATCGACAATCCCGACCTCGTCCTTGAGGTGGCATTTCTTTATCTAACATGACAAGTCCAGCAAGCGGACGCTGATTTAAGGAAGACGATAAGAGGGTATCAGTAGCTGATGATTGTACATTTTGTGGCATAAGAGATGAATATGTTTGTTCTTATATTGACCTTGATAATAAGTTGAATGAAGTTTTTGAATAGGCTATTCTAAGCGGTCCGATTCATTAAATGTTACATTTGTGAATGGATAAAGATAGTTTTACAATGAACACCCTTTTTCCCTTAAAAGATAACCTTTTGATAAATCATCTTAATCCATTCCGATAACATTTGACAATACCAACAATTTATCCCCAAACATCCCTTTCTAGATTTAGTGAAACGAGACTGGTATAGATGTTTGAGACATTCTTGTTCATGATTGCATCGTTGACATCTTTTCGTGCTTTCAAACGGCCTAAAATATCAAGTCATCACCAACATTTCATTCTTTTTGTATCTCATCTTGTATAGTGGAGCAGTCATCATTATGTCCTCATCAATCCCATAAATATTAGTTCTTGTTCATGATTACATCGCTGACACCATGCTTTGTAGTGTCCTGGAAATCAATTCATTGTAGACATCTCATTCTGCATTGTCCATTCTAGAAGAAACCTTGTACAACCTAATCTCATTAAGAAGCTATGTCCGTCCAAACTATTACTAGTCATGGTACATATTTTTGGAGACTTGAAAGTTAATAAACATGTCCAGGACAACCTTGAAAACTCGCAGTAGTCCCCACCAATAATTACCGCCAAATTTGCATTTTTAAGACTAGGAAATGATTTTCATCCAAAATTTTCTACAAGATCATCAATGGTCGGGCGCAGGGATATGTGTTGATAACATTGACAAAAAGATCACAATCTCCATGACTACATCAACTTGGAACCCAACCGTATAACATCAAGATTAGTGGTGATGTTCTGGGCTCACAGATTTATTACAGAGATTTTAAATAAATATAGATGGCCCATTTTTATTTTTATTTTTTTGTATGAACTGGTTTCTAGTATCAATAAAAACCTATATATATAATGTAAACACAATTACATGCTAGCAAGATAGTAAGAATTTCTTTTAGAGCAACAAAGATAAGGCTAGAGATTGGACATGTATGACAGCAAAATGAGCTTAGAATGTACCTCTGAAATATCAAGTCTGGAGGTTGACCTGCTTTGATTCAAGCATGCAGGAACTCCTAAGGGTGCAAGACAACAACAATTCAGCGCTACACTTGGAGGCTCCAATAGAAAGGAGACATGGTTGCTGGAACTTCAGTTTGAGCTCCCCAAATGGAGTAGCAGTTGGGTTTTAATCAGGGAACAACAACTCCTGGTTGGTTGAAATTGAAGTAGCAATAGCTGCCCAAATGAGAGCAGCAACAATACCCCACTCCCCTTTGGATGGAATTCTAATGACAGGAAAATTGGGAGAAAAAGGAAAAAGGGAGAATGGTTGGGAAAAAGAAGGGAGAACGAAAGATGAGAGGGGGAGGGTTCTCTCGTTGAAGAAGAATGGAAGAAAAGGAGAAATGGGAATTGGTTTGATATTAACAAGGCAATAATGACCCCTTATGTTGACATGTGGTGGGAAAAGAGAGAGTGAGTTGTCAAAGAAAAAAACAAGTGGAGGTTTGCTGGACTGTTTATGTTTATCTTCTATTAAAATAATCAAATTTTCTTTTTTTTCTTTTTTCTCTTAATTTATTTGATTTACTAAAGTTGATCGTACTCGCACCTCGAGTCTCTGATTTCGATATACAATATCTCAATTTGACCGTCTCTAAACGACGATTATTATGAGTATAATATTGATATACTTTAGATCGGGTATAAACTCCCGAAAGTTTCGAGATACAATTTTGGTTTGGGGTTAAATTTTACGATTTTAAAATATCAATCATTCTCCAATTGACGAACGGTAGATTCCGTTGATCTTATTTCATCGAATTGGATTTTTGGATGGTCTCAGTTTGTTTTACGGTTTCCAATTTATGTCACAACTTTTTCGTGGCACACATTACGATGCGATCGACTTTTGGTCGATTTTGCCGAACGATTGTTGATTCACGATCAATTGATTTCTTCAGATCATTTAATATTGATTGATGACTTTATTGAATTATACAAACCTTAATCGGATCAGGTTTGGATTTAATCAGATTCATATGTTACAAATATAAATACCTCAAAGGGAGTCTCGTCATCGAGACTCAAGTCAAGGTTCCTACGTGTCTTGTTTGAATTTCATCTGGCCATGAAAACCTCAAAGGGTTTTGAACCCGTAAAACTTCAAAGGGAAAACAAGTCATATTCTTTCAATATATATAATATTTAAATAGGATTATTTTAATGATTACCTGAGAAAAGTTGCGGGTATCGTGCCCGCATGTCTGCTTTGGTCTTCCATGTCGCCTCTTCAACACCGTATCGGTTCCATAGCACCTTGATCAATGAAATCTCTTTGTTGCGAAGCTTCTTTACAACACTGTCAAGAATCTGTACTGGCTTCTTCATATGTCGAATCTGGCTCCACCTTAAGATTCTTATAGCTGATGACGTGTCGAGGGTCATACACATTCTTCCTCATGTTGGATATGTGAAAGACGTCATGTATGATTGAAAGGTATGGAGGAAGGGATACTCGGTAGGCTACCTTCCCCACTCTAGCAATAATCTCGAACAATCCAAAATATCGTGGCACCAACTTGCCACAAACATCGAATCTCTAAATTTCCTTCATGGGAGTTACTCGGAGGAATACCCAATCTCCTACATGTATTGACAGGAATGTGTTCCGATTAATTTAAATCTTAATAAGTCAGATTTGCAAAAAGAGTAAGAGAAGATGTTTAGATTACCTGAAACTCCAAGTCTCTTCTCTGACGATCTGCATAGCTCTTCAGGTGGTTCGGTGCTGTTAGAAGTTTCCGTCTCACAAGGTCAATAGTCATCATGATCACCTACCTTACTCCGTGAGGCAACTCCTCCCGTATAGGGCTTCGAATGATGACATGCCGATACTAGAATGATGGTTATTGTTGTACATGAATTCCAATAACAACAGATGGTCCTTTCAGGACACTTTCCACTCCAACGTGTACGCATAGTAAATCCTCAAGCGTTTGTATGATGCACTCGCTCTGTCTGTCGGTCTGTAGGTGGTACACAGAACTCGTCTTCAGCTTTATTTGTAATGCTAACATGAACCGATGCTAATAGTGCATTGTAAACCTCGAGTCTTTGTTAGACATCGCCTCTCGTGGTATACCATGAAGTCTCATAATGTTTTGCACATATAGACTGGCCAATCTGGATTAAGTATAGGTTATGCTGACATGTACGAAATGGGCTAACTTGGTCAACCTGTCAACAACCCAAATACAATCATGGCCACTTGGTGTCTTCGGCAATCCAATGACAAAATCCATAAAGATACTCTCTCATTTCCACTCGGGAATGGGGAGAGACTGCAGTAATCCCGGTGGTCTCATGTGCTCCGCCTTGACCATCTGGCTGGTCATTCATTTGGTGACATGATGTGCCACATTGTGTTTCATTCCGTCCCACCAGAAATGTCAGCGTAGATTGCGATACATCTTCGTGCCGCCAGGATGGATAGACAACCGTGAACTATATGTCTCGTCAAGAATATCTCTGCACAACTGCTCATCATTGGGTACAACGACCCGGCCTACCTTTAACAAAATAGACTATGTCACAACAAAATCATCAATCTCATCCTTGACGTCTCGCATGTATCTGTCTCGAATCTAAGGATCTGTCTTCTGACCTTCTACGATGCAGTCCTACAAACTGCTAAATCGTGGAGGCACGACAATAGATATGGATGCACTCTCAAGAGGATGCCAATCAGTCAAAGCTGCGAGCATATCTCATATATATAGCCAGTTTGTCGTACCCTCTACATAATCTCTCCTGCTAAGCGCATCTGCCGCCACATTTCCCTTACTGGGATGGTAAGAGATCGTGCAGTCATAATCCTTTAGTAGCTCAAGCCACCTACATTATCTCATGTTCAGCTCCTTTTGATCAAAGATATACTTCAGGCTCTTGTGATCTGTGAAAATTTTAAAATTCACCCCATAAAGATAGTGACGCCAGATTTTCAAGGTGAAGACAACTGCCGTCAACTCCAAATCATGTGTGAGGTAGTTCCACTCTTGCGGCCTCAACTGAAGTAATGCATCGTAACCTCGCTGCATCAGCACTGCTCCTAAGCATTCTCTTGAGGCATCTGTGTAGACTGCATAGTCCTGGGTACTTGAAGGTAGTGCAAGAATGGTCGCCATCCTCAACTTCTCCTTCAGTGTCCTAAATACCTGCTTGCATGAATCATCCCAAATGAAAGGAACTCCATTCTTTGTCAACCATGTTGGAGGAAGAACAATGCGTGAAAATGCACTACCTGTAATAGCCTTCTAATCCAAGGAAGCTCCGAATATGAGTGACTGTCTTAGGCTGCTCACAAGACATAACTGCCTCAATCTTCGTAGGATCAACTACGATACCTGCTCCAGAAATTACATGCCCAAGAAATGAGATCTAGGATAACCAGAACTCGCACTTGCTCAGCTTGGCATACAACTTTTGCTCTTGTAATGTGTTCAAGACAATCTTCAAATCATTTGCATGATCCCATTTATTTCGAGAATATAATAGTACATCGTCAATGAACACTACCATAAATATGTCAAAGTATGGATGGAAGATCCTGTTCATCATATCATGAATGTTGAGTGGTTTTAATGAGCCCAAACGACATCACCACAAACTCATAATGCCTATATCGAGTCCTGAAAGTTGTCTTCAGAATATCAGACTCTCGAATTCTCAGCTGATGGTAGCTAGATCGAAGGTTGATCGAGCTGATCGAACACATCATCTATGCGCGACAAAGGATAACGGTTCTTTACCATTTTCTTGTTCAACTGTCGATAATCAATGTTTAATGTCATCGATCCGTCCTTCTTCCTGATAAAAAGAATTAAAGCACCTCAAGGTGAAGTGCTTGACCTCACGAAACCTAAGTCAAGTATCACTTGCGACTGCACCTTCATCTCTCTCAACTCAGCTGGGGTGATGCGATATGGTGCCATCAAAATCAGTTTGTATCTGGCAACAATGTGATCTCGAACTCAATCTCCCTCTCAGGAGGTAATCTAGGCAACTCATCAGGAAATACTTCGGGGTAGTCTGATCCTACTCTGATGTCTTGTGTCATCGTCTCATGATATGATATCTCTCATGCAAATGCTAGATATGAATCACATCCTGGTCAACAAGTCCCTGAGCTCGCAACACTTAAATGCACTCTATTTTGGAGTCATGTAATGTACCCTCAAAAGTGAACTTGGGTAAACCTGGAATCCTGAAGACACGATCTTCCTAAAGAAATCGACAAGAGCATGATGAGTTGATAACTAGTCCATGCCTAAAATCAAGTCAAATTAATCAAGCGGAAGTAACAAACAGTCTGCGATTATCTCGTGACCGTTAATCATCACTCGTAAATCTCTGACTATCAATGAGATGATGAACAATCGGTCACCTATCCCATGGATGTAGTGAGGATATAGAGCTTCTGCAGCTCTACCTAATGAAGTTAGTAATATCGATGGAATGGATGAATGTGTCGCTCTAGAATCAAATAAAACATGGAAAGGTCGGCCCAAAACTGAGACCATAACTTCCACCACAGTAGCTGTTTATCAGGCCTGCTCCTCGGTCACTACGTGCAACTTCACCTATCTAGCTAGTGTGGTACTAGAACCTGCAACACTCTGTGTCTGTCTCGGCGGCCTCCTGAAGTTGGAGTTCCTACTATGGACACTCCATGTACGCTATGCTTGTAACTATGGATGTGGCTGCAGTCGAGGCTTACTAGAAGCATGTGGGCACTGATATTGATAATATCTCCACTCATCGCACTGAGTACGTCTTGCTGGAGGTCTGTCTACTCTCTACGACCCAGGTAGTCGTGTTGAACTCGTACTGCGTCCGGTAAGTGCTCCTCCTAAGGTAGTCGTTGGAGATAAGTGGACATTTCCTAGAAATGTCAAACCTGTAGGACGAAATCGCATGGCTGACCTCTGCTGTTGGAATGGTTGACACATCAGTCCAAATGATCGATGTGGCCTAGGTGCTGCTCCAGACGAGCTCCCGAAACGTCTCTCCCGAATGTCCTTAAACTTATATGTTGCATTAGTAGCCTCGGAGATAGAAGTGATATGCAGTCCTGCTAGCTTCTCCTACACCTCCTCTCTCATACCTCTGAAGAACTTCTCCATATTCTCATATGGAGACACAGTAGCTGATAAAGTGTGGCGAGACAATTCGGTGTATCCGACGAAGTACTCTCTAGCTATCATCCATCCTTATCGAATCTCTGCGAACAATCCGTGTTGGGATTCCTTCCACTTCCAGGAAAAGTAGTGGGTTCTGAATCTCATCTCGAAGTCATCCCATGTAGGCTCAAGTCCCAACTCAGAAACTATCGCCTCCCACCATCTTTCTGCAAAATCTGTCAATGAATACTCCCTGAAAGATAGCCACGAGTCTTGTACTATCCGAAGTACCTTCACGACCCTCTTAAGCCACTACTTCGCCCGATCTGACCTCCAGGTGCCATTGAACATGGGCACATTGTCCCGTTGATAGGATGTGAACAACAACTGGTGCCTGTGGATAGCTGAGTACTCGGGTGCATCCTTATCTGCAAAGTATGCATGGCTCTGCTCCCTGTCGTAATTTCCATCCTCTGCTTCATGTATTAACATCTCCTCATGTAAGTCATCAAAATGAGGTTGTTGTACCTCAACCGACTGTGGCTAGTCCTGTCGTGTCCTATCCTGAGATGGATGGTATGTGAAGTCTGACAACTCCTCAAACATCATCTCCATATCTATTTGCCTAGCAATCTCTGTTTACTAAGCTAAAATCTGATCCTACTGACCTCACATAGCAGTCTACTGCTGCTAGAGGTCGGTGAGAGCTCTCATGATACCTTCCAATCGATTGACCATCTCCTGGTCTGGTCTGGATGTCATGGTCCTGCATGAAAACCAATATTATTAGTCATAAAAATTATTGTTCGCTGACATTTCTCATTGTGTTTTTCTCTTATTGGGATATTATATGGAAACTAAATGCAGCTGGTGATTTCTGTGGTTGATGAAATTGAATGTCATATTTCCCTCTCGAACTTACGATAAGTCAAAGAACTATCTCTATATGAGAACTTAATGCGATCGGAATCATAATACTACGAATGCGTGTATCGAGGTACCACGAATCTGATACCAAACTGTGATCCTCTCGGATCTAGATACCCGTTACATGGTATTTGTGGTATTATATTCAATAATGATCGCATTAAACAACACGAAATTGAAGGGAAATTTTTCGTGTTTCGCATTTGACATTTATAAACAATGTAACAATCACACAAACAACAAGAATTGTCATCAATTTGCAGTTCATTAATTTCCACATATATACACAACATGTAACAAAAGAAACTGACAGTTTATACATGTCTCCCAAAATGTACAGAAGAGAAAGAAAAACACTACTACAGAAACATAACGAAAAGCTGTAATAATTGTTTCATCTGGTATAACAACAGAAACTCGGGTTCATCTGCCAGCTACTGTGACGTAGGCTTTTTGCCTTCCAAGCATGCAAGGAATAAGAGGACGTCAACAGATGTTGTATACATTCCAGCATATTAAATAATAACAAGAATTTAATGCGTTCAAAAGAAATCAAGTAGAAGAGACAAATTCCTTAGTAACATAGTTCGAAAACATTATTCTTCTACTAAGCTAACAATTTTTTTCTGTCAATACTGTAGGCATATCACATGAAATTTATGCGCTAAGGGGAAACACAGATTTTATGCCCTTTAGGGTAGCACATAATTTTTCTGTGTTTCATCCCTATAGCGCAACAAAAGTTTGCGATATGCTCTGTATTAGAAAACATAGAATGCGGAAGCATATCAGAAATAATGATAAAGAAATACAAACTGGACGGGATTTTACATGGAACCCTACTCCCTAAGGAGCGGTATGAAACCACGGGAGAAGGCCTCAAAGGGCTAGGTTATGTATTGCACTTTCTCAATTGATACAGGAGGTCTGGGGCTCCTTATATAGCCTCCACAGAGCCTCCAAGTCCCACTACTATTAGATGTGGGACTAAACACTGGCATGGGGTAAATGGATTCTGGAAAGATCCATTTACCCTCCTACAAGTCATATGGCGCACAACCAAATACTCCAACACTCCCTCTCAAGCTGGAGCATGCAATGCTCGGCTTGGACAAACAGAAAGAAACTCAACTCACGCTACATGACACTACAAACAATATCAACTCAACGTGCACAACTCTCGGCTGCTGTCGAGGATGTTGCTTCGTATGACGTGCAGGTGAGGAGGGAAGTGAAGTATGATGATGTTTCCCCGGTTGGAAGTCCTCCTTCTCTATTCGACTAGTGGGAGGAAGATGAGTAACACGACAATGTTTTCATAGAGAAGGATGGTTTAGGCATTGATGTCATGGAGCTCCCGATGTTTTAAATAGGACCCAAAAAAAATATTAGCGATCAGAGATTAAACCAAATGATAAACACTTCCTTCTTCGTGGACTGCACCAATTGCTCCAGTTAGAATATCTTGAAAAATGCAAGAGGTTGCATAACAATAGCTCGATAGTGGAGCTCCTTGAAAATTTGACTGATTTATATCCTGATAGGGAATTTAGGCACAAAGAGGACATTAGTAAGTCTAACAGTTGAGGTAAGATTAACCTCACCCATCCCTTCAATTGGGGATGATCTACAATCGACAACTTGAATTAACTGACCATGGTTTTCTGATAAGATTCTTGTCTCCCACGTAAGATTCTTCAACCAATTGGCACTATGTCTAACAAAGTGAGCAACACTCCAATGATGTATAGTTTGAACTCCATAGTCTAAAGTAAGAGCAAATGGTTGGTTCGAATTCGGAATTTATTTATGCTTTGGGCTATGTTTCTTGCTCCTCAAGTATGATAAGTCAAATGCCCTTACGAGAAAAGGATGTCTTACGGGGTGCAAATATATATACTATAAATGTGATTTAGATCACACCATACTATAACTGGTGCGTTGAGGCTGAATAAAATTGGGCAAAGTCCAAGATGTGACTAGAGAAACCTGTGAGGGTGTAGATGCTGAAATAATAACTGTTAAATCAAAATATCTCTCGTGAATGCATTGTAAGAGCCTGTGGGGATTTGAGAAAAATCCAGATGATGCCCATGAGGGAAGGATCTGAAATAAGGGTCGTGGAGGCTGAAGAGTCGCTTTGAAATGTGTTAACTGAACCCATGAGGGATTCCGAATAATAGATGGTAATTGCTTATATCATACCATGTTGTGTCTTATAAGAGTATGCCGAAGAGTAATCAGCTAGAACTGCAAGAGTGTTGATGCTGAAATCAACACGTGTAGATGTGTTGTCAAAGCTTGTGGGGGTTTGAGAACTCAAGCAAGATCGGTTGGTGGTGGTGGGATAATATTTGGTGGAGGGGTGCCATCTTTCCTTGAATGGAAAGGGATGAAGGCATCGATTGAGGATGGATGAGGGCATGGAGTGGCGGGATAACTTGTTGCCATGTGGTTGATGGGTAATGGGGTAGCCATGGGGCTGTTGTTGGCTATGGAGAGGGAGCCGTGGGCCTGGTGAGGGTTAAAAGGTGAGCTCGCTAGGTGGTAGGGAGGGGCATTGTAGGCATTTTATAGGGGATGTTGGGCGGGGGTTGGAATGGGGCTCTAAAGGCTGGGGTTGGAGGCGAGGATGTGTTGGTGGTGTCAGAGAAGAGGCGATGGGGATGAGGGGTGGAGGTGGGTAGGGAAGAGAGGGAGGATGGTGGGGACCGCTTTGATATCAACTTTAGAATCAGAATAAAAGTTTTATCATTAGAATGAGAACCTTGTGGCTTCTTATAGGGATAGAGACATAGGGTTAGGGTTAAAAAGAGGGATGTCTCTTTGTTCAGAATACGGGAATATCCCTGGGGTTAGGGCTTTACATAAATATCTTTCGACATATATATAGAGAGGTTAGGGGTTAGGGTTAACAAGAACATAAGAAAAATACGTATATACCCCTGAAGGGGTGGAGACTCAAACCTTAACTCTCATTCTCACATCTTAATAACAATTGAAGGTTTCAATGACTAATTTAATATAAAAATCTGGTATTCTAAGACTTGTCTACGTAACTGTGTGGCTATTTATGCTCTAACTAACATGCCTTCTCCTTTCACCTAGGTTCTCTAGGTTAAAGAAGACATGTCAAAAGGTTTCTTTCTCATATATACAAGTGAAGCACAATGTGGTCTATCTTGAGTTAGAAATATTGCGAGTTGAGTTGGATGGACGCTGGATCCTAAGATCTAAACCAGTATACAATCTTATGCTATAACATAAATTTCGTAGGATTGTGATTGTGCTGATAGTATAGGTTCACATGGGGCCTTGTATGCAATGTCTACTCTTAGGGAAAAAAATACCTGACTTCATAGGGTCTCTTATAGACCTTTTGATCTACTGATAATTTCATGATGTTTGATAAAAGATTTTTGCCCACATTGACATGTTACATATAAGATGTTATGTGTGAATAGTGAAAAATCGATGGCAGAATATCAGAAAGGATCTAAAAAATGTTGCATTCATTCAAAAAGAGTCAAGTTTGAATGAGTTAAGGCTGGGGAATGCAAAAAAATCAACTTTTTTCCTAGCCATTTTTTGTTTAAATTGTTCTATGCCAACATCTATCATTAACCTTAGACATTTGGAAATTGGAATGATATGTCATGGCACTGTGATATGTGCATAATGTCGTAATCATTTCTGTCACGAACACTTCCAGAATAGAAATTAGCATGAACTTTGGACCAACAGTTAATTTGCATGTCATATTTTGAAATGTTAGGTATCTTCTGCAGTCCCTGAGGGAAAAGGAGTCTCATCTTCCGCATCAGTAGAAGTTGCTACTATGTCTGCCATTGCTGCTGCACATGGTTACTTCCTGCTCTTTAGACTTTCAATTACAACCTTACTTCATTTGAAGAGTTGAACAAATCCTGAAAAGGGAACTAGGATTTTAAATATATCAAGCACTCAGGGCATTTTATGCTTGAAGATGCCAGTCAAAAGAAAATATGAACTGCAAGAAGTATAAATATAATGTCCTTTTGCTTTCATGGTTTGCAACACTAAAAATAATAAATTTCAACTGTCAAATGCCAACAGCAATGTGTTGCCATTACCAGGCCCTTTCCTGCGCTTGTTTAATTTGCCCGATGCCACATGGGTCCTGTGCTCCATTTTGATCTGATGTTGGTTATACATGGATGTAGCTTCAAATAAGATTAACTGTCGACAAACACACAGACTATCAAACCACATGAATACAGGGATTAATGTGGAAAATCCTTCTTGACAGAAGAGAACCATAAGAGAGAATGACCTAGTTCTCAAGGAATGCTAGGTTTGCACGTCCCACTTATGAAACAAAGGTGTTTGTAAATATTTATAGAGGTGATGGTTAAACAAATCCACAGCCCAGATCTCATAAACTAGATACAACCCTTAACACCCTCATGTGAGATAGAGTTGTTTCCCAATGAAGAGACAACTTCGTGAGTGAAAGTTGCAGTGCAGGTGATTGATTGATGCAGATGTGGAGCATGCAATCTCATTTTCTATCTCGATTACTTAACATATTGTCATTCCAAATTCCTACTCTTTAGTTCCTCACAAGCATTGTGACCCAAAATGTATCATTGTCATCATCAACAACCGGAGTTGTATGTGTTAAATCGTGGTATGTCATTTATTCAGTGTGTGTAAGAGTTTTTAGTTTGTCCAAGATGAGCGTTGCATGCTTCATATTGAGGGGGTTCTTGAGAATGGTGAAGGGCTTAGTCAATTGACTAGGTAATTGGATCATGGGAAAATCTAATTGTGATTTGTTTAGTCCTATATTGGCTAGAGTTGGGACTTGGTTATGATGGTGAGGTTATATAAATAGTTGTTAGAAACTATGAAATGTGGAAGATAATATCATAGATAAATAATAAACAAGGAAGAACAACAGGATTTTATATGGAACCCTACTCTCTAAGGAGCGGGATGAAACCACGGGAGAATGCCTCAAAGGGCTGATGTATTCATTGGAACCAAATTCCTAAGTAGTACCTGGGATTTGCGTAAATACTCAGGTTGTACAAAATATTTTTTTACACCGAAGCTACAGTGGTGTCGCATGTTGAACATGCGACACATGAAAAGTTTTTTTTACCTCGTAACTATTGAGGTAGCGCATCTTAAAGATGCGATATGTAAAGCGCATATCGAATATGCGATTTCTGGGCTAAATAAAAGAAGGGCATATCCGATTCACTCCCCACGCACTCCTCATACCTGACCGTCCTCCTCTGCCACTCGCGACTCCCACTTTACCACCCGCCATCCTCAGCCTCCCCCTCTCCCACAAACCTCGTTTTTGATCACTCCTAGGTACGCGAAAAACTCCTTTTCCGTAGCTTCTTTGGTCGGTACTGTCCTAGCCTCCACTGCCTCCCACTAGGGCTTAACCGTTGTTGCATACATTGAGACTTGGTAAAAAAAAATTTCTTGAGATTATTGATTATATAATACACATATGATTCTTCATTTCATGAATGTATTTTTTTACTTATACGTTGTGTCACGTATTAGGTCGGAATGGAGGCGTTGTATTGTTTGTTTCATTTGAAGGGTACGCTTATTGGCGGTTCGACGACCAACGTACAGGGGTTTGGATTAATGCCTAATATGACGTTCGATGAGATGTTGAACTTGGTTTACCGTAAGCTCAACCTGGATGCCAATAGTAAAAAAATCTGATTACTACATTGCATCCCTCGAGGCCCAGGGGAAGAACCATCATTTTCGTCTATCATCGATGATAATGATGTGTATAGAGTTTTTGTGTATGCTCGGATCATTAGGAAATCAATGCCTGCTGACATTATTGTTGAAGATGTCTCTGTGAGCGAAGTTCCCAATGTTTTAGATACCACGAGACCGTCCGTTGTCCCGAGCACACAACCAACAGTTGTCCGTAGCACACAACCAACAATCTTCCCTAGCATACAACCAACAGTTGTACCTAGAATGGAACCCTCCTTTGACACTGATGTGCCTATAACGCAGCCATGTACGGATCAGGAATGGCACATGAGTGACTCGTTGATGCGAGAGGTTAATCACGCTTTGGATGATTTCATCCCTTGGGGATCTGATGATGACATGGAAGAAGGTAGTGAAGAAGATGTCGATGATAATGTGGTAGACGAGGAGATCCGAGTTGATGAACAAAGCACGCAGCAGATTGTACCCCGTATACCCTTTTTGGGGGTTAGAGGATCCAATACTCGTTTAACCTATGAAGACGACATTCGAAAGAAGTCTCGACTTGATGGCGTCGTTGACGAAATACGCAAGGGTAAAACCTTCAAAAGTGGAGAAGATTTGATTTACGATGTAAAGAAGTATCACATTCCAGCACACTATGACTTCATTGTCAAGGAATCCACCAGCTTGATATGGTTGGTTTTTTACACACAGAGATCGAATGGATGTGTTTGGTATTTACGAGGACATTTTAGAAAATGTGATGGACTGTGGGTGATCTCCAAGGTTGCTGGGGCACACACTTGTATAAATCCTATAGTTAATCAGGATTACCCTCAGTTAGACTACAAATTCATGTCCAAATCGTTGCTAACTCTTGTGAGGGATGACCCTAATGTTCGTGTTTCGAGTTGTAGACCTCACATCCACGAGATGTACAACTACTGGGTTACCAAGAAAAGGGCTTGGGATACTTGGAGAAAGGTAATCGGAATTGTATTTGATGATTGAAAGAAATACGTTGAAATGCCTTATCTATTGCATGCAATGAAGGCTGCCATTCCTGGTACTGAAATTGATATTGAATATAACGACCATCCTGATCCTCGGAAACCCCATTGCCGTAGATTTCAACGATGCTTTTGGGCATTTGGACCTTCCTTTGAGGCATTCAAATATTGCCGCCCTTTGATTATTATTGATGGGACTAGGGATGCAAACGGTCGGATACGGATACAGATATAGGTATTACCATATCTTTATCCATTTTTTAATACGAATACGGATGCGGATACGGATATTAGCGGATATTAAAACTATCTTACCATATCCTTAAAAAATGGATAAGGATGTAAAACGGATACTGATCGCACATGAGTAATGTTAGAAATACTCTATAGAATTGACTTAAATATATACGAATTGGATAGAAAACACATGATATTAATTTGCTAAATGTGTTTGTATTATAAAAATTATATAAATATGGTAAAAGGAGGTAGAAAATTAAGTTATATATGATTAAAAATAAATCTACGACTATATTTATATATGAAAACGGGTATACGGATACGGATACATATGTTTGCGAATATCAAAATGATATCCATATCCGTATCCGTATCTGTTTTAAAACGGATACAGATACAGATGTCAAAATATGTATAAAATGGATACGGTGACGGATCGGATACGGATATATCCGTATCCGGTTGCATCCCTAGATGGGACCCATTTGTATGGGAAGTACAAAAAGAAATTGCTCATTGCTTGCGGGATTGATGGGAATAAACATATTGTTCCCCTTACGTTCAGAATTGTTGACGAGGAATCCGGTCCTTCATGGAAGTGGTTTTTATCGTTGGTACATATTAGGGTAATTGGCATGCGAGCTGGGCCAATATGTATCATTTCCGACCGGAATTTTGGAATAAAATCCGCTATTAAAGATGCTGACGTGGACTTATTAAAACCTTTTGCATATTGGCGGTTTTGTTCAAGGCATGTTGTGAGCAGCTTCAATAGCGTTTTCAAAAACGACTCCATGAAAGCCTTGGTTCAAGCAGTAGCATTACAAACGACTACTAGAAAGTTTGCTTACTTCATGTGGAAATTACAAGAGTGGAACACAGAAGTGGGTAGATGGTTTTAGACTCATGATTGTCGTCGTGAGCAATGGACCTTGGCTTATGACGGTGGTTATAGGTTTGGTCAGATGACTACAAATTTGAGTGAAAGCTACAATGCAGTTCTCAAAGATGCTCGTTGCTTGCCAATTTCTGCGTTGATCGAGAAGACTTTCTATAATTGTGTGTTATACTTTAACCAGCATGCTGAAGAGGCAAGCGCAACCATTGCTGCAGGTTGCAAAATTCACGCATTACGCATCCACAGAGTCGAACCGTTGGAGTGCAGTTGCGAACGGGCACACAATAACTCAAATACAAAGGCAACCGGATATATTGTTTGAGGTTTCTAGTGGTGTTCGACGGACGTCTAGTGGTTTTCGCGGTCGCAAACAATACACGGTAAATTTGCTCCAACGTAAATGCACATGTAATAAGTGGCAAATTTTATGTATCACATGTTCCCACGCCGTTGCGGACATTTCAAACCATCGAGCGGAAGTGGATTCCTATATTGGAGTGTGGTATATGTGGCAACACCAGCTGAAAGTGTATGGAGGGAAATTTTTTTCTATCGGTGATCGGGAAACGTGAGCTCCTTTGGACTATCCAGAACTACGTCCTGACCCAAAGCGTAAGCGCGGCAAAGGTCGACCGTGCACAACAAGAATTCATGATGAAATTGGATGTTAGAGATGTGATTCGCCACAATACTTGTTCGTTTTGAGGGATACTGGGTCACACACCGTAGATGTCCCAATAAAACTGCAAGGGATTCTCAAGCATCCACGTTTAATGCGCAGACGGCGGGAAGCATACCCGAGCAGGTAATTTTGCATCCACAAATTAATTCAATTTTAACCCACAAAATTTATTGATCTAAATACAATTTTCCCATGCAGGTATTGTGGATGCCGTATACCGATGAAATACATTTGGAGGGCGCGTGTACCGTTGATATAGTTCCACATTGTGGAGTATTACTTCCCGGACCGATTTCTGAGATAATTTGGCGGCCGTTAGGACATTCTACGCCCTTGCTTTACCTTTCAGGACCTCCATGCCATCGACTTGAGGGAAGGTGCATGTGGATTGAAGGGCGAAACATTGGTTGTATATAAGCCAATGGGATGATCGGGAAGATAGAGTCGTTGATATCAACCAGTCCAATGGGATCGTCGCGATGTCCGCCTACGAGCAATGGTATAGGACGATTACAAGAAGATTTGTTGGACGATCAGGTGCAACTTTGGCAAGCAACGTAAGTGCTCGGACAAACTTTGTTGTAAATTACTTTAAGAATTTTCCATCAAATTTACCCATATGTATTTTTTCTTTGGATGTAGCTCGCCAAGTGGGGCCGGATATATGATATTGGACACGAGGAATGCCGCGAGATTGTGATACAAGCAAAAGCGGAAATAGAGCAATGGTTGTCATTTCAATTTGTAGATGCCGTCATAATACATGACGACCATGCTGATGTGGCTCAGGCGGAGGCCAGGCGATGAAGAGCAAGAGGAAGAGAAAGAGGTCGGGGAAGAGCGCGTGAACCAGTAGCGGAACTCGTGGATAATGAAGCAGTCGCTGCGACAGATGAGGATCTTGCGTCAACAGAATTGGAGAGAGACTTCGTCACACTGGTTGTCGAGCAACCACGTGATGACATGCCAACGTCGCAGGCACCGTTGAGGCAAGGCATGGACGCTAGAGAAACATAACCCACTTACTGCACGCTTGCGCCGCCACCGATGCCTACCTTCAACGAAGACGATGTTGGATCCTCACAAATCAACATGATAGACGAGACGAACCGTTTGTTACCCTTCCATCTTAGTGATACAACGAGAACATATCAGTGTAGGAGAAAGCGTTGTACATTTTGTAGTTGTTAATGTGATACAAATATGACAATGTATCTCCGTGGACAATTTAATATATGTAATTTGTGTGATTGTCTTTGTGCATCAAATATATATCCTTTGTGAATGCGTGTGCATCGATAACCCGCATTTGTGATTGTGGAGATGTGTATTCCTTAGGAAGACCGGCACTCTGCAAGTTAAAATGCAACTACGAAAGAACTTCAAGGAAAGATTAGGTTAAATGGAGAAAGGTAAATTGTGTTTAAGCAGGGTTATCAGTAAAAATTACTGGATTTTTTCCAGGGAGAACCTCATATGTCGCATGTTGAACATGCGCCATATGAGAAACTTCTTGGAATCGTTCCAGGGAGAAACTCATATGGCGCATGTTGAACATGCGCTATATGAGATACTTCCTGGAATTGTTCCAGGAAGATACTCATATGGCGCATGTTGAACATGCGCTATATGAGAAACTTACTGGAATTGTTCCAGGAAGTTTCTCAGATAGCACATGTTCAACATGTGCTATGTGAGAAAGTTGTTGGAACTATCCCGGAACATATCCAGGGAGATCACCGTATATCGCATCTTTAAGATGCCCAACCTCTGTAGTTACGAGGTAAAAAAAACTTTTCAGGTGTCGCATGTTTAACATGCGACACCACTGTAGCTTCGGTGTAAAAAAATATTTTGTAGAACCTGGGTATTTACCAAATCCCATGTACTACTTAGGAATTTGGTTCGTATTCATTGCACTTTCTCATTTGATACAAGAGGTCTGGGGCTTCTTATAACCTATACTGACCCTCCAAGTCCCACCACTGTTAGATGTGTGATTAAAGACTGGATACAAGAATGACACATATGCTCCAACACTCCCCCTCGAGCTGGAGCATGCAATGTTCAGCTTGGACAAACAGACAATATCAACTCAACGCAAACACAACTATGGGCTGCTGTCGAGGACGTTGCTTCTCATAATGTGTAGGTGAGGAGAAATAAACAGGCTGGAATGTGAGTCAAACTAGGCCTCCTCGTCGGAGAATGTGCATTCTGTACTGCGCCTATCAAAATTACATAAACTGAAAAGAGTCTCCTCATCGGAGTACTCTGGCCCGCCACAATCATGTGGACAACTGCTCCATCTCTGAAGGGTCGAACTGAAAAACCGTGGAAACATACATCCTCGTCAGAGTCCACCGTCATTGGATAATGGAGTCTGAAATGTCTCATCATTGTAGAACTAGGTCTCTCCCATACTGTCTCAAGGAATGGGACCTCTACTCTTGAGTCCCTATGAAACCACGTGAAAACCATATCCCACATGGCATAGGGAATGAGATCTCTACTTTGGAATCCTTGTAGATCAAATGAGAACTCTAAGACCAAAAACAAATATGGGAACCACACAAATGATGGCAAACATGTGCACATTTAACCAAAGACTCGGAACTCGAGTCTGAAATCTGAACTGTAGAGTCTGACATCTGGCAGGGATGGAAAATGAAGAATTTGATATCTGAATCTAACCAGTATCTCTACACAATACTCCTTGTTTATCCCATACTTGTCAGAAAACAACGATATCGACAAAGTTGGGAGAAGACACGAAAATGAGGAAAATAAAAACATAAATGGTTCCCCTGCCGATCTCGATTTTTTCGACTTTTTCTTTTTTTTCTCCTTCAAATCACTTTTTCAATTATCTCAATTTTTTAATAGATATTTTTTAAATAAGTCATTCATCATTTTTTTCGGCTTTTTCTTTTCCTTTTTTTCTCTCTCGCATATGGTTTTTCTTTCCCAAACAAATGCAACTTTCTTCCACTTTTCTTTTAAATGTTACATCCCAAACTAGGATCTCCCCTTTTTCCAAAAATCACGACCCAATTAGGGACCCTTTTTTATTTAGGGTTCCTACTTGGGAACCCCTTCTCTCGAAGTTTGCCGTCGCCGATGAAGCTTGTTGTTGCGCCTTCATCTTCTTCACCTCATGGAGAGGGAGATGTGTCCTTCGCCGCCTCCGCGTCTTGGAGAAGAGGCGCCGACTATTGCGAAGGAAGCTCTGCTTGGAGGTGCGTCGCTTGGAGGTCGCCTGCAGGAGGGCTTTGCCTGGAGTGTGGTTGAGGTTGGGCTGCCACATCGAGATGCGCTGCCATGAGGAGGTGATGTTGCCTTTGCACCACCTCGCACCACATGCAACCTTCGAATGACGCCGCCTGGAAACTCGTTGGAGGCAGTCGAGTGAAGATGTTTTCACACCGCCAATGAGGTTGTTCCACGTACGCAAAAGTCTTTGAAGGAGATGCGCGGGAGGGTGCTGCCTGCTGATCTGGACATGATGACTTGCATTGATGAAGGCGTCGTGTGGAGGAGATTCGAAGAACTGTCACGACCCCGATTCCCGGGCCGTCGGATCCTCCCATATCCGGATCTGGTTACTCAACAATAATTCATTCAACAATCACAACTAACATTCAGAAACAGATTGCAAATAAAAATACTTAGAAGGAAGTATTTCAACACTTAGCCATTCACAAAATAAAGTTCAGATGATACACTGTCCCATTATAACCATTTACATGTACATCAGGTTGAAAGGAAAAATACAAAAGATTACTAACTACCTTACAAAGTAAAGCTACTGTGGCTGGCTGGATGTCTACTAAGGTCCTTGCGATGGCTCATCGATACCTGTTGGGTTTTCCATAAACATAGGATAAAAATTATCGAATGCTAAGTAACTAAGAAGAGAAAAGCAAACAAATTGTGTAATTTTTCAAAAACTTGATATCATAAAAATTTTATTCCTTCTCATTAATTTAAGTCATATTCCTTTCTATTCCACATCAGGGATTAGTCCAGGGGAACCCTACCATTCTTGGACTCCGAAGCTGGAGATTGCGTTTATCCTGGTAAGTTTATGCCGTCGCACGTCGCCTCAACCAATCCTCCAATACTACCCTGACAATTTCCTTTTCTTTTATTAAAAAGGGTCTCAACCCTCAGCCTAGAAAAACAAATGAGCACACCGTCCTCGAGGACTCGGTTGCTTAAAACCTCAGGCTAACATTTAATCATATAACCTATCGGCTTTAAATACAAGTTATCGTGACCCAGCCGCTATTGAACCACCCGTGCCTCCACATGGCATGACCACATCTTCCGTCGTTCAACCCGAAGATATTGGCTCCCGGTACCATACGTTGCAAAACATTCATTTCGTGCGCACTTAACATAACAGGACGACCATGTACCACCTATGTAGGGAAATGCCAATACGAGTTCCTTCCGACCAACCTACAGGTTGCATGCCCGACCTGTAGTTCAACTCCCAGTCATCCTTAACGTGACACACAATCCTTTTCAGGATCTAAAACAAACCACATCAATTCACATGATGTAATTCTTTTATTAAGTTTTCGACTTGCATAATCGACAATACTTAGTATAGACTCACATGTATATTATTCATAACCATATATAATCGTATTTATGCCTATTTTTAACTCCTAAACCCTAACTTTCAAAGCCAAAGCATCAATTTGATGCTTAAACCTTATTTTAGTGATAATCACAAAGCAATTCTTAAGACTTTCTCAAAATAGCCAAAATTAGGGTTCTTCGTAGCAAAGAACACAAAATTAAGAATTTCAATAATTTCATATGAAAACCCAACAGCAAAAGGAAGGATATCGTTACCTAATCGAGCTCTCTCTCGTGTATGCAAGGCTTTATCGTGTTTCGTTTTTAGAAAGGCTATTTTAAGGCTCCTGAAAAGATCGAATTTCATTTTCGTATCAAAAACGCTAAAAACGTGTCAAGAACGAACGAAGAACGTGAATAACGTGAAGAACACGAAGAACACCAAGAACATATTTTCTCTTAAAATTTCGACAGAATTTCTCCTTATATCGGGACATAATTGTCGGAAAATTTTGGCAGAGTTTCCCCTTATATCGGGACATATTTCTCGGAAAATTTCGGCAGAGTTTCCTCTTATATCGGGATATATTTCAAAATAAAAATGAAAAGAGTTTCCTCTATGAAATCAATCGTGAGGAAAACAACAGCAAAACTGAAAGAATATACTCAAACAATAAGGGATGAAGAATCGGTAGACACCATGCATCTTAGGTGAGTGAACGTGTGATGAATCACAGGGTCACTGACGTGCATAGCCGTCCGCACCTAAGTAGGGTATTACACAGATTTCTCCATCAAAATAATTATAAAAGCATAATAGAAAGAACAGAAAAATAAACGATGGAGAATCGGTAGACACCACGCGTCTTAGATGAGTAAACGTGCGACGAATTACAGGGTCACTGACGTGCATATCCGCCCGCACCTAAGTAGGGTGTTACACAGATTTCTCCTCAAACCACAACAGGAAAACGAATCGGAAAGGAAGATGAATCAAGAACAAAACATGGAAGAACAAGAGGATGAATTGAAAGCCTAGCTTACGAAGCAAACTAAGAGAGGATCGTACCTTTCTCCTCCTCGTTCTCCCGGCAGCTCTTCACTAGCGCTCCTCCCTCGCCTCCCACTCCTCCTCCCGACCTCTCGACCCTAGCCCTTGGGGTGGTGGTGGTAGTAGAAGTTATAGAGAATGAATGGGTGGGAGGTCTATTTATAGGCCCCGAAAAACCACTAACCATGGTTAGAAAACCATGGTTTAGGCCTTAACCATGGTTTAGCAACCCATGGTTTTGGCCCATGGTTTTAGCCAAAATCTATCCCAAACTTGGGGCTTAAGTTAGAACATTTCAGAGGATTCTAGATTCTCTAATGACGCTTAATTAACACTAATCGTGATTAACTTTCACTAATCGCGATTTAACTTTCGCGGCTTACACTTATCTTTTGCTAACTATTGATTAGTGTTTACTAATGATGATTAGCGGTTTTCAATCCGTCATTAGTTTCTTTAATAATGTTTAATTAATCTTAATGACAGTCATTATAGGTTAATGACATCTTAGCCTTCCTTACTTCTCTTTCTTCCGAAAATCATAACAATTCGAAACGAAGTCCGATTCACCCGACACAAATTTCGTTGGTTTTCTCTTGACGAGCCGGATCTTATTATATAGGATCCGAGATATGCCATGTTCAAGGCTTTACAATTATAACAACCTTAAAGGAAGTCTCGTCCTCGAGACTAGAAATGCAGGCATAACAACCTTAAAGAGGATTGAAACCATAACAACCTTAAAGAGAATGAACGTCATTTCATTTATAAAGAAGATATACAATATACAGTGTTATTACTCAAATAAGTAGGGGTATTTCTCTCTCATTTCTGCCTCAGGTTCCCATGTGGCTTCTTCAAACTCTTGGTTCCGCTATAATATTTTAACTAGAGGCACCTCTTTGTTTCTCAACTTCTTGATATCCCTTTCAAGTATTTGCACAGGTATCTCTTGGTATGTCAAGTCTGGCTCAACATGTAAATCATCATAACTTATCTTATGCTCTGGATCCCTAATGTACTTTCTCAGATTTGATACATGAAATACATCATGTATTGCCGAAAGATGCGGAGGAAGTGCAAGTCTATATGCCACTTTTCGAATGCGCTCAATAATTTCAAAGGGACCCACGAACCTGTGCTAACTTCCCACGCAAGCTAAACCTCTGAACACCCTTTATAGGTTATACTTTGAGAAATACAAAGTCACCTACCTCAAATTCAAGGTCTCTTCGCCTGATATCACTATAACTTTTCTGGCGACCTTGAGCAGTCAATAGTCTTTTTCGAGCAAGTTCTACAGCTTCTCGTGTCTTTTGAAGTCTATCTGAATCATAAAGGTTCTTTATTCCGACCTCTTGCAACACAAAGGAGTAGTACACCTTCGTCCATATAGTGCTTCAAACGGTGCCATGCCAATACTTGTATGGTAACTATTATTGTAGGTGAATTCTGTAAGAGGCAAATGTCTAATCCACGATCCCTTCCATTCTAAGGCACATGCTCGTAGCATATCCTCTAGTGTTTGAATCGTACGTTCTAACTAACCATCTGTTTGTGGATGATATGTTGTGCTCAAGCATAGTTGTGTACCTAAGGCTTTCATGAAGTTCTCCCAATAGTGTGAGGTGAATTGTGAATCTCGATCAGAAACTACTTCCTTCGGGATACCATGGAGGCGAATCACATGTGTAATATATAACTCAGCAAGCTGGTCTGGAGTGAAAGATAAGTTTATCGGAATGAAGTGTGCTACCTTTGTCAGATGATCTATTATAACCCAGATACTATCTTTAATACTAGTCGTCTGAGGTAAGCCAGTAACGAAATCCATGGAAATGCTTTCCCATTTCCATTCAGGTATAGGGAGGGGTTGCAATAATCCCGGTGGCTTTTGGTGTGAAGCCTTTACCTACTGGCAAGTGAAACATGAATTCACAAACTCAGCAACATCTTTCTTCATTCCTGGCCACCAGAAGTATGAATGAAGATCCTTATACATCTTCGTAATTCCTAGATGAATAGATAATGAGCTTCACGTAAAATGTCTTTCCTCAGTTCAGGTATGTCTGGTATACAAGCTCTGTGATGGTTATATAGCAACCCATCTTGTATCTGGAATCCCTCATCTCATTCATCTCAAGTTGTTGTTTCAAGTCTTTAAGGGCTGGATCATCCTCATGTCCTTTCTTTATTTTATCCCAGATCTCTAGTTTGTATCGATGAGGAATAGTTATAGTATCAACACTACTATCAAATGGTTTCCATTCACTTAACGTTGATAGTGAACGCCAGAAGTGGATAGCACTCACTAACCCAGGTGAATAAGTTCTTCTGCTAAGGGCATCTGCTACGACGTTCCCCTTACCAGGGTGGTAGGAGATAGTGCAATCATAGTCTTTCAACAACTCTAGCCACCGTCTCTGTCTCATATTCAGTTCCTTCTGATCAAATAGATATTTCAAGCTTTTATGATCGGTGAAGATTTCAAAAGTAATACCATACAGGTAGTGTCTCCATATCTTTAAGGCGAAAACTATGGCAGCTAAGTCAAGGTCATGTGTTGGGTTGTTCTTCTCATGTGTCCTGAGTTGTCGTGATGCATACGCAACTACCTTACCATGCTGCATAAGAACCGCCCCAAGTCCTTCTTTAGATGCGTCAGTGTACACTGTAAACCCTTCACTTCCGGAGGGTAGAGTAAGGATTGGTGCAGATGTTAGGCATTCTTTCAGTGTCTGAAAACTAGTTTCACATGTATCAGACCATAAGAATGGGACGTCCTTCTGAGTTAGTCTAGTCATTGGCAATGCTATTTGTGAAAAGTCCTTCACGAATCTTCTATAATATCCAGCTAATCCCAGAAAAGATCGTATTTCTGTGACAGTCTTCAGGCGTTCCCAACTCATCACCGCACTAACCTTTGTAGGATCAATTGATATATCCTCTCCAGAAATAACATGGCCTAAGAAAGATACTTCAGATAGCCAGAAGTCACATTTGCTATATTTAGCATACAGTTTGTTCTTCCTTAGAGTTTCAAGTGCCTTCCTGAGATGATGTTCATGCAGATACTTATCCTTGGAATAAATAAGCACATCATCAATAAAGACTACTACAAAGTGATCTAAGAACTCCTTGAATACTCTATTCATGAGATCCATGAAGGCTGCTGGGGTATTTGTTAGTCCAAAAGGCATAACTAAGAATTCATAATGCCCGTATCTAGTTCGAAAAGTTGTCTTGGGAATATATGTATCTTTAATTTTCAACTGATGGTATCCAGATCTTAAATCAATCTTGGAATACACCGTTGAATCCTGTAACTGATCAAAGAGATCATCTATTCTTGGTAGTGGATACTTTTTCTTTATTGTCCTTTTGTTTAGTTGTCTATAGTCAATGCACAACTGCATTGACCCATCCTTTTTCCTAACAAATAAGACAGGTGCACCACATGGTGAAGTACTAGGATGAATGAATCCTTTATCTAACAGTTCTTGCAACTGTACCTTTAACTCTCGTAACTCAGCTGGTGCCATCTTATACGGAGGGATAGAGATAGGTTGAGTATTAAGCATAAGAGAGATTTCAAATTCAATCTCTCCCTCAGGTGGTAATCCAGGTAGTTCCTCTGGAAATACACCAGGAAACTCGTACACTATAGGTATATCTTCCATCATTCTGTCTGACCCTGATGTAGTGGTTACATAGGCTAAATAACCTTGGCACCCTTGCTCTAACAAATGTTGTGCCTTCAATGTAGAGATATATTCGATATTATCATTGGATGTCTTTCCAATGAACTGGAACTCTATCGAGTTAGGAAGGTGAAACGTTACTGTCTTCTGAAAACAATCAAGACATGCATGATGCCTTTCTAGCCAATTCATCCCTAGGATAAGATCAAAGTCCTCCACTTCTATCAGTAGTAGTGAAACAGGTAACTGATGTCCCGCTATCACTACTATGCAATTATCCAGGATTTCTCGGATTATAAATACTTGTCCTCCTAGTCCCTTGATCAGATAGGACTGTTGTACTTCTACTGGTATCTTACCCAAAGTGGGTACTAATCGTCGAGCAATAAATGAATGTGAAGTGTCAGAATCAAATAAGGCGTGTACTGAAAAACCATGAATAGTAATGGTACCTCGTACGATTGTGCCTGAATTGTAGGCTTGTTCTTCAGTAATTGCATTTAGCTGGCCATTAGGAATAGGCAAGCTAGAACCCGCAACACTTTGTGGTGGTTGTTGTGTAGGAGACGCTCCTTGTGAGCCCCGACCTCTACCATGTCTTCCTCTGTGTGTTGCTTCATTACTCGAGGTGGATGTTATACTGTTAATTGGGGTTGATTTAAACCCTGAACCTCTCAACTTCGGACAATCTTTCTTGATGTGGCCTTCCTGATGACAGTAAAAACACACACGTGCTCCTGTTTGAGCTGAAGATCCAGCCACAGAGGTGCTAGCTCCTGCTGCTGAGTCGCGAGGATATAGTGGAGGTTTAGAGAAACCCCTTCTTACTGATAATTCCTGACCCAAGGTCTGTGGTAAGCTTATATTGGAACCGGCTGGATGATAGCGACGATTTCTACGATTATAATGTGCCTTGCTTTTGGATGGTCCACCATTAAAGTGCAAACTTCTTCTTTGGCGGTTTTCATCCCTCTCCGTCTCAATACGAGAGGCGATGTCCATTGCTTCATCTATGGTTGTGGCTCTAAAACCAGCAAGCTTTTCTCGTAAATCTCCTTGAAAACCGCTAACAAATTTGGTAAGACACTCTTGTGGTGAAGCTTCTAGAGCTGATGAGTACCGTAGTAGCTCAGTAAAGTGGATATGATAATCTCGTACGGTCTTAGAACCCTGATTCAGAGAAGCCAACTCTCTCCTCTTTAATTCTTCCCAATGAGAGGGACAGAAGTGAGCTCGGAACCTCTCTTCAAAGATATCCCATGGAACAGGATCTGCTTTTCTTAGAAATTGCTCTCCATCATCGTCGTGCATAATCTGTTAGGGGAGTAATCAGCAAAGTGCACCCAGGTGTCAACTAGAGCATGGATTATCCTCAACATCCTAGTAACGTCATCGAGCCATAACTCAGCCTCGGCAGGTGTCTCTACACCTTTGAATCGAGGAATTTTCCCCTTTCGGTAATTATTTAGTAATGTTTGGTGTCTAAGAAGGGCCTTCTCCATTGCTCCTTCAGTTGGGGTAGGAGCAGAATCAGTTGAAGGATGGTAACTAGATTCTTCCTCAGAAAGATGGACAAAACCTTCAATCCTGGCATCCGCAGGCTTAGATGCCTCGGGTCTCTCAGCCTGTGCATTGAGCCTCTCCTCCAATGCCTGTTGCCTTTGCCCCATGTCTTGGAGCATTGCCATCATAGCCGCTAATTGTCTAGATACGTCTTGGTCTGCCATGATCCTGGGATGAGACAAGGTCAAAGGTCAGTTCCTATATGTCTTAGCATGATGTACGTAGGGGACAATGACTTGTGAATGGTACTGCAGTCAGTTATTAAGATCAAAAGATCTTAATACAACCTTAGTTTTCTGAACACCGCTCATAGTTGATAATTACTAAATAAATTACTGGAGTAACCTTGTTGTGATACCAATCTGTCACGACCCCGATTCTCGGGCCGTCGGATCCTCCCATATCCGGTTCTGGTTACTCAGCAATAATTCATTCAGCAATCACAACTAACATTCAGAAACAGACTGCAAATAAAAATACTCAGAACGAAGTATTTCAACACTTAGCCATTCACAAAATAAAGTTCAGATGATACACTGTCCCACTATAACCATTTACATGTACATCAGCTTGAAAGGAAAAATACAAAAAATTACTAACTACCTTACAAAGTAAAGCTACTATGGCTGGCTGGATGTCTACTAAGGTCCTTGCGATGGCTCACCGATACCTGTTGGGTTTTCCATAAATCATAGGATAAAAATTAGCGAATGCTAAGTAACTAAGAAGAGAAAAGCAAACAAATTGTGCAATTTTTCAAAAACTTGATATCACAAAAATTTTATTCCTTCTTATTAATTTAAGTCATATTCCTTTCTATTCACGGGTCGTCGGATCCTCCCATATCCGGATCTGGTTACTCAGCAATAATTCATTCAGCAATCACAACTAACATTCAGAAACAGACTGCAAATAAAAATACTCAGAAGAAGAAAGTATTTCAACACTTAGCCATTCACAAAATAAAGTTCAGATGATACACTGTCCCACTATAACCATTTACATGTACATCAGCTTGAAAGGAAAAATACAAAAGATTACTAACTACCTTACAAAGTAAAGCTACTGTGGCTGGCTGGATGTCTACTAAGGTCCTTACGATGGTTCACCGATACCTGTTGGGTTTTCCATAAATCATAGGATAAAAATTAGCGAATGCTAAGTAACTAAGAAGATAAAAGCAAACAAATTGTGCAATTTTTCAAAAACTTGATATCACAAAAATTTTATTCCTTCTCATTAATTTAAGTCCTATTCCTTTCTATTCCACATCAGGGATTAGTCCAGGGGAACCCCACCATTCTTGGACTCCGAAGCTGTGGACCCTTCGGGATTGGAGATTGCGTTGATCTTGGTAAGCTTATGCCGCCGCACGTCCCCTCAACCAATCCTCCAATGCTACCCTAACAATTTCCTTTTCATTTATTAAATAGGGTCTCAACTCTCAGCCTGGAAAAACAAATGAGCACAACGTCCTCGAGGACTCGGTTGCTTAAAACCTCATGCTAACATTTAATCATATAACCTAGCGGCTTTAAATACATGTTATCGTGACCCAGCCGCTATTGAACCACCCGTGCCTCCACATGGCACGGCCACGTCTTCCGTCGTTCAACCCGAAGATATTGGCTCCCGGTACCACGCGTTGCAAAACATTCATTTCGTGTGCACTTAACATAACAGGACAACCGTGTACCACCTAGGTAGGGAAATGCCAATACGAGTTCCTTCCGACCAACCTACATGTTGCATGCCCGACCTGTAGTTCTACTCCCAGACATCCTTAACGTGACACGATCCTTTTCAGGATCTAACTCAAACCGCATCAATTCACATGTTGTAATTCTTTCGTTAAGTCTTCGACTTGCATAATCAACAATACTTAGTATAGACTCGCATGTATATTATTCATAACCATATATACTCGTATTTATGCCTATTTTTAACTCCCAAATCCTAACTTTCAAAGTCAAAGCATCAATTTGATGCTTAAACCTTATTTTAGTGGAAATCACAAAGGAATTCTTAAGACTTTCTCAAAATAGCCAAAATTAGGGTTCCTCGTAGCAAAGAACACAAAATCAAGAATTTCAATAATTTCGTAGAAAACCCAACAGCAAAAGGAAGGATATCGTTACCTAATCGAGCTCTCTCGTGTATGCAAGGCTTTATCGTGTTTCGTTTTTAGAAAGGCTATTTTAAGGCTCCTGAAAAGATCGAATTTCATTTTCGTATCAAAAACGCTAAAAACGTGTCAAGAACGAACGAAGAACGTGAATAACGTGAAGAACACGAAGAACACCAAGAACACATTTTCTCTTAAAATTTCGGCAGAGTTTCTCCTTATATCGGGACATAATTGTTGGAAAATTTCGGCAGAGTTTCCCCTTATATCGGGACATATTTCTCGGAAAATTTCGGCAGAGTTTCCTCTTATATCGGGATATATTTCAAAAAAAAATGAAAAGAGTTTCCTCTATAAAATCAATCGTGAGGAAAACAACAGCAAAACTGAAAGAATATACTCAAACAATAAGAGATGAAGAATCGGTAGACACCACGCATCTTAGGTGAGTGAACGTGTGATGAATCACAGGGTCACTGACGTGCATAGCCGTCCGCACCTAAGTAGGGTATTACACAGATTTCTCCATCAAAATAATTATAAAAGCATAATAGAAAGAACAGAAACATAAACGATGGAGAATCGGTAGACACTACGTGTCTTAGATGAGTGAACGTGCGACGAATCACAGGGTCACTGACATGCATATCCGCCCGCACCTAAGTAGGGTGTTACACAGATTTCTCCTCGAACCAAACAGGAAAACGAATCGGAAAGGAAGATGAATCAAGAACAAAACATGGAAGAACAAGAGGATGAATTGAAAGCCTAGCTTACGAAGCAAACTAAGAGAGGATCGTACCTTTCTCCTCCTCGTTCTCCCGGCAGCGCTTCGCTAGCGCCCCTCCCTCGTCTCCCACTCCTCCTCCCGACCTCTCGACCCTAGCCCTTAGGGTAGTGGTGGTAGTAGAAGTTATAGAGAATGAATGGGTGGGAGGTCTATTTATAGGCCCCGGAAAACCACTAACCATGGTTAGAAAGCCATGGTTCAGGCCTTAACCATGGTTTAGCAGCCCATGGTTTTGGCCCATGGTTTTAACCAAAAATCTATCCCAAACTTAGGGCTTAAGTTAGAACATTCCAGAGGATTCTAGATTCTCTAATGACGCTTAATTAACACTAATCGTGATTAACTTTCACTAATCGTGATTTAACTTTCGCGGCTTACGCTTATCTTTTGCTAATTATGGATTACTGTTTACTAATGATCATTAGCGGTTTTCAATCCGTCATTAGTTTCTTTAATAATGTTTAATTAATCTTAATGACAATCATTATGGGTTAATGACATTTTAGCCTTCCTTACTTCTCTTTCTTCCGAAAATCATAACAATTCGAAACGAAGTCCACCCGAAACAAATTTCGTTGGTTTTCTCTTGACGAGCCGGATCTTATTATATAGGATCCGTGATATGCCATGTTCAAGGCTTTACAAGAACTGGGGAAGCAGATGCCACCTGGAGTGGTGTTGTCTGGACCCGATGCCTCTCACTGTTTCTGATCTTCTCCTTTGAATCGCCTAGAGTTTGGATTTGGGGCAAGTTTCTGCTCCTAGAGAAGATGCAACCATCGTCGTCGTAACTTGAAAGCCACCGCCTAGACATGCTCTTGCGCAGCCTATGCAAAAGGGTTGAATCACACGCTCCTGACTTCATTCATTTTTTTCAATAAAAACTAGGGCATCGAGTTCTTGCGCTTGGAAGAACCTTGAACTTTCTTACAAATCTTAACAGATTTGAAGACAGAGAACGGAGCATAATATGCAAATATGGAGGCCGTAATATTGATGTGGAAAATTAGGGTTTCAAGAAACAAACCCTAGGACTCTTCTTGATCACGAACTTGAACTTCAATCAAACTATAAATCTTCAAAGTAATCTTCAAGATCATAATTGGGGTTTCATTAGAAACCCCAGAATTGAATCTCGAATCTCGAATAAAACAAAAATGTACTAAGCCTTCTCCCACTATAAGTAAGGTCATCTACATAGATTCTTGCTCAAATCCATGTTGAAGGATTCGACTATTTTTTATGTTGGCTGTGACTATCGAACGCAACCCCCGCAAGAGTGGGATTTGAATCCTGATCTTGTGTGGTAGACACACTGTACTGCTACTAGACCATTAAGAATCTCGAACAAAACAACGAACATAAAATCCTCGTGAATTGAACCCACTCCGGTACCATGTTAGAAACTATGAAATACAGAAGATAATATCAGAGATAAATAGTAAGCAAGGAAGAACACTGATATTTTACGTTGAAACCTACTCCCTCTGGAGCGGTATGAAACCACAGGAGAATGCCTCAAAAGGTTGATATGTTCATTGCACGTTCTTATCTAATACAGAAGGTCTGATGCTTCTTATATAGCCGCTGTTAGAAAATACGGAATGCGGAAGCATATCAAAATAATAGAATAAAAATATTGAACAACGGGATTTAACGTGGAACCCTACTACCTAAGGAGTGGGACGAAACCATGGGAGAAATGCCTCAAAGGGCTGATTTATGCATTGCACTTACTCACTGGATATATGGGGTGTAGGGCTTCTTATATAGCCATCACCGAGTCTCCACATCCCATAAACGGTAGATGTGGGACTAAACCGCAGGATGTGGTAATGGATCCTGAAGTGATCCATTTACCCATCTACAACTCAAGTGACACATAACTCAAATACTCTACACTCCGCCTCAAGATGGAGCATGCAATGCTCAACTTGGACAAACAGAAAGAAATCTCAACTCATGCTACAACACACTACGAACAATATCAACTCAACACACACAACTGTCGGCTCCTGTCGAGGACGTTGCTTCTCATGTCGTGCTGGTGAGGAGGACGAAATGGGATGGAATGTGAGTTGAACTGAATCTCCTCATCGGAGAGCATGTGCTCTGTACTACGCATGTCAGAGTCACTGCAACTGAAAATGAGTCTCCACTTAGAGAACTCTAGCCCGCCACAACATGTGGACAACTGTTCCATCTCTGAAAGGGTTGAAAAGAACGTTGCTAATAATCCATATGCAGATCTCTGAAGATAGATCTCTCTCATAAGAACCTCAAAGTGTGTTCTCTCTCATAGGAACCTCAGAAGGATCTCGTATTGGAGTTCACGAGCACAGGAGAATGGAGTCTAAAAGCCTCCTCGCCGGAGAATTGGGTCTCTCCCGTCTGGCTCAAAGAATGGGATCTCTACTCTAGAGTCCCTATGAAACCACATGAAAAGCCTCACCCACATGGCATAAGGAATGGGATCTCTACTCTCGAGTCCCTATGAATCACATGAAAACATTGACCAACAAAACAAGAATGATGTGGACCACTGAAAAAGCGATGACAAGCATGTGCTCATCAAAGTAAAGACCGCATACATGTGCGTATCTGAAATTGAAGACTCAGAATTTGATCATCGAGTCTGAAATTCTGGATGGTTTGGACCGGAGAATCTGAATATGAAACAGACTTGTGACTCTACACAATACTTTCCCTTTCTCATATAGCTGTCAGAAAATAATGACATCGACAATGTTTGAAGAAGACAATGAAATGGGGAAAACAAAACCAAATAATCCATCACATTTTTCTCGTCTTTTCTCAATCATTTTTTTCTTGTCTATTTCATTCCCTCTTTTTTTAATAATCGTCATCTTTTCTTTACAAATAAGTTGTTCGCATTTTTTCGACTTTTCTTTTTTTCCGCGTACGATTTTTTTGTACGCAACTCTTTTTTTCAATATATTTTTTTCACAGCCCAAATGGGCTTGAAAACTGTGCCCCTCTCTCCTTATTTTAACAATGCACACCCCATCCCCCTTTTTTATTTTTTTTAATATCGTGCGGTCCCTATCGGGGAACCCTTTTCTCGAAAAACATGCTGTCGTGACGGGGGCACTTACTACTACCACCACCAGCTTGATGGAGGAGAGGATCTCGTGGGAGATCAAGGCATGTCCTGGAGAGGATGCCTTCTGCAGCTTGCAAAAGGCGTGCAAGTGAGATGTGCCGCCTTGCGGCGGTGTCGCTCGTGAAAGGTCATCCTGGACAACGGCGGTGTTGTTTGCTGATAGAGTTTCCTCCGTCATAATTGACTAGAGAAACATGATCTAGGGGTGTTGCGGAACTAGGTGCTAGTGCCTCCTCCTGTATGGGAAGGTGCCTCCGCCTCTAGAGGCATGGAGCTGCGAGAGCATCTCGCCTGGAAGACATGCTTGCGGCCTGGATGGGAGAAGTCGCTCGGAGGCAATATCTTCCTAGAGATGTCACGCGACCGAGTTGCCACCTAGAGCAATGCTTGAAGGAAGGAAGGCCCGAAAGGTTTTCCTCCTAGATCAACAAGGTGCAGCTCTTTTGCACTGCGGAGGTGTGGTGGGACTTGGATTGCTCATGCTGGAAGCGTGAGAAGAATCAGGAGCAGGAGCTCCGCCATGGCCAGGAAGATGCGGCTGTAGGCCCACACCGCTGCCTCTCTTCCTGGGAGATGATCGAGGCTGAGAATGGGTGTAGTGCTGCCTTGGTGGCTCACGCCTGGCACATGCGGTGGGGCCGTCATGGAAAAGGGTGTGGAGGAAGATGTCCTCGCATGGATCCATGGATCTTCCTCGTGAAATCGATAAAAATCGGAGGCTCCTGGAAATGTGATGCGCGAGCCGCATGGATCCATGGATATGAAGGATGGCGACGAACATAACTCAAGAAATTAGGGTTTCAAAAACCCATAAAAAATCCGTCGGACTTGAATAATGAGGAACATAATATTCTTCAAGATCAAAACACCAAATTCAAATCTTGAACATATGATTGAAAAAAACTCCTCCAGAATCGAACCCGCTCTGATATTATGTTAGAAAATACGGAATGCGGAAGCGTATCAGAATAATAGAATAAAAATATTGAACAGTGGGATTTAACATGGAACCCTACTCCCTAAGGAGCGGGATGAAACCATGGGAGAATGCCTCAAAGGGCTGATTTATACATTGCACTTTCTCACTAGATACATGGGCTGTAGGGCTTCTTATATAGCCCTCACTGAGTCTTCGCATCCCACAGACGGTAGATGTGGGAAACCACAGGATGTGGTAAATGGATCCTGGAGTGATCCATTTACCCATCTACAACTCAAGTGATGCATAACTCAAATACTCTAACAACCTCCACAGGCTCTCTAATTCTCACCAGTGCTAGATGTGGGAGTGGTAAATGGATCCTGCAGGGATCCATTTACCCATCTATACAAGAATGATGCATATACAACAATAGTGCCATACCTCTTGTATCTATTAAGAAATATAATAGCAATTTTTTACTCCATGTGATCTAATCGCATGGAACAGGGCATTCCTTCACGACCATGATGAACCACACAAATTCATTTTACTTGATCTTTCCCGATCTTTGATTATATACATTATATTTTCTATTTCCATATAATTTTTACAGGATAATGATATGCATTTATCAAGGCAGACTACAAGGAATTCATATCTTTTGGTATTGTTGTTAGGTGTTTAGTGGATTTCAAAAGGAAAGCCACTTTTAGGCAAAGATCAGTTTATTATATGATTATTTAGTCATTAAAAACTGTGCTGTGCTTCCTTTTTTATATATTCTTCTATTTATCTTCGTGATTAATGCAGTAAAATTTAGATAGTTGCATTCTAATTGTACTTTCGAAATCTGGCATGCAGGATTGAAAATTACTCCTAGAGAACTTGCATTGCTTTGTCAAAAGGCATGGCTCTCTTGCTCATCATTTTGTTTGATTTACTTTCAATGGAATGCTGATGGTTAATCCTATGCTTGGCAGGTTGAGAATCACGTAGTTGGAGCTCCCTGTGGGGTGATGGATCAAATGACATCAGCTTGTGGCGAAGCTGATAAGCTTCTTGCTATGGTTTGCCAAGTGAGTGGCCAGATTCCAATATTATTATTTTCGAAAGATTTTTTTGATAATTTTCTTCTAATTTTATGCCTTTTTTTAGCCCGCAGAAGTGAAGGAACTTGTTGCTATCCCAAATCATATTCGATTTTGGGGCATTGATTCTGGAATTCGGCACAGGTATGGTATCATTTGATGTGTCTCATCAGATTATTATACAAGTTCTGGTTGACCTGCATTATAAAAGTAGATCATGTAACTCATCCCCTAATGCAACATAGCTACTGGTAATGATGTGTCGATTGTTATACAATGTCTAGTTGACCTGCATTACAGAAGGAGATTGTGCCACTTGTGCCTAATGCAGTTTCAAATATGACAAATGTTGGTATGTATATGGCTTTGCAATTGGAGAATGTGATAGGTACAATATCACTTCATGGGCAATGTCTTCTTGACCTGCATTATAAAAGTACATTGTCACTTGTTTTTGCAAAAATATGGAACACTGAAGTGAATCAAAGCAAGAACATAAAAATGAAGAATATTTTGATTTTATGTGGAGCCCCACTCCCTAAGGAGCATGATGAAATCATGGGAGAACTGCCTCAAAAGGCTGATATTCTATTCATCTTTCTCAAAAGATACAATAGGTGTGGTGCTCTTTATTTAGCCCCACCAAGACACCAAACTCCCACCATCACATGATGTGGTACTAAACTTGAGAGCCACCAAAGACATTCTTCAACACTCCTGCTCAAACTGGAGCATGTACTGCTCAACTTGGACAAACATAAGGAAAACACTCACTTACATACAAAATACATGACACTACATACAATATTAACTCTACACATACACTGTAGTTGTCATCAAGGACGTTGCTTTTCATGCCATGTTGGTGAATAGGAATTGAGAGGCTGGAGTGTGAACTGACTCGAACTGAAATGAGTCTCATATGGGGAGAATTTTAGCCCGCAATGTTGAGGTAGATGTTTTATTCATTCTTTATTTATATTTATTTATTCTCCTTGACATGAGCATCACATGATATAATTTTAGGGAGTCAACGAGCCTCAAACTTGACTCTTCTAAGCTTGGAGGGGTACTGCAGGGTTGCTTGAATGTGTATGTGTGGAGTGTGTGGATTCACACACCGAAACCCTCCCTATGTTCTTGGGGATGTATAGGAATCCTAGTGCTTCTGATTGGCTAGATTGTTAGATGGCGTATCTATGTTGGTTTTGCTTGCAACATTAAGTAGGGTAGACCCACTGTGGTGGTTGAGGAGACATGACCACTGGAAAGGGGAGTTTTGGTAACATATGGTACTGACCAGGTGATGGTTCATGTTATAAAGTGGGTGGGTGTCTAGATGGTTGGGGCTATCAATTTATAGCAGACGAAGATCCTAAAAAACATGGAATGTTAATGGTATGGGGGATCTGGAGAAAAGGGCAATGGTGGCTTTGCTGCTCTTCGGGTTGTGGCATGTGGATGTGTTATGTTTGCAAGAAACAAAGATCTACCTTTGGAGCTAGGCATTGTGGAAGTTGGTGGCAGGTACCTGACAGTCAGATTTCAGAGCTCTAGAGGTTTTGCTAGGGTGTGCCGCTTGGGTGGAACAAGAATATGTTTAGACTGTGGACGTGATGCTGGGGTCCGGATTCGTCACGATAATACTGGAAAGTAGTCAGATGGTATGAAGTTGATGATGTCTTTGTTATATGGTCCATCGAAGGCCACTGCTGGTGCTAAGAGTGATAATATGCATGAAGTTTGAAGTAGGTTCCTCATTCCATGGGTGGTGGTGTGGGTTGGAGGCTTAAAATCTATGTTGTGTCCAATGATTGGTTGCTTGCTTGGGCAACCAAGACCATGGCCCATCAGTACTTTTGGAGTTAATTTGTGAGTTGGCTCTTGAGGTATTTGTTGCCTGGAATGGAACCTACACTTGGCGCAACACTTCAACTTTCTCCCACATTGATTGACTGTGACCATGGATATGTTGGAGTAGTTCTCTGTGTTCTCCATGAAGGGATCTCTCTCAGCTTCAATCAGACCATATGCCTTTGTGCTAGGATTACGGAGGGCAGGCATTTAAGATCTTTTTCCACCTCTAGCGGGCATGGTTGTTGGAGGAGGATTTCAGGGATACAAAGACAAGCCTTAGGCGCATTAGCAAGTGGATGGGTTTGATAAAAATATGATGGCTTAGAAGTTGGCTTATCTGAGGAAGATTATCTCGTACATACGCAACCTTCATGAATGGAATGCAGAAAGGAGGAGCACATCATAGGAAAAATTTACACAGATTGGTGCTATAAAGGATGGGTACATTACAGAGTTGCTGACTCGGTTCGCTCAACAGAAAGCCATTTTAGAGGAAGATAAGCAGGAGGAAATGAATCGATTATACAGATCTAGAGAGATGGCTCAAATATTATGATGCAAATACCATGTTCTTCAACACTAGCCACGTTGTAGAAACGGCATTCACTCTAGATGGGAATGAACAATTTAGTGTTGATGATGTAGTTGAACAATATAATTTTCGACTTTGAGAAGGCGAATCTCAGATGGTTGTGTATTGGTTGGGGAAAGGAGTACATACTATCTTCAAAGATCAAACAGAGGAGCTCATTCAGGATTTTACTAAATAGGAGGTTCATGCGGTTGTGTTATATAGCTGGTAACCTGGGATCAATGGTTTTCCAGTGTTCTTTATAGAATTTCGGTATAAAACGGAGATGGATGTTATGGCTCTAATTGCAGATTTCGAATTTGGCAACATGGTATTCAACCGATTGAATCGGTCTCTTATGTTCGCGCTCCTAAAGAAGGAAGACACAACATGGTTGAATGTTTTCTAACCGATTACATTGCTCAACACCATTTATTTTATTATGGCTAAGGTTCTTGCTAATCATCTCAGGCTCCTGTTGGGATCTATTATTGCTCTCGAGTAGTTAGCTTTCATCCCTGGATGTCAGCTAATGGATAGTGTCACGGTGGCCATGAAGATCATTGTGGATTGGAAGATGTAGAAAACTGGGAGGGATCGGGGGAGTACTTTGGAAGAAGGGTTCGAAATATCAATATTGTATTGGTTTGTTCGGAAAAAGGATATATCTGGATATATCGACGATATCGGTGGAAATCTCAGATGGCTCAAAAAAAATATTTTTTGCAAATTAAGACCATCCAAGTTCTTGAAAAGATAACATACAAATACAGACTTACATCGCACATGTTGATCATCTACACACCTTACATCGCACATATCACTCATATCACACACATCGTTGATTTAATGATGACTGCTGACTTGTGAGAGATATTGGAAATGAAACAAATAAGTTGACAACGCTTAGATTACATCTTTTGTACATAAAAATAAATGACACATGTCAATTTTAGAATCTATTTCATTCATAGAAATAAATTTCGGATAATGTTTCTGTTGACGCATATTGAGTTATTGTACCTCTTCGTTATTTTCTTTTCTTGTTATGCTCTTTATGTAATTTACCCATAGGCTACTCTCCTATATAAGAGAGCCTAGGGCTATGGAATAGAATCTATCTCATTCTCTTTTCCCAACATGGTATCAGAGCGACGGTCCTAGACCGGAGTTCTCGAAACCCTAACCCTAACACCCCACCCGCCGGCCTTCTTCTCTCTCTCTCTCTCGATCGGCGTGCCCTCAACGCCGCCGCCTCTACCGGACGCAGCCCCTGCGCAGCCCCGGCGCTGCCCCTGCAGCCCCTCGCAGCCCCTGTGCAGCCCGTGCACAGCCATAGCGTGCCGCACGCGCAGCCCTAGCGTGCCGCACGCGCAGCCCTAGCGTGTCGCACACGCAGCATCTGCGTGCACAGCCCCCCCTGCGCATCCTTGCGCGCTGTGCCCTGTTCCTGCGTGCATCAACCGTACGCTAGCACAAGCCCCTGTGCGCCTCAGCCGTGCGTCAACGGTGCCTCCCTTGTGCGGCCTGTGCGCAACTTCTTTGTGCGTATAGGTCTTAGCACAAACTTCTTTATGGGGATAGTTGCTTGAAGTCTACACATGCAACTACCCCCATCCATGGTATTGTAGACAAAACATATCATTTGTCAGTCATTCCAGTCTTTATTTTGCAATATGTCAGAGAGCAAGGAAGATATCCCATCTATTTGGCGCATTCCGTGGTCCTGCGCCTATTGTCAAGATGGATGGTACCAACTATGAACTGTGGGCAATGCAGTTCATGAGCATGATGAAGTCTACGGGTAAGAAGCATATTCTTACCGAATCAGAGCCTGCTGAGAAGACTGGAACCTATGCCTCCTGGGAGGCTGACGATGCATATGCCAAAGTCTGGCTATCTGGCACATTGGCAATTGAGATTGCCAATGATATTCTCCATCAACCCACAGCGAAGGATATGTGGGACATTCTGGCGGCCACATACTCTCAGGCCAAGAACGAGACAAAGATTCTGCAACTCCAGCATGATATCTTCACCATCAAGCAAAATGGTCGTCCACTACATTCTCTCTATACATCACTGAGAGGGATGTTTGAGAGGCTATATAGCTTCATGCCCTTGACAGCTACGCCCGAGCAGCAGAAGACATACAGGAATGCTACTATGGTGGGTGTGTTTCTCGCTGCACTTGATCCAGAGTATGAGGCAGCACGTTCTCAGATTTTAGCGGACTCGACTATTCCTCCCATGGAGGAAGCCTTTCACAGATTGAGCAGGATCACAGTGCCTTCACCTGCTGCTAGTCAGAATTCCTCAGCTATGGCGGCCAACAGAGGCCGCGGGTTTCATCACCAAGGCCGTGGGCGTACTCCTCGTGGAAGGGGTGGCCGTACTAGGCCAACCTGCACATATTGTCACCGAGTTGGGCACAATGAGGACACATGTTATTCAAAGCATGGATTCCCTGCATCTGCACGAGCCGCTGAGCAGATAGAGCCCCCATCTGCTGCTATCCTGGATCAACGATTTGATGATCTAGTTGCCCGCCTCAGGGGCATCATACCACCATCTGGCCCAGCAACGACTACAGAGAGTCATACTGATACTGCTGCCTCTGCCTCTACTTCTGCATCTACTAGTACTTCAGGTAGTACACTTGCACTCCACAGTAGTAGATCTCATATATTGTCATGGATCATGGACTCGGGTGCCACACATCATTTATGTGGCGACCAGAGCCTACTTACAGGATACACCCAGATTCCTCCAGGACGGACAGTAGTAATTGCTGATGGCACGCATTCCCCTATCACTGGTCAGGGGGAGATTAGATTGACACCCTCTATGCAGCTAAAGAATGTCCTACATGCACCACATTTTTCTATGAATCTATTGTCAATTAGTCAGATTACGAAGGATCTCCACTGTCGAGCTATTTTTGATCCATCTTCTTTGATTTTTCAGGACATCCGTACGGGCAACGTGATTGGTCATGGCTATGAGCAAGGAGGCCTTTACCGTCTGAACCAGACCCCGTTTGCTGGAACCACATCCTCTCCTGCTGAACAAGTATCTCCTCTCTTGTGGCATCTGCGTTATGGTCATTTACCGCTCCAGAAGTTGCGTCTTGTCCTACCCTATAGTCTCTCTCACACACCTATACAGTGTGAGGCGTGTCAGTTGGGAAAACATCACAGGTCGTCCTTTCCCAGCAGTCAAGGTCGGAGTAGTAACTCCAAGTTTGAGTTGTTTCATGTCGATGTCTGGGGTCCGAGTCGTGTTCCCGATCATCAGGGACACAGGTTTTATATTGTATTTGTGGATGACTATTCTAGAGCGTCATGGGTATTTCTAATGAAAAATAAGTCTGAAGTAGGAAATATTATTATTCACTTTCTAAATGAGATTCAGAATGTTTTTTCCACGTCTGTCAAAATTATGAGAAGTGACAATGCTTTGGAGTTGTGCACCAACAGTCTAGCTAACTACTACTCCTCGAAAGGAATCATACATCAAACTTCTTGTGCTCATACGTCTCAGCAAAATGGGGTTGCAGAAAGAAAACACCGTCACCTACTAGATGTCACAAGGTCACTTCTTATTCAGAGTCATGTTCCATACTCATACTGGGGTGATGCAGTTCTTACTGCATGCTATCTTATCAATCGTATGCCTTCATCCGTCTTGAATGAACAGATTCCTTTTTCACTTATTTATCCTGACAAGGATCTGTTCATTCTTACCCCTCGTGTGTTTGGATCTGTCGCCTTTGTCCATCAGTTGTCACCTGGTTCTGACAAGCTCTCTCCTAGGGCTGTCAAGTGCGTCTTTGTCGGGTACTCCAGAACTCAAAAGGGGTACAAGTGTTTTGACCCTGTGCGTCGGCGGTATATGATCAGTGCAGATGTTACATTTTTTGAATCCCTTATGTATTTTTCAGAAAAAGGGAACATGCAACCACCACCTATATCTCCTGATACTGTTTTCATGACACCACCAATCTCACCACCGTCACCACCGTCACCACCATCATCACCACCACCACCATCACCACCACCACCACCGCCATCAACCGTATCCCCGTTACCATTCCATTACACCCGCAGGCCGAATCAAGCTCATGGTCCTGACCAGTCAACTAGCTCGCCTATGGTATGTAATGAAAATATTAATGTTGATGGATCTGACGACATTTCTGAGCAGGATGCATTACAGGAGCCTGTTGATAGCACAGAGGATTTGGATGTTCCAATTGCTCTACGCAAGTCGAAGAGAAGCTGTGCCAAATACCCAATATCAGCAGCCGTGTCTTTTGAACGGCTATCTGGACACTTTAAGACGTTTGCATTGGCACTTTCAGCTACAACTATTCCACGGAATCACCATGAGGCTTTGCAGGATTCTAGATGGCGGCTAGCAATGGAGGAAGAGATGGCGGCCCTTCAGTCTAGAGGAACATGGAGCTTGGTTACTATACCTCCAGATGTCAACCCGGTGAGTTGCAAATGGGTGTTTACAATTAAACACAATGCAGATGGCTCCATTAACAGGTACAAGGCACGCCTAGTTGCACGGGGATTCACACAGACATATGGGGTAGATTACCTTGACACGTTCTCTCCTGTGGCGCGTCATTCTACTCTACGGATCCTGCTATCAGTTGCAGTCACTCGAGAATGGCCACTCTATCAACTAGATGTGAAGAATGCATTTCTGTATGGAGACTTGCAGGAGGAAGTCTATATGCAACAGCCACCAGGTTTTACTGTTGAGGGGGAGTGTTCCAAGGTTTGCAGATTACATAAGGCCATCTATGGCCTTAAGCAGAGTCCCAGAGCATGGTTCCAGAAGCTGTCAGACCTCTTTGAGAAACAAGGATATAAACGCTCCAATGCTGATCATTCCTTGTTTGTACAGAAGACGGTGAGAGGAATTATTGTAATCATGGTTTATGTTGACGATATCTTGATTACAGGTGATGATGACCAGGGCATTGAGCAGGCAAAGGCAAGGCTGGGGACCGAGTTTGTCACCAAGGACCTGGGAGTCCTTAGATATTTTCTGGGGCTGGAATTTGCAAGAAATCCGTATGGATTAGTCATGTCACAGAGAAAGTATGTTACAGATCTACTGAGTGAGACAGGTATGCTAGGGTGTCGACCTGCTACGACACCAATGGACCCTAGCATGAAGCTGTATGATGATGACACAGAGGAGGTAGACAGGAGAAGATATAGAGAACTGGTAGGCAAACTGTTATATGTCACGATCACTAGGCCAGATATATTATTTGCAGTGAGCCGTGTGAGCCAGTTCATGGAGCAGCCACGCCAAGTGCATATGGATGCAATACATATGATACTTAGATATCTCAAATCTTCTCCAGGTAAAGGTCTGCTATTCAAGAAAGGAAAGGGGATTTCTATCTCAGCATGCGCAGATGCAGACTATGCAGGCTGTCCTAAGGACAGGAAGTCCACCTCAGGGTATGCTGTTTATGTTGGAGATGCCCTAGTTTCATGGAGGAGAAAGAAACAAACTGTGATAGCTAGATCTAGTGCTGAATCCGAATATAGGGCAATGGCCCAGGTTACTACAGAGATGATGTGGGTGAAAGCGGTGCTGACAGATTTGTGCTTAGATGTTCCACTTCCTATGAACTTGGAGTGTGATAATCAGGCTGCTTTATTTATTGCAAACAACCCTGCATTCCATGAACGGACCAAGCATATTGAGGTGGATTGTCACTTCATACGAGACATGATTCAGAAAGGATTTATTGCCACATCTCATGTTACTTCAGAGAACCAGACTGCAGATATATTCACAAAGGCATTATTACGAGGTCCATTTCAGAAGTGTGCTTCCAAGCTGAGCATGATTGACATCTATGCTCCATCTTGAGGGGGAGTGTTGACGCATATTGAGTTATTGTACCTCTTCGTTATTTTCTTTTCTTGTTATGCTCTTTATGTAATTTACCCATAGGCTACTCTCCTATATAAGAGAGCCTAGGGCTATGGAATAGAATCTATCTCATTCTCTTTTCCCAACAGTTTCAATGAATTAGTTGAAGATGCATCTGATTATCCTAATATGTTTACAATGAAGAAAAATGATGACATGTAATTAAATAAAATATATTACCAGGCTACATGGTAAGATGATGACTTGTGTTCTTTACATCTTCTCTTAGTTGTTATCCGTCGGATCTTTCCATGTAGTTCCCGACATCTGCTCTTATTTGTTGACTTATATTCCAATTTGGCATTCCTCCCATCTCGTTGAACACTGGAGCACCATTGGATTCCATCCACTTCTGAGGGACATCTTCCTTCATATCGTTATTGTACATTTTGGATATATATGCAAGATAGATGGGTTCTATATAGATGTATCTATCATGCCCCTCTCTTGCATGTTTCATCTCCAACCTTAAGTTGTAATGCACGTAGACGAGATCATGGATCTTCTCTTTTCCCGATGTCTTCTTTTAGAATGGTTGAGGTTGAACGTACTCTAGTTCCTCTCATATCCCACAACAAATGTAGTTTGGGGCAATATTTTTACAGCTAACCACCATAGGTTTGGAGCTTCCAACCCATATAGTAACCACCATTTAACTGTAGAAAAATCAAATGAAAGAAATAAAAAAACGGCAAAGCATTCCCTCACTGTAGAAATATATGTTATTCTATGTTATTTTCGTCTGTACCTTTTCGCATTTTCTTTTTCTCATTGGACTCTTTATGTATTTTACCCATAGGCTACTCTCTTATATAAGAGAGCCTAGGGCGTATGGAATAAACAAGTTTTCTCATTTTCCCAACATGGTATCAGAGCGACGGTCCTAGACCGGAGTTCTCAAACCAAACCCTAACCCTAGACTCCATCCTCGATCCCTCCGCGCATGCCTCCACGCCTCGTGCCTCCTCGCACCGCCTTGTGCTGCCTCCTGCTCGGTCTCGCGCCGCCCCGGCGTCGGCGCTCCTGTGCGCGTGCAATGCTCCTGTGTGCCTGTGTACGCTCCTGTGCGTTGGTGCATGCTCCTGTGCGCCTGAGTCCCTGTGTGCCTATGCGCGTGAGGCCGTGCGCCCTCTGTGCATCGGTGCACACTTCTGAGCGCTTGTGCGCGCGAAGCCGTGTGCACCTCTGTGCGTGCCCCTGTGCTGTTGTGCGTGCCCGTGTTCGTGATCCTGCACGCGCATTTGTATGCATATCTGCGCATGTGATTTCCGTACGCATGCAACCCTTGGCCAACGCATGTGCGGCTCCAGTACTCGTTCCGTGCGCGTTTTTCCAGATTAATGGGTTTGGTTGCTTGAGTCTACACATGTAACTAAACCCGTTAATGTCCATGTAGACGATCATATCTTCAGTCTACTTCCCTAGTCTTCCATTATTATAATGTCAGAAAGCAAGGCAGACATCCCATCTACATATGCCTTCAGAGGTCTAACGCTTATTATGAAGATGGATGGTTCAAATTATGAACTGTGGACCATGCAGTTCATGAGTATGATGAAGTCGATCGGTAAGAAGCACATTCTTACGGAGGAAGAGCCTGCTGAGAAGACAGGGGTCAATGCCTCATGGGAGGCAGATGATGCATATGCCAAAGTGTGGCTATCCGGGACATTAACAATTGAGATTGCTAACATATTCTCCATCAGCCCACTGCCAAAGCATTGTGGGACATTCTGGCTGCCACCTATTCACAAGCAAAGAATGAGGCGAAGATTATGCAACTTCAGCATGACATCTTTACAATCAAGCAGAATGGACGGCCTCTACATTCATTGTACACGTCTTTATGTGGAATGTTTGAGAAGCTTTATATCTGCATGCCTCTCACAGCCACGCTAGAGCAACAGAAGACCTATCGGGATGCCACTATGGTGGGTGTATTTCTGGCTGCCCTTGATCCAGAGTACGAGGCAGCACATTCCCAGATCTTGGCGGATTCCACTATTCCTCCTATGGAGGAAGCTTTTCACAGGCTGAGTCATATTATTGTTCCTTCGTTTACTGCAAATTAGACCGCCTCAGCCATGGTAGCCAATCGAGGTCGTGAGGGTCATCATCAGTTCCGTGGCCGTGGACCTCGGGGCAGAGGAGGCCGTGTTTGGCCATCATGCACCTTTTTCCACCGTTCTGGACATACCGAAGACACATGTTATTCCAAACATGGGTTTCCTGCTTCTGTACGAGTAGCTGAGCAGATTGAGCCTTCATCTGCTTCATCTATGGATCAACGCTTTGATGATCTTGTAGCCCGTCTCAGGGGCATTATTCCTCCATCTGGTCCTGTTACTTCAACGCCTACTTCTGAGAGTCACTCCGACGTTGCTGCTTATGCATCCACCAGTACTTCAGGTAGAACTTATGCATTCACTAGCAGTAGTGGATCAGATACTTTAGAGTGGATTATGGAATCTAGTGCCATACATCATTTGTGTGGTGACCAAGGACTGCTTACAGGCTACCGACATGTTTCTCCAGGCCGTACTGTGGTTATTGCTAATGGGACACATTCCCCGATCACTAGTCTGGGGGAGATTAGCCTGACACCATCTATGCATCTCAAGAACGTGTTGCATGCACTGTTGTCCATTATCCAACTTACAAAGGATTTACATTGTCGAGCAATTTTTGATCCATCTTCTCTCATTTTTCAAGACATCCTTATGGGCAACGTGATTGGGCGTGGCTATGAGCAAGGCGGCCTCTATCGTCTTAGTCGGACCTCTTATGCTGGAGCCTCCTCTCTACCTGTTGGATCCATTTCCCCATTACCGTGGCACTTGCACTTTGGACATCTACCGCTTCAGAAACTGCATCATGTGTTACCCCAGGTTTCACCTCACACGTCCATTCAATGTGAGGCTTGTCAGTTGGGAAAGCACCATCGGTCTACCTTTCCCAGTCGTCAGTGTCAGAGTAGTACCTCTAAGTTTGAGTTGTTTCATATCGATATCTGGGGTCCTAGTTGTGTACCTGATCATCAGGGACACATGTTTCATATCGATAGTTATTGTGGATTATTTCTCTCGTGTGTCGTGGGTCTTTCTGTTAAAGAATAAATCTGAAGCAGGGAATATTATCATCAATTTCATCAATGAAGTTCGTAATGTTTTTTCTGCATCTGTAAAAATTGTGAGAAGTGATAATGCCCTGGAATTTTGTACTCATACTCTCTCCAATTATTTTTCATCTCAAGGGATTATCCACCAAACATCTTGTGCCTATACTTCCCAACAAAATGGGGTTGCAGAAACGAAACATCATCATTTACTTGATGTCACCCGGTCGCTTCTCATACATAGTCATGCCCCTCATTCTTTCTGGGGCAACGATGTTTCTTACGGCATGTTATCTCATTAATCGTACGCCATCGTCTATCTTAGGTGAGAAGATTCCTTTCTCTCTTGTTTTTCCTGACAAAGAATTGTTCTCCCTCACTCTTCGTGTGTTTGGTTCGGTTGACTTTTTCCACCAGTTCTCTCCAGGGATTGACAAGCTCTCTCATATGGTTGTCAAGTATGTTTTCGTCGGGTACTCCATAACACAGAAGGGGTACAAGTGTTATGATCCATTGCGCAGGAGGTATCTCGTTAGTGCCGATGTTACCTTTTTCGAGTCTGTTATGTAGTTCTCAACTACAGGTGATCAATTGGTATCCTCTAGCACTACTGAAACTATATACATGCCACCACCACCATCACCACTACCACCTCCACCACTACCATCTCTTACACCACCTGTCACTGTTCATGTTTCCCCATTGCCATTCCATTATACCCGTCGTCCTGCTTCTGCTCATGGTTACCACTCATCATCTAGCTCGCCTGAGGTATGTTCTGAGAATATTATTAATATTGATGGATCTGATGATTTCCCTGAGCAGGATGTGTTACCAAGGCCAGATGAGGAGGCAGGTGATTTGGATCTATCTATTGCTCTTCGGAAGCAGAAGCGCAGCTGCGCGTCATATCCTATAGCATCTACTGTGTCTTTTGATCGCTTAACTGGAGATTTCAGGAGCTTTTTCGTTGCACTATCGGCGGTGGATATTCCACGGAATTACCAAGATGTGTTGAAAGATAGTCAATGGCGTTTGGCCATGGAAGAAGAAATGGCTCCTCTTCAGTCAAGAGGCACCTGGAGCCTTGTTACTGTTATAAAATATGAAGAATGCAGAAGCGAATGATAAACAGAGCATAAGAACAAGAAACATCAACATGGGAACACCATGATTTTACGTGGAACCCTACTCCGTGAGGAGCGGGATGAAACCACGGGAGAAGTCCTCAAAGGGGCGTGTTTTTCTATTGCTTTTCTCAATGAGTACAGGAGGTATGGGGCTCCTTATATAGCCTCTCCAGAGCCTCCAAGTCCCACCACTAGACGATGTGGGACTAAACACTGGATGGGGGTAAATGGATCTTCTCCATGATCCATTTACCCTGCTACACCTCATGACGCATACAACCAAGTACTCCAACACTCCCCCTCAAGCTGGAGCATGCAATGCTCAGCTTGGATAAATAGAAAGAAACTCAACTCAATGCTACAGGACACTACGGACAATATCAACCCAACGCGCACATTGCTGTAGTTGAGGACGTTGCTTCTCATGCCGTGCAGGTGAGGAGGACGAACGGGCTGGAGTATGAGTCTGTTGAATCTCCTCGTCGGAGAGTATGTGTTCTGAACTGAGCCAGTCAGAGTCACTGCAACTGAAAATGAGTCTCCTCGTCGGAGTACTCTGGCCCGCCACAATAATGTGGACAATTGCTCCATCTCTGAAAAGGGCCGAACTGAAAAAGGTCGTGGCTGTGCAATCCTCGTCAGAGTCCACGGTCGCTGGAGAATGGAGTCTGAAATAAGTCTCCTCGTAGGAGAACTGGGTCTCTCCCATCTGGCCTAGAGAATGATACTCTACTCTGGAGTACCTATGATACCACATGAAAACCGTTGCCCATATGGCATAGGGAATGGTCCTCTACTCTGGAGTCCATATGGCTCATGTGAAAACTCTGGCCGAACAACAAGGATGATGGGGACCACGAAACAAAAGATGGCAACATATGTTCATCTGAAATTGACCGCATCCATGTGCGTGTCTGAAACTTGACTTGGAATCAATCGTCGAGTCTGAAACCGAATTGTAGAGTCTGGAATCTGAATGGTCTGGAAATCTGCCTGTGAATCTCGAACATCTGAATATGGCTGGAAAAAGACCTGTGACTCTACATATATTCCCCCTTTCTCCCATACTTATCGGAAAACATGATGTCGACCAAGTTGGGAGAAGACAAGATAAATATGGGGTACATAAAACATGAATAACATATCTTGCGACTTTTCTTTTTTTTTAAGCCGTCACTTTTTTTCAATTTTTTTAAGCCGTTCAAACCCCTTTTTTTACGGCTTTGCATTTTATTTTTTTTATTTTTGAAATTGCGTACGACTTTTCGAATGTACGCGCTATTTCTTTTTTTTCCTTTTTTTAACAAATCAATGCAATAGAATGACCTTCTCTCTCTTCTCTTTTCTTTTCTCTCCTTTTTTTTAGATCTTTACAGCCCCTTTGCCTACTCGGGCCAAAAAAATTTCTCTTTTTAATAAAAACTGGGTGCGCACCTCCCCCCCCCCCGTTTTTTTAATAAAGATGGCCAACGGGCCCCCATTAGGGTTCCCATTAACCACGTACGAAGCATCGCCCCCCGATGGGGATCTCCTTCTGCTGCCGCCGTCAGGAAATAGGACACCGCCTGCATGTGATCTGTTGTTGGATTTTGTGTGCCGCCTCTGCTGGAAGGAGTTGGGAGGAGGGCGCCGCCGAAGTATCGCACCGCCTGCGACACACGATGGCTTTGCTGCTTTGCGCGAGATATCGCCAGGGCCCATGCGCGCTTTGCGCGAGAAGATGCGCGGGGGTCTGCTGCTTGACACGCGATGAGTTTCACGCCGTGGGAGATGGAGATCGTGCTGCAGGGATGGAGATCGCGTCGATCGAGGTGGGGGCTAGGGGCGCCATGGCTGGAGCACCGCCGCCATGTGTTGCGGGCACTGTTGCGGGCTGGTGCGATGCGTCTGGCTGGTGCGATGTGCCTGAGTCACCAGATCTGAAGACGCGTGATACAGAGAACCTGCGCGCAGGGGAAGGCGATTGGGAGAAGCTCTGCTAGGGGATTTCTTCACCAAGGGAGACGACGGAAGTAAGGGTTGCGATGAGGGCATCTTCTGCTTCCGCCTTGCACGATGAGCGTCGCCTGGGCCCGCGCGAGTTGCTGAGGAGGAGCAGGGCTGCGTGGAGCCTGGAGCGGCATGAGATGTCGCTGTGCGTGGAGGAGGGCTGCGATCTAGAGGCGATCAATCTCGAGGGCTGCCTGCGCGAGATGAGTTGGAGGACAAATCCTCCGCTGATCTGGCAAGGGTGCATGATCTTCACAAAATCTCCAGAATAACAACTCAACTTGCAATATTAGGGTTTCAACAAAACCCTAGAACATGATCCAATCCGAACACAATAATCTTCAAGAGTGAACAATCGAATCTCGGAAACAAAGAACATAAAAAATAATCCGCGAGAATCGAATCCGCTCTGATACCATGTTATAAAATATGAAGAATGCGAAAGCGAATGATAAACAGAGCATAAGAACAAGAAACATCAACATGGGAACACCATGATTTTACGTGGAACCCTACTCCGTGAGGAGCGGGATGAAACCACGGGAGAAGCCCTCAAAGGGGCGTGTTTTTCTATTGCTTTTCTCAATGAGTACAGGAGGTATGGGGCTCCTTATATAGCCTCTCCAGAGCCTCCAAGTCCCACCACTAGACGATGTGGGACTAAACACTGGATGGGGGTAAATGGATCTTCTCCAGGATCCATTTATCCTGCTACACCTCATGACGCATACAACCAAGTACTCCAACAGTTACTACACCTACTGATGTGTCTATAGCGAGCTGCAAGTGGGTCTTTACAGTTAAGTAGAATGCAGATTGCAGCATTGACAGATACAAGGCATGCCTAGTTGCTCGTGACTTTACACAGACATATGGGGTGGATTATCTTGATACATTCTCGTCGGTTGCTCGTCATTCCACCCTACGGATCCTCCTCTCTGTTGCGGTTACTCGTGATTGGCCACTCTACCAATTAGATGTGAAGAATGCATTCTTATACGGTGACTTACAGGAGGATGTCTACATGCAATAACCACCGGGTTTTGCTGTTGAGGGAGAGTATTCTAAGGTGTGTAGACTTCATAAGGCTATCTATGGCCTTAAGCAGAGCCCCAGAGCTTGGTTCCAGAAGCTCTCAAACCTGTTTGAGAAACATGGGTACAGACGTTCCAATGCAGATCATTCCTTGTTCGTACAGAAGACACCCAGATGTATTATTGCAATTATGGTGTATGTAGATGATATCTTGATTACAGGTGATGATGAACAGGGAATTCAGAGGGTGAAAGAAATGCTGGGTCGTGAATTTGTTACCAAGGACTTTGGAGTTCTTAGATATTTTCTGGGACTGGAATTCACCAGAAATCCTCATGGGTTGGTAATGACCCAAAGGAAATATGTCACTCACCTGTTGAGTGAAACAGGAATGCTTGGTTGCCGACTTGCCACTACACCCATGGATCCCAATATGAAATTATATGGTGATGACACTGATGAGGTGGATAGGAGAAGATACAAAGAACTGGTGGGCAAGCTTCTCTATGTTACTATTACCAGACCCGATATCTCTATTGATGTGAGTCGGGTGAGCCAGTTCATGGAGTAACCACGTCAGGTACATATGGATGCAATACATATGATACTCAGGTACCTTAAGTCATCTCCAGGTGCAAGTCTGTTGTTTAAGAAAGACAAGGAGATTACTATCTCAGCATGTGCAGATGCAGATTACGCAGGATGTCCTAAGGATAGGAAGTCCACTACTGGATTTGTTGTGTATGTCGGAGACTCTCTGGTCTCATGGAGAAGCAAGAAGCAAACAATTGTAGCAAGATCTAGTGTTGAATCCGAATATAGGGCTATGGCCCAGGTCAATATAGAAATGATGTGGGTAAAGGCTGTGCTCACAGATCTATATATAAAAGTCCCACTTCCTATGGCTTTGGAATGTGGCAATCAAGCGGCTCTATTCATTGCAAATAATCCAACATTTCATGAACGAACCAAGCACATTGAGGTTGATTGTCACTTCATACGAGATATTATTCAGAAGGGATTTATTTCTACATCTCATGTTAGCTCAGGGGACCAAACTACTGACATCTTTACCAAGGCATTACTTCGAGGGCCGTTCCAGAAGTGTTCATCCAAGCTGAGTATGATTGACATCTATGCTCCACCTTGAGGGGGAGTGTAGAGATATATGTTATTCTATGTTATTCTCGTATGTACCTTTTCGCATTTTCTTTTTCCCGTTGGACTCTTTATGTATTTTACCCATAGGCTACTTTCCTATATAAGAGAGCCTAGTGCGTATGGAATAAACAAGTTTTCTCATTTTCCCAACACTCACTTTAAGTAGGATCAACTACATGGATTCTTGCTTAAATCCATGTTGAAAGTTAATATAAATAAATAATAATAATTAGAAACCAGACCTCCACATCTTGTTGAGCAACCTTGGCCTTACCTTCTCGGACATCTAGCATACCCTAGGTGATTTGTATGCTCCGTGGTATTCTTTACAAGTTGAGCCGCTTGCACCATAGGTTATAGATCATGCAGATGATTTGGATCAACCCATTGCTCTTCGAACACAGAGGCTTACATGTGATAGATACCCTCTTGCTGCACATGTTTTTGGGACATTTATCTGCGGATTTCAGGAGGTTTGTCATGGGTCTCTCAATTGTGGAGATCCCCATGAACGTATCAGGAGGTTATGCAAGATAGTCAGTGACGTCTTGTCTTGTTATGGAGGAGAGATGGTAGCACTTTAACCCCGTGGCACATGAAGCGTGGTTACCGTTCGCACTGAGGCATCCATGTTTGGCTTCAAATGGGTGTTTATAGTTACTACTACATGAAATGGGGTCTTTCTTGACGAGAACATGTGACGGTCAAGAAAAGACCATCCCCTTTACTTACTATAGGGGATGATCATCCAACGATCATTTCCTATACGTTCATTCTAGATACGGACCACGAGTCATCGTCTCCTTCAATCATGAAGCATAGGGGTCACTGGCACAATTTCACGCACTAAGGAGGCCTATGGGGACAGTTCCAAACGTCTCCAATACACTTCTGCCAGCACAGCTTATGGGGCTTTGACCTGAGGGGACAGACAATTGGGACCGTCCCATCTACCCTCCCCCACTAGCGCAATTTCAGGAACTCGTGAGGCTTAAGAGGATAGTTCTAACCATCCCCAATACGCTTCTACCAACATCCGGTGCTAGGGTCTTAGGGGACAGTCTCCGGTGACTGTCCCCTCAGCCCTCACCCCCGCCCCCACATTGGCGTAATTTCGGCACTTGGGAGGCCTAAGGGGATGGTTATGATCGTCCCTATATGCTTCTACCAGCATCACTTATCTAAAACCGTAGGGGACGGTCGTAGCGACCATCCCATAATGTTATATTGGGGACGATTGCGTGCGACCGTCCCCTCAAGGACTACAAGGAATGATCGCGACTATCCCCTATGGTATAGCGGAGATATTTCCAGTTAAAGTCATCATTGAGGATGGTCATAACAACCGTCCCTGGTGGTCAGGTTGAAAAAAACCCCAGCGGGCCTTATTTCTTTCATTCTTCCCCAAATCCCCTTGTTCCGCCCTCGTCGCCACTCGCCGTCCCGCGTTGTCGTCGAGTATTCTGCGGTCGACAGACTCCTCCCTCTTGTTTCTGTGGTGATTGTCGACTCTCCTTTATCTTCGTTTTCATCCATTTTGCTCCATGAGGTATTTATTTTGGCCTACTTGTTTTTAGAGTTTTATTACATGTTTTAATATTTACTTGTGGCATATAACTTGTTTATATATTGTATTCCTTGTGTAATGTCTTACATTTTGCTATGGATTGTGTAATAATACATTAACTTAGTGTATGTTTGAGATAGTTGTGGATTGTGTATAATATATTGTGATATAATAGTTTAATGTATACCCATAGATTGTGCTATGAATTGTGTATAGTACATTATGCTATGGATAGTTTAGTGTATGCCCTTATAATATATTTTGATAATATATGATAATACAATGTAGTCTTAAAGTTTATTATAACATGTTGTTAGACTAAAATCTAGTGTTATATTATTGCAGCAAAATGGATAAGACATGGATGATAAGAGATATGATAATTTTCAAAAATATAAGAGAGGAGTACTACCATTTTAGATTGGGCATTTCAATTGGAGAATGTTAATAAAAGATTTGGTGATGAAAACTTTTATTGTTCATGTGTGAGATGTAAGAATGCCAAATAAAAATTTGGAGAGGAAGTTGATAATCATCTCATACTCAACGAATTTTGATTACATTACTCTGTTTGGACTGAACATGGAGAGTTATAGAGCAGATAACAATGTATGAGGATATAGATGTTGATGTAAGAACCTCTGTGCAAACTGAGAACAATATTGATTATGAGCTATTTGACTTGATGGATGACCTAGGAAGACCTGAAACACAAGACTTCAGTTTAGTTGATAGGTTTGAAGCTAGTCTGGTAGATTCAGAAGCCATGTTGGCTCTCGGGATTGAAATGTCACGATTAATGTTTTTTTTTGAAATGTTTAAGAAGAAAGTAAGGAACTGATAAAACCTGCAATGATGACAGATGCATTATCTTTTATCAAAAAGTGATTAAATAATCCTGAGAAGTTTCCAAAGGATTGGAAAGACGTGAATCAACGATTTCGATTATTAGGTCCGAAATACGAGAAAATTGATGTGTGTGCCAATGATTGTATACTTTTTAGGGAGAAAATTCAAATTTAGATTTTTTTCCATATTGTGATGCTTCTAGATATAAAGATGATAAAGGTAACTTAAAGAAGAATAAGAAGTTGGTGAAGATATTACGTTACTTCCCTTTGATTCAAAGATTAATACATCTTTTTATGTCGGAAAAAACCGCAAAGTGGATGGCGTGACATGCTCGTTTAAAAAAAAGACGCTAATGGAATTATGAGGCATCCATCCGATGCAGAAGAATGGATAACAATTGATCAGTGATATCCTTGTTTCTCTGAAGATGAGAGGAATATTCGGTTGGGACTAGCTTCGGAAGGTTTCAATTCATTTGGTAACATGAGTACTAGTTACAGTATTTGGTTGTGATTTTGGTGGCCTATAATCTACCACCATGGATGTCGATGAGCTCTTCATTTATGATGATGACACTGCTGATTCATGGTCCTAAAGGTTCTGGTAAGGCAATTGATGTGTAGCTGTAACCATTGATAGATGAATTGAAATTGTTGTGCAACACGAGAATACCTACATACGATGCATGTAGGAAAGAAACATTTACAATGCATGTTGCATTGTTGTGGAATATAAATGACTTCCCAACGTATGCAAATTTGTTTGGTTGGAGTACTAAATGCAAAATCGTGTGTCTTCTCTCTCTTGAAAAACATAGTCAGCTAAGCTCTCAGACTTGATAGATTCTCAAGGGTTTATGAGGTCGACTGCAGATCAATTCTCTATTTGTTCAGAGGTCTCAAAGAGGTATCGTTGTCATTCTAGTTATGTTGATGGTATCATTATTACATGATATGTTGTGGAAGGCATTAGTGCGTATAAAGAGTTCATTGGACATCAACTTGTCACCACATATTTTTATGAATTATGATATTTCCTAGGGCTTGAGTTCACCAGGAACCAATGGGATCTTGTAATGACCAAGAGAAAGTATGTTACAGATCTCCTTTCAAAGACATGCATGACAAACCATAGACTTGCCACCATTTTCATGGACGTTAGCATGAAGCTATATGATGATAATACGTAGGAAGAAGTGGACACGTGGAGATATATGGAGCTCGTTGGAAGATCCTCTATGTGAATATCCCTAGGCTAGATTTCTTATTTATTGTAAGCATAGTAAGCCAGTTTATGGAGCAGCCAAGACATGCCCACATGCGTGCAGTTCATGTGATTCTGAGGTACCTGAAGTCTTCTCCAGGTACCTGTGGCGCTTGTGGATCCGGGTTACCCATTTATACAACATTCACAATATTATTTTCGATATCGATCACATTAGGTTACAGAAAATGAGGTAAAATTTTTTGCGTTTTGAAGACATTCACATTTTTAATAACAAGCCATAGAATAACAAGTGTCACCAAATTGACATTTTCATTAATTTCCATATGCAAGAGAAATGTCAACAAAGGTTGAGTACAATCTAATATATTAAAAAGAATAAGTATTTCAGTGGTTTCAAAAAGAAGCAAGTAGATATGGTTTGACATTTAAATTTTAACAAGCTACTTACATGTAAATAGGTTTTCAAGTTGTTCTGTATTGCATCCCCTTTCTTTCTCATCATACCTTAACTATCCCTACCTAATATTTTAACATTTTGATTATGTGATACATAATTAGGTTATCGCCTTTTTATTACTTATAGTTCATATTCATGGATCTTAGTATTGAAGATGATGAATGTCTGATCCGATCTTTACTTTTTGTCTAATTTCTCAAGCTTAGTAGATAGTCTACAGTCTTGATCTAAGTATGACCTCACACTATGACTCTAAGGTGTGAATAATACATTAGGGTTGGGGTGCCTCCGTAGGCATGATGGAGTATAATGCATTCTAACTAAGTTCCCAATATGTCCACTAGCTTCTCTTAACATATGTAAAAGTAGTAGTTCTAAATTATGATTAAATGTTGATGATTGATGATTGGTGATGATTGATGATTTTTGTCTCATGATCTTTTCATCACCAAGACCTATTGGTGGAACAGTAAACAACGTCGATAACAATGCCAAAATCAACTGTAACCAAACTCAACTATAGCGAAGTTCAACTGTAACCAACCTCAAATCCAGTTGACAACGATCTTTTCCTTGCCAAGACTTACTAGCAGAATAGTAACAAAACTCATGTGGCGAGGAAGTCTCCTAAGAGACTCTTCCGTCTCGTCCTCTCAAATGGAAGTGTGGTCCAAGAGAAGGCTAGGCACACTCCAGCATTACGCCCCAGAGACGGGTGGGAGAGACTTTTTGCTTGGTCGAAAATATGTCAAACTGTAACTAGAGATCTTGCTCCCATTCATTGCTTGACCATATGTGGCAACGAGGATATCCTACATGGCCTTAGCTGTGGGCTGATTCACAATATCATTCGCAATCTCCATGGTGAGCGTCCTAGAAGAAACTTATTATTATCTGTATCTAAATTAATAAGAAATGTATATTCGTTCATGTTCTATGAGAAACTTATCATAAGTTGTTATGCTAAACACATTGTAATTGTCTTGCTTCCATCAAGCATTTTCTCCAATCTTATCTGTCGGCTCTGGCAGAATATGTTTTTTATTGCAACACTGCATGAGGGAGAGAAACTGCATGGACCACAACTCGTAGTTGGTTCCATCCATCTTCAGGATGGGAGTTAGGCCCTTGAAGACACCGGTAGAGGAAAGAACATCACCCCTAAGTCACTCCAAAACTGACCGGATCGGTATAGGCAAAAAGATCTCGAAAAAGAAAAACAAGGGTCCTCTGGCTTAGGTACCCTACTGAAACATGGTTAGCGGAACTAGTCAAAAACCTAGATTCCAACGAAGTGTAAAAACCCCGCGAGCTCGCATAAAAATCATAATAAGTATTGGGATTCTAGATTCACGCACTAAGCAGTTGTTGCCCTAACTGGGTTTCCTATCTCCCGCTCAGCTGAGGGTCACCACGCCCACGCACAGTCAGGTGGAAGGGACACCATGGTTGGTATAATTAATTGATATCTCAATTCTTTCTCAATCTCTTCTTTGGTCAACTTTACCGATCTAGGTATCTTGTCAGCAAATCTTACGAATAGTGATCTAATGTTAGTAGATTATATTTAAAGTATTATTTCATGAAGATGATCATTCCTTATGATCACGGATTTTCATTTTTACAACCATGAGATTATATACTACTCCTTGGATTAAATTCAACTTAATGTAAAATTCTCATATTTTCTTATTTAACTTATTAGATCTAGATTTAGTTCAATTCCATAATCTCCAATTCTTTTTTTTAAATCATGAACATAGTAGCTAAATAAGTGATATTGAATTGGGTCTAATTTGCATGTTAATTACCCCTAAGTCTGTCAATTTTAACATGAAATCAATGGTTAAGTAATGATATGAAATTAGGTTTTAGTTATATGCAAATTACCCAAGTTTCTTTCATTGTTCAACATGATATTCGTGCATAATAGTGGACTGATTTTAGGCACTAAAATTGATGCAAATTACTTGAAATTATTTCATTGTTCAACATGATATTAGTGCATAATAGTGGACTGATTTTAGGAACTAAAATGGATGCCATTCACCCAAAATTTCTCACATTTCATGTTTAAAATACATAGCTATTAATGGTCTGAATTTAGACAATTTTAAACTACTCGTCCTCAGATCCTTTCAAATTATAAGCATGAATTAATAGCTAATCGGTGATCTCAATTATATAGCAATTTCATGCTATTGACCCCCAAATCTTTCACAATTTAACATGCAATTAATGCATATTAGTAATCTGATTTTTGTACTAGGATGCGTGCAATTCTCTCCCAAATTTCATATTTTTAAGATACTAAATTTCCATCTTTTTAAGCACAAAAACTGCAAAGTACAATGGTATGAAATTAGATGTAAAATCTCTTCATCGTATTCGTTTTGAAATTAAGGGCATATAATAGTTAACAATGGTCTGAAATATAAAGCTAATTATATGCATTCCACTCCAAATTTTGATCTTTTAAAATCCAAGATTTAAAGCTATAATTTGATCTTAAATTCGGATCTAAAAATTAATAATCTCAGTAACTTTTAGAGTGTAAAATCTTTACGCAAAAACCCCCAAATTTGATCTTTCAAATGCTAAAAAGCTGTAGCTGTAAAACTTAGATTTATTTGCATGAAATGGTATAAACTTAGATTTATTTGCATGCAAAACATATCCAAGTCTTCAGCATTTAAGCATGCAAAACTGGAACGTTTAGTTATCTGAAATTAGGTTTATTTGCATGAAATTCACCACCAAAACCTTTAATTTTTAACATAAAAATATTAATTAAATAAGGGATTTTTATTTGGATCTTAGACTACATGAAAGTCAGCAAGAAGAGCGGGATTGTACCTATAGATCTCCAAGGTTGGAGATCAACTTCAGCATGCAAGAAGGTGCTGTAGTTGCAGCTTAGATCTCCAAGGTTGGAGATCAACTTCAGCATGCAAGAAGGTGCTGTAGTTGCAGCTATAAGCAGCAAGCAGGGAGCTGCTCTCAGCAGCTGCAAGGGGTTGTTGCAATATCAACAACTGATTTCATAAGGGTGCAGCAGATGCTTGCTCCAATAGCTGGTCGGCAGGAGCTACAATTCCAGGAGCAACAACTCCAACCGAAGCAGGGTTCCATTGGTGGTAATTTTTTGTGGGAGGTTCTCGGTTGGAATTTTGAGAGAAGAGAGAAGAATAAAGGGGGTTTTGTTGTTTATATAAATAAAGAGAGGGAGCTTTGTTTATTGACATGTGAAGGAGGGTTTGGGACCAAGTGAAGAAGAAAAACAAGACCAAGTGGGGGTTGTTGTGTATTGAATTTTTTTTATTTTTTAAATCATTATCTCCATCTTAACTAGAATCTCAAAGTCATCTACATTTGCATCTTGATTCTCTGATTCATATGTGTAGCTCGTTTCGACCATCTCTGAATGACAATCAAAATGAGTATAATATTCATATACTTTTAATCTAAGATGAAATTGGAATTTGTTAAGATGCAATTTTGATTTGCGACTAAATTTTACGATTTTAGATGGTCAAACGACCTCCGAATCTGTTAGGGAAAATAATAGATGTGTTTATTCCTGGGAACCCTAGTAAGTGTAAAGTGCAGAACTCTAAAGAATTATCAGAATAGAGATATTTGACTTCTGCAGAAAAATATTCCTTATCTCATTAATAAAATATTTGATCACAGATCCAGCGTCAGACTTATTCTTTAATAAAAAGATCCAAGAAAGTCTAGAAAAATCATCGATAACGACTAGATAAAAATGGTGTCCCTGGTGATCAGGAACACAACTTGGATCCCAAATATCTAAATGTAGGAGCTCAAATAACCGAGAATTGCTCCGACTCTGACGTGATGGAAAAGAGGAAAGGTGTTTTTTCCAAGCTGGCATGCCTCACACTGGAAAGAGGATCTCATAGAGATCTGAGGGAGAACATGACACAACTTATGTAAAGGAAGGTGTCCAAAAGAAAGGTGCCACAAATATGGTGAGACTTGTCCAGTAGGTATAGTCGAAACACCAACATGAGGAGGTTGGACCAGTCTGTAAAGCCCTCGCTGCTCAAGGCCACATCCAATCACCCTTCTCATAAGTATATTCTGAAATACACGCGATAAAAGGTCAAAAAGCGATAAAAGGTCAAAAATGGCACGACAATGTAGATCCTTAGTAATCTGACTAATGGAAAGTAAATTCATCTGAAAATCAGGAGCATATAAAACGTTCTGAAGGTGCATAGATAGCGTCAAGTGTACCTCTCCCCTTGTCTTGTAATGGTAAGTGATCATCATTAGCAATGACAACCCATCTGTTAGGTGGTATGGTCCTTTAGGACCTGAACTACGCTTTGTCTCTACAAAGGTAGTGTGAGGCATCAGAGTCAATAATCCACTCTGTCATGTCAACACTGGTACTACCAGTAAATTCATAGGCATCACCTGAGGAGCTCGAAGAGGCTATGATTGCGGTTGTAGTGTCTGTAGTGATGGTGCCAGTAGTAGGAGTCATGATCTCTCGAATACGAGAGACAATATCATTCAGGTGAGGATCAACCGGGGAAGTTGCAGTCTCTGAAGGCGCAATCTGTTCAGCTACATGACCAGAAACAATATATCTATGCTTCGGGTAGTATGTATCCTCTGCATGTCCAGGTCGATGACAGTAAGTGCAAGGGCTACACTGGTGTCCACCACCTCTAAGGGTGAGTCCTCTGGACAGAATCGTCCCTCCTCGTCCACGAGAAGCAACCATCGCTGAAGAGGGCAGAGAAGTGGCTATAGAAGGTATGATAATCCGGTTGAGATGGCTATAGGCCTCCTCTATGGGAGGTATGGTAGCTCCGACGAGAAGCTGAGTACGCACAACATCATACTCTCTATCAAGTCCAGCCATAAAGACTCCAACCATCGTGGAGTTCCTATACTTTTTTTGTTGCTTAGTAGATGTGGTAATAGGCATGTAGCTATGAAGCTTCTCAAACAAGCCATGGAGCGAAGAGTAGTACACGTGCAGAGGACGACCATTCTGCTTGGCCTTGTAGATATCAAACTATAGTTGAAGAATCTTGGCCTCATACTTTGCTTGAGCATAGGTGGATAACAAAGTGTCCCATATCGCCGTGGCAGTGGACTGATTCAGAATATCATTGGCAATCTCCATGGTAAGGGTCCCACAAAGTCAAACCTGCGCATATGCGTCATCTTGCTTCCAAGAAGCGTTAACCTCAGTATTATACATTGTCTATGGATCTGTAAGGATGTGCTCCTTGATGTTGCACGGCATGAGCGTGAGAAACTGCATGGACTGCAACTCATAGTTGGTCCCATCCATCTTAGCGATGGGAGTCGAGCCCTTGAAGGCTCCAGATGAAAAATATCACCCTTGTTCTTTGACATGATAGAAAAATGACCAAACAACAGAACTCAATTGGGGAGTAGATCGATATGAACGAGTATACACAATCATACGGAGGATTGGTTATACATGTAGACTCATACAACCATCACCATCAATCTCTATTTCTTACTAGTGCCGAAAACGCGATTTAAAGGTCTGAAATCACATTTTCTGATCAAAATCAGACTGATTCAAACTGCAGATTGAGCCGCAGATGCGTACGAGTGGGATGACAGCGGCATGGGAGGTCCAAGGGGGCCTGGGCGATCTGAGCAGCAATTGAGCGGTGGCCTGACAGCATCGTGGATGGCCGGAGGGACCCGACAACAGCCAGGTGTGTCCTGGGTGGCCAACAACAGCCGAGGATGGTGGTTTGGGCGGCAGCTCGGGTGGCCTGGGGCGGCGTCTCGAGCGGCCAGTGGCGACAGAAGGGGCCAGTGGCGACTGGGTCGGTCGGCGGCAACTGGGAAGGGGAGGGGACATGGGTAGGGTTAGGGTTTAGGTGGGATAAGGGAAATCCGATCTAGGACCGCCGCTCCGATACCATGTAAAGGAAAAGGAATGAATTTCACTAATGATAGGTCCTTGGGTTCTCTTATATAGGAGAGGAACCTATTGGAAAAATTACAGGATGAAAACAAAATAAATAGAAAATAAAAAAAGCAATACTAAAGATAACAAATATCTCAACAGAACTCATGTTGGCAGAAGTCATAGAATCTAAAGGGAAAAGAAAGGGTGCAAGGAAGAGTCGTTAGTAGTAGAAAACAGAAGAAAAGCCTCTACATTTGACCACAATGTTTTACGTGAATCCACATTGGAAGGACATCACACACAAGTTGCACAATTAGGACTTCGGTATGTTTTGATTATATTCACAGACAAGTTGCACAATTAGGACTTCGGTATGTTTTTATTATGTTCATACTATCGTGGTTGAAAGTCTAATATTTAAGGTTGCTTCTTCAGACAAATATAACCTCTCTACAAACCCTACTAGACCTTGGGCAGGGTAGGAAAGTAAGGATTCTCATCTTTGACATAAAGAAAGAAGGTGGTAATAATGAAACATGCACGTGAATAAATATTTGTGGAACAATATATCACGTTTAACACATCCAAGTCCCACCAGTAAAAAATGTGGGACTATACAAGAGTTCACATACTCGTTCTAGTTGGATCCTGGCAAGATCCAATTATCCCAACTGTTTACCTCTTTGTATTGAATTTATTCCACATTTTCTTTTACTGGGTCACAAGTTAATACTCTGAGTTTATGAATGCTTTGCATCTTTTTCTACTTAATGAAGACCCGCTTAGTTCATCCCAGTTTAGTTTGGTATAAACAGAGAAAGATGTACACCTCCCGTTACACCCAATACCCAAGGTTTCACTTGACTTAAATTTTGTACATGTCAAGAATAATTATGTTTACTAGCGGCAGTGATTTCCGGATAATGTAATGGATTATTTCGATCTACATATTCCTATTGCCTTGAGAGACATGTTCCACTAGAGCACCTATCCTACACAACTACAATTTTTGTTGTTAACATCCCTTGGACGTTTCTGTAATATTAGCATGATGATTAATACAAGGGTATATGCGTAGAAAAATGGATGCTTTGGTTTCTTGAGATACCTGGATTATGATTTATGCTCCTATCAATGCAACCAATTCTGGATGTAAATGGGTCTTTCAAAATAAAACACAATATTTGTGGCTCGATTTAGAGATACAAGACATTCTTTGTTTCTAAGGATTACACTCTTAGCTATCTTCCATGCTACTGTCCATTTTATTAAGCTTGAGGTTTAGACTTTTTTAAATAGTGATCCGAGTGGGAGGTATTTTTAGAGTAGGCATATGACTGTGCTTTAGGGGGGAATCTCCGTAGCAAACTTCACAATGCCATTTATATCCTTAAGTGGTGTTTAAGAACCTGATTCCACAAGCTATTCCATGTGGTGAACATATGCAACTTGTACGATCTAGTGTTGATCATTCCTTCATTGTGAGATGGAGGGATTATTAGTACACCAAACAATTTTAATGATATTGTAGTTACTAACGGTACTCCAGATGGTATCCTCATGATGAAAAAAGTGAGAAATAAGCATTTTATCACGAAAGACCTTGGCACCTTGCGGTACTTTGTTGGTATAAGGGTGACTCACTGACCCATAAAGTGGAGCTCGCAACATTGAGTGTATGTTCTTGATCCTGAGACTAATGTTTGGATTCCACTATATGAGGATACCTTACAAGAGGTAGATGCCAAATAATACATGATATCAGTGGATGAGCTCCTCTATGTTACCATCACCAGACCTAGTATTGCCTTTGGTAATGAAATATATCAGATAGCTTGCATGCTTTCTCAGGAAAAAATACCTTTGAGACTGCGATGCAGATTTTGATGTATCTGAAGGTTGCATTTGGGAATGATATCCTATTTAAGAAGAGCTCCTTTTTGTAAACTGTGGGATACAATGATGTAGACTATGTTGGGAGAAAATGTGACAGGAGATGAACTACTCAGTTCTATAATTCTCTCAATCAATCTTGAACATTTCATCCTGAAAACTTGCTTTCTCTCCCCATCATGTACCTCCTTATCAACATTTTAGCTCAGGACTCAGTTCTCTTTCTCAACTCCTACATCCTGCTATGGTTTTCTCTAATCCACTTGAATGTTGTCTATTCATGTGGTTAGTAGGCCCATGTTCTCTGAGAAAGTGGGAATCCAATTTGAACCGCTCACTACTGATAATATGAATAATTATAAAGGCATTTTCTGCTACTGAGAGGCGAGACTCATTCCAACTCCAAATTGAGACCAGGTTCTTTGTCCTCCTACTGGGCTTGTGTGGCTCTCCCTGGGCAGTAAGGTAGTCTTTTTTTCTTCTCTTTAGTGCATCATGGTCGCAAAGAGGAGTCTAAGCCTTCGATAGAGTATCGATCTCCCCTAACTAGGAGTGATAATAGAAGTACCAATGCTATCACTAGAATAAACCACCCAAGAACAGGTAATCTATGCATAAGTCATTCGAGGTCCAAGCATGTTGAAGATAGTTATAAAATTGATAGAACCTAAAATGGATGAAGCACCTGATATAGATGAAGACTAGAAATTGCAGCATCAATTGCTCCCCCAAAATGGCTCTTATTACATGGAGTAGCAAGATGCAGAACATGGTAGAGCATTCAAGTGCAGAATCAAAGTATAGGAGTATGACCTATTTGCAACAAAGTCGAAGTGGATCAAATCCATTCTATGTGATTTTAGCATTGAGGTCACATTGCTCGTAGAGATGTGATGTGACTAGCGAGTTATTTTCGTTGTCAATAATCATGTCTTCCATAAGAGGACAAACATATGATGATTATTCCAGTACTCAAGATTCGATCCGAAAAGGTTTTTTTCTGGACTCCATGCGTCATCTACTAATTAAATTGTTGATGTTTTACAAAAGCTTCACGCAAGAACCCTATTTAATCGATGTATTTTCAAGACAAGCAGGCATGATATCTTTGTTCTAGCTATGGGGAGAGTGTTGAATTAACAAAGAGTTGGGGATCTTTTTATTCATGTACCTTATTCTTTTTTTCTTATTCTTTGGACGTCTCGTCTATTCTTCCACCTCTCCCCGATAGATGGAGGGATAGGCCTCTCATAGCAAAGTTATTCTACTCTCCCAACATCAACAAAATCTGCATGTTCACTTCCATTTATATGGGTATCTTCCTCTTATGGACATATTTATTGCACTCATTTGTTAACATTTCTTACGGTTGCAATTGAGCAATATGGAAACTTAGGTCTAATATTTAGTGCAACCTTTAGCCATGTCAGCATATTTAAAAATCCATTTTCCTGGGCAGTGTTGGTGGTGCAGACTATGGATCAGTAAGAATAGGCACATTCATGGGACGCCGAATGATAGAGTTTGGAGCAGAGAAAATGTCATCTCATTCAGATTGTAATGTGAATGTCCCAAACCATAGAAGTGGAACAACTTTAGATGAATATGATGAGGACGATATTGAGCTCTTGAGGAAGGAAGCTTCTTTGGATTATCTTTGCAACCTCTCACCACACAGGTAACAGCTTCCATTCGGTGTACGAATTTAAGATGAACTAATTTTTATACAGCATCCAGGTTGTGCAAGAATCTGTTTTCTCAAGGAACTGCTTCCTGTGTGAAGTTGCTTGAGAAGCTTCTAAAATAATCTTTGATCCCTAAGTAAAGTATTTTAATCTGTTGACAAGGACTTCGAAACATTAACTCAATTAACTTTCATAGTGAAATGCAGAATCAGTGTCCAAGGACTTCGAAAACGTAAACTTAGTTAATTTACCGAGATAAATTTTTTCTGTGTTGTGTTTTTTGCAGATATGAAGCTATCTACGCAAAGAATCTTCCGAAATCCATGACTGGAGAGGCATTTTTAGAGAAGTATGCAGATCATAATGATACAGTAACGACAATAGATCCAAAACGCACCTACGAAGTGAAGGCAGCCACCAAACATCCAATTTATGAAAATTTCCGTGTCAAGGTAATTACTTAAATGGATTGTAGTCTTCATGAAACATCTTCCGTTAATACATGCTGAATGTTCCTATTAACATATTATGATTCCAGACACAAGACTACCGCTTAATCTGCCCAAAAGTCTCACTGAATTTAGAGATCGAACTGTAAAACAGAAAGTTCCTATAGGTGCTTTATTACCTTAATGTTCCTATAGGGGGGGGGGGGGTCCCTGACTGAATAGACCTCCAGTCGGTCAGTAGTCGACCCGGCCGAATAGTCGCCTGATTATTCGGCCGACTGGCCCGACTATTAGGTCGACTGGAGTTTAACTTTTGATTTTTTTTTATTTTCAATTTTCAGTTTTTATGGGTTACATTTTACCACGGTATCGCAACAAATGTCAAATTCTATATATCTATTATATTGATTGGTACTTTTATCTTAGATTCATGTTAACTAATGACCATATATGTATAAAAATATAAGAATATATGTATTATAAATAATTTTTATATTAAAAAATACAAAACTGAATAATTCCGAAGAGTCGTCCGAATACCGACTATTCTCTATTCAATGACCCCTCTAACTGAATACCAAATACCGTCTTCTGCAACACCGGATATGACTCATATGAGCCCCTTCTGTATCATGTCTCCGGTATAGTGGCAATCCACCTCTATATGCTTGGTTCATTCATGGAATGCGGAATTATGGTCAATAAATAGAGATGCTTGATTGTCGCATAGAAACTGCATGGGAAGAGGTACCTTAACTGCAAGATCAACCCACATCATCTTTGTGCTCCCCTGAGCCATAGCTCTGTACTCAAACTCTACACGGGATCTAGCAACCACTGTCTGATACTTGCTCTTCCATGACACGAGCGAACTCCTAACAAAATATGCAAAGCTAGATGTAGACTTCCTATTTCTAGGTCATCTTGCATAATTTGCATCTTCTCAAGTTGTCACCTCAAGAGACGCACCTCTGCTGAATATAAGACTAGTGCCTGATGAAGTCTTCAAATATCTTAGAATCATATGGATGACATCCACATGTATCTGTCTGGGTTGCTCCATGAACTAGCTCACCTTGCTCACAGCAAAGGATATGTCTGGCTTGGTGATAGTAGCATAGAAGGGCTTCCCAACAAGCTCCCTGTATCTCCTCTTATCTACCTCCTCAGTGTCATCGTCATATAATCTCACGCTTGGATCCATACGAGTAGTAGTAGGCTTGCACCCTATCATAAATATCTCAAGTAGAAGATTATCATAAACTTCCCCTGAGTCATCACGAGAGCACTCTGGTTCCTGGCCAACTCTAATCCGAGAAAGAATTTAGACTACCAAGATCCTTAGCCACAAACTACTGACCAAGGAACTCCTTAGCAGCATGAATTCTTTGCTCATCATCACCCATGACAATTATGTCATGTATATAAATCAGAATGGCAGCTGTAACTCTCTGTGCCCTCTAAAAAAATGAGTGATTTGTAGTGTTGGACTATACAAACACATATTGCTCTATTAACTCTGAGAGCTTCTGGTACCAAGCTCTCGGACTCTGCTTCAGGCCATAAATCGCCTTGTGGAGTCTGCACACCTTCTGAGACTCCCCCTCAACAGCAAATCCTGGTGGTTGTTGCATGTATACTGTTGGATTACATGTTGTGCATCACTCATATGTGTAGAGTAAATGGATCACTCCACCATTTACCCCATCCAGTACTTTAGTCCCACATCTACCAGTTGTGAGATGTGGAGACTCAGTGAGGGCTATATAAGAAGCCCTTCACCTCCTGTATCCAGCGAGAAAGTGCAATGCATACATCAACCCTTTGAGATGTTCTCCCGTGGTTTATCCTGCTCCTTAGGGAGTAGGGTTCCATGTTAAAATATTGTGTTGATCATGTTTAATTTTTTTCTCTAATATTAGCCTCCACATTCTATTTTCTAACATGGTATCAGAGCAGGTTGATTCTCGAGGACGTTTATTTTCTTTATTTTTGTGTTCGATATTCGAGTTACAATTTTAGGGTTTCTATTAAAACCCTATTTTTTCTTGAAGAATAGTTTGAAGATTATTGTTTTGTTCAAGTTCATGTTCTGTTTAAGAGGATTTTGTTTTTAGGGTTCTCTGAAACCCTAGATATGTTCTCTGGTTTCAGTTGCATCCAATCAGCAGCCACATCGTGCAGGCGACGTGATGCCCTTCTCCTGGAACGGTATCCAATAGTGCAAGAACTCCTGGCAGGATGGCATGATCGGTATCCAGTGTCCTATCCTCCCTGGCACCAATTACATCTACCACTTCCAGGTTAAGGATCATATCGTCTCCTACTTCTACTTCCCATCCATTGGAATGCAAATGACAGCGGGTGCCTTCGGCGGCCTCCGCATGAACAACTATCTCCTGATCCCAGTCCCGATCGATCCCTCGGCTGAGGACTTTACGGTCCTCATCAGGGACTGGTACACTAAGGGCCATGTCACCCTGTAGAGAATGCTAGACGGTGAGAAGCAGCGGGGCAATCCTAGTGGCATCCTCATGAATGGGAGTACGATAAGGACGTGACCACAAGAAAGGACGACAAGCCATTCTTCACCATGGAAGCCAGCACGACCTACCGCTATGCGGGCTCCATCTCCAGCTCCTCCATGTGACACTAGCACCGCCCTCCTCTAGCCGCAATCTGCATCAGGCAGCGATGGTGGTGTTCCTCTCCATCCTCAAGCCCAGGTATCGGCAGGAGACCATCACACCCTTTCCTAGTCGTAGCGGCGCCCGTCGAGATCGCACCTTCTGGCGAAGCCTCATCACCACTCCCCTCCTGCAGGCGGCAGTGGCCTCGAGCTCCTAATGGTGGAGCTCCTCCACCTCATCTCTCCTTCAGGCATCTTGAGTCCAAGGCACCAATCTCCAGCCCTACACATACAGTTGCATCGCTATTCTTCAAGGAAGACCTCCATCTCCCTCATGTCAGCGTTGCTTCCATCGGGATGGCGGAGCAAGGAAAAGAAGGGTTCCCATCAGGGAACCCTTAGGGTGCGTTTGGTTGGCGGGTTAAGGCAGATTAAACTGGTAGAGGGTAACCCGTTTTTGGATTTTGGTGTTTGGATAGATGGTTAAACTGGGGGTGGGTTAGAAGTGGATTTGGGGTGATATGATTGTATTGAAGTTTGAAAAAGTGAGTAGTTATTGTGATGTGATTGTATTGAAGTTTGGAAAAGTGAGTAGAAGTGGAGTAGTTTATAATTTTTATATGATATGATGGTATAATATATTATTTTTTGATAGGATTGATGATGTAAAATTGATTTATTTAATTTTTAAAAAAGGAATAAAGTGGGGCCCACGGGGAGAGAGGGGGATGTGGGTTAAGGGGGGTAAACTCCCCCAAGGGGAGGGTAACCCGGTAGCCAAACGCTACCTTAAGGTGCGTTTGGTATGCGGGTTAAGGCGAGTTAAACTGGTAGAGGGTAACCCGTTTTGAATTTTGGTGTTTGGATAGAGGGTTAAACTGGGGGTGGGTTAAAAGTGGGTTTGTTGTGATATGATTGTATTGGAATTTGAAAATGTGAGTAGTTATTATGATGTGATTGTATTGAAGTTTGAAAAAGTGAGTAGAAGTGGAGTAGTTTATAATTTTTATATGATATGATGGTATAACATATTATTTGTTGATAGGATTGATGATGTAAAATTGATTTATTTAATTTTTTTTAAAAGGAATAAAGTGGGGCCCACATGAGAGAGAGGGAGGATGGGTTAAGGGAGGTTTACCCCGCCAACCAAACGCTACCTTAGAGTGGCGACGAGCTGACGACAGCTTGAGAAAAGGGTTCCCACTACAAGGAACCCTAGATAAAGAAGGGCCCACAACCATAAAAAAATTGGTTTTTCTGCTCTCGTGCCCATGTGGGCTGATGGTTGCAAAGAAAAAGGGAAAAAAAGATAGAAGGGCTAGCAAGAAAAAAAGGGGCCCGATGAAAAAAATTCACCCAATTTAGTGTTGGAAATGCGAGCCCACGGCGAGCCATTATGCAATAAATGTTATTGCAATTCACTCCTTAATCTGAAATGAAGAATACATAATTTGCATAATAGGTCCCTTAGTACAATTAGGGTTATGTACCATGGCCATCTTGATGATCATACAGCTGTTGATTCAACTATTGAATCATAGAGGCTGGTGCTTGAATGAATATCTAAAGAGTTAGATTGAGGACTCATCAAGCACCGTCAGATGATTGTTAAGAGATGATCTCCAGCCTGAGTAGGAGATGGCAATCCTTATCTCTGAAGGCTGATATCTGACCGACCTCTTGATGCAGGTCCTCTGCATAGGAATAGAGATTCGGAGGTGTCAGATTAGTTAGGTCAAAGAGTTGACTTAACGAGATCGAGATAACCAAAGTCCTATATCGTATGCTGTCAGGATATAGGCACGCATCCTCTGACCGGAGACAGATGTGTTGCTATATGTCTAAGTATGTACATTTGGCAAACCAATAGGTTGATGACCTAATCAAGGTCTACACACCGGCGCGCTGGTGTGCATATAAGGGCATATGAGTAATACGATCTCTCAAAGGGATCATACAGGTTCAGTTACTGAACCGGAAGACATGAGCTCACTCATGAGATATTGGGAAGAATCAAATTCCGTGCGCACGGTCGTCTCGCTTTGGAAGCTTGACTGAATTTGTAGGTTTGATATATACTTTTGGAAAGTATATGATCAAGACCTAGGTATGATATATGCTTTTGGAAAGTATATGATCGATACCGACTCCCAATGATCGAATGAGAAACTTACTGATAAAACCATGAAGTAGACAGTATAAAGTTGATCCAATACTTCGGGTTTAGTCTGAGTCTTCCAGTATGCAGGATGTACAGGTATTGGGAATACCTGAGGGTGATGTGATCATAAACGATTGTATAACCATGACGCTTCCATTCCTAGGGAGTGATGAAACGGGTCTGGATTTTAGTGACTCCTCTCAGTAGAGAAGTGATCTGATCTTGGTCCAAGTATTGGACGTTGATCTGAATGTGATTCAGATACAATGAGAAGATTAGATTTACGGTCTTGATTTAATCAAGCATCTATGGGAGGCCCGCGATCTGGATTTGAGATACGATCTCAATATCCATGTCACTATACGTGGAACAATACAATCGCCCTGTCCTTATCTCCAAGTATCTGCGGAGAAAGCGCATTATCCTTGAAGGAGTTCATGGATAATTCTATTGTTGATATATGTATCCGAGCATTGAGAAAATGGATAATTAAATGTGATTTAATTATCATGAGTAATATGAATTTGATTCATATTATAAAGAGAGTTATCTTAGATAATTAAATGAGATTTAATTATCAAAGATGTAAATAATGTGAATGTGATTCATATTATTTGGACAAAAGAGAATAGAGATCCAAGATGATTAAATATGATTTAATTATCATGGATATGAATAATGTGGATAGCAATATCCATATTAGTCATATATATTATAAATGTGATTTATAATATATAAGAGAGAGCTATTTGTAATTTACATTTGTTAATTAAATGTTAATGTGAATTGGATTCACATTGGACATCAAATTGAAAATGTAATTTACATTTTGTTTTGGGTTGTGAATGTGATTCACAATTTTTCAATGGCATGATTGCAATGTTCACAAAATAAATTGGATTTATTTTTTGTGAAATAATTTGCAACAAAAGTTGTTGCAAATAATGGAGATTACATAAAAGGTGAAATAGCCACCTTCCTAATGGAGGAGGGTGGACGGCCACCACTCCCATTAGGAAAGGGAGGCCGTCCCCCCTCTCCACATGGAAGGAGGCTTTCTCTCCTTTCATTATCTCCATGTATTGATGATTTAATTTTGTAATTAAATTGTGTTGATTTATCAACATATATTTAATTTAAATTAAATTAATTGTTGTTGTGTTTTTAGCAACAAATCATGACCATTGAAAGAAACACAAATTGATGTGGACCATTGGATTTGTGTTGACACATGGATTGAGATCCATGGATCCCAAAATCCTATAAAAGGAGAGGCACCCCATTGCTCTTCTTGACACATAAGTTGAGGCAACAAACCCTATAAAAGGAGAGGCACCCCATTCTCTCTACACGTCCTCTCTCCATCTCTCTCATGTGGCCGTCCACCATGGATGCCCTAGAGAGGTTCTCCATCGCTGCGGCATCGTCGTTATGCTGCCCGATGGTTTGCTCGTGGATCTCCGTCTCCTTCGGTGCGCCCCGCTCGTGATGAAGACATCGGATCTCGTGTGTCGAGATCAGGAGATCCGCCGCTTGGATCATCAACATGGATTGCGAGAAGCACGCGGTTCATCCCCGCGCTCGCAAGCGTCTCCTCCGACGGATCGGACTTGAGACAGGAGGTCTCTTCGTTTAGAGACTTGATCGCAACCACGCTTCAAGAGGTAAACCTAATACTTGGTTGTGGTTTAGACGAAACGATCCGAGAAGTGTTCTTGGATCATGTGGTTTCGTCACATGAAAATTTTTTAATTTCCGCTGCATAGAACAACTAGTGCGACTAGTCGTTCTTCGTCGTATTCGATACGACGATCACGCTTCCGTGATGCGCTTGAGGATCTAACCATATCCTTCATTTAGGGGATGATTCTTTCGAGCCAAAATGAGCTCATGATTTTGTTTAAAAAAAATGTTTTGAGAAAAGAGGTGAGTACAAAAAAAATTGTATGCTTGAAAGAAAAATAAGAGGATGGTGACTATTTAAAAAAATGTATCATTGAGATAGTCGGAAAAATGATAAAAAAATTGTTTTCAAAATCCGTAAAAAATTATTTAAAAAAAGTAAAAAGAAAATTGATTGAGAATAGTCGAGAAAAATATAACTGCTTATTTGGTTTTGTTTTCCCCATTATCTTGCCTTCTCCCAACTTTGGCATTGTCATTGTTTTTCGAGAAGTATGGGAGAAAGAGGGAGTATTGTGTAGAGTCACAGGTTTGTTCATGATTCGGATGTCAAATTCCAGAGACCAACCACTTGTTCAGACTCTATGGCTTTTCATACTCGACGTCAGATTGGTTCCTCAGTTTCAAACACACACATGTATGGGGTCTTTTCAGGTGGTCTCCATCTTTATTTTCATTATTTTCAGTGGTCTCAATCTTTTATTTTCAGTGCACATGCCGTTATAACATCGCCCCAAAAAGAATGAGGAGCACGACTCCGAATGAGAAGCATCTTAGTAACATCAAGCTAATGACGATGTTTCCTTTCTACAATACTATTTTATTGGGAAGTATAGGCACATGATATTTGATGAATAATTTCCTGGGTTAAAAAATAACTGGAGAGAGTATTAGTACAAAATTCTAAGGCATTATCAGTTCTCACAATTTTCACAGAGGCAGAAAAGACATTTTGTACTTCAGTTAAGAAATTGTTTATAACATCTCCAGCTTCAGATTTTTTCTTTAATAATAAGAACCAAGACATATGAGAGAAATTATCAACAACAATTAGATAAAACCTATGCCCCTGGTGATCAGGAACACGACTAGGACCCCAAATATCTATATGAAACAACTAAAAAATGGAGCTACTACTCCGACCATGATGACTGGGAAAGGCAGAGCGATGACGCTTCCCCAACTGGTATGCCTCACATTGAAGGGATGTATGAGGCAAAATTTGAGGCAGAACACGACACAATTTCTGGAGAGGGAGATGACCAAAGTGCAAGTATCGCATAAATGGTGAGACGGTCCAGCAGATAGAGAAAAGATTCTAGCGTAGGGAGTTCGAACTAAGCAATAGAGACTGCCCTGCTCACGTCCAGACCCAATCACCTTGCCCATATGGATGTCTTGAAAAACAGGAGAGGATGGGTCAAAAATAGCTCGATTGTAAATCCTTCATAATTTGGGTAATGGACAACAAATTCATAGAGAAATCAGGTACATGCAACACATTCTGTAGATGCATAGAGGGTGCCAATCTAATCTCCCCATGTCCAGTAATTGGGGAATGAGTCCCATCTACACTAACCACAGTTCGTCTTGGAGGAAGCTATCTGTAACCTGTAAGTTGACCCCTTACTCCACACAAATGATATGTAGCACCGGAGTCCATAATCCATTCTATAGCGTCAGATCCACTACTGCTAGTGAGTGCATAAGTACTACATGAGGTATTGGAGGAGGCTAAAGAAGCTATGTCTGAATGACTCCCAAGGGCCGACGAAGGCATCACAGGATTGGAAGGAGATATAATACCCCTCAATCGTGCTACAAGGTCCTCAAAATGTTGGTCCAAACAGGAAGCAGATGGGGGATCAATCTGCTCAGCCACTCGAGCAAAGGCAGGGAATCCATGCTTGGAGTAGCATGTATCCTCTGTATGTCCAGGAAGATGGCAGAAAGTACATGACTGATGAACACGACATCCTCTGCCCTGAGGTCCGCAATCGTGAAATTGAGATGGTGATACTTTAATGACTAAGCTTGAATCTTCTTACCATCGCTCATATTATTTGTTTCATTTGCCTTTAATGAGTTATACATATAAGTATTCTGAACAATATAGATTATTCTTTGATGTGTCTGTGTATATGCATATCTGCGTGAGAATGTGTATGCATGGGTGCGTGTGTGTACACGCATGTGCGTTGATGTATGTGCATGCATGGGTTGTGTGTGTGTCCATGGGGGTGTGTGTGTGCGCGTGTGCATGGGTGTCTCTGTGTGTGTATGTGCGATGTGTGTATGCATGGGTGTGCGCTTGCATGTGTTTATATATATTTAATATCGTGATATAAGACAAATGGGGGATGGTATATATAGGAATTTCCCGACATCTATAGGACTCATTAGCAAAATGATCTCAACCATCAGAATTTGACCAACAATCAATTAAGCCAATATAGTTGGTGGATTTGGAATCTACCAATTTAATTGTTTTCTTTTTTACATAATTTTTTTACTAATTAAGGGTGGGAGGGTGGGGTTGGAACCTTGGTCATTGGAGTGGGTGCCCATTGCTTTAACCACTATACCATTTAAGTGGATTCTCTTTTTTACTTAATTGAATGGAAATCAATTTTTTTTGCAATATCCTTAAATAAAAAAGGAAAATGATTACACCACATCTATCATGACAACAAACGGGCAAGGGTCCTTCCGAAGTACTGGCATGGAGCTCTCGTCCAAGGTCGTTGGTGCCACATCTATTGCTCGTGGCATCACTGTGCCACCACAGCGCTTGTCACCCTCATGGTCTACCTCGTCACCTTTACCCTTATTGTCATTGCTAAGAGCCGCCACCATCACAAATCTACGAGCCGCAACACCGCGCATTGCCTCGAGTTGCATCACGACACTCCACCCACCATTTGCCTTTGCTTGTTGCATTAACTGTGTTGGTGACACAACCGCCACCACCATCATCCCCATCAACAAGGTGGACCACCCATTACCCATTGCAAGGCAACCTACCATTGTTGTAAAAGTCGGTATTCTATATTCAGTCGGAAGGATCACTGTGAATTAACCGTATTCGGTGACTAACCGAAAATATAAGAGAGCCTAGGGTTCTTTGTAGAAATAATTATATAGTCTATGTACCGTTTATGTTAATTTTATTTTCTTGTTTCCACCTTATGTAAATTACCCATGGGTCGTCTCTATATAAGAGAGCCTAGGGTTCTTTGGAATGGATGCATCACTTTTCTTCTAACATAATATCGGAGCCAAAACCTTTGCACCCTACGCCCCCTCTCTCTCGTCGACCCTCTCCTGTCGTCGTTGTCGCCGCTCTCTTGTCGTCGGCCCTCCCCTCTCACCGCCACCACCCTTCCACCACAGGTACCCTACCGCCTGCGGCTCTCTCCCTCCGCTAGCTCCTCCCACTGTCGTCGGCCCCACCTATCACTGCCCCCTCTTATCTATGGATTTGAGTGCATAAGGTCTACATACGCATTCAAATCCTTTGGAGTTTATGTAGACATCTGTCCTTTGGTCTACAGACCCTAGTTCTTTCTCTCCGGTAATATGTCAGAAAACAAGGTTGATATGCCCTCCATAAGCGCTTTCAAATGTCCTGCACCAATTGTCAAGATGGATGGGACGAACCACGAGCTCTGGGTGATGCGGTTCATGAGTCTCATGAAGTCGAATGGTAAGAAGCACATTCTTACCGAGGAAGAGCCGGTAGAGAGACTGGGGTTTATGCCTCTTGGGAGGTTAATGATTCATACGCCAAGGTTTGGCTTTCAGGCACACTACCGATGGAGATTGCTAATAATCTCCATTAACCCACTGCTAAGGTAATGCGGGACACACTTGCAGCAACATATTTACAGGTGCGAAATGAGATCAAGATCCTTCAGTTCTAGCATGACATATTTACAGTAAAGCGGAATGGGCATCCACTTCACTCCTTATATACATCCTTACGAGGGATGTTTGAGAAGCTCTACAACATCATTCCTCTTACGACCACCCCAGAACAACAGAAGACATTTAGGAATCCTACCATGGTGGGGGTCCTACTTGCGGCCCTTGACCCTGAATATGATGTTGCTCGCTCGCGGATCCTTGCAGATGCTACCATTCCTCCTATGGAAGAAGTCTACCACAAACTGAGTCGCATTTCGGTCTCATCCAATACTTTTACTCAGCCACCTTCGGCGATGGCTGCCTCCAAAGGTAGAGGAGGCTCTTCTTCATTTTGTGGTCATGGACCTCGTGGTCGAGGTGGTCATTTTCGTCAGCCGTGCAATTCCTGCCATCGCATCGGGCACACCGAGGATACATGCTATTCTAAGCATGGATTTCTGGCCTCGGTGCGAGTAGCTGAGCACGTTGCATCTCCTTCAGCATCTACTTCAGATCAGCAGTTCGGGGAGCTTGTAATGAGGTTGTGGGACATTATGCCTCTTGTATCTACAGATACCCCAGGAGGTCCCTTGGATATTGCTGCTTCAGCCTCTGCCAGTACCTCTGCCACTGCTAGCACCTCAGGTAGTGCTTATGCTTTTACATCATGTCATGGTTCTGATGACTCAGATCGGATTATGGATTCTGGTGCGACACATCATCTTTTTCGAGACAGAGATAGACTTACGTCATACAGGGAGATTCTACGAGGACAATCTATTGTGATAACTGATGGGACTCATTCACCCATTATGCTACGGGGGGGATTACTTTATCGCCTTCCATGCATCTACAGAATGTGCTATATGCCCCTGATTTTTCGATGAATTTACTGTCTATCAGTCAGATTACGAAGGATTTACACTGTCGCGCTATATTTGACCCATCGTCTCTTGTTTTTCAGGACATTCTTACGGGCAGGGTGATTGGCTATGGCTCTGAGCAGAATGGTCTTTATCGTCTGGTCCGGACATCCTACGCTGGCGTCTCCTTTCACTCAAGCGGACCGGTCTCTCCTTTCACATGGTATCTACGCTTTGGTCACCTCCTTCAGAAGATGCGTCGTATCTTGCCTCAGATTTAACCAAGTTCTTTTTTTCGGTGTGACGCATGTCAATTGTGAAAGAACCATAGATCTAGCTTCCCTACTCGTCAGTGTCGGAGCAATAGCTCCCCTTTTGAGTTATTTCATGTCGATATTTGAGGTCTGAGTCATATTCCAGATCACCAGAGACACAGGTTTTATCTTGTCGTCGTTGATGATTTTTCCCGTCTGTCATGGGTGTTTTTGTTAAAGAATAAATCTGAAGCAGGGGATGTTATAAAAAAATCATATAAATGAAGTGCAGAATGTTTTTTTCCCTTCTGTGAAGTATGTTCATACGGATAATGCTTTGGAATTTTGCACTCGTTCTCTTTCACAATTCGTTTCAACTCGGGGCACTATTCATCAAACCACATATGCTTACACGTCTTAACAGAATGGTATTGCTGAGAGAAAGCATCGTCATCCCCTCGATATCACTCGGACCCTTCTTATACATACTTGTGCCCCTATTTCTTTTGGGGGAGATGTCATCCTTACAGCTTGTTACCTTGTGAATTGTTTGTCATCTTCGGTACTAGGTTGAGAAAATTCCTCTTTCTATTGTCTTTCCAGATAAGGAATTATTCTCACTTACTCCTCGTGCCTTTGGTGTTGTTGCATTCATTCACCAGTTATCTCCGAGACAAGGCAAGCTCTCACCTTGGGCTGTCAAGTGTGTTTTTGTTGGTTACTCTCGAACTCGGAAAGGATACCGTTGCTATGATCCTGTAAACAGGAAATATTTTTTCAGTATTGATGTCACATTCTTTGAGCATGTCATGTACTTCTCTCCTGCAGGTGACAGGTTGGCCTCATCCACATCCAATGACGAGATCTATGCTCCTCTTCCTTCGTGTCCACCGACGCCCATTCATGTTCCCGTTATCACACCAACATCACCACCACCACCAAAACCACATGTTCTACCCTTACCTAAGTTCTATACCTGTCAGTCAGTTCTTGCTCATGGTGTTAGTCAATCATCTAGTACGCCTCAGGTTTGTCCAGATATTATTACTAACGATGGGTCGGATAATGTGCAAGTGTAGGGATCGTCATTGCAGGAGGAAAATATATCGGCGGGTATTGTTGTTGATGATCTGGATGTCCCTATTGCCATACGGAAGCAGAAACGCACATGTGCATCATATCCTCCTGCTTCACCAGTTTCTTTCCATCGTCTCATAGGGGACTTTCCGAGGTTTGTTGTGGCTTTATCAGCCGTGGAGATACCACGGACCTATCAGGATGCATTGAAGATTGCATGATGGCATTCTGCCATGTAGGAGGAAATGGATGCTCTACAGTCACGGGGTACATGTAGCTTGGTTCTCGCTTCTTAAGGAGCATCTGTGGTTAGTTGTACATGGGTATTTATTGTCAAAATCATGCAGATGGTAGCCTTGACCGTTACAGGTGAGGCTAGTGGCGCGAGGTTTCACTCAAACATACAGTGTAGATTACATGGACACATTCTCCCTAGTTGCCAGTCATTCCACACTCAGTATCCTTATATCTGTTGTTGTGGTACGTGATTGGTTGTTGTTTCAGCTTGATGTTAAGAATGCCTTCTTGTATGGCGATATGCAGGAAGTAGTCTACATGCAGCAGCCTCCGGGGTTTGCTGTTGAGGGGGGGAGTCACATGGTCTGTAGACTTCATAAGGCAATCTATGGCCTTAAACAAAGCCCACGGTCATGGTTTCAAAAGCCTTCCCATCTAATTGAACAACAAGGATTCAAGAGATCAAATGTGGATCATTCGTTATTAGTCCAGAAGACTTCTAGAGATGCGGTTGTCATCATGGTGTATGTTAATGATATATTCGTTACAAGAGATGATACATAGGGGATAAAGATGACAAAAGCATTTCTGGGCAATCAGTTTGTTACTAAAGATCTTGGCACTCTACGATATTTTATGGGGTTGAAAGTTGATGATGCAAATTCGATTTGGCGCGGCGTCGATAAATAAAATAATTTGGGCGGTGGAAGTTCGGTGGAGAAAAGGAGAGGTTAAGAAGAAGAAAACTCGTCGGGAACGAGGGGTTGAAGAAGAAGAACCGTGAAGACCACGTTGAGAGAGGAGAGAAAATAGAGAGGGAGATAAAATCTCAACTTTTCATTAAGACTTCACCCTCTAAAAATAATGGACCACCATCCCTTTATTTATGAGGGATGGGATTACAAAAATAGAATTCAAATTCAAATTGACAATTAATTGATCCTAATTTGCCTCTAACTAATTAACCGACTAATTTGGAAATCAAATCTACGACTAATTATTGGAAGATCACAGGCGATCTCGTTTATTTAATTAAAGACACGACAACTTAAATAAACGTAAACGAAATTGACCGATAAAATTTAAATAAATAGGTGGCCCTATATTTTGGGTCCACGCTGCATCAACTCTCCTCCGCTTTGAAAATTCGTCTCCCGACGAATTGCTGGTTCTGCAGGCTTGGAGATAGAATCGGTGAGCTCAGTCATCTTCTGGAAGAGCTGGTGTGGCGCGAACGGCGGAGTCCATACGCGAGCGTGGGTGACGCGGCCTTCGTGGTTGAAGAACATGTGTGGCGCGAACGACGGCGTCTTCTTGATTGTTGTCTCCTTCTTGTGATGATCGAAGAATTGATGAGGCATGAACAACATGGCCATAGTGAAGCAATGACACAAGGAGAGGAGGGGAGGAGATGTGTCCAAGGAATGAAGCCATGGGGTCCTTATATAGGGGAAGCCCAAGGCTCTAGTCCTATTTGGATAAGGAGGATCCCCAGAATTTTGATTTGCATCCTTATCTTTTAAATATTTTCGCCACCGGGGGCCTGGGCGCAAACTTCGCACCCCTTCATTCTTCTTTACTTTCCTATTCCTTTTGGCGTTTCTGCAAATAAGAGGTTCAGGGGGTTTCTGTTTGCAATTTTTCCCACTTACATGCCACTCCCACATGGCGTAGAACGCAAGTCCCGTAACCAGCGGGCTCCCTGTTAGGGTATATCCGAGTTCTTTGCGTATATGCAGCGGGTTGGGGCGGCGGCTCCTTGATAGCGGTCGGGATCGGGGCGGCTCCGCGGGGAGGCGGGGGTCGCCAGGGGCTCTCGTGCTTTGGGGGTGAGGGGCGGAGAGGCTTCGGGTGGCCAAGGGTCGTCGGGGGGGGGGGGTGCTGGTGGGGAAGGGGAGTAGGGGAGAGGGGGTTTTTCGCCCAGCGCGAGAATCGAGGGGGGGTGCCGGGCGGCAAGTGGAAGGCAGGCGGGGGATAGGGAGGCGGTGACTTGGGGAACGAGGGGAGGTCGGGCCGGTGAGCACTGGGGCCAAGGGGAACGCGGGAGGGGGAAAAGGTCGGGGCGAGCGGGCGTTGCTGGGGAAGGCGGCGAGGACGGGGGTGGTTGGGGGGGCCTGTGCAGGGATTGCGGGGCTGGTTTTGGTGATGGTGAGTTGGGTGTCGTGGTAGGGGACGGTGGGAAGGATTGCGGCTTGGCACGCGGGGGGTTGCGGGCCGGGGATGGCAGGGGTAAGGGCTACTAGCGGGGGAGGGGGAATGGCAGGGGGAAGGATGGGGGCCTGGGGGGTGGCGGAAGGGGCTGACGTGGCTAGGGGGGTCGCTGGGGTGGTTGGGGCTGTTGCGGGGGCTGGTGGTAGGGTTGCCGATGAGGCGGCTGTCGATTCCGGGGGGTTTTGCAGGTCTGAGATTACCTGGACAGCCACGTTTTCGTCATTTTTTTCTTCTAAAACGGCCTGGACAGCGGCCGGATCTTCATTCACAGCGAGATGTTCGTCTTCGACGGCTAGATCTTCATCTTCAACTTCGCGTTCGTTGGTTGGCGGCTTTGATTTGGCGCGTAGGTACTCAAAATCAGCCCTAAGTTCTCGACGCATGGACTCGAAGTTGGCTTGTATCTCGAGTAGCATGCTTCTCATCTTCTCGTTGTGGGCGTCGTCGGTTCGTCGTTTTCGTTCGGACGAACGATAGTCCTTTGATACATGTCGGTGCGAACGTCTGGGCGGATCGTCAGATCGTGAGGACGATCTGTAGGCCATGCTCTGATACCAAATGATGCAAATTCGATTTGGCGCGGCGTCGATAAATAAAATAATTTGGGCGGTGGAAGTTCGGTAGAGAAAAGGAGAGGTTGAGAAGAAGAAAACTCGTCGGAAACGAGGGGTTGAAGAAGAAGAACCGTGAAGACCACGTTGAGAGAGGAGAGAAAATAGAGAGGGAGATAAAATCTCAACTTTTCATTAATACTTCATCCTCTAAAAACAATGGACCACCATCCCTTTATATAGGAGGGATGGGATTACAAAAATAGAATTCAAATTCAAATTGACAACTAATTGATCCTAATTTGCCTCTAACTAATTAACCGACTAATTTGGAAATCAAATCTACGACTAATTATTGGAGATCACAGGCGATCTCGTTTATTTAATTAAAGACACGACAACTTAAATAAACGTAAACGAAATTGACCGATAAAATTTAAATAAATAGGTGGCTCTATATTTCGGGTCTACACTGCATCAGTTGCCAAGAATATGCAGGGTCGAGTGATGGCCCAAAGGAAATATATTTTAGATATGCTTGTCGAGACGGGCATGGTAGGGTGTTGACCCTCAACTACTCCTATGGACCCCAACATGAAATTATATGACAATGATACAAAGGAGGTTGACAGGAGAAGGTATAGAGAAATGGTGGGTCAGCTTCTTTACATTACTATCACTTGACCTCATATCGCTTTTGCAGTGAGTCGGGTGAGTCAGTTCATGGAACAACAGAGACAAGTACATATGGATGCCATATATATGATACTAAGGTATCTAAAGTCGTCTCTAGGCACAGGATTGTTGTTTTGAAAGGAAACAAATATTTCTATTTATGCATGTGCAGATGCAGATTATGCAGGATGCCATAAGGATCGGAAGTCTACTTCGGGTTTTGTTGTTTTTGTGGGTACTTCTTTGGTTTCTTGGAAGAGAAAGAAACAAACAATGGTGGCTAGATCTAGTGTTGAATCTGAATATAGGTCCATGGCGCAAGAAAGTATTGAGATGATGTGGGTTCGAGCTGTACTAGAAGATTTGCATATAGTTGTACCTCTATCCATGCAGCTACAGTGTGATAATCACGTCGCGCTATTCATTTCCAATAATCCTGCCTTTCATGAAAGAACAAAACATATTGAAGTAGATTGCCATTACACTAGAGATATGATCCAGAAGGGTTTGATTTCTACTTCACATGTCAGTTCAGGGGAGCAGACTGCCGACATCTTCACCAAGTCGTTGCTTAGAGGACCATCCAGAAGTGTTCTTCAAAGCTGAGCATGGTTGATATATATGCTCCATCTTGAAGGGGAGTGTAGAAATAATTATATAATCTATGTACCGATTATGTTAATTCTATTTCCTTGTTTCCACCTTATGTAAATTACCCATGGGTTGTCTTTATATAAGGAAGCCTAGGGTTCTTTGGAATGGATGCATCACTTTTCTTCTAACAATTCTATTAGGTCTTTAAAATTGTTTTAAATAGAAAGAGTATGCATAATTTACACGGTCTTATATAGTTGAAAATCAGAATGAGAATTGCTTGATTAGAAAGAGAATCCTTGAGCTCTTTATATAGGTACCTAGGGTTACAATTACAGTAGGAGGTGACTCTTGTAATGAGTCGGCCAGGATACCCCTAAGGTTAGGTTTTATAATATAGTAATCAACACTCCCCTTCATGTCGGAGCATATATATATATATAGAGAGAGAGAGAGAGATCATGCTCAATTTGTTGCAACCTTTCTCGAATTATGTACGAGCAAATGTCTTGGTGAACATGTCTATTGTTTGATCTATAGGTACTATGTTATAATTACGGAGCAACCTTTTTGTATTAGATCTCTACTTTGATGACAATTAACTTCCATGTGTTTGGTGCATTTGTGAAACATGGGATTATTGGATATACGCATTATATTACTGTGAGTGATACGAAGATCTGTGAGTACAAATCGAATCCATACTAGTTCTGTTGCGTCAAGTGTCATAGATCTGTATTTACTCTCATCACTTAAGAAAGAGACCACTAATTGTTTCTTGCCCCTCCAAGTTGCTAGATTTCTTGCCAAGTGTAGAATCTGGCAGGACTGTTGGTGGATTTTTATATATCATGCATCCCTTTTTTATCTTCAAGTGCTCTATGGCATCAATGTTTAGGTCATGTGTCTCTTCAGAAGCTTCATGGGTTCCTTCCCCAGCTCCCTCCTACTGTCAACCTAGAGTGTGAGGCATGTCAACTGGGGAAGTACCACAAGAGTTCATTTGCTTCATTTGGTAACATTCATTCTAGTGGTTTTTTTATCTTAAAATATGGGGACCCAGCCGATATCTTGATCGTTTGAGAAACATATACTATGTGGTTATTTTGGATGACTTGTCTCGTCTATCAAGGACTTTCTTGTTGAATTGTTCAGTTTATAAGTAAACAAAAGGCTCAAGTTCACACCACTGTCAAAGCTCTTAGCTATGATAATGCTAGGGAGTTCTCTCTCATGACATGCAGTCTTTGCTTTCTTCTCATGCGATCTTACATCAGACTACATATACTCATGCATCCCAATAGAATGATGTGGTTGAATGCAAACATCATTGCCCTTGACATAGCTTGCACTATGCTTACTAACTAACATGTTTCATCAACATATTGAGGGGATGATGCTATCACTATCACCCTTCTTATCAACCATATGCCTCTACCTATAGTAAGGTCCTTATTGAGGTCATTTTTCCAGAAAAGCAGTGTTCCTTGTTTCTTCCAAAGTTTTTGGTTATGTTTTCGTTGTTCATCTTCTTGGTTTAGGTAAGGAAAAATGGGCAACCAGAGCAGTGTTTTCCTAGAGTATGCTAGGAATTAGAAGGAATACATGTGTTACGACCCTAGATCTAAAAAACACTACATCCATGTTGATGTTACATTCTTTGAGTCCTCTCCATCTCCATAACATACATTTCTCCCTTTTCTTGTTCATATCCCACATGATGCTCTTTACAAGAATATTTCTCAACAAAGATATACCCCTTCTAAGTAGGCACCATCTCCTCATGTATGTCCTTCGATTGAGGTTTTACAGAGTGATCACATTTCTACCTCTATGGTCCAAGTGAGTGATGCAATTGATCTTCCAATAGCTCTCAAGAAGGGGAACAAATAATGTACCAAGAATCCTTTTTTTTGTTGATGTGTCCTTCTCCGGACTTGGGTCCTCCTACAAATAGTTCACTGAAGCACTATTCGATACAACCTACGTTAACAAGAATCCAAGATAAAACGTATTTCTGGTATATATATATGGTCATCAATAACAAGGATTCCAGATAAAATTACTGATAAAAAATACACACACATATATATATATATATATAATTTTGGCATTTGTTGTGATACGCTGATAAATTGTAACCCTTAACTGTTAAAAACAAAAAAATCCGGTAGTGAGCCAATAGTCAACTGACTAGTCGATGAGGCCGACTTGATGTTTATTCAGTCGAGGACTCCCCACACCCCATATCCATGTTAGTAACTTAGATATGACTCAGTTGCATATTTATTTTGTAGCTTGATTAACTTTTCTGGTAGAAGCTTGTAGAAGTTCTTTGTTGTTATTTACTTATAAAGCTTTAAAATATCATAGTAATGCCATTTCTTAGTTTTCTTAATTGGTTATTTCCTATGTGCTTGCTTTTGGCTTCAGGCTTTTAGATCTTTATTATCTGCGGCATCAACGATCGACCAGCTTTCAGCCCTAGGAGAGCTAATGTACCAGGTAATTTCCATTCTTTCAAAGTTCTAGTATTTATTTCCGGCTGACAGAAGTTTATGTTTGAATTTTCCTCTTTTACTTGTTTTTATATTTAAGAAAATGATTCTTTAACCTCACGATACTATTTCAATCTCATCCCAGGAGTTGGACTTATGGAAACCATGTTGGATTTGTGTAACATTTTTTATTAATACTTTAAGTAAACAGTTTGAAAATGTCATAGTGATTGAATGCAGCCGACCCCTTTTATTTGCAACTAAGGTTCCTCTGAATGAAATCAAAAGTTCAGGTTCTCTTGTATCAACGCAATGACTTTTGATTGATTTCCACATTATTTTTTTAACACTTTTATCATAATTATTGCAGTGCCATTATAGCTACAATGATTGTGGTCTGGGTTCTGATGGAACAGACCGACTCGTAAACTTGGTACAAGAAATGCAACATGTCAAATCTTCTACAGATGATAGTGGCACATTATTTGGTGCCAAAATCACTGGAGGTGGATCCGGCGGCTCAGTTTGTGTGTTGGGGAGAAATAGCATAAGAAGTAGCAAACAGATCCTTGAGGTATCTACATTTTTCTTCTTCCATCTTTTTATTTTTTCTTACTCTAAGCTATTGATGTGTTTAAAGTAATCATGAGATAATTTCAGAGCTACTTCACTGTTGATTTCATTCACATTTCACCTTGATTAAAACGGCATTCACATTTGTAATAGTTCATCATTGGTTGTTCAGACGAAGTTTTGGATCTTCTTCCCCTATTTGCAAGCTATAATGTTATCAAAACTCATATCATCATTTATTTTCATCAATTAACTCTGATAATAATACTAGGGGAAACCAAAATTGCAATACTCCCTTTGATAATTTTTTCACTAGCAGAACCTGGGGTTTTTATTACATAAGAGGTTTGCGTATTTGTGGGGAGCATGATGAATTGCTATATTGGTCGGTTCATTCAATTTATGAAGTCACAATGGAGCTCGCCGCACAACCCAGGTTGTTGATTCGTCCTCTACTTTCTGGAGGGGTATTTGTCCTATTTTGCTCAAGATGATTTAGTTTATGATACATAGTGTGGGATGGAAGGAGTTTCAAGTTTTTGATGGATGACTGGTCGGAGGAGGGGGCCTTTATGATCAGATTCCTTGACTTTTCGCTTTGGCGGGAGACCAAGATGCTCTCCTTTCGGACACTTGATCAAAGAATTTTGGTCCTCTGTTTTCTAAGTGGACCTTTCTGATCAGAGTAGAAGACTTTATTGAAATGGCAAACTATGTTAGCATGGCGAACTAGCCGACAAGTGGGAGGTACACATGGATTGTTGAGAATCAACCACCAACTACGGAAGCATGGCCAACAAAAGAGTTTACAATAAAATCAGAAATGCCAAGAATGAACAAGTATGTAAGACCAAAATTTGGGTCCCGTTGGTGGGGTGGTCATTCTGCAAAGTCCCGATTCCATCAAGTCCCTCTATGATTGGGACTGTAAACAGGAAGATCGTGAAAATGTTTATCAAGAGGAAGAAAGCGGTGGGAGGCTTGAGGGCTCAAGAGGGGGGCATCATCAAATTGGGTGGAGTCATCGTTGTAGATCTCGAATGGGTTGGAGAGAGTAGGTTGGTGCTCCGTAGGGACATTGCCCAGTTGGCGGGCATGGTTCCTACGAAGGGATGTTAGACGGCCCAGTTGGCGGGCACAGCTACATTCTTGATCGGATCACTAATTTGGGATTTGGGTGAGGGGGTGCGTCACTCATTCTTCAAATTTTAGAGAGCATGGCTGCTGGAAGATGGCTTCAGAGAGATGGTCTCCAAGTATTGGTTATCCTATGAGAGCTCGAATTTAGCAGCGGTAAGATTGGTTCAGAGGTTGAACTCTTTGGGAAGGAAGCTCTGTATGCTTAAGAAAGTGTTTAGTGAGGTAAGAAAGCTATTTTGCACGCCTACGGAGAACGAGGTCATGAGGCTGAACAGGCCAAATAAGTCGAAACAAAGAATGGAGTCCTTGGAAATCATGACAAGAAACAACTGGCAAAATGAAAATAGAAATCCATGATGTAGGGGATCAAAGAGAGATGCTAACTCGGTTTCTTCATAGGGTGGTAAGTGGAAAACAAAGACACATTGTAGATGGCAGTTAGATAGAGGTTGATAGAGAGATGGCAAGGAACCATCGTTTTTTTTTTTGAGATCTCCTGTTAGGTAGTTGATGCAAATAGAAAATTTTAAATGATGAAAAATCAATTCTAGGCAGTAGAAAATATTGGTGGAAAATTTGGAGGGAGGAAGAAGAGAGAGTGCATTGGTTGCGTGAGATTCAGGGAAGAATAACTACGGAAATCATGAGGAGGGAGATGAGAGAAGAGCGAGATAAATATCAAAATGTTAACTCTGAATTTGAATGAATAAAACATTGGATTACCATCCCCTTTATATAGGAGGGTTGGGGTTAAAAAAATGGAAAAATGATAAAATCAAATAAAATAACATCCTAATTTGGACTCCAAATATCTCTAACCGACTAACTAGTAAATATAACCGACTAACTAATTTGATTTGAGATTACATACAATCTCTTTATTAAAATAAAATTACAACAAACTCAATAAAAATGTAAATTTGACTCTAATTAATGTACGAAAATTAAACCCTATTTATTTATTTCGCGTTGCATCAGCTCTCTGGCGCTTTGAAAAATTCATCTCCTGATGAATTGTTTATTCTACAAGTGCGATGTTGGAGAATCCTTCCTGAAATCATTGAATAATTTGCTTCAATTTCATATCTTTCTTACTCGTATCAGGTCTCGGTGTTGAAAGTAGTGACAATGGGGGTTGTTGTGTGGATACGGGAGAAGGTGGTGGGGCTAGGGGTAGGAGGGAGACAGCATGGGTTGTTATTATGGTTGGAGTGGTTGTTGATGGTGTGATGAATTTGTGATTCATCATACTAAAAGATGAAAATAGAGCTTCGTTTCCAAGTAATTAGCTGTATTTCATCATTTATTCTGTATTTTTACCATTAATGCATTCAGAATTGATATCTGCATTTTAGCACCCATAATTGCATTCATAATCATCTTCAAATTTTCACCTAATTTCATGCATTTTTTACTAATTCGTGCTAAATCCAATTGACATCAAACTACCTTCATTGTGTGTATATTACTAACAAGGCTAAAGGAAAAATACAAAAAAATACTAACTCAAATAAATGGCACGTGAGACGAAACCCCAGTTTCAGAATAGACAAACTAAAATACACATATCTTCCTCAAACTGTGTCTGATTTAGGTATACTCACTTTTAAAGTAATATATATATTCAAAGACCTTCAAAACAAGACCAATTTCGTAAAAATCAAAGCTTATATGTGAAAGTTGGATTTTGGGCCTCTTTTGCGCATTATGTATTCTACCCGATTTTGACCTATCATTTTATATATATATATATATATATATATAATTATCCCTTTTTATTTCTTTTTCATTTATATTCTTTGATGAATTTTTTAATAAAATTCACAAAAATCCAAATTCAAAATAAGATTGAAATCAAAGAAACTGACCGAGTCTCAGTGTCCCTTGTGAGTCTGTACAAATATATTCCATTCCCCTCATTATTTTATTTTCCTATTTCATTATTTACTAAAAATCCAAAAATAGATTAATGTGTAAATATTTATCTTTGATTTTATCATATTTTTTCTCAATTTTTCTCTTAATTAAAAATCACAAAAAAAATACAAAATCCCAAAATCCCAAAATCTCGATCTTCTAAATACATAGAGTACCCCATTTTTTTATTTTTGCACAGATGACCTCTTTTGCTCTTGGTCCCTTCGTGAAAGTCATAGATCTCATCGAGACGAGCATCCTTCATGAAGAAAATTTTTCGATCCGAGGTTGTTTGCTATTACTTTTTTATTTATCTTTGTACTTCATTTTCTGAATTTTTTGGAGTTGACACTTGGCAGCTCCCGGAGCCGCCATGTGACACTCATTTTTAGCCTTTTATATATTCATTTTATTAAAAAATATATAATAAATAAATAAATAAAATAATAATTAATAAAACCCTACACGTGCTGGTCACGTGCCACCCTCCACACGTGCCCAGCACGTGTTGTCTATTGTTCATCCCCCTCTCCCAGTCCGTTGTTTCGTGCCTCCGCAAACTCCTCCTCCTCTTGTGCGCGTCCCGCAACCGTCGGGCCCCCGCTCCTCCTCTCTTCATCTCCTCCCTCCTGGTCAACTCATCAGCCCTTCTACTGCGCCAACTACCCCCTGCAACTTCCTCCACCGGCTGCAACCCGACTCCCTCCGCCCATCCGGTCACTACCCCCCCCCCCCTCGATCGGCATCCTCCACTTCCTAGAGAGGAATGGGAGAGGGCTTACCGCCACCCTCAGGTAACAGCAGCAGGCGTCGCAGCTCGAGCAACAACACCTATCCCTCCAGTGAGATCCAGAAGCAGATCATTCTCTCTTCTGTAGCGGCAACCTTCAGAGGTAGCTAATTAGTCTCGAGCTTCTCTTCATTGATCTCTCGAGGCCGAGATCTGAAGCTCTGCTTTGAGCTTCTATCTAGGAGAAACTTCAATGCGCATGTGACCTTCAGGTATAATCTTCCCTCTATTCTTCTCATTCTTCTCCTTCCTCTTCCCTATATTCTTTTTCTTCCTTTGTTCTTTCCTCTTTCTTTATTCCTCTATTTTCTTTAAATTCCTCTGTTCTTCAATTCTATTGTTCTCCTCCTTCCTTCCGCACATACACACAACACCACCCCCATTCAACATCTTCTCGTATCGACCCTCGCTTCCTCTACTACGAGGTCTATGGTCAGGAAACTGAGAAGAGCCCCCTACCGCGGGAGGCTGCCATTGCAGAAGAATTCCGAGTAGAAGCATGTGATGAGACATTGATTCGGCTAAGTCTGCGAAAAGCTTCCTCCATAGGAGGAATAGTAGCATCTGTCTGCTAGTATTTGTGAACGGGTTGCCTCATACTCTGGATCAAGTGTTGTGAGGAATACACCAACTATAGTGGCATTCATGTAGGTCTTCTGTTGCTCAGAATTAGTTGTAAGAGGCATAAAACTGTGGAGCTTCTCGAATATTTCATGTAGGGATGTGTATAAGGAATGAAGGGGCCGTCCATTCTGCTTGACAGTAAATATGTCGTGATGTAGCTGCAGAATCTTTGTCTCATTCCTTGCCTGTGAATAGATGGCTACGAGGATATCCCACATCGCCTTAGTAGTGGGCTGATGTAATACCTCATTGGCAATCTTTGACGTCAATGTACTAGATAATCAGAGTTGTGCACAAGCATCATCTGCCTCCCACGAGGCATTGACCCCAGTTTTCTCAGCTAGCTCTTCCTTGGTAAGAATACGTGTCTTACCCATGGACTTCATGAGGCTTATGAACTGCATGACCTATAAGTCGGAGTTCGTCCCATCCAACTTGACAATTGGCGTTGGACCTCGGAAAGTGTATGTGGTGGGGATATCGACTTTATTCTTCGGTATATTGTCGGATGAAGAAAAATACAGATATATGGGGATTTGATTGCATGTGTAGACATAAAATGCAACCAAATCCATCAACACGAGCGAACCTCAATGCGAACAGAGAAAAGGACCATGGAGAATCGCACAGCAATGCGTACATACATGTGTGCGTATAGAGGATCCCCTTTTTCAGAGGTGTTGCGCTCTAGGGAGGAATGGTTGGGAGGCGCGATGGCACAACAGGAGAGAGAGAGAGAGAGGAAGTGCAGTGGTGATGTTGCGGAGAGAAAAAGGCAGCATCGTATGAAGGCGTTGGCGACGACGGCACGGAAGAGAGGAGAAGGGTTGGCGAGTGGGGTTTAGGGTTGGGGTTTTCTCGAGTATGAGAGCTTCGTTCTACGACTGTTGCTCTGATACCATGTTGGGAAAAAGAATAACAGTTGTTTATTCCATAAACCCTATAGCTCTCTTACATATATGATAGACCTATGGGTAAATTATATAAGATGGACAAAAAAAAAGTAAACTGAGAAAACAATATAAAAATATAAATATATCTCTACAATTACTACATAAGACAGAAAGCCATTTCCACTTCTCAAAGTGCCAAAAGCACTAGGTGTTTATAAGAAGTCCTTTTGAGAAATTTGTGAAATAACGTGGAGAGTTAAGTTGCTGTTAATGAGATAAGTACCATCATGAGCGAAATTCACCATCTCATCACATACGATCAGAAGGCCATATTTGGCGGTTGTAACTGTATTTTTCATCTTTCTTCTCTTATTTGGCACCCTCATTTCTATTTTCCCTCTTGAGTTGGAAATAATAATTCTTTATAGGCCATTTCTTCTTGCAACAGTGTCATTCCATGTTCTCGTACCTAGACTTGGACTTTCTTCTATTGTTATCTATTCCTTTCTTATTCTTAAAGTTGTCCTTTCCCATGTTCTCTGTTGAGATATTTTCTATCTTTTATCTCTTTTATGTTTTTTCTATTCTTTCCGTCTTCATTATGTGATTTACACAATGGGACTCTCCTCTATATAAGAGAATCCTTGGGCCTCGTGAGAATACAATTCACTATTTTCCCTTACCATGGTATTAGAGCGACAGTCCTAGACTGGTGTTCTCGTACCGCACTATTCCCTAGACCCTACATGTAACCTCCTCTGCATTACGCATCGTCTGCACCTCCTCGCAACCGCATCACACATCATCGCCTCCCTTTCGGAGGCATCCTAGCGGCACCGCAAGAAGCCCAGCATGTTGTCGCGCCTCTGTGCAATTGGGGAGGGCTCCAACGCACTGCCACTAGCCTACTAGCTCCTCGCGCAACTTTGTATGCCACCAACAGCTCCCATGGTGGTTTTCTCTCCTCTCTGTTACCAAAATGCACTCTAAAACGTCTGATTTTGATCGGAAAATGAGATTTTGGACCTATAAATCTCAATTTTCAGCCCTAATGCAGCTTGAGGTGTAACAAGGATAGTTGTATAAGTCTACACGTACAACCAATCCTTCATATGATCGTGTAGGCTTCTCTATTTGATCTACTTTCCCAATCGAGTTTCGTTTTCTGGCCTTCTTTCATAATGTCATAAAACAGTGGTGATGTCTTCTCTTCATCTGATGCCTTCAAGGGCATGTCTCCCATCATGAAGGTGGATGTGATCAACTATGAGTTGTGATCTACGCAATTTCTGACCCTTATGTAGTGAAACAACAAGGAACACATTCTGACAAAGCCAGAGCCGACGAACCAGATTGACGAAAATGCTTTGTGGAAGCAAGATGATGTGTATGCGCTTATTTGGCTCTCAAGGACCCTCACTACAGAGATAGCCAATGATATTGTGAACCAGACCACCACCAAGGTGATGTGGGATATTCTGACATCCACTTATGCCCAAATGAAGAATGAGGCCAAGATTCTTCAGTTTCAGTTTGACATATACAGGGCAAAACAGAATGACAATCCACACGTTCTACTCGTCGCGTCCTGGCATTTTTGAGAAGCTTCACAACTTCATGATGATTACGACATCCACAGAGCAGCAGATGGCGTATGGGAACTCTACGATGGTTGGAGTTTTCTTGGTTGTGCTTGACCTAAGTATTAAGCAACACGAGAAAAGTTCCTTACTAGGGCAACCACCATACCTCCCATGGAGGAGGCTTACAGTCGTCTCAGCGGGCTTCTTATTCCACATGCTGCCACCACACAATCTTCCTCAACGATGGCTGCTTCTCATGGCAGATGAGGTTCAACTCTATTAAGTGGACGTAGTCCTCGTGGAAGAGGTGGTGGATGTCAGTGTGGTCCATGCACCTAATGTTATCGTCTAGAACACTCTGAGTATACATGCTATCAGAAGCATGAATACCCCACATCTGCTTGTGTGACAGAGCAGATTGAGCCTTCAGACACTACATCTCCTCAGGCATATCCACGCCTTGATGACATTGTCCCTCGTTTATGTGAGATCATGACTCCAATGGTCAGCACTACCACTACAGGATCCACAGATACTGCAGCTACAGCTAGGGCCTCTTCGAGCTCTTCAAGTATTGCATGCTCTTTTACCGGTTGTAGCAATGCAGATATGACAGAGTGGATCATGGACTCTGGTGCTTCTCACAATATGTGTGGAGACAGAACCCAGATCAGGTCTTACAAGTCTATACCCCGTGGTAGATGGGTCGTCATTGCAAATAGGTTTCACTTACCCATCACAGGATGGGGGATGTGCATTTGATGTCGTTCATGCATCTGCAGAATGTTTTATATGCTCTTAATTTTTAGATAAACTTTCTTTATATTAGTCAGATTACAAGTGATGTGCATTGATGTGCCATTTTTTATCCCTCTTCGCTTATGTTTTAGGATATACTCACGGGCAGGGTGATTGGATATTACCGTGAGCAATGAGGACTTTACAAACTAGTCCAGCCTCCTCATGTTGGTATCTCTACTATTCCTATTGGATCAGTCTCACCATACATGTGGTACCTTTGTTTTTCCTACCTTCCTTTACCGAAGTTGTGTCAAGTCCTCCTACAGATCTTCACGCGATATTCCTTCTAGTGTGAGGCTTGCTGGCTTCGGAAGCATCACCATTCTTCATTTCCATCTCATTAGAGTCGGAGTAGTTCTCAGTTGTTTAAGCTCCTTCACTTAGATATCGGGGGTCTTAGTCGTGTCTCTGATCACCAGGGACACTATTTTTATCTAGTTTTTGTTGATGACTATTCTATATTTTCTTGGATTTTCTTGTTAAAGAATAAGTCTGAGGCTGTGTCTATCATTTAATCAATTATTAATGAGATAAATAATATTTTTCTGCTACTGTCAAGTATTTGCATTTGTAACATCCAGATCCGCACAAACCCGAATCCGATCCGATTTGGGTCTGATTAACCCAATAAAGTTGTTGGTCAATGATAAACAACTTAAATCGATCAATTGATCGTGAATCAAAAGCCGTTCAAGTGAAATCGACCAAAAATCGGTCGCATTGTAATGCGTGCCTGAAAAAAGCCACGACGTAAATTCGGAAACTGCAAAATGAACTGAGAATGCCTAAAAATCCGATTCGACGAAATAAGACCAACATAATCGACCGTTCATCAATCGGAGGTCGTTTGACATTTTTGAATCACAAAATTTAACCCCAAATCGAAACTGTATTTCGAAAACCTCGAGCATGCAAACCCGATTAAAAGTATATTAATATTGTACTCATATTGATCGTTGTTTTGAGATGATCAAAATGAGATATCGCATGTCGAAATCTGGCATTTGAAGAAAAGATACAAACACATTTAAACATCTCAAAAATATATATAAATAAAATGAAAAAAATAATTAATTAATTTACTATCTGCTACAAACTTTGCACGTTGATTTTTCTTAGGTTATCGTTCCACTTGATTTTTACTCGCGTTCCACTTGGCAATAAATAAAGCATACACCTTGCTATAAAAGGGCATGCATCTTCCTTCTTTTTTCCTAAATTATACACCCAAGAAATCCCAGCCATGAGAGGGATTCCCTAGCCCTTTCTTCTCTGCTACAGTTGGAGATTCCTGGTGCATTTTCTCCATTTAGAGTTGATGTCCAGCAACTCTAAGAGATCCTTGCTGCTCCATTCTTCAGGCAGCTGAGAGTTGTTGAAGTTTCTCCTTTCATTGGAGCATTCAAGCATCAAGGAGGGATTTGCATGCAAGTTTTAATCCATAAAAGGTGTAATCCTACCTTCTTTTGCTACCATGCATGTGCACAATACCTCTCTTTTGGTTGACTGAGTGAATTTTTCATATAAGCTTTGATACCAAACTGTGACTCTCTCGGATCCAGGTGACCGTTTACGCCACATTCGCACTATCATATTTGCAACGATTTCATCAAGTATTGAAATTAGGGAAAAAATTCCGCGTTGTTGTTGCTCGGATATTCAATCCACATTCACAAAGGACATGAGCCACTAAAAATTTATTCCATTCATTTTCATAATATATAAACATGTAGGTACAACAGCTTCATTTCGATGATCCGCTTGAGGAGATACCGGAGCATGGAGTTGAGGATGCAGACTTTGATAGGGAGCAGGATCCTGTTGACTTTGCAGATGAGGATGCACGCGAGTTCTTTGCTATCCACAGACATCAATCAGTGTTCACTTCCTACCAACGAGCCAATGTACCCATGCTTGAGGGCACCGGTACGTCAGATATTATTGAGCAGTGGCTCGATAGAGTGGTGAAGGTGTTGAGGATGATTCTACGTCACGAGACACGTGGCTATCTTTCATGGAGTACTCACTGACAGATTTTGCTGAGAGATGATGGGATGCTGTAGTTTCTTAGTTGGGCCATGAGCCTACATGGGACGATTTTGAGACAAGATTCGGATCCCACATCTTTTCTGTGAAGTGGAAGGAGTTCCAGCGCCGTTTGTTTGCAGAGCTTCGTCAGGAACGGATGATAGCCAGAGATTACTTTGTTTGATGCACAGAGATGTCACGACATACACCAGCAGCTAGCGCATTTCCAGAGGAAAATCTGGAAAATTTCATCAGAGGCATGGGGGAAGAGATACAGGAAAAGTTAGCCGGATTGCACATCACTTCAATCTCCTAGGCTACTGACGCATTGGAGAAGTTTGAGGATATCCGTGAGATGTTTTGGCAGTTCGTCTGGAGCAGCGTATAGACTTCAGCGACCTTTTGGATCGATTCGTCGACCATTTCAGCAGCAGAGGTCAGCTAGGCGTTTCCGACCTACATGTTCGTCATTCTCAGGCAGTGCTCTCCCATCTACATCGACTACTTTGGGAGGAGCACTAGCTAGACGTGGCACAAATTCTGCTCGACCATCTTCGTCGCAGCGAGCAGACAGACCCCCATCAGGACCGGCTCAGAGCATAGACACGACCACTCCATCTACTCGGCCAATCCGATGTTACTTATGCCATGAGTGGGGACATTACCAACATTAGTGCCCCCAAAGATCTGTTGAGCCTCGCCCATAGCCACAACCTTCACAGTCACAGCCTCAGGCACAATGTTCAGGGAGTTTCCGTGGTAGGAGCTCTAACTTCAGGAGGCAGCAGCAGAGACAGACACAGAGTGTGGTAGGTTCTAGTACTGCACTAGCCAAACAGGATCAGCTACACGTAGTGATCGAGGAGCAGGCACATTCAGCATCTACTGTGGTGAAAGGTATGGTCTTAGTCTTGATACATTACAATTCAGCAGGCACATTCAGCACATTCAGCACAACACGTATGTCATCCGCTATTTTGGGAGAAAGGGTTCCTTTTTCAATTGTGTTTCTCGAGAAGGATTTGTTCTCTCTTACAATCTGTATCTTTGGATCTGTGGTCTTTGTTCACAATCTTTCGCCTAGTCGTAACAAGCTTTCCCTTCGAGTTGTCAAGTGTGTCTTTGTTGTCTACTCTCATACCCAAAAGGGGTACCGTTGCTTTGATGCACTTCGATGGAAATACATTGTCAATGCTGATGTTACATTCTTTGAGTCTGTTATGTATTTCTCTCCTATAGGTGATAGACTGGTCCCATCTGATTCTGATGAGGAGGTCTACATGCCTCCACCTCATACAGCTCTACCACCTCCTATACATGTTCTATCACCCCCATAACCTCCCTCACCACCACCTCCACGACTACCTCTAGTACCTACACATGCTCTCGTGGCTTCCCCTAGACCACCACCCACCCTGACTCAGTTTTTGCCGCGTATGTTTACTCGTAGGTCTCACTTTGTTCCCCCTGCTCACATGTCTTCCCCATCATCCGACACACCTCAGGTATGTAATGAGCACATTATTTCTATACAATAAGATTCCTTATAGGTCGAGTAGGTACCTTCTTAAGAGGGAAACTTAAATATTCAGGATGTAGCAGATGATCCAATGTGTCTATTGCTCTGCGAAAGCAGAGACGTGCTTGTGTCTCATATCCTTTTACAGCCCAAGTTTCTTTGAGCAGACTTTCAAAGGATTTCAGGAGATTTATTGTGGCACTGTAAGCCATGGATATACCACGGACGAATCAGGAGGCTATTCAGGTGTCGTCTTGCCTTGGAGGAGGAGATGATCGTGCTACAGTCGCATGGCACTTGGAGCTGTATTTCAACTCCAATTGGCGCATCGGTTGTTGGATGCAAGTAGATATTCACAATGAAGCACTGAGCAGATGGCAATGTAGATTGCTACAAGGCAAGACTTGTGGCATGTGGTTTCACCGAGACATGTGGGGTAGACTATCAGGATACATTTTGTCCAAACCAAGCATTCTACTTTGTGTATACTTCATTTGTTGTAGTGGCACGGGATTGACCCCTCTATCAGCTTGATGTGAAGAAGCTTTTCTCTATGATAACCTACATGAGGAGGTTTACATGCAGCAGCCACCTGGGTTTGCTGCTATAGGGGAGTGTCAGAAGATTTGCAGGCCTCACAATGCAATCTATATCCTTAAACCAAGTCCAAGAGCATTGTTCCAGAAGTTCTCGGACTTAATAGAGTATTAGGGGTTTATGAGATCGAATGTCGATCATTCATTGTTTTCTCTAAGGACTCAAAGAGGTACACTTATTTGTGTATGTTGATGATATCATTATTACAGGTGATGACGAGCAGGGCATCCAGTCCGCTAAGGATTTCCTAGGTTAGAAGTTTGTGACCAAGGACCTTTGTAGCCTACGCTACTTCCTTGGACTTGAGTTCACAAGGAGCCATCGAGGTCCTGTGATGACCCAGAGGAAATGCGTTACATATCTTCTCTTTGAGACAAGCATGGTAGATTGCAGGCCTTCCACTACTCCTATGGACCTGAGCATGAATCTTTATGATGATGATACTGAGGAGGTCGATAAGAGGAGGTACAGAGAGCTTGTTGTGAAGCTTCTTTATGTGATCATCACCAGGCTAGATATATCTTTTGCATTGAGCAAAGTGAGCCACTTCATGGAGCAGCCTAGACAGGCACATATGGATATTGTCCATATGATTCTGAGTATCTGAAGGCCTTGCCTGACACTGGTCTTCTATTCAACAGGGGTACATTCCTTGTCGTTACTGCTTGTGCATATACAGATTATGTAGGGTATCCCAAAAATAGGAAGTATACCTCTGGCTTTGCAGTATTCATAGGGATTTTCTTTGTGTCATGGAAGACCAAGAAGTAGACAATGGTTGCCAGATCAGCGGAGAATCAGAATATAGTGCCATGGCACATGCTAGCACAGAAATGATGTGGGTCAAATCTATTTTTACTGGCCTAACTGTTGAGGTGCCTCTTCCCATGCACCTCCAATGCGACAACCATGTTGCTCTCTATATCGCCAACAATCCAACCTTACATGAGAGGACCAAGCATATCGGGTAGGCTGTCACTACACTCAAGACATGATACAGAAGGGCTTTGTCTTCATTGCTCACGTTAGCTTAGGAGATCAGGCAACAGATATACCTACCAAGACCCTGGCCAGAGGGCCCTACAAGTTGAGCATGATTATTGTCTATGCTCCAGCTTGAGGGGTAGTGTTGAGATATTTTATATCTTTTATCTCTTTTATGTATTTTTTATTCTTTCTATCTTCAGTATATAATTTACCCAACGGGTCTCTCCTCTATATAAAAGAATCCTAGGGCCTCATGAGAATGCAATTCATTATTTTACCTCAACATTCTCTAAAAACAAGAGCCTTTGAATGTGAAGAGCTACTGCCACCATCTGGGCTAGGCTATAAATGGGGCCATTTTTAAACAAGAGTGTTTCTATATATAGAATGTAATGGTACATACTAATGATATTTTTTTATGCTTGTTCTATGTAAGAAAGACTATGTACCTTATTTTATTTGAATATATCTGCGTGTAAATGTGCACATACATGATGTTCACCCCATATTTTCCTCAAAGAAAAAGAGAATCCTTTCCTTTTTATCATGCACGCCTTCTGAGATGTGATCCATTTGAAACTAAGCTCAAATAGTTCAATACCCGACTCATCTCGACAAACAACGGTTTCGCAAAAGAAAGAAAGAAAAACACTTAAAAGTGGTACTTGTAGGGGTTAGTTTACGACAGCCTGCGGAGATTACAAGAAGAAGAAGGTTTTGAATTTCTCATTCATGGTTTTGCAATTTACAGATCCAGCAGAGATACAAAGCAGCAACTGGTTACCTGCCATACATATTCGAAGGTTCATCTCCCGGTGCCGGCAAGTTTGGTTACTTGAGGTTGCGCCGCAGGACCCCTCTTGTAAGCAACTCAGACTAGTAGGTCCGTATTCCTTTATTATTTCATTTAACCATTCTGTTTAACATCATAAAGTCAAAGAGGTAGGCTAGTTGTACTTATTTCATGAACATGCTCATTGATGGACTAATTGATATTCATCATTGGGAAGTAGTTTACTTAAGCTTGATTATTATCCATCCATTTAACTATTGAATGTTTGCGTTATGAACGTGGAAAACAGCCTCTCGCGTCCCTATGTTAATGAAATCAAAATGCAAATTATAGGGCCTGAGATTTTTCTTCTCCCCATATATCGGGTTCCTTCCAAAATTTTATTTCATGTGTGTTATGATTGGGTTTGCAATCCCCCTCCCCATCAGAATAACAGAGTAAGCATATCAGATAGAGAGAGAGAGAGAGAGAGAGAGAGAGAGTGAGAGAGAGTGGATGGGCATCATAAACCTCCCAAAGGGGTTTTGACATGGCAGATATTTCATATCACCGGGGTTGCCAAACAAAGCAAATTTATTTCTGTTCTTCTCATATTGGTCAGGAAAAGTTCGAATTGCAATTCGATATGCTTTCTTTCGTAGAATTTTGAGTTGGTTGATTACGCATACATGCTTATATACTTTTATCACTTTGTCAAAAAAATAATAATTTAAAGTACTGTCATATAACTTAACGCCATTTAAGTATGATGATTTCATTCTATAAGATGGAATGGCTACTGCGGAGTAATTCGCACATGCTGTATGACTCGAATCTTACTCGTCATGTACGGTAAATATTTTTATATTTAGTTAAGTAATATGAGAAATCCGGCTTTTCAAAAAGCGGCTTCCATTTCAGCCAAAGCCGCACTTTGGAAAGACGGTTTTGGTGTTGCGCATTGAAGCTGCATCTTCAAAAGACGCCTTTCTGTTCAAATAGAACCTTTGGATCTTGTGTGTATGTACCTTTGGATCGCATACTTTGGCTCAAATGGAAGCCGCCTTTTCAAAAGGCAGCTTTCTCACGGTAGTTAACTAAATATAAAAATGTTCACTGTGCTGGGCGGATAAGATTCGACGCATACTGCTTGGACAAATTTTTCTCGCTAACTGTGTAATATCCGTAAACTTTTATTAGATTGTTGAACTTAAATATTGAATGTAATATCTGAAATATGTTCTAGGGTTGTCAATTGCTCATGAGCGAAATTTGAAGGGATTTTTACACTCGTGCCTTCCGAATTTTTCGCACTACAATCGTGCTCTTTACTTTTTTTTAATTACGCTTGTGCTTTATTCTTGCAAAATTCATAGTGGTGACCGGTTATTATATGTGGGCTTGTATGTATGAATACATGGGCACAAGTGTAATTAAAAAAACAGACATAAGTGGTATTAGAAAAGATTGAAAGGCCAAAGTGTGAAAATCTCATATTAAGCATTCCATTCAAATGATCTCGCACTTATAAGTTATAGAAAATATTTTCATGGAACCCAATTGTAATGAACAATAATTGTCTCACTATGGCCATCTTCATGTTTGTTTTTTTGGTCATTTTTACGCCATTCCACATCATATTACTGGGTACTAGACTAAGTTGCAAGAAAAAAACCACTATTTATACTTTACAAATATATTAGTGTACATCATATTACTGGGTACTAGACTAAGTTGCAAGAAAAAAAATCACTATTTATACTTTACAAATATATTAGTGTTGTTTATATTATGAGATCGTCTTTTGCATACTTATTTATGGTGTTTGCCTAGGGTTAATCATATACATACACATGCACAATTAAAATATTTAAGGCATCCCATCATTTGACTATAGAATTCAAAACATATAACTTCAACCTTCGTAACATTGTGTGCTAGAGCAATTACACTAAGGCTCTGTTTGGTTGTAGGGTTGGGCAAGGTTGGGTTGGGGTACCCCTGTGAATAGTAAATTACAAGAAGGATTGGGATGTTTGGAAGGAGGGGTACCCTGGGTTGGGTCAACTCAACCCTGCCCAACCCTGCAACCAAAGGGTTGTTCGGTTGAGGGTTTACCCCCACTTTGCGGGGGTTTACCCTCCAAAACCATCATTTTCTCTTTCTTGTGGGACCAATTATCTATTCTTTATTTAAATATTAAATAAATTAGTTTCTTTTCATCTATTCCATCAAAAAATATTATATTATACCATCATATCATCTAAAAATTATAAAACTATTCAACTTCTACTCATTTTTCCAAATTTCAATATAATTGCATCACAATAACTACTCACTTTTCTAAACTTCAATACAATCATATCACAACAAATCCACATCCAGTTTAACTCTATATCTAAACACCAAAACAAAAAAATGTCTTACCCTCTACCAGTTTAACCCCATCTTAACCCGCATACCAAATGCATCCTAAGGCAACAACTCAAACTCCAAGTTCAATCCATTTCGTCTAATGACAAGGTAATTACTCGCGGTCAAACATTATCGCAATGAGTTCATCCCTATGTTTTGTTTGTTTTAGACATGGGTGACTATGAAAAATAGACCACTCTTCCCCCGACATTCGTTATCAATGTTATCGATTTGTGGTCTTGACTCTCATTTAGTCTCGTGCTATTATAGTCGCGAGTAATAGGTGTGTGCATCCTATCTAAGCTCTTGGCACATCCTTTATATGTATTAGTTCTTTTCATATCTAGTGTATCACTAGGCTCATTAGGCTTTAAGTGTGCAACCTCACAAACTCCTAGGTATATCTAGGCATGCTCCTTTTATGGGAAGTAAAAATACGCAAGTAATGAACTTGTGTAGTATAGAGAGGATCGTCTACTGCAAAGTCTGTGGCAGCAAACTCTGTAGTAGACGTGTGGGTCGCTAGATCTTGAGTGAACGATTTCACATGATTTCACACTTTTTGTGGGCCGCTAGATCTTGATGCTTCAAAATCATGTGAACCGCTCTATTTGGAGCAGCCTCTACAGTCAGACAATCCCATCTCTGCGTAGTGTGCACACAAGTAATAAAACTGCATGTCATCAGTATGGTACACTGGATATAAGTGTAGCTGTCCTCGCAATATTTTCATCGGTACACATCCCATAATGACTAAGTTTAAACCACGATGCTTAAGGTATATGTCATTGTATATGAGTGCACTTGGCCTTTGCCAAATCGACGAGGATCATTTATCCCATTCGAATCAATGCGTGTATGTGTATGGTTACTTTGCTCTGAGAGACAGGCAATCTTTAAGCAAGACAAAGTGTAACGGATGGTACTCATGTATATGTTGCATTTTATTTCCACAGACTTCGTATTGTAATGTCTGTGAAGCTGTACATATCCTAAATTCATCGGTGCCCCTACTCTCGATAATGACTATAAACTTGGTAATTGTTTAGCGTATTATACATTTTTATTTTCTTAACTTCTTATATTTGCCCTTTATTTCTAGATTTCATAAATATATAAAATCAAGATCTATCTATTATACACATACATCTAATCAATTCTACGTTTGATGTGCAAATCACGCGCATATTCTTTCAGCCATTTTATTAGAGACATGTCCCGTATGGGAGGTCAATCCAACAAATAGGGCAAGAAGGCTCGTGGGAGAACATAGTTTTATTACTGCGTCGTTGGTCCTTTTTGAATTTCAGAATCAATCCTTCTAAACACTATATCCATAAATCTAAGAACCATAACATTATTGTTCATGATTTTTGGACCCTCTTCAAAAGATCAACGGCTTCTGATACTAAGAATCTAAAATTATCAAAAACAAAAACGATGAACACAATGGAATTTTCCTCGTCAAAAATGTGTCAACTATAAGACCATACAAGGACGAGGGATCATTACCCATGCGGAGTTCCCATGTGCAAAATCATCAGTGTCCTATATATGTCTTTCCTTGTATCTCTTTCTATGTACAATAACCTTAAACACAATCACAATGAAAATGTGGAAATAAGAGAAGAGAAAATAAGACTATCTCACCATTAAAACTCGCTGTCAAGTTTCCTCTTGCACATGGAAATCTCCCATGAAAAATGTGTTACTTAGCCAACTACGACGACATTTCGGCAGTCCTTTAACTATCCTTTATCAAGATTGAGAGCGCTAGAAAGTGAGTTATGTCTAGGTATTTTTAGAAGGAGGAAGAGTGCAACCAAAGAGAGGATTTATGCCTCCAAAGTCGGGTTACATGGATACATATGTGGATCCCATCCAAATTTTGCGCCATAGATGTATACATATGTATCCATGGCACAAAATTTGAGTCAAGACATGTCAAGTTATCAAAGCTTTGATAATCGGATATCATACTTGACATGTCTTGACTCAAATTATCAAAGCTTTCAGATCCGATATACGATTTAAGAATTTTTATGCAGTGTATTTCTTGTGATGCCTGCCCAACAAAATACTATATGCTTCAAACAGATCTTAAATGAATTTCCTAAATAAAAATTTAATGAGTATTTTTTTGTCACAAATACAAATGCTATATTGTAACAATCTTAAGAAAGCATTGTCCTTAAGACTCGGGATGTGGGGTAGGGGCAATTATCGCCGTACCTTCCCTTTATAATAATCACTTGAAGTAATCATCACTATCATGGGAATAATATTAGCCATGATGAAGGATATGCAGTCATCACAACATGAGAAAACAATCTTAATGGAATTTTCAGTTATCTCCAATGACAACAATCTTAAAATAATTGTTATTATCGCGGAGGCGATAACAATCTTAAATGATCAGTGTTATATCAAATTTGGATAACAATCTTTAAAAAACAATGTTATCATGGTCAGAAATAATGATCTCAAAATAATTAGCATTAGCACACGATGACAACAATCTTAAAAGAATTCTAGTTATCGTCTCTAGTGATAACAATATTGAAAAAGATCACCCTCTATTAGGATTCTAATTATTACGAGAGTGATAGCAAATCATAAAAATATCCAACTTATATTTGTTTGCAATAATAATATTAAAAGGTATACAATTGCAATAATAAATAGGCAGGGTTATAGCAAAACTTGAAGGAAATATGGTTTTCACGATAACTAAAGTTCTCTATTCGGTAAATCATTAAATCTTATCACAAAGTCTATTATGGATTATCCCATGTTTGCTTACCACCTTGACACTAACACTTGCCAACAATCAACGTTCAAGACCAATTTTATTTCTTAACGACCAAGTCCCACAAAAAATTAACCATGGTACAAAATCGACAAGGAGAAATTTTCTCCTTAACATTATTTTCAACATATAAAAATACTCTACACTGCTAAGAAAATCACATAAAAATAAAATGCAAGATCATGTATATATAAACGCAAAAGAAAACAAAGTTCTAGTTTGTAACAAGGTTGTGTATATAGATATAGGATAATTGAGGGAGTGATCCTGTGAGAGAAAAAGCTGTGAGAGCATGAGAGGAGTAATTCAGGACCACTAGATTCAACTAGGAGAGAGAAGACGTGATCTAATGGTCCAGAATCACTCCTCTCATGCTCTCACGATTTTTTGCTCTCCCTGGATCACTCCTTTAAATATATAAGTTTATATATATATATAGGGGAAAATGTGTATGCCCCCTAGGGGGAGCTAACTTAGCTCCCCCCGCCTCTTTTTTACAAAATTTTTTTATTTTTTTTGAAATCTAAAACCATGTAAATTCATTATTAAATCTCTATATTATGTCATTCAAATTTCATGCGAAACAGAGACTCCTACGACCTCCATCCAAACGGGGTCGATTTAAAAAATCCTGTTACCGTTAAAAAAATGACTGTCTGGATGGAGGTCGTAGGAGTCTCTGTTTCACACGAAATTTTTATGACATAATATAGGGATATAGTGATGAATATTCACGGAAAAAAATTTCAAAAAAAATAAAAAAATGAAGAAAATAGGGCGGGGGGAGCTAAGTTAGCTCCCCCTAGGGGGCAGCCCCATTTTCCTCATATATATATATATATATATATATATATATATATACGTTTATATACGATTATATATACAATATATGATAATACAGATATAAATACTAATAAAAATGAACAAAATATAGAAAATAAAATGTTTTGGGGTTTTAATATTTTTTTATTATTTTGTGATGTTTTAGATAATTTCCCTAAATTTAATATTTTATTAAAGTAAAAAGTATCCCAAATCAGAAATTGAATAAATAAGTCAAATCAATTTGAAAATTAAAAATTCAAATAATGTCCAAAATTTTCCAAATAAGTTTTAATAAACAAATAATAATATAAAGAAAATTATAAAATAGAAATGGTATTTTTGGAGTTTTTAAGAATTTTGTAGAATTATAAATGATTTTGGGATTTTTAATTTTTATGTATTTTCTTTTTCCATTTTAGGGATTTGGGTTCTGGACTTGTAAAATAAATAGATAAATAAAATAATTTTTTAGGAATTTTTCAAAAATTATTTATATTTTTTGGTATTTTATACTAAAATAGGGAATATTTATGCTCTCTTTTATTTTTATAAAATAATTAAAGTACCTAAAAAATGTAGTATGAAACTACAAGTAACCAGGCACCTGATCCTATTTTGGGGATTTTTTTAAGCACAAATGCTCTATTAAATAAATGGAAATAATATACAAAAAATATTGAACTCGGAAGGGTATACATGTAATTAAAAATAAAAGCAAGTTTCTACCAGTTTTGTAAAAATATATAACTACGATTAAAAATTAACGGACTAAAAAGGAATACAAAAAGCTATGGCGCTTGCCTACAAAAATGTCACCTCGTGTGGGACTACACGTGAGGTGACGTGGACTGGAGAATTCTGCAAATAAAATAATTATGAGGGCCTTTTTTTCAAAAAAAAATTACAAAAATAATAAAATAGTAAATGAATGGTTAGATTAAATGTTAACTACAAAAATAAGGGGGTGAATAATGCAAAATATCCCTTCCTTTGTGCGAGCGGATGATTTTGATGATCCCATTAAGACACTTGTCATGCTCTCTGTGCTCGATGATGCTTCAGTGATGGATGATGTGGATTAGATCTCGGACGCGAGATCAACGGCAGAGGCACGTGCACATCGAACGGTTCTTGGATGATCTGGGCGAAGGGGGCGATCAGATGATGATGGAGGATCTTGGAAGAATAGGGAAGAACTCATGTTCCTCTGAGCTTCGATCGACAAAGGTGCGGGCCTCTATCCTTCCCTCTCGATGTAAAAGTCCCCAAAATATTCCTGCAAGGGTCCTTTGTCAGCTAGGAGGCAGAAAAAGCCCCGGCAATGGCCGACGGTCGCCCATGACATCAAAGAAGCTCGAGAGTTCAGGACTCTCTGGAGAGCATAAAATCACCTCCAACTGGTTCTTTGTCCTTCAATCCCTCAAAGGAACAAACTAGGATCGAGGGCAAACAACCTCGACCCATTAGCTGGGGGAATGAGTCGGAAATGGTTGGTGTGATGCCTGCTCCAGCGAGGTGGTGGTGGTGGTAGAGCGCCATGAATCTGATCTAGAGGGAATCAGGGGAACTGAGGTGCGTGGGATGACAAGAAGAGAAGGGGCAAGGAGTTGGTGACATTTGGCGGGTCTATAACAAGGCGGTTTACAGGGGAAGTGTTCGCCAGAGCTAACATCCATGAACTTCGAATCTAATATTTAACGCTAAAACAATGGATCAAATGCTAAATTAACTACATGAGATAAAATATAAAACCTAAATCTACCTAAAAATGACAGAAAAGGTACCTCGAGTAGCTGGGGCTGCAAGGTGAACCTCACGGAGCCATAGGTCGTCGGAAATGGTTGGAATGCATCATTACCCCGATCCTTCAATCAACCTAAGTGATCAACGAAGATGTTGTCATCATCCTCAAGCCTTCAGAAGCAAGAAGGAAGGGAAAGAGAGGTCCAAAGGGATTCAAATTCGAGAAGGGAACTCGGGAGGACGTTATGTATAGGTGATTGGAGGTGGAGGAAGAACGAGGAGGTATGTGTTGGACATGCGAGCCCACAACGAGCCATTATGCAATAAATGTTATTGCAAATATCATTCCCTGATCTAAAATGAACAATAACTAATTTGCATAATATGTCCCTTAGTACAGTTACAGTTATATACCATGGCTGTCTTGACATCATAAAGCTGTCGATTCAATTGTTGAATCATAGAGGTTGGTGCTTGGATTAATATCTAAAGATTTAGATTGAGGACTCATCAAGTAACGTCAAATGATCATCAAGATGTGATCTCCAGCCTGAGTGGGAGATGGCAATCCTATCTCTAAAGGCTGATATCTTACCGACCTCTTGATGCAGGTCCTTTGCATAGGAATAGAGATTCGGAAGTGCCAGATTAGTTAAGTCAAAGAGTTAACTTAACGAGATCGAGATAACCAAAGCCCTACATCGTATGCTGTCACGAAATAGGCACACATCCTCTGACCAGAGACAGATGTGTTACTATATGTCTAAGATGTGTTACTATATGTCTAAGTATGTACATTAGGTAGACCAATAGGTTGATGGACTAGTCAAGGTCTATATATTGGCGAGTTGATGTGCATATTAGGGCATATGAGTAATACGATCTCTCAAAGGGATCATACAGGTTCACTTCTGAACCAGAAAACATGAGCTTACTCATGAGATATTGGGATCGATAAATTCCATGCATGGTCGTCTCGCTTATGAAGCTTGATAGATTTTAGGGGTATGATATATGCTTTTGGAAAGCATATGATCATACCAAATCACCAATGATCAAATGAGAATCTTAATGATAAAACCCTGAAGGTAACAATCTAAAAGAGATCTATAACTTCGGGTTTATTCAAGGTCTTCCAGTATGCAGGATGTACAGGCTTTGGGAATACCTGAGGGTGATGTGATCATAAACGATTGTATAACCATGATGCTTCCATTCCGAGGGAGTGATGAAACATGTCTGGATTTTAGTAACTCCTCTCAGTAGAGAAGTAACTTGATCTTAGTCCAAGTGTTGGACATTGATCTGAATGAGATTCAGATGCAATGAGAAGATTAAGTTTACGGACTTGATTTAATCAAGTATCTATGGGAGGTTCATAAGATCTGGATTTGAGATATGATCTCAATGTCCAAGTCACTATACGTGGAACAATACAATCGCCATGTCCTTATCTCGAAGTATCTGCGGAGAAAGCACACTATTCTTGAAAGAGTTCAAGAATAATTCCTTTGATGAATTATCCAAGCAACAAGATACTAATAATTAAATGAGATTTAATTATTAAGAATAATATGAATGAGATTCATATTATGAGAATGATTATCCAAGATAATTAAATGAGATTTAGTTATCAAGGAAATGCATAATTTGGATAGTACTATCCATGCTATCCATAATATCAATGTATATTATAAATATGATTTATAATATATTGGAGAGAGCAAGTTTGTAAATAATATTTACTAATTAATTGTTAATGTGAATTGGATTCATATTAAGCAATTAATTGGAAATGTAATTTACATTTTTGTTTGGGTTGTGAATGTGATTCACATTTTTTCAATGGCATTATTGAAATATTTGCTAATTAATTTGGAATTAATTTAGTGAATATATTTGCAATAAATATTGTTGCAAATAACTAAAAGATAATGGGATTTTATCTCATAAAATAAAGAAGATAAAAATCCACATAATGGAGGGGTGGCGTCACCCATGAATTATTCAAGGGTGACATCCCTTCTTTTTAGGAGGAGGTTTTTATCCTCTTTATTATCTTGTGTTAATTAATTTTATTAATTTAAATTATGTTGATGATAATGCAACATATATTTAATTTAATATAAATTAATAAGTTGTTGCTTTATTAAACAACAATGATCATGGACATCGATTAAAAACACAAATCAATCTAACCGTTGATTTTGTGTGTCCCATGGATTGTGATCCATAGACTCCCAAACTACTATATAAGAGAGGGCAAACCTAGCCCTTCAAAAGACACGCATTAAGTTTCTATCCCTCCTCTCATTCTCACGCCCCGTCTCTCTATGAGAGTGGCCGTCCACTCTGAGTTCTTGAGAGAACTATAGTCGTCGCTAAGCCGTCATGTTGTCGGATCTCCGTTTTCCTTGGTGGCTCTATCACAAGTAGAATACATCGGATTTCGTTGGAAGAAATCAGGAGATTCAAGGCTTGGATCTTCATCGTGGATTGGGGGAAGCACGCGTCTCATCATCGCACCCGCAAGTGCCATCTTCGTGGGTCGAACTTGAGTTAGGAGGATCTCTTACTTTAGAGATCAAGCGATCGCAACCACGCTTCAAGAGGTATTTCTAATACTTTGTGGTTAGATGAAACGATCCAAGAAATGTTCTTGAGATCATGTGGTTTCATCATATGATTTAAAATTTTAAATTCTGCTGCACCGAACAACTAGTGCGACTAGTCTATCCGATCGCATTGGATGTGATCGGCATGCTTCCGTGATGTCTTAAATATTTTTCCCATATCCTTTAAGTAGTATCAGAGACAGGTTGGAGGTTTTGGATACGATCCATAAACCTAAGAAGATTTGGGCTCGTTAGGGTTCGTGAAAACTTTATTGCATTTCTATTTTCGCATTCTGCTTTGTGATAATTTTTGGCTCTGTTTAAAATGTTTAAACCTGAAAATATCATTGGAATAATATTTCTCATTAATTAAAGAAATCGTGGGATCTGATTTTGCGTGATTTGGAATCCGATAACTCTAGTTATGCTCATTTTATTGAACATATATCCACTGTTTCGGGGACATAATTAAATAGTTAATTACGGGTCCTAAATGTATGGAAATGCATAATTATCACTTGGGTTCTATTTTAAATCAAATTTGGCGAAGAAAATAAATTTATTTTGCATTAATTGGATTTAAGTAGGGGTCACTGCTGGAAATTAACAAACTTGATCATGAATCTTGTGATTATCATTCAAATAAATTAATGAAAATTAATTGTTAATTTTCTGAAATGATTATTGATAAATATTTGTGAAATATTTAAAGATGATAATTATTTCCTTGAATGATATTGCGTTAACCAAAATGATAAGATAGTTGATCTTGATCAAAATTGGTTAATATGAAATCACCTACAAACATTATTTTTCATGAAAACTCTAGTTTATCCTACAATAGTTGTAGGAAAATTTTTACATGCAAAACCATGTTGCTTAAATAGGATTGGGGATTTGTTTAGCAAATGTCCTTATAATATTATCAAAATTGTTTTGATGAATATTATATGGTATAACTTCGGTTGAAAAACCGATGAACATCTCAAGTACAAAGTGATTGACTCGACATTCTTTTTTCCCGAGGCGGATATGATGCATAGTCGGGGAGCGTTGGGGTAGCAGGTTGCACCGTATGTGGTCTGCCTCACTCCCGTCGGTACTGGCCATGACAACGGGTAGGGAACTAATGATTCTTGAGGGATCATGATGTATTTTTCTAATTATTAAAATTTGAATAATACATATTTTGATATTATACCATCCATTCAAGTAACAAAAACAAGTTTGTTAGTTGATTAAATTGGATTAATAATTGATTTAGTATGATTAAATTAATTATGTCCAATTAAAAGCACTCTATTATGAATAGATGTGCATTTCTCTTGAAAAAATTAATTACATGAATAGTATTCATAGTAATTAATTAAAATTTTAATATAAGGTGGAGGATCACATAAGTGACATCAATGGTCTCCCGTCAAGGCGAAGGGTTTCGTCGCCAGGGGTTGTATATAGGAGACGTCTGTCCGAAGTGACAACTCCTCATATAAGTACACCTGAATGGGGTCTTTTGCTTCTCGAAAGAGTAAGGTTGTATGTGTAGTGACCTCAGTATCGGTTCCTCATATTATTGGGGCGATATTGAATTGCGCATAGCGAGTATTAAGCATGTTGATGGTTGGTTCAATTAACAACGGGTCAACATCACCTTAGGGGTGGTGGGCCCGGGTGTTAAAGATCGAATTATGAAATGCAAGTTAGACTTGCTAGGTGGAATGAGTTCCTGCTTCTTTTTATCTAAGTTACAATTTCTCATATTATTGGGATGTAACAAGGATAAGAAAGGAGATCCCAGATCTTGCTGAGATATAATGGTAAGTATATCTCTTACATTGACAGTGATTAAGGGAATGAACTTTCAGTGTCGACAAGACAAGACAACTTTGATATAAAAATTCCTAAATCAAAGTAAAGTATTTATGCAAATTTCTTATTTCAGATAATTCTTCATTAAACCCACTCATTATTATACTCAATAAAAACCAGTAAAATGTCATGGATTGGATCCATGATCAATATATTGTAATCGCAGTTAGACACATAGTGTATGGGATTGCAATATGTAAATTTCCTCATAATGATGAGGAATGAAAATTAAAATAGACGGTAAGACATCACATTAGGGTTTGTATGTCTCTATAGTCTTGAAATGTACTTTGGAAGTGACATGTCGATGAAGATCATAATTGTCAAATAATGCTTATAAAATCTAAGAAGATAATTTTGCATACATATGTTCTCTCAACATTTAATCATGAATGACATGGTTCTCTGCATTATACAGAATGGTAGCTCTATAGGAGACGATGTATTCAAATTGTTTGAGTACATGCCTGAACCAAAGTCTTTAGGTTAAGATGAATGTAGAAATGATGAGTGTCATCATTCTACTGTCTATATTCAAGTCATTCATGAATCTTCATAGTACTCATATTGTATGAATTAAAATGAAGCATATATAAATATTGAAATACTCTTATGTTGAAATCTTTTGAGTTCAACATAAGAGAACCTTTATCTTAAGCAATGGTTGTTTAAAGATGAAGGGAGCGCAATGGAAGCATGGGTCCGACCCAAGTAAGAAGGAAAGTCAAAGAGTTGATTTTACTTATATGACTTCCATATGACATCCAAAGAGTTGGATGAATGCCAATACATCAACAAGCTGATGTGTTGATAGTATGACTATCAAGTCTATCTAGAATCCTTAGAGAAGGATTCGGATAGTGCATCAAAATAATATACATCTACATTTAATCATTGAAAAGGATTTGTTTATAAGATAAGATTGAAGTCTAATAATTGTATCTCATTCTTCTGATGACATTTGCAATTGGATTGCATATGTTTTAGAAGATCAGAAATTTTGATCTTCAGGTTTAATGGTCATCCACATAGATATTGATGCAATCTTTGCAACAATCTCTATTGGATAGATAATGTCATTTTTCTAGTGGGAGAGCCCTTTGTCTTAGAGAATGTCTCTATGATCTAGATATTTGATTACATTTATTATTTATATTCAAATGTTGGAAATGAACATAATTCTGGAATAGACCTATCAGAAAGAGTTATGATGGATATATTTTGAATAAGTAATCTAGCCTCTTGTGGACTCTACTAAATTAGAATACTAATGAATAGTTCATTAACATTTCTAATACTGAAAATTAAACCTTCAAAGATCAATAGGAGGATGAATATCATTTGACAATGGTCTAGTATCAAGTCTTGGACAGATATCTATTGATATGATAAATATACTAGTAATATATTGAACTTTAGATTGTCTAAAAGTTCAAAGCTTCATACTTATGAATATCGTATTAAAAAGTATAAATTGTCCAATACACTCTTCTCCGAGATTGGTGTAAGATACCAAGGTATTCAGGATCTCATACATATTGATATATGTGGATCATCTGTATCACAATAAGCATTGATGATATGTGATATCATTTGATGATTATTGGTGATATGAGATTTCTTCCCTTCACATGAGAAACTTTTGAATTGTTCAAAGATTTCACAATTTTGGTTTAGGACCAAAGTTTCAAGAAGATTAAATGAATTTGATCTAACCAAGGTAGCAAGTACCTATTAGATAAATTCAAGGAATACCTTATGGAAATGGAAATATCATTTCTATCTCACTCCTCCTAATACACCTAAACTTAATAGAGTTGTAGGGAGATACAATTGGATCAAGGGTGACATGATTTTATCAATGATTAATATTAGCATAATTACCTCTTAGTTTAAGGTATATATATATATATATATCCTCAATACGATTCCATACAAGTAAGCTAGAATCTAGAACCAGAGAGTGATACTTCATTAGGAAAATAAAGGATGGTATTGGATACCTACTTTATGACCTTGAGATTCTTAAAGAATTACATCTCTGAGAATATGATTATTAGTTGATAACTTTCTTGAGAATCAAGATGAAAATGAAGTGAAGGAACTCATTTAATCTTGAGAAGATAATGAGGCTCCTGAAATAAGAAACTAAAAGGATAATTACAGATGAAACACACATACATCTTCAAATGAGTTTGAAGATGAATTTCCATGTGTTAAAGAAATCTGACAATGATCTTACTTCATGTGATGAAGCTTCGGAAGATCATGACATGGAAAGATGGATGTTAGCAATAAAGTCTAAAGTAGACTTCATATACAAGTGTTGTATGTGGACCCTCGAGGATCCACCTATAAGACCCACTAAGGTATAAATGGATCTTCAATAGAAAGAGGGAACCTGATGAGAAGGTACAGACCTTCAAAGCACATTTCGTATTCACAAGATACACATCGAAGTGAAGACATCGCTTGCGATGAGACTTGCTCTTCAGTGACCATGCTTAAACCCATCAGACTATTGCTGACTATAGCTACACAACTTCACTTTGACATCTACGAGATGAAAGTCAAGATTGCATTCCTCTATGAATACCTCTTTGAGGATGTTCATATGAAGTAGTTCCAAGGCTTCATGGTTGAGGAAAGCAAGATGTGCAAGCTTAAGGAACTACATCTATGGACTTAAATAATCTTCTTGTGGTTGGAACATTAGATTTGATGAAATTATAAATGTTATGATTTAAGATAGAATCTTGATGAACCATGTGAAGCTTAGTGGGAGTGCCATTGTGTTCATCATGCTAAATGTAGATGATATCCTAATCATTTGGAATGATATAAGGATAATAGTAAGTGTTTTATAGACTGGCTATTCCATACCTTGAGTATGATCTTGGTTCTGAAGTTGTTCAGAAGCAAAGAGAAGAGGGTATTGGAACTGTTACATTTGTGGTACACCTTGGATCGCATTGGATGTGATCATCCGCTTCTGTGATGCGCTTAAGGATTTTTCCCATATCCTTCAGTATGCTCAATGTAGTGATGTAATTCCTGAGGAACCACATGCACGTGTAAGAAGGAAGATCGAGGTCAAAAGTCGAAGAACGAATCAATCAAAAATGATGCAAGATTCGGGTAGCAAAAATTGAGGAAGAACAGGTCGAACGAGGTCTGTTAGAGTGGTAGGGCTAGGTCAGCTAGTTGATCGAGGTCAACTAGCAGAGCAACCTGGTTGGTCTATCCAGAAAAAAAACCACTCCAAAAATTATTTGTAAGCATGAAATTCAATATTAAATGATTTTATTAATTTGAAGTTATAAAATAAAAAATTTTATAGTTTTTTATAATATTTAATTTTATTTTTTATTTTTTGAACTTATTTATTACAAAATAGTTTTTGAGTGTATATTTATAGGTATAATTATCTATGTTATGGGTAATTTATTTTTATTTTCTATTTTCTATTTTATTATTTCATTCTCTTATTTTACGAATTTATATCTTATTTTTATATACATAAATATATTTTTATTGTATTTTTATTAAATATTTCGTATACTTAAATAAATATTGGTGTATATTCTTATAGGTATAAGTGTTGTATATTCATATATGAATTTTTATATATTATTTTAATTTAATTTTTTATTTAAGGTTTTATATTATTTGAAATATGTACATATATTATAAATAATATTTACAAATTATAAAAATACAAAATTATAAAATATTAAAGAATAAATAAAATGAATGTTTTATCAATGTAAACTACCATAACTCCAAAAAATATGAAACCACCTTTGTTAAATATCTTTTAAAAGTTATATACAAGTAAAGATGATTTTGATACATTTTGAGTTTTTATTTAGGAAATATGAGTCTGTGAAGTTGGGATTTTGGTTTTGTTATTTAGAGTATAAAAAGTACACTGTATACTATTTTTGTATGAAATAAATTTTGTATTTTTATTTGTATTTTTATCTATATCTTTATGTAAAAAGTTTCTTTATTTGAGCTATAAATAATAAAAAATAACGGGTCCCAAAAATGCAATATTGATGAATAAGAGAACGAGATTTTTATTTTATTTTGACCCTTATCTCTCCCTACTTTATTTCTTATCGACCCAGTCATCAAGATGCCTAGGTCTCAGGGTTTAGGGTCATAAAATACCTTCGACATTTTATTCTTTATTCTTTTCTTTTCTTTATTCTATAATTTTGGCATTAAGAATAATTTACATAAAATAAATTGAACAAATAATGAGTGTTAATTTATATAAAACAATTGTATTTACATGCATTAGCTAGGGTTTTTAAGGCCAAAATGATAGAATAAAGATGATGAAATGGAGATTCATCATGGATCTGGTTGTTGTGCTAGCTACCAACTATGTTGTATCTTGAGTTAGATCACCAAAGATCTGTGGCAATTCCGCCAAAGCTGCATTCAACTCAACAACCTCAATTTTCAACTATTCCATAAGAGAAGGAACTGACAAGTCAAGAGATACTTCTGGTTCCACAAAGGAGTAGGGGGATGCATCATTCAAGATGCTCGGCAACACCTGGCATATTGCTTCATGTAAATTGTCCTTTCCATATGAGAGTATCATTAAGTTCTTTTGGGGTTTGTGTCCATGGCTCAATTATTATTATTATGTAATATGCCTCTGAAGATGAATACTCTATGCTAGACTCAGAATCATGTAGCTACCATCTAGTTTGTTGCATCTCTAGTTCCTCCTCTCCACTTGGAGAGAAGAACTTCATCATCCCAATCAAGTAATCAAATGAAGCTCTGGTGATCCTAAAGAAGGGACACCCTAGAATGATTTAATAATCTATCAAATAATTGGGAATTTTTATGTCAAGAACGGTGAAGTCTACCATATACTCTTTTCCCTCAATCGAGATGATAATGTTCATAACCTCTCCCTTAGCCCTCTTTGTAGATTTATCTGCAAACTAAAGTAGAGCCCTTGAATTTCTGAGAGACCGTAAGTTAAGCCTATTGTATAAGGCTAGAGGTAGAAGGTTAATGGATCAACTATTATATTGGAGAGTGTGTGTAAACACAATGTCATTTATACGATTCACAATATAATGTGCACCATATCTCTTCTCTTTCTAGGTATTTGCTGGTTTTTGATACAATAAGTTGTCGCAACTGTTAAGACATGTGTCTTTCCTTGACTACTTGGTTTCTTCATGTTTACTCTAGTATTTGTGCATCTCATCTTAAGGTATTTTTTGAATGTAGGATTGTTTGCTACATACTTATCAAATGACACCTTTATCATGATGTTATCATTACAAAATTGTACCATATCATGGTCATATTTATGAATCTTTTTGATGACTCGCTTTCATGTCATAAGAGCATAAAGGGATTGTATGGTGAGAAGACGAATAATCATAATCATAAAAAGCATGCTTAAATTTACTACAAGAATTTAAATACTTCAAACACATTGAATCTTTTACAAACTTGGAAATAGAATCATTATTGTCTACTACAAGGTAGGGAATGTTTGCTACTAGTACATTCTCCTTTACTGAAGGTGTAAGGTCCTCCGTAGACTCTGAATCGGCATCTCCTGAATGTTGTGTTTTCATGCTCATCTTCCTCTCTCTAACTTGGAATCTCCTCCTCTTTTGTGGTGAAGGGATGTTTGTTGTGATTGAAATGCTCTTACTTTTCATCCTCTAAAGTCTCCTCAGGTGGAGCCTAAGAGATATCCTTCTCCATTTCTCATGTCCAATAAGGTACAACCATTGTCCTTCTGCTTCTGAGTGACATATGATTAATATTATCAAATGAAAGGATCTCATTCTCAGATCTAAGTGAATCTGAATAGTATACCTGATCATGGAACTACGATTGCTGACTCCTATTGAGGCTATTGGGATTAGCCTGAACCTTGGCAAGAATGGAGGTTTGTGGTATAGGTCTTTCATCATCCCATATGGATATGCAATTGAGATTAACCCACATATCCTGAATCTCATTCATGTACGAACGGATCTCATCAAGATTTTTTTGATGAAAAATCCGTAGGAGTTGATGAAGATGAAGACTGATGACCTATGTTCTACCTAGTTTGATCATGCTGGAAAGAGGGTCATGAATACTAGCCTTGATGGCCCTGATATTGCTGCTATGGGCTACTCTGAAAAGGTAAGCCATGCTATCCCAAGTAGTAAGGCTGGTGACACATCTGATGCTACTGTTGTTGCGGTTGGGGAAATAGTAAGGTCTAGAGTGTAGTTGTGCTGGCTATGCTAGAAGAAGTGTAGGGATGAAGCTACTGTTGTGGAAAGTAGAGGGAAGCTGGTACTATTGATTGTCCCCCATCCATGCATGGCTAGTGGCAGGGTCATGTGTGTAACACACACCATTCACCTCCCACACCTGATGAGGCTCCTCCATCACTATCTCTGCAGATGGATCATGTTGAAAGTGATGGGTATAAGAATGGTCCTCTACCCATGCAGATTGAGGTACTGACATTTGTTGTTCATGTACATGGTGTATTCGATAAATGGGAGCATAAGGTGCATACATAATAGGTATATTAATCTTAGATACCCTCTCAGTAAGTTCCTCCATATGCTCACAAGTTTGAACAAGCTCTCTAGTTCATTCATCCTTTTGTCAATTTGCTCAATGAGTGTCAACTTATCTGCTATGATTCTCATGCTAAGAATCAGGCCCTCTACGAGACCGACTACATCCTACTTTCCCCTCTCCTTAGATGTGAATCCAAGAGGGATATCTGAATATGCCATGTTCATGGTCTATGAGCAACTTGTATCAACCACCTACTCAAATACCTTCCGGACAGTATCCACTACCTTGGACGTATATCTGCCATCACAGAAAGCACTCACTAACTCTAGCATCTCAAGTGTAAGACCATTGAATAATGCATGAACCAAAATGGTATTCTCCATACCATGACAAGGGCATTTATGTAACAACTCCTCAAGCCTCTCCTATGTGTCACAAAAAAGTTTATGAGTTAATTGAATGAAGCTCGTTATGCGAGTATGCATCTGATTAGTCCGACTCAAAGGGTAGAACTTCTTCAAGAACAATTCCTTGAACTAAGTGCAGGAAGTGATCAATTGCTAATTGACCATTCTAATATGTATTCATTGTAATAAGAATGATTAAAAAATCAACAAAACCAAGCTAGTGATCTATATGAAGAAGGCTTGTCTTAAATTTATGATGGATACGTTCAGGGTCGAACACATGAGCACGAGCAATTAGTATATTCAACTAGGATCTAAATATGTAGTTTAGGTTGATTAAAGTGATATCTAGGTCAACAATGCAACACAATATGAATGCAAAAATTTTTATGAGTTTAATATGCAATTTAATAAAGGATGATTACAAATGGTACAATATATTACACAAAATACAACACAAATAACACAACTTAACCTCCTGATTCAAATCATGATAACGAAATACAGTTTATTAAGATAGATCTTAAAATGATCAATATGAGCTCCAAATTTAATTCAATGCATTAATGCATAGACTTTAAAATAAGCCTAATTCATTCTAGGAATATTCATTAGGTTTTGAATGATTAAAAATTAGTGATTGAAATTCCTAATTATTTTTTTAGTAAATCATACAAATCAGTGTCTAATTTAGGCATTCAATATAACTAAGATACATCAACAATGTTCAAATCACGTTCTATTAATCAACAAGCTTCTCTAATTTATAATTCACAAATCACAAAGCATATCAGATATTGATCTATACCAAATTAAGGAGCATGACGATAGATTCAAAATGAGATAAATTTTATTCAATTTGAATTAATGGTATTAATCTTAGTAAAACGATCAATCCATGGGCTTTTATGCAGTCAAAACAATAAATATATAAACAATCACATTTAAGTCCAAAATGGAGTAAAATACAGTATAGAAAACCCACTAGGGCCTTATCTGCAAAATAACCCCGTGTGGTGGTGTCTTCATGAATAATGGAAGCTGGAGTGATGCGGAAGTAAAAGATCAAGGTGTTGCATGTGTTGCAGGATTGAGTAGTGAATTGAAGAAGTTACGGGGGCTCAGTTGCAAATCTATATGGAAGCATGTGTGATCCGCGTGCATTGCAAATTTGGTATAAGGCTCGAGACTCAAGTAAAAGATCAGGATTATATGTTTACATTACATTCACATTACCACATTTATCATCTATCACATTAGGTTTCAGAAATGAAGGAAATTTTTTCGCATTTTTATGGCATCATAATTTTATAATTAACCACAGGACAACAAGTGTCACCAAAATATATTCCATTAATTTCAATAAAATATTACATGTATCAAAAGAACTGACAATCTGTACATGTGTCCCAAAATATAACAGAAGAGAAAATTAAAGATTTACAATATCATGTACAAAAGCTATAAATATATCCTAAAAATTAAAACATCCGAACCTCGAAAGCTTAGGGTCCAATGGTTGGGCTACTGTGACGCGGGAGTTTTACCTACCATTCATGTTAGGAAGAAAAGAATGCCAACAATGATTGAGTATAATCTAATTTAATAAAAAATAATAGGTATTTCATTCGTTTCAAAAGAAAGCAGGTAGATATGTGTTGACATTTAAATTTAAAAGATAATTGTATGGAAGTTGGTTTTCAAGTTGATCTGTATATAAATTACTCTGATCACTCAATACAACTCAACTACTAATGCTTACTACTTTCATTTATTTATAAAGATCCAATTTAGAATATCATCATTTTATAAATCATCTTGATAGATCTTAATTAATATGGATAATAGTCTCCCGTATTGATCTTTATCCTTGTCTAATTTCTCAAGCTCAATGTATATTATGTGGTCTTGGTCCTGGTGAGATCTCACACTATAACTCTAAGGCAGGAAGAATGCATTAGGGTTGGGATGCCTTTGTATGCATGCGGTGGAATATAATCCATCCTAACTAAGTTCTTAACATGTCTACTAGCTTCATCTAACCACCGTAGTAATTTTTTTATTTTGATATAGATGATTTTATGTTCACTTCCTTTGTTGTAAGATGTCAAATGTGATGGTGGGTTTTATTAATTGTTGATGATTAATGATTGACAATTGATGATCGATGATTTTCAAGATCTAATCTCTTTTCTTGCCAACACCTGCTGATGAAATAGTAACAAAAACTCAAGCAGTGAGGAAACCTCCTAAGAGACTCTTCCATTTCACCCTCTTAGTGGAAATGCAATCGAGGAGAGGGATAGGCACACACAAAACTACGCCCCTGAGACGGATGGGAGAAACTCTCCATATTGAGCCACTCTAAAACTGACCCTACCGGTACAGGCAAACGAGCTCGAAAAAAACCAAGGATCCTCCTACCCAGGTACCCTATTGAAAACAAGGTCAGCGAAACATCTCAAACTAAAGCATCTACATCCCAACGAAGCGTAAAAACTGTGAGTTCACGAAAAATCTTACAAAGAACTAGGATGCTAGACCCATGTACTAGGTAACCACTGTCCTAACTGAGCTTCCTATCTTTCGGCCAATTGAGGGTCACTGTACCGTCGCATAGTCAGGTGTAAGGGAAACCATGACTGACATAATTAACTGTCATCATTGATTCACCATCATATTCACTTATTATATTACTCAATCCTTTCTTAATCTCTTATGTAGTTAACTTTACATATCTAGATATGTTATCAACAAACCTATCAATAGCAATCTAATTATGGATCTGAATTCTATAATCCAATTCATGCAAAAATCTCTTAATCTTTTCATCTTTCATATTTTAGATCATGATTTTTTTGCATAATAGTGGTCTGAATTTATATTTAATTATATACAAAATCACCATCATATTCTCATCTATAATTTGATTAAATAGTAGTAGAAATTGGATAATAAATTCTCAAAAACTCTCAATTGAAAATTTTCATTTAACAATAGCAGTGATTAAATGATAATTTTCCCAAATTCTCAACTATTCTCAATAACAATGGAAGAGATTAAATGATAATAGTAGCAGAATTTGAATAAAATTTTCCGCCCAAATTCCCAGTAAAATTTGATTCAACAGTAACATAAATAGAATGAAAGTTTTTCATCAAATTCACAGCTAAAATCAATTCAACAGTAGTAGAAGTCAAATGATAAATTCCCAAAATTACCAAAATTCAATTCAACAGTAGTAGAAGTCAAATGATAAATTCCCAAAATTATCAAAATTCTCAACCATCTACTGAACTAATCACTAGTAGGAGCATGCAATTTACAATCCTCAATTAATCAGTAGGTATATATCAGCACATACATTCAAGAAAATATTCACAAACCCTCAATTAAATAGTAGACATACAACAACACATACATGCAGAAAATACTCCCAAATTCTCAATTAATCAGTAAGTATACAGTAGAACATGCATGCAAGAAAATATTTTCAAATCCTCAATTAAACAGTGGGTATACAACAACACATACATGCAAGAAAATATTCTCAAATTCTCAATTAATCAGTGGATATATAACATCACATATATGCAAATAAATATTCCCAAATCCTTGATTAAACAATGGATATACAAAAGTATACACATGCAAGAAAATGTTCCAAAATCCTAACATACATGCAAAAAAATATTCTCAAATCCTCAAATAATCAGTGGATATTTTGTAACACATACATGCAAGAAAATATTCCAAAATCCTCAATACATGCAAGAAATTCATCTCAAATCCTCAATTAAACAGTGAGTATACAACAGTACATACATGCAATAAAATATTCCCAAAACCTCGATTAAATAGTGGGTATACAGCAGCACATACATGCAAGAAAATATTCTAAAATTCTCAATTAATCAATGGGTATATAACATCATAAACATGCAATAAAAATATTCCCAAATCCTCAATTAAACAGTGGGTATACATCAATATATCCATGAAAGAAAATATTCGCAAATCCTCAAAATTTCAATGGGTATATAACAACAAGTACATGCAAGAAAATATTCTCAAATCCTCAATTAATCAATGGGTATATAACAATACGTGCGTGCAAGAAAATATTCCCAAATCATCAATTAATAAGTGGGTATAAAACAACTTATAATGATTTGATTTCTGAATCAAATGCATTCAAACACCTAAATTTAATCTTTAAAATTTAGAAATCAAAAGTCTAATCATGTATTTTTGAAATTGGGCTTTAAAACTTCATGAATGGCAACAAGGGGAGGGATGAATTGAACCTTAGATCTCCAAGTTTTGGAGATCAATGTACATGCAGTAGCAACACCAAATTCCAAGGCATAGCAACTTCTTTGGTTGCTTGGCAGCATCTTGCAGCTGCAATAGGACTCCAACAGCTTCACTCGAAATTAGCAGATGGCTACTCTTGGAGCAGCACAACAGCAGGGGCAACTAAAGGGGCAGCATCTCCGGCTGCTTATTGAGGAAAGCAGCAACAGCTACAGCTCCAATGGGACCAGCATCAATGAGAGAGTTGCTTGAAGAGCAGCTCCGATTACTGTGCTTGGTTGTAGCAACTCCTCAAGGAGAGGCTCCTTCGGTGGAGAGGAATGGGATTTTGGGGGAAAATAAGAAAAGAAAGAAGGGTGTGGATGGTTTATATTTATAAGGTAAAAGGAGAGAGGAGGTGTTCACAAGTGGAGTGAGAGAAAAGTCAGGTGTTGAGTTGGGAAATTGCCACCTGTCATTTTCATTCATATTTGTATCCCTTATCTCCCACTAAATAAGAAATACCATAGTCATCTGTATTGCAGCTCTAATCTTTGATTCAGATGAATAATAACTCATTTTGACCGTCTCTGAATGACGATTAAAATGAGTATAATATTTATATACTCTTGATCTAAGATGGATTCAGAGATTGTCGAGATACGATTTTGATTTTTGATTAAATTTTATGATTTTAAATTGTCAAATGACCTTCGACCAACGAACGATCGATTTCGTTGGTCTTGCTTTATTGAATCGAATTTGATGGTGGTCTCAAATTATTTTGTGGTTTCTGATTGTGTCACGGCTTTTCTGATAACATGAATTACGAGGCAATTGATTTTTTATTAGTTGATTTTGAATAAATTTTTAATTTATGACCTATGGATCAATTTAGTCATCTAATATCGTTCGATAGTTTTATCAGATCATATGGACCCTAATCGGGTCAGGTTCAATTTCGGATTCAGGTGATTCAGATCTAAATATCACAAATATAAAAATGTCAAAGGGAGTCTCCCCCTCAAGACTCGTGCCAATGTCATTATATGTTTTATCTGGTTTCATCTTACCACAAAAACCTCAAAGGATTTTGAACCCATAAAAACCTCGAAGGAAAAACAAGCCATTCTCTTTCAACATGTATATAATTATTTGGTCTTGTTTTGACGATTACCTGAAAAGAGATGCGGGTATCATGTCTGCATGTCTGCTTCAGTCTCCCATGTTGCATCTTCGATACCTTGGTTGTGAATAGCACCTTGACTAAGGGAATCTCTTTGTTGGGAAGCTTCTTCACAACACTATCGAGTATCTGCACTGACCTCTCCTTGTTTGTCAAATTCGGCTGTATGTCAAGATTCTCATAACTGATGATGTGTTGAGGGTTGTGCGCATACTCCTCAGGTTGGATATGGAGAAAACATCATGAATGGTTGATAAGTATGGAGGAAGGACTACTCGATAGGTCACCTTCCCCACATGGGCAATGATTTCAAATGATCCAACATACAGTGCTGCCAACTTTCCATGAACACCAAATCTTTGTATTCCTTACTAATAAGAACACCCAATCCCTCACATGTATTTACATAAATTTCATCAGTACAAAAGATTAGGTTGAATATTGATAAGTCATATTTTAAAATGGATTAAGAGAAGATGATCGGATTACCTAAAACTCCAAATATCTTCTGTGATGGTCTGCATAGCTCTTCTGGCGTCTATGTGCTGTCAGAAACTTACACCTACAAGATCAACAACCCTTGCAGTCTCCTTCAAGAGATCTACGAAGTAAAGAGCATGGTCACCTATCTCATGCCAACTAAGAGGTATGAGGAATCTCTGCCCATATAAGCATTCAAATGGTGCCATGTCAATACTGGAATGATGATTGTTATTGTACGTGAATTCTACCAACAATAGGTGATCCTTCCAGGACCCTTTCCACTCAAGGATACATGCATGTAGCAAATCCTCAAGTGCCTTAATGGTGCACTCATTCTGTCTGTAGGTCAGCGGACGGTATGCAGAATTCATCTTTAGCTCTGTCTGTAGTGCTGACATGAACTGGTGCTAGTAGTGCGATGTGAACCTCGAGTCTCTATCAAACACTACCTCATGTGGTATACCGTGAAGTTTTTTAATGTTCTACACATATAATCTAGGCCAATTTAATGGAGCGTGGGACATGATGACATGCATGAAGTAGGCTGACTTGGTCAATCTGTCAACAACGAGCCAAATAACATCATGGCCACCTGGTGTCCCTAGCAGTCCAGTGACAAAATCCATAGAAATATTCTCCCACTCCCACTCGAGAATGGGGCGAGACTGTAATAACCCTGGCAATCTCCTATGCTCATCTTTGACCATCTGACATTTCAAACACCTACTAACATGATGTGTCACATCGCGATTCATCATGTCCCACCAGAAATGTTGGTGTATATTGTGTTACATCTTTATGTTGCCAGGATGAATAGAAATTGTGAACCTTGGACCTCATCAAGAATGTCTCTACGTATTGTTCATGGTTGGGCAAAAGGACGCAGCCAGCTTTCCATAAAATGGATTCTACTACCACAAAATCACCACATTCGTCCTTGATATCACACATGTATCTGTTATATCCAAGGATCTATCTTCTTACCTTCAAGTATATGATCCCATAGAAGAACTGCTGAATCATGGAGGCATGACAAGAGATATGGCTGAACTCTCAAGAAGGTGACAATCAGTCAAAGTTGCAAGCATATCCCATATGTATAACCAGTTTGTCGTACCCTCAGCATGGCATCAGCCATCGCATTTCCCTTATCGTGGTGGTAAGTGATTGTGCAGTCGTAATCCTTTAATAGATGAAGCCATCTGCGTTATCTCATGTTCAGTTCCTTCTTATCGAAAATATACTTCAAGCTCTTGTGATCTGTGAAAATCTCAAAGTTCGCCCTATGGAGATAGTGGCGCTAGATCTTCAAGGCGAAGACAACTGCCACCAACTCCAAGTCTTGGGTGGGGTAATTCCTCTCATATGACCTGAACTGACATGATGCATATGCCATCACGTGACCTCACTACAATAGAATTGTTCCTAAACCTTCTCCTGAGGCATTTGTATATACTGCATAATCTTGAGTGCCTGAAAGAAGTGCAAGAATGGGTGCAATAATCAATCGTTCCTTCAATGTTCTGAAGGTCTGCTCGTATGCATCATCCCAAATAAAAGGAACTCCCTTCTATGTCAATTGTGTCAAGGGAGGAACAACTCAAGAAAAATCGCTAACGAAGTGTATGTAATAGCCCACTGGTACAAGGGAACTACGAATTTAAATGATTGTCTTAGGCTACTCCAAAGACATAACTGTCTCAATCTTCACAAGGTCAACTGTGATACCATCTTCAGAAATGACATGCCCTAGAAATAAGACCTGAGAAAATCAGAACTCACACTTGCTCAGCTTGACATATATTTTGTGTTCTCGAAGTGTATCCAGGACTGTCATCATAAAATAATCAACCAGGACATGATGAGCTGACAATTAATCCATGCCTAAAATCGGTTCAATCTCGTCTAGCTATCGTAACAGACAGTCTGCGATCATCTCGTGTCTTCCACTCAACAGTAGAAAACCACTGATTATCACTCAAACGATGAATAACTAATCACCTGGCCCATAGGTGATATGGAGGATCTAGTGCATCTACAACTCTACCTACTGAAGCTAGTATATCGAAACAATGAGGAATGGGTCGCTCCAGAATCGAATAAAACATGAAAATGTCAGCTCAAAATTGAAACCATACCTTTCACGACCATAGTTGTTGATCGTTCCTACTCCTAAGTCATTGCATGCAACTGACCTTGTCTAGTTGGTATAGTATTCAAACTGACCATACTCTATGTTTATCTCGACAGCCTCCTAAAGTTGGAGTTCCTGGTACATAAACTTCTAGTATGCTACGTCTACGACTGTGAATGTTGTGGTTGTGGTCGAGGTGCACACGCTTCCTAAGGGAAATGAGACGGTTAGTGACCCCCCCCATTGCACAAGTAGCATCACATAGACGGGAGAGGCATAACACTTGTGTCAGTGCTTCGAGTTAGTCATGTTGTGGGTCTCTCTACTCTTTGTGACCTAGATGGTCATGTTGTACTGGTTCCAGGTCATACGAGTGCTCCTCCTAAAGTAGTCGTTGGAGATGTGTGAGCGCTGCTAGAGAATATTGAACCTGAAGGATGAAACTGCCTGGCTGATCTCTTTTGTTGAAATAGTCGTTGAATCGGTCTGAATGACTGTTGTGTGAGTACAGCTCCAGACAAACTCCCAGAATGTCACTCTCTGATGTCCTGAGTACCGCTTTAGACAAACTCGTATAATGTCTCTCTTTGATGTCCACAAACTTCACCGTTTCATTAATATCCTCGGAGATAGATGTGAGACATAGTTTGGTTAGCTTCTCCTGCACCACTTCCCTCATCTCTCCAAATTCTCCTTGGGGAATGTAGCCATTGCTGGTGTGTGGCGAGACAGCTCGGTGTAATGCACAAAGTATTGTCTAGCTATTACCTTCCCTATTTGAGATCGCATATAATTGGCGATGGGACTCCTTCCACTTCCCAAAGAAGAAGTGGAATTTGAAGCTTGTCTCAAAATCGTCCCATGTGGGCTCGCATCCCATCTCGAAAATTGTTGCCTCCCACCATCTTTCGGCAGACTCTATTAATGAATACTCTATAAAAGGTGACCATGTGTCTCGTGGTGTGCAAATCATCCAGATTACCTTCACCACTTTCTTCGACCACTGCTCGGCCCCATCTATTGTTCTGGTGCCATTGAACTCAGGAACATTGTCCCATTGGTATGAATTGAAAATAGATTGATGCTTGTGAATGGCAGAGTCAATGGTCACAATTTCGTAGGAAAAAAGGCATAGGGTCCTGCTCCCGGTCATGATCTCCGTCCTATGTTCCATGTACTGGCATCTCCTCATGCAGATAATCGAATTGAGGCTTCTTAATCTCTACAGAATGAGGTTGCACATCTCGTGTTCCATCCTAAGATGGATGGTAGGTGAAATCAGACATCTCTTCGAACCTCATTTCGATGTCAGTCTATCTATCTGTGATCTTTGTTTGTTGAGCCAAGATCTGGTCCTGTTGACCTCTCATAGCAATCTGTTGTTGTTGAAGGTCGTTGAGGGAGGTCATTATACACTCTAAGCAATCTGTCATCCCCTGACCAGCTCTAGACGCCATGGTTTTGCAAGAGAACCAATATCATTAGTCGTAATAATTGATATCCAAGGATAGCATAAATTGTGCTTTTATCTTCTTGGGATACGATATGGAATTAATTGCAACAAGGTGACATCTATGGTAGTTGAATTTGAATGTCATTCTTTCCCTTCTCAAACTCGTGACAAGTCAGAGGACTATTGCTACCGGAGAACTTAATGCGATTAGAATTTTAATACTGTGAATGTGTGCAGCTGGGTATCACTACTTTGATACCATGAATGTAATGCCCAAGATCCAGATTATTGATTAATCAAATCGAACACTAAGAAGCGATCGTGAGGTCACACAAGGAGGACCTCAATGGCTGAAGTGATCGATCTCGAGAGCTGACCAATTAAGTCAATAATTAACCCACAATCAAATAATAGAGCAATCAAATCAAGTTAAAGTGGATCAAAATTTATTATAAACCCTACAATGAAATGTGCATAGCGGACAAGTATGATAGAGTGTCAAACTTAGGGGACAAGTCGGAGTAGCAATATTATTATTTATAAAAAAAATTAATATATATATATATGCACAATATTTACTCAGTTACTTATTTAATGTTTTATGGTTTTTTTATTATTGAAATTTTTTATATATTTATTTATTTATAATTTTTATTTCTTTTTTAAATTTATGATTTTTAGTTATTTTTTTATATGTAATAAAGTTATATATAAGAGTATATATGTAATATGTATAATATAAGTGAGATATATAATATATAATAAATATAGAAAAAATATAAAATACAAGAAAGTGGAGTATTTTTTATTTTTTCAAAGTATTTAAAAATATTTATAAGGTATTTATAATAATTATATTAATGTAAACTTTATATAACTATAAATAGGTACGTAACACAATATAAGATAATATATTTATAAATATATCTATAAATAATCAAAAATTATAAAATAAAATATTTTGTACTTTTATATTTTTCATCTATTTTTTTGATATTTTTTATTTTATAATTTTAAGTATTTTTAAAGTCAAAAATATAAAATAGTTAGGGAATTTTTTAATGGACCGAATTAATTCGAGAACTAAAAATACTAAATAGGTCTAAAATTTCTCAAAACAAATTTAAATATGGAGTAATATGTATAAATAATAATACATGATAGAAAACTAATTCTGGAGGTTTTGAAAATATTTTGCAATTTTTTTGGTTAGCAAGGTTTTGTTATACTTAGGAATTTTCTTTTTGTTTTTTTGTGATTTTTGGTCTGTAGTAATAAACATTAGGTATTTTTTGAATTTTGAAAGAAGGTTTTATAATTTTTGTATTTTTTATTAAAATAGGAAGAAAATGTGCTCTTTTTATTTTTAATAAATAGGAAATGCGTTAAAAATGCAAATAAAATATATGGCATGAATGACAATTAATCTGGTACTTAACCCTATTTTTCGTAATTCTGGAGAATGATAAGTATGTATAGAAAATAAAAAAGCATTCACAAAATTAATTAAGCTGGCAAGAGTATTTATACGATAAAATTAAATGAGAGGGTACATGTGCAAAAATACTAGAAACATTGTATTGAAAGTTGATTTTTATATATTAAAATAAAAATATCCAAATCCAGAGGGTAAAAGCATAAAATACCCAGCTCATGTCGGAACCACGTGAGTTGAGCTGACACTGAGCTAACTTGCAATTCATAAAAGGTCTGAGGGCTTTGCTTTAATTTTTCCACTTAATTTTGCATGTACTAAAATATTATAGAACTATTTAAGAAATATATAAAGGTAGAGGGGGAGTATTCAATTTACCCACTTTAATGCCCATTGATTGGGCCATCGTATGTGTCCCACATGGAGGATCGGAGGGTCCTCGATGTGCATCGTTTTGATGAGAATGAACGACCAAGACTAGATGTGGGTTGCGTTTAAGATCTAACAATTGGGGAAGGACCTGCAAGAATTGCGAAGAACATGAGCTCCAACGAGCTCTTCCTTCGATTCCCAATGACTCCGATGATCGTTCTTCAAGGCGATGTCGGCTACAGCTTGTTGGGACATCTCCGCAAGTGATGGGGGATTCTGATGAGCTCAAGGAAGCTCTGAGGACGATGTTGAGGTCCTTAGTGTTCCAGGTAACCTGGAAATGTTCCAGGTCTGCTTTGTTGTTCCAAAGGGGTCCTTGGGGACCCGATCCTGCACAAAAGGGTGATGCGGCTCGATGGGATTCATCTTGTTCCATGATAACCCCTAAATTCAACCCTTTAATAGTGTGGAATTAACACATCTGATATCATTGCAGTCGGACTGAATTGAATCGATCAAAGACCATTAAATTAAATTAACAATAAAATCAAACGGTCACATTTATGTTTTACTTGGGCAAGCCCAAGGTCAAACTCAGGAACACGAGCCTTTTAAGCTCATATTCAGACTCTTATTAAATGAATTAGGTGTTGCATTAATTCTCATAGGTCAAAGAAATGCATGAAGACATGATTCATAAATAAACATGAACAATGCATTTTTTATTTATTTCTAATTCAAGCAACAAATGCAAAGAAATGCAATGTTATAATGATGTTAAAATGCCCTAAGTAGACAAAATAACCGAGCCATAAACATTAGTCAAGTTAGGTTCAAAATATGAAGTTAGTCCAATTAATGAAAATAGTGCAAGGCATACAAAGCAATATATGTGAGACACTAAGTTTGAACTTGAGTCATCAAATTTCACAGTGTCAAAATAAGAAATAAAATATGCCATCAGAAAGATTATTAGATTAGATTTGAAACGAGACCAAAATCGACTGAAACGGAGCTCGCTTGCTCAAGTTGTTAACAAAGGAAACCAAGGGCATAAACACAAGAAAACATGAAAATATCTAGCAAACATGTCCCTGAGATGGACTCAAATGTAAATAAAAATAAGCATAGGCTTTCCCTGTAAATAACCCACATGTACGGGCGTATTTTTGCAATTATTGAAACCTGCAAGGGCTTAAATGCAAAATACCCCAAGCGCGCGTGGGTATCACATGGTGTCTGGACCTGAATGCAATTTGGAGAAGCTCCAGGGGTAGCCCTGCAAAATACTCGATCAATTACGTGACTAACACGGGAGGGCGAGGTTCGGGTGCCTTGCAGGTTTGGAGGAAGTTTCGGGAGGCTCGTTCAGCTTCGAATGAAGGCTCAGGATGCTCTATCCTACGGGGTCGGTGAGAAGGCTCGGATCTGCCCCGACGATGACACGTGAACGGTCGAGGACCGCCCGATCATTGAGATCAGACAGTGGTTGGAAACTGTGGACAGCATCGACGTGGCTCCTTGTAGACCGTTGGGTGAGCACCGGGAGGGTGCCATCCAACAGTGACTATATCTCCTCCTCCTCTGTGTCGGGCGGCGGAAACGGACCTCCGACGAAGGTCTTCACGCTCCGCCTCTCTTCCCCAGGCCCGATGGAGCTCCCTGAAGTGTCCTGAAAGCTGGTCGATGAAGCTCGAAGCAAGGGCGAGCTGCAACGATGTTTGGAGGAGGCCTTTGTTGCTCAGGGGATGGAGTCGGAGTTCACCAAGAAGACTCCGATGAGGGCTCCAGCCATTGAAGCAGGCCTGCAATGTTTGTCCAATATAGCTGAAGCAAGCAAAATGCAAATGCGAGATGGATGGGGTGAGAGCAAAATGCAAATGCGAGATGGATGGGGTGAGAGCCCACGTAGGATGGAAGAGGTGGAGGCTCAATGATCCTCCGTCGTGAATGGCAGAGGAGATGGTCGAAGGTGGTCTGACTTAGAGAAAGGGAGGTGGATGCCTAATGGATACGCGAAGATGGTAGGACTGCGACGAAGCTAAAGGGATGGTCGGTGAACGGTGATGGTGAGTAGATTTTTTAATTTATTCAAGGGGTCAGATAATTACAGGGATTAATATGGCTTTTATTGACTCTTTTTCTAAGTTGGGGGTTAATTTCTGCAAATTAATGGCATGAAACTAGGTTTCATCAATCCACAACTGAAACTAAATGCGGTGTGGATGGCTGGAGCGATGGAGCTCGAGGCAGAGATGACAGATGAGCCTCGGGTGCTTGGATTCTTGCAGAATAACTGGGGTTTTTAGATGAAGAAAATGATCAAGGCAGAAAGTGGGGGTGAGAGGAGTTGAAACACGAGCGGATTCATATTGAATAAACCTAGAGCTTGAGCTCCAGATCAACACAAAATGTGGAATATAACCTAATCTACCTAGTAATTGATGGAAGTAAAACACGAAATTTAAAACTATGAAGAAAACTAATCGGATTATGCTATGAAATGGTCTTGATTCGGCAAAGGACCAAAGAGGAAGAACCTCCAACAAGCTTGGCCGGAGATGGATGGATCGACCCCTGGAGACACCCCTCCTCGCTACAAACGGCGGCTTTCAACTCCTATCACAAGCCTAAAGCTTTAGTGCTAGGTCTGAGGGGGTTTAAAGGCGCTCCAAGAGAGATCAAAGGGAAAGAATGGTGAAGATGGTATAGATCTAAGTGCTGGTGACAGATGGAATTCGAGGTGGGATTGTGTGAATGGGAGAGGTGGTAGGTGGAGAAGGGATGGTTGGCATCATTGGTGGATGTGTGAAGGTCAAAGTGATTGTGCTCTCGAGGAAGGAAGTGAGGTGCTGGCATGAAAAAATGGAGAAATCGCCCCCCATGAGTCTGACAGGGCGACTGACGAAGGTCGTACAGTTGACTAGAGGTTAACAAAAGGGAGATTTTGGTTGGTCCACATGGACCGACCAGAAAATTCCAAGGTCAAAAATGTCAGTAAAATCAATAATAAATGCTAAATGAATTAATTAATTTTATATTATAAATAAAAATATTTATAACTTTATGTAGCATTAATGCATATTTTTATTTATATTTTAAAGGCTATTTATGATAGATTAATATTTACATTTATAAAAGGTAAATATACTTGTATATTAGGTATTTTATTTTTAATTTGTATATTTTATATCTTATTAATATATATAATTATTTTATATATTTTAAATTTATTTAATTATATACTTACATATTTTTGTTGTATTTCCTAACTTTATTTGTATACTTAATTAATTATATACATTATTCTTATAGGTATACATCGGTATATTTCATCTATATATTAAAGTAACTAATTTATTTAAATTTCATTTTATTGCTTTTATTTCATTTTAATAATGGACATTATTTCAAATAGCATTTATAATTTTATAAAAAAAAAGAAATTGAAAAATATAAAGAATAAATATATTGAATATAATATACATGTTTATTGCACAATGAGAGCCTAAAACCTAACTTTTGCATTTTGACTCCAAACTGAATGAAACGAAATTCATTAAATATCTTATTAAATGTTATATACAAGTAAGGTGTGTTTGGTCAATTTTGATACAGTTTGGATATGATACATGTTGCAAAGGTTTCTTTGTAGCTTTTTATTTTGTGTCTCTTGCACACTGTGCATTACTTTTCCAGTGAAAACAATTTCATTTTTTTATTTGTATTTTTATCTATTATTCGTATAGAGGGTTTTATTATTTGAGGTGTAAAAAAATAAAATAAAACGGGACCCAAAAAGCAATTATTGGGCAAATTAAATTAGGGTTTTGTGTGTGATTTTCTATGTATTTTTATACAATTCTTCTGCCCTATCCCCCCCTACTTTATTCCTTGTTGACCAATTCATCATGATGACTCATTCTTTTTCTTTTCTTTTCTTTATTCTTTTATTTTAGAATTAAATACAGTAATTGTATGTAGTTTATTCATTATTTATATAATTTAAAGAGTATTTATATTGACAAATTAATGATATATACATGCAGTTGTGTAGGGATTTAAGACCAAAATGAAATAATAAAGATGATGAAGTTGAGGATTCATCACTTACTCGTTTATACAACATTCACAGTACCACATTTGCTATCTATCGCATTAGGTTACAAAAAATAAAGGGAATTTTTTCGTGTTTGAATGGCATTCACAATTTAATAATCAACCAAAGAATAAAAAATATCGCCATGCATTAATTTTCATAAAATATTACATGTATCAAAAGAACTGACATTCTGTACATGTATCCCAAAATAAGAGAAAATTAAGTATTTACAATATCCTGCACAAAAGTTATAAATGTACCATTAAAAGTAAAACATATAAACCTCGAAAGCTTAGGGTCCATCTATCAGACTACTGTGACGCATGTGATTTACCCGCCATTCATGTTCAGTAAAAACGAATGTCAACAATGGTTGAGTACAATTTAATTTATTAAAAATAATATATATTTCAATAGTTTCAAAAGAAAGCAAGTAGATTGGTATTGACATTTAAATTTAACAAGATACTTGTATGGAAGTTGGTTTTCAAGTTGTTATGTATATGAATCCTCATGATCACTCACCACAAATCAACTACTCATACTTACTACTTTCATTTATTTATAAAATCCAATTTAGGCTATTATCATTTTATAAATCATGTTGATGGATCTTAGTTAATATGGATGATAATTTCTTGTTCTGATCTTTATCCTTGTATAATTTCTCAAGCTCAGTGGATAGTCCGTGGTTCTGGTTCGGGTGAGACCTCACACTATGACTTTAAGGCATAAAGAATGCCTTAGGATTGTGGTGCCTCCGTAGATATGCGGTGAAATATAATGCATTCTAACTAAGTTCCCAACATAGACGCTAACTTCATCTAACAATCGTAGTAATATTTCTTATTTTGAAATAAATAATTTTACATTTACTTCCTCTGTTGTAAGATATCGGAAGTGATGAAAGATTTTATTAATTATTGATTATTAATGAATGATGATTTTCAGGATCTAATCTCTTTCCTCGCCAATACCTATTGACAAAACAGTAACAAAAACTCAAGCAGTGAGGAAGCCTCCTAAGAGACTCTTCCATCTCATATCCTCTCAGTAGAAGTGCAGTTGAGGAGAGTTCTGGGCACAATCCAAAACTATAGCCCTAAGACGGGTGGGAGAGACTCTCCAGATTAAGTCACTTCAAAACTGATCTGACTGGTACGAGCAAATGAGCTCGAAAAGAAAACCAATTAGGCGGTCGCTGCCTAGTGCATGGGTATACAATAGTGCATACATGCAAGAAAATGTCTCCAAATCCTCAATTAAATAGTGGGTATACATCAGTACATACATGCAAGAAAATATTCCCAAATCCTCAATTAAACTGTGGGTATACAACATCACATACATGCAAGAAAATATTCTCAAATTCTCAATTAATCAATGGGTATATATCAACGCATACATGCAAGAGCAAGAAAGTATTCTCAAATCCTCAATTAATCAGTGGGTGTATAATAGCACAAACATGCAAGAAAATATTCCCAAATTCACAATTAAATAGTGAGTATACAATAGCTCATAATGGTCTGATTTATAGATGAAATGCATGCAAACACTTAAATTTAATCTTTAAACTTTAGAAGTCAAAAGTCTAATCATGTGATTTTGAAGTTGGATTTTAAATCTTCATGAATTGCAGCAAGAGGAGAGATGGACTGTACCTTAGATCTCCAAGTTTTGGAGATCAATGTGCATGCATCAGCAACATCTAATTGTAAGGAGTAGCAAATCCTTTCGTTGCTCGGCTATAGCTTGTAACTACAATAGGGCTCCAACAGCTTCAATCGGAAGCAGCAGATGGCAGATGGCTACTCTTGGAGCAACATAGCAACAGGGGTACCTAAAGGGGCAGCAGTTGCAGCTGCATATGGAGGAAAGCAGCAGCTATTGCAATTCCAATAGGAGCAACATTAATGAGAGAATTGCTTGAAAAGCAGCTCCATCTGTTGTGCTTGGTAGTCGCAGCTCCTCAAGGAGAGGCTCCTTCGGTGGAGAGGAATGAGATTTTGTGGGAGAATAAGAAAAGAAAGAAGGGGATGGGGGTTGATATTTATAAGGAAAAAAGGAGAGGGGCATTGACAAGTGGAGGGAGAGAAAAGCCAAGTGTTGGTTGGGAAATTGGCAACTGACATTTAAATTCATATTTTTTATCCTTTATCTCCCATTCAATATGAAATACCAAAGTCATCTGTATTCCCACTCGAATATCTTATTCGAATGAATAATAGCGCGTTTTGAGTATCTTTGAATGACGATCAAAATAAGTATAATATTCATATACTCATGATCATAGATGGATTCAGAGATTATTGAGATAGAATTTTCATTTGTGATTAAATTTTACGATTTTAAATAGCCAAACGACCTCCGATAGATGAACGATCGATTTCATTGGTCTTACTTTATTGAATCGAATTTTATAATGGTCTCATGTTATTTTTGCTATTTCTGATTGTGTCACGGCTTTTCCAATAGCATGATATAAACGGCAATGGATTTTTGATCGATTTTCAAACAAATTCTTGATTTACAATCTGTGGATCGATTCAGGTCATTTAATATCGATCAATAGTTTTATCGGATCATATGGACCCTAATCGAGTCAGGTTCAGGTGGTTCGGATCGGGTGTCACACTTGTCATGCCAAATCCTATCAGGGACATCACCATCAAAAAACGTGTGAAGAGAAATAACAACTTAGGATTATGTAGGGAACATCTAAAAGAGAAATAACAACTTAGGATTATGTAGGAAACATCTAACTCTCTCCATGAGGGTTTTGTTCATTTTCTCTATTGTGCCCTTCAACTAAGGTCTCTTTTGTGGAATCTTCATGTGCCAAACTCCATGAGACTTGTAATACTCATCAACAGGCACAATGTATTCATAGCTATTGTCACTGCCAACACACTAAAGCTTCTTCCTAGTATGTCTCTACTAGAGCATGGACGTCCTTGAATACTCCAAGAACTTGATCCTCCCTTTTCAAAACATTAACTCAAACGTTCTAGGAAAAGCCATCAACGAACTATAACAAAACAAAGGGCATTGCCAAGAGAACTTACTTCAACAAGTGGCATGGGTCAGATAGGATATAACTAACCTATACATGGATGTGGCTCTTCTAATACATATTAAATGTGAAAATCAAGCAGCTCTATTTATTGCTAACAATATTGTTTTCAATGAAAGAGATAAACATGCAAAAGGTGATTACTACTATATTAGATACATGATACAAAAGGGATAGTGATTGAATGTCATATTCCTTTGAAGCACCGAAATCACTTCTCAAACTCATCCTTGAATGATGCAACTCACGAGCTGAGAAAGAAAGTCCTCTATGCTCCACCTTAAGGGGGAGAGTGGATAGCCATATTGTAAGCTCATGTGCTATTCTTTGTTTTATCCTTTTTTTACCTCGCTTTGCAATTGTCTCCTCCGTCTCCTCTATAGAGACCACACGGTAGCGCTTCAAGATATGCAACCTTTTCCTACTGTTCTACAAATAATAACTCTGACCTACAGGTCACATAGGCTTAACTTACCAACACAAGCAAGCAGCCCTAAGAAATGAAGCAGTTTAATTTGCAAGGTAACTGAAAAGCATTTTATGTCAAACTTGAAATCAAATGTTCAACCATTAATTTAAGAATGGCATGCAACTCAGGAAAAGATAAATAAGTATCTTATGGCATTGAAAATTGGGCAACCGGGTGCGTAGAGCTTCTTCAATGTGCTGGTCCGAAGAGGATTTCCAATTTAATGTTGGGAACTTGATTTCAACAAATTATAGAATAATAATTTCTCCGCTTTGCAGAAATTAGTTCTTCAACTGGATATATCTGTCAGCTGGATATTATTTGCTAACTAACACATAATGACATTGCATTCTACTAGGCATTGAGAAGAACACCAGTCTTGTAAAACTAACTTATGCTAAATTTTTGCTTCAGAGAACAGCCCTTAATGCTCGTAATAGGGCTCGAACATGGCAACTCTTGTCCTATGCTCAGGCTGCTCCCTCTCCTCCATGAAGCCCACCGTCATCCCAACGAAGTCCTTCATGTGTACTTGCTTCCAATCCTTCACAAATTCAGATGCATATGTTGCAACATGAATAAATGTTCATAAGCACATCAGTTTTTGGAATTTCTTACCTCTTCGATTTAACACAATATGTTTTGCAATGTTCTAATAAATACCAACTTAACTATAAGGTTTTTTTTTCATAACAAGAAGGCCATGTTCAAGTCTCGATGTTGAGATTTGAGCTACTCAATGTTGAGCAATTGGATCATCTCAAGATTCTATTGAGTATTTAGATTGTCATTAGTTTTACTTACTATGTAGTGTTGATGTGTAAACTTCATACAAATTCTTGTGCTATTGGTTCTTTAAGAAAAAATGAGTGAATTCAGCTACCCTACTCCTGTGGAGGACTCTGCAATCATTGATAACATAAATATGGTGTTCTTGGTATCAAGTGGTTGATGATCTTATGGTTTATTTCAACACTCTACTCTAGGCTGGCCTTAAAAAATTGCCATTCCTTAATTTTATTGTTGCTATTAAGTGGAACCTTACTCAGAAGATTATGGTTTAATTACCAAGCTATTTTGTGGTTTGAGGACGTTAAAGAAGTGAAGGGAACCTTCCTCTTTTACCTGACTGGATGGATCAATCTATAGGAGAAAAAGACATTAAAAAGAGAGGCTGGTTACGAGACAAACATAGAATACGCTCCTGTGAGTTCTTACTCGATAAATGAATATTTTTTCATTGTGTATTTTTTGGCCAAAGAGAAAGAGGACTCCAAATTACCAAAGTACTGAACGGGATCCATGAGGTGAGATTATAAGTATTTAATATAAAGAGAACTAAGGAATATGTCCAGGTAAATGGTCTTCCACTACACGTAGAAGTGAATAATTCAAGCCAGACAGATGCATTCTTGTTGAGTACTCCACTCTATTAAGATACTTCTCATCCTAATTCTTTTATCATGTATGAATCTATAAAATGGAGACAGATGAATTGTTGAAGGATTGGATTGTGCAGCATGCATTTTTTTCCTTTACAGATAAAACAAAAAAGAACAAGGAGGCTTACATCAAAACTCCACTCTCCATGCAAGTCAGGATCATTTTCTTTACTCCAAACATAAGTGTAAGCATCGTGTTTCTCCAATGTATCCTGCAAAAAAAAGGTACCCTAAAAATTAAATCGTAAAGAGGACACGGAAAATGATAACCTTCATCAAAACACAGGTGATTTAAGTAGCCGTGCTTTTAAATTCATCTGTTATCATTGAAATGCACAGCTAACCCATCGAGGCTACGCCTAGTCTCGGATAGAGAATTCTGCTTTTCAAGTTCATTTATATCTTGTAGTGCATACAAAAAGGATATACATCTTTCACTCTAACTGAAGACAGAAACCAAATGCATTAAGATGGAGAAAGAAATGCAGATGGCGTAATTAGAAAGAGTCACAAAATGCCCTCGGATACATGCTTGGAGGACTAGAGTGTTATTCTCAGGTACACTATTAAAAAGAATAGGATCATTAAGATGTGTGAAGGTATGACCAAACAGTTATTACCCAACAGCCAAAATGCTTTTATTAAAAACATGTTGCGACTACGCCTTATGCAAAGTAAACATGCGGAATTTTCCATTGGGATGGAAAATCCACCGATGTTGCCAAGGTCAAGGTATTGTTGTTTGAAGACAATTCATCAAGGAGGGAAAAATCCAAGGAAAGAGTTCGAAGGACTGTATGATACGACATAATCTAATATGGAAGAATCTAAGAACAGTTGTCTACTCTAATAAAAGTAGTGAGATACATGTTATTTTTTTGACAACTATTTGAGGAATAATTCATCTGCGCAGTGGCAGCTCAGCAAGTTCAACTTTCTTACACTTGTTGAGATCTTAACTAGTCTTCTCTCATATTCAAAATCTTCGAAGTCATCCAATATACGTAACTCCGAATCTGTAATTTCCAGCAAAACCTACAGGTAGACAGCGAAAGAGAGAGTCATCATAGGAAAAAAGTAGTAAACCATCTTCTTAGAAAGAATGTTCTGAGAAATTAAGCATTTGCAATGGTACAAATCATAATCAACATAAAAGATATAACGGCAGAAGTGATCCATTTAGGCAGAAAATATCACATGTTGACGTAAACACATTAGTAAAAGGGCATCTAAGAAGAAAATGTTTATTACATCAACAAATTTATAAGTACATATACCTCTTATTGCAATTTATTTTGAAACCATTCAGAGAGAGAAAGAAGTCAAGTGCTGGAAGGAAGGCTATAGAGGCAGCAGAAATCCGGGAAAAAAAGATCAGACAAAGATTATGGCCAGATGGATTGATAATTACAAGACTCTAAATCACACATGAGAACTTTACCGGTGCTAAGTTAAGAGGAATAGATTACCAAACCTTTCCAAGAACACTGCTATTATTTTCCACAGGAAGAATCGCGGGATAAACACGGCCTTTGATGCTATACCTGTGGCTGCAGGAAACAGAGAGACGGCATCATGATCAGAAGAAGAACTGGCTTCTCATTCCAAAGATGCATCCTTGCACTTGCTCAATTTCAACAGTATATTACATCCATTTAAATCTAAACTCTCCCGAAAATACTGGCAATAAAAAACTTCGGTAAGGCTAAACAGCACATAATTCAAATATAATAAATTAAGAGGAAATGGATCAAGCAGTTAGTTCTTACCATAGACATCTGATATAGTATCAACCAGAAACGAAGACAGATCTTATTTTAAGTAAAACAAGAAAATTTGTATTAATATGGAAATCGACGAGCCGGTTCGTTTGGTCTATGACGTTGTGGGACTAATGATCTTGGAAAAACTCTAAGACGAGCAAAGAAGGGGATTGCCGATTGTTGGTGTCATCACGAAGAAACGATCGATAAAACAAGAAGAAGAAGAAGAAGAAGAAAGGAAGGAGGTAAATACAAGTGGTGAAGGATGGCCGGAGAAGACGAGGGGATACGTTTCAGGAGAACGCCAAGAACCTCTTCCGCCATTAAGCTCCCGTACACGAACACCTTGTTAACTCCTCCAACGCTTCCCATCTCTCTCTCTCTCTCTCTCTCTCTCTCTCTCTCTCTCTCTCTCTCTCCACACAAATGTAATGGTCGTTCGTTTGCACTTCCTGTTCGTTCGATTAACTTGTGGGCTTTTTGTACATACGCCCTTGTTAGTATTGTCTAGTGAATAATAAACCCCTGTAAGGTTTATCTTTACACAATATCGCCAGAGAGGAACCCTCGAATGTGAAATGAGAAGAGTTGTTCAATTTCTCGATGGCATCCATCTTGAATCAGATCTCCATATCGTGGAATGAGTAAAGGTTGAATGTAGATGGGACCTGAGGAAGAGTTGTTCAATTTCTCGATGGCATCCCCCTTGATTTTTTAATTTATAAAAGCTTATTCAAAATAGTAGGTTATTGGCACTAAGTAATATGCTCCATTTAATGTGTACATTAATTTATAATCAATGCATGCAAAAAGTGAGAGAATTTTTTTAAGTATACTACGACCATGTAAAGATAAGAATTAAATAATCAGATATAGACTTAGATATTATCATATCATTACGAAATATGTGTTACCATATCCTTAAAATGATATACTGGTGTAAAACAAATTTGGGTTGGATACCAATAAACGTAGAAATGCTTTATAAATTAACTTAACTGTATAACTATATGATGGTTTAAATATTATATAAATGTTCTAAGCATTTTTTTCATAATAGGTATATAAAACATAAAGTTTTTATAAATAATCCAGGAATATATATTATATATTAAAGGCTTTTTACCACTTGTGCCCTTCTTAACTTCTGCAATATCAGTTACGCCCACCTTTTTTAGGAACATCAGTTCTACTCCTACCTTCTTACATAATTCACAGTTCTGCCCTTCCGTTAAAGTAAAGTATGGGTATAGTTGATATTACAAAAGGACAAATTATGAATTTTGTAAGAATATATGGGTACAACTGATATTCCAAAAAAAGGGAGGGATCACAATTGATATTCCAAAAAATATAGGGGCATAACCGATATTGTATAAGTTAAGGAATGTACAAATTAATAAAAATTGTATATTAAAATGAATACAGGAATATGAATATGAAAATTTACATTAAAATGATGTTAACACGTTAATATATTTCAAAATGTTGAAAACAAATATGTAGATTCATTTTATATATTGATATCTATGAAGGAGATTTTAGATATGAAATTAGGGTTGCTAATTGAAATGAATCATTCGAATTTAGATAGGATTTTATTCAATAAAAATTCGAAATAAGTTTGTTTTGAAATAAAATGAACTGAATTTGAATTTAACTTGTGGATTCGATTCATAAATGAATGGAATATGAATTAACTTGGATTCGTTCGATAATAATTTGATTCGATATTTACACACACACACACACATATGTATGTATGTATGTATGTATGTATGTATGTATGTATCCATATATTTATATTCATATACATTATACATACATATACATTCTTACAATACATACATATTTGCATACACACATGTAACAACCCTGCACCCTGAGTTTATTAGGATCCTTTCCGAATATTCTCGAGTAGGAGTTATGGTAACATTACATCAAATGTTTAACATGCATTTTTAAAATTCATTTGTAAGTAAATAGATGCAGAAAACAATATATGAATATGTACTATAAAATGTTATGGCATTTGATTCACATTGGAAGTTTTAGCATTTGCATTGTATCACTAAGCATAATATGTTAAAGTATGGTAACAGAATAAGTAATTTCTCATTTCTTATTTGATTTTGTCATTCGTAAAGTTGTTAGTTAAATTATTGTTGCTAAGTATGAAAGAAAAACTTACCACTACATTTTTGCAGCAAGCATCTAAAGATACTCTCGAACTAGCTTACTACATTGATTAAGTGGTTATTATTGAACTTATTATCACGTCCAGACTTCACCGACATGATTTCTCCACTCCCAAGCTACTTCAACTTAACTTATCATTGTGAGTGACGTGTATATACAACATTAAGCTCTCGTAGTGAGACCCAACTTCTTTCATTTCCCCTTTGTAATCAAGTTTAAGTGATTTTGCTCCAAAATATGTCATGAGTCAGAGATGTAGGTCCTTCACACATTGGTTATACAAAACATCTAAGCTCCCATCTTCACTTCTTATTTTAGCCTAGTGACAGTAGATTGGGTGGGAGTTACTTAGTATAAGTATGATAATCGATCTTAGTGTACTATTCATAAATTTTGAGCATTAATTAAGAGGATCACAAAAGCACTCTATCCCATACATAATTTAATATGTGTGTATGCATGTATAATCCTATTAGTTAAAGAGGAAATATTGAATATAAAAAATAGTATAAAATATTAGTCATAAAATCAATTAGGAAAGATCAAATGGTTAAGATTTTTTATTTCAAACCACACATTTAATTTCATGCTCTTGCATTCTACCCTACCTTTTCCATTCTTCTTTTCATTATCTATCAAAGATCCGAAAAGCCTAGGGTAGATTGCGGTGCTCTTTCTCTTATCATGTGAAAATGATGGTTTTGCTACTTCAGCTTCCTCTTTAACATTTGTCATAGTTCGGAGTTTATCTAGATATATCTATCCCCTGTCTTCTAATTTTTTTCTGATTTCCTGCATGACAATCCATGATTACTATCATTGTCAAGATATATTTATCGCCCATGAGTAATATGCAAGCTCGTGTCACCATAATGTAAGTTGTTCCTTTGTACACCAAATTTTTAGTATATTTCATTTCCATGGCTTTAGTTTTTCGACATCGAAGATCCTCACACTTAATGAAGAGGTTTTATCTTGCCATGTTACTTTTAATTATTCATATTATTTCAATTAATTTACATTAATTTTCTATATGAGCTTGATCTTGTCCTATGTTAACATGCAATGTTAATCATAATGATTTCATCTTTTTCATAAATAATATTCTATCTCTTTGATAGGTACATATAAATATATTTCTTAGTTGTAGGGAAAAGAGTATATCTATATTGTAGAAAACAAATATAATTGTAAAAGTTATGTACTATTATCCACCGTACATTATCGATTTGATATTTTCCTTGATTATATAGCCTTGTCATCGTATCTTAGCAATTTATATCCAAAATTAAAATTATACAATAAAATATATAAATTATAATATTCTTTATATAATATATATAAGCTTTAAGCATTAATTAGCATATAAAATTCGAAACAAAATGAATCGAATTTGAATATTCAAAACTCAAAATGAATTGAATCTGAATTTAAGTTAGTAAATTTATTTAAAATTTGATTCGAGTTCGGATTCAAAACTTTTATAATGAATTGAATCAGCATTATGGTGGATTCGAATGTATTCGATTCGAGTAGCTCCCTTATATGAAATAAAAACATGTTAAATAAAATTTGATTACTTTCTTTAACCAATTAAGAATGTTGGTGCATGTCTTTCCCATGATTATCAATCTTTTCTTGATGCATTTTTGGTATATAAGCTAGCTACCAAGATAAGTGAACATTTAAATATCATTTCGAATTAGCATATCCAATATATTAGTTTAAGAAAGTTAATTGTTTTTACACGAGAAAATAAAGTTTAATTATTTTTATTATTTTGATGAGCTTTAAATAAACTTATGGAAGAAGGAAATACAAATATATAATTTAAATGAGACTTTGTCAGTAATTTACCTTCATAATTAGCTTCTAATTCACCAAAAAATTATATCAAGATAAAATTAATAGTTTTTTTAAGAATGAAGCAATATTTTCATAATAAATTTGTGAAAGTTGAAATATCGTTCTCTTTTAGCAAAACAAAAATTGTGGTTTGTTATTGTGATGACCGAAGCAACTATAACTCTATAATTTTACTTCATTTTGTACACTTACTTCTATAGTTTTCTATCATTGTCCCTGCCTCCGCTCATTTATTGGAGTATGACTTTTTCACTATACCTTACTAATATATTCATGATTATATAATAAAATCCTGCTTACAACCTATCACCTTTTTTAGTAACTCTCGAAAACACATTTATCCTTCTGTAAAAAGTAGGAACCTGTTTCGAGTAAGCAAAAGGTAGGAACCCATTTCGAGACGTTACTCATGATATAGCAACATAAAGTTGAACATTGTTGAAAAAATATTAGTAAGTACGTGCCAACATGATTTAATCTTTTGCCATAGTGAACACTAACTTTGCGAGGAAGAAGTTACTTCTAATATTTGATGCAATCAAGTCTATTCATGGAAGGTATACAAGACATCCAATATAGTCTCCTAATAACATTTTAGCATATATGACTCTTGTTTGAAGGCATTTAATAGTAAGGCAATGTATCATTTCATAGGCCAATTGATTGACGAGTATTTTATAACTATATTATAGGAGCCTTGATCTTCAACCCAAAATACATGGTTGTAATTTTGGAGAGTTGATGAAGTTCAAGTATTCAACAGAATATTCAATAACATTGCATGTTGCAACCTCATCGGGTGATATTGCCTTGCTGGAGTTGTACATGGTAAACTTGTTTCCATGTAGCTTTCGTGGAAGGAGTTCATTAATGTCAACATCAGTATTTCGAGCATCCAAAATCGTATGCACTTTGAAAAATGGCCAGTTCAAGGTGGTTATGAGAGATGTCTAGCTAAATAGCATCAACCAAATCATTCATACATAATCTAAGATCTACTAAAATTTCAGCTTAAATATCAAAAAGTGAGTAGTTGAGTGAGTTATTAATGTTCACATTATAGATATTACAATTGCCAACATAAGGTAGTCATTTAACAAATTTAAGATCATTGTGAAGCTTCATGGTCAAAGTTAGCTTCCAGGCGCATATATCTTGTATGGCATAATACTTGACAATGTTTTCAAAGAAAGGTTCGTGGCAAAGAAGCATCATCGACAATATTAGCTCGACTACCTTTTGATATGATAGGGAGTATTTAATGGAAGTCCCCTCCAAGGACCGCTATTATGACACATGTTTTGCATTGGCTTTATTATTACTTAGTATATCTTGAAAAATTTTGTCCACTACATTGAATGTGTTCCTTTGCATCATTGAAGCTTCATAGGATATAACTAGTTTTATGTTTGGAAGAATCTTTTCAAGTGCATATTAGTGACATAGTGTGGGCTCATCTAAATGTTTTAAATCTAGAATGTGGAGTGCATCCCTCGAGAAGAAGCAAGGAGACTATTTCAAATGAAGCAACTAATATGAAGCACAACTTGGTGCTGAGAACGAAGATGTGCAGTTAGTGTTCTTCGTAGAAATATCCTTGTTCCACCACTACAATGGACGAAGAAGTATTGAGGTCATTCTTGCATGACTCAATGACCTTATTGTAAATTACTTTATGTTATTCGTTTAAGGAAGAAAACATGTGCAAGAACCCTCCTTCTTTTACGTGGACATTACAATGCATCTCCTCCCTAAACAAGTCGTTGTCTTCTTGCAAGTGAAGGATACAAGTCAAAATCTAGGGTAATACATAATCAATGAGATAGCTTCTATTTTTATGTAAAATGTACTTTGGATCTGGTTTATAGGCTGCCTATCTAAGATCCATATCTTTGGCTTTTTTGTACACCTTCCTACCTTTGGGATTTCCCCTCCAGCTAGTTCTTCTTGCCTTCCTTCTCTATGTGGATATCGTCAACCCTTATAAATAGCTCTGCTGTCTCTAGCTAATAATATATTCCTTCTCACTGAACGGTGGGGGATTCAAAAGATCGAAGATGAACTAATCTTTGGTGATTGTGTAGTTCATTATCAAGTAGTTTAAACGGTTTGGATCATCATCATATGCATGTCTTCTACGGAAATCATCAATTAGAATCTTCCAACAGTTGTTCCATGCGGAGATGGATTGATGATATTTGTTGTTAGTAGAATAAAACAAATAAGCGATGCAATTGCCATTCATGCATGCACTATCCCATATTGATGCTTCTTCTACGGCATAAGTCCAATCATTATCATTTCAAAAAAAATCCGTGATTTTCTCAACGGATTTTCTCAACCCCGCTTGAAAATATCACATACTACACCGTTTACTGTGAGAAGATTAACATAATCTAATGGGCATGGTATTCGAATAAGAAAGATGCACAAGTAATAGAGTTCATTGGATGCTAACTTTGCACTTGGGAAATGACCTATGCACTTTACACAAATGCGAGAAGTCTAGAGCTTCCTTTGGGATCTCAATATAGAATTGAGGAGACGTGTGAGTAAGTAAGCTTCCTTGCATCAGGGTTGAAGCTGTTTATATTAAACCATTTTATTAGCATAATTCATTACAAAGTGGTATGTCTATAATATTATGTAAATTTTCCTCATTGCTGAAGAATAAATTCTATTGATCGAGTGAGTGGTACTTTTAAATTTGAGCATTAAGATTTCTATAATTTAATTTGAAACCAAACAACTCTCAAGAAGTTTCAATTGCAGAAATATATCTTGCACTCAAGTATTTAGTGATTTCATCTATATTGCTCAAGTCTTTTTAATGTGTGTTAGTGATGAATCCCGAATTCATCATGCTAAAATTGGTCATTTAGGCTCTGTTCTCCAAATATCCACATGCATTTAACCATTAACAAAGCATCATTACCATTCATACATGTGTAAATAATAATTACATTTCATCATGCATAATTGCATTAAAAATCCAAAGTGTAAATTAGCCCAAAAACCCGCTAACTTCTCACATTTGTAAATAATTCATCCTAACTCTGATTGACCCAAAACCTCCTCCACTGTGTAGATATTACTAACTTCATTAAATAAAAAATACAAAAAAATTACTAACTCAAATATGTGTGAAATAATCCCAAAGTCTGATTTCACATCTAACAGACTAAAATGAGCATATCTCCCACATACAGTGTCCGATTTTGGTCTACTCACTTTTAAAGTACTCCATTTTCAAATACCTTCAAAACAAGACAATTTCGTAAAATTCGGAGCTCATATATGAAAGTTGGATTTTGGGCCTCTTTTGCGCAGTTTGACTTTTTGCTATTTTTGACCTAAGTTTTATGTACATAATTAACCCTGTTAATTTTATTTCTTCTTCATTTGTGTTCTTTGATGAAAGTTTTATTAAGCGACAAAAAAATCCAAATCCAGATTCAAACTGAAATCAAAGAAACTGACTGAGTCCAAGTGTCTGTTCTCGGTCTGTACAAAAGTTGTGTGTTTCTGACTTCTATTTTATTTTCCTAATTTCTTATTTATTAAAAATATAAAAAATAGAATAATGTGTAATTAATTTTCTTATATTTTATCGTATTTTTTCTATAATTTTTATCCTCTCGAAAACCACCAAAAAATACAAAACCCCAAAAATCCGATTTTCTATACACACAGAGAGCCACCAAAAATATCATTTCTCACAGGCGACCTCTTTTGCTCATGGATCCTTCATGAAAATTGTAGTCTCGTCGAGACGAACAACTTTCGTGAAGGAAATTTTTCGATCTGAGGTCTCCTTCTATTTCTATTTCTTCTTTAAAGTCAAAATTTTTTTGGGGCGCCACGTGGCATCTCCAGGGTGTGCCACGTGGCACCCCACCTTGTCTCTCTCCAGGTCCCTCCCCCGGATCACGTGTTGCGCACATGACCCTCTTCTTCCTCCAGCCGTTCACGCCCGCACCCCCCCCCGACGTTTCGCCTCCCCCAACGTGCCTCCTCCGGTCGTTACACACGCCAGCATAACGCCTCGCCATTCCTATAAAACACAGCCCCCGCGCGACGCTCTAGCCATCCGCCCTTCGTCCTCTAGTGTCGGTGACAGCGGTAGCAACAAGGCGGCATGATCTGGGGGTGCCGGCCACCTCTGTCGCCGATCTTCCTTGAGGATACGACTGAAGCTTCAGAGCCCATCTACCGCCTCCTCAAAGCGATTATCGGAGAACTGCTTCTCCTAAGTTCCAGGCAAATCATGCAACCTTCAGTAATTGTTTTTCCTTTCTTTTTGTTGCAGGTTCATTGCCACAGACCCGACCATATTCACTCCGCGCTCCTCCTGTCGTCGACCACCTGACCTCCATTCGCCCCTCCTCGCTCGGCCACAGACCTCCACCCCGAGCACCTCTGTGCGCAGCTGTCGTGCGCTGTAAGGCCCCCGTACCTGCTCCGACGTTAGCCTCGCGAAGGGGACTCCCCTTCGCCGCTCGCGCCCAGCACCTCTCCTCCGTCGTGCGGGGGTGCCGCCTCCGCCCAGCGTCGCACCTCCCGCCTCGCCTCTGCTTGTCTCTGCGCTTGTCCTTCGCCGCGCGGGGGGTGCTGCCCTCCGCCATCGAGCAGCGCGCGTGGGCACGCCTCATTGGATAGATCTGCAACCTCCCCTCACGTGTGAAGCACGTGAGGCAGGGGTTATTTTCATCTACCCCCTCTGTTTCCTACCAATCACGAACTGGCCCACACAATTGTTGACGTCAGCGTCACGTGCATAGCACGTGACGCACTGGAAAAATTGCACTAAAAGCTCAAAAGGTCTCGGAAATTACAGATAAGCTCTCAGGGACCCGCTTCAAGCAATACTAATTATTTTTATTACATTATAGTCCCTACTATTTCAATTCATCACATCTTTTGCATGCGAACTCTGATTGTAGCGTATAATATGTCGATTTGAAGCTATTTTCATGATCTATAATTTGGCATAATTAGTGGACAGATCTGAGACCATTCTGGTTGATTATTATTAGATAATCAATTTGCTCTGTGTAGACTGATCTGTGATATTTTGTTGGAAAAATTTACAGTGGCTTTTGCAGGGATTTGGCTAGGGTTTTTAAATTGAATACTTCTCTTAGGATTGTTGATTATATTATTTGAAGGATTTAATCAATGCAGGGAACTCATTTGAGGAAAGAGAATTATCGGACATATTTTTGAGGAACCAATTTGTGCAAGAATATGATTTGATCTCATAATCTTCTGGCTTGCATTTTGGGATTAATTGAAAATATCCCATTCGAAATAATCTCTTTTGATCTGTGATTGTCTTTCGAGAATTAATTGATAAATTTCATTGAGGTTTGAATCTTATACTTCACAGATCATGAGCATAATCATCTCTGCTTAATTTCTTTGCATAGCATCTTCATCAGTACATTGTATATTTTCTCAACACATCAATTAATCAACATTAATTAATTAATTAATTTGATTTAAGACCACGCAACTAAGAATCGTCGTCCCTGTGTTCGACGTTGGTAGACTTGCCAAGTAAAAATACTCCACAGCATTCAAAGGACTATGGTTTTTGCTGAACCGAATTTGCCTCCTATACTGCTACAATTTATCACTTTTAAAGAGGCAAATTCCGCGTTCATCAAATGGTGTCGTTGCCGGGGAACAGTGAATTTTTAGGGTTTTAAATCATTTTTTGTAATTAATTTTTATAAAATTGATTTTTACGCATTTTATCCTGCATTTCTCTCTTACTTCAGATACTAACCGCAATTTCTCTCTTTGCAGACTTCTGGGAGCGGAATTTTGATATTATATCAAGGATCTACAAGGAAGATTGAATTTTAATTTTGTGAGAGAGAGCTCAGTTAATTTTATGCATTATTCACAGGGTCCCTCTCTCCTTGTACCATGTTAAGTTGTAATATTCAGGAATGGACTCTTTATGGCATGACATAGAATTTAGGAGCGCACACGCTAGATTAGAATTATTTGATTGTGCTCGTAATTTTTATGCCACACTTTCACTAATAAACGCACTATAGATCGTTCAATATTAGCCAAATTCTGAAATCAATTCTTCCAACTAATAGAGCTATCTGCTTAGGGCATTTTTCATCTGTGCATATAATTTAGTGTAATTTAAATTCCTTGTCTTGCATCCCACATGAAGAACGCGAGGATTCACTATAAGTCTTCTTCTTAAGCATGCATCATTGATTTACGTTTGCATCGGCTTTTTCGATTTTCTTCCTCAAGTTTTACAACTTAGGAGTTAAGGGAATTGGGACTGTTCGTTCGGCATGAATTTTTATGCTCACAAAAATTACAGTGATAACCTAAACTTAAAACTGGGACTACTAATAAAGGCGACTGCAAATAAAATTGACTTAAAATTAACCTGTGTTTGGTGGAGAGAAACCCACTCGTTGTTTGTCAGGACTAGAACACACACTTTGGATAGAGCCAAAACTGAGAAATTTCACAAAGACTACTGTTTTTAAAAATAATTAGCTACTTTTCAGTGAGGGTCTCGGGTAGCCGTTTCACGGTCCGACTTCCCTTAGCATAGTGGGTGGTTTAGAGGACACCGCAGAAGGCTCCGTCCTCAAGTAACACGGGTAGCCGTTTAAACGGTCCGTACTTACACCTATACTAGATGAAAGTAGGTGCAACTAGTTGTATGAACTCGGGACAGTCTTGGTGAAATATTTCGGTACCTAACAGCTCCGCTTAATCTTCAAGATTGTTTTGTCATTAAATTAAAACTGAAAATATAAGCGGCCGAACCCTAACATGCCTTCACTAGTGTTGAGTGGGTGAATCAACGTGTTTGTTTTGTATTTGATTTGTGTGCATCAAAGACCTTGCAATCGCAAGTAAATCGTGATTCGCTAATCATTCCATCCCTCTTGAGAAGATATCGGCACAGTGGTCTTCTTTTCCGATCTCCACGACCTTATCCCGATATCCTTTTTTCACACTCCTCAGGAGAACTTGATCTTCAATTCAAGTTACCCTCAGCCAGCATTCTCATCCCGCCCATACATCCCACCCTATGACCACACTTCTTCTTGGAATAGCCCTCTCTCAAATTCTGACAATCTTATGGACATGAGAGAGAGACCAGAATCAAGGATGAACAATAGAGTGACCGATATTGACCGTAGAACACGATTTCCGGTTACTATGATCTCACAACCTCTTGAACCATCCCCTACTCAAGATGACTATCCTCTTGAGTACAATCAATTTTCCATCGACAATTCACGAGAAAACCAAAGTCAAGGAAATATAACTCGTGACCAGACTATAATGACCAATCAATACTATACTCGATGTTACATGCCAGAATCACGACATGAGGAGAATGATTATTCAATCACTAGTCATGAGATGTTTGAGGATGAAATTGCTCGGATTAATAATAGAGCAGACACTTTAACTAAGAAAATATATGATCTCATCTAGTCCATGCAAAATTCAGAAGAAGTGAGGCCACCACCATGTGAACCACTGGATTACCATGTGACTTACAATCAGACATGACCACTGACCTCTGACCTCCCTACTGACCATATTAAAAAAATACCAAAAAATTGAAAATTTTGAAAATTCAAAAAAATTGGACAATTCTGAAATGGAAGCATTTTGCAAGAGTCTGATCTTAGAGCTTCCATTGATCAAAGCCATAGAATATGTGTCCGGTCTTAAGAGATTTGTGAAGAGTCGACTGAACCCCAAAAAGACGGGCAAGAAACGATCCAGGACCGAATATCATGTCATATCTATGGCTAGTTCTTTGGTGATGAATCATAAAATCAAAAGCCGCAAAATCAAGCGGTTGACTTGGATCACATGTGAAATTGAGGATTCTACATTCACTCATGTTCGGTTAGACGAAGAATCCACATTAAACATCCTCCCCAAGTCCGTCTTTGACCAACTCAAACTCGGACAACTCAAAAAAACTAGGGTGATCGTTCAATTATCCGATTGATCTACCAAAAGATCGCGGGGGATCGTTTCTATCGTCGTAAATTTCTGAGGTAAAGAACATAAAGTGGACTTTATTGTCCTTGACATTGAGCACCCCAGAAGGTTGTCTGAATCTCCTATCATTTTAGGAAAGTCGTTCTTAGCCTCCGCTAAGGCGACCGTCCAATGTGAGACTCAAGAAATCAGGTTCCCAAACTCGGACTACAATGAACAAACCCCCAATGACATGACCTGCTCTGAGGGAAACTAACTTGAAACCGACAGTTATGATCAGGAGAAAAGTATTTCACATTATCAGACATCTCTGCATGACAAACTGACACAAACCTTAGGAGAGTCACCTAAAAGTCTAGTTGTGGGACAAACTTCAGATTCTCACCACCCTATCACTGCTCCTAGAAAAAATCAAGATTTTGGAGCTTATGAAGAATTGGACCATATTATTGAAGATCACCACGATTATTTGAATAGTCCAATATTTGAGTCGGCAGTAATTCATGAGATACTTGAACCATATAAGGAACCGACTCCGGAAACATCCGATGTCACCAAAATTCACGATCATCCGGAAGTGACATCAACACCCACAGCCATAAACCACAAAATCACCAGGAACAATATCCCTCGACCGAAGCAGCGCATGACCCTTCAAGAATTGGTCGACTTTTACGGGGATTCATCTGATGAGGAACTCACGAATGACACATCGGTTACTCAAGACAGGGAGATGAAGACTGTCCAACTTCCTCCCATTACTTCCCAAGGAAACAAACCGGCCAAGAAAGTCACCTTTGACCTTAGACACCAGGTGATTTCTGAAGAGTCCTCGTCCGGTCCTAATGAGGTTCATCAGATAAGTGCAATAGGCACAGCTCTGATCCAAGGTCACTTACATCTGATCGATAAAAGTTGCAGATCCTGTGCAGATAACTACTATTCTCCTGAGGACGACTCCGACGATGGCTGGTCTTCTTCATCGCCCCCCTCTTCATCACACTCCACATCTCCATACTATCTCCCTCCACACTCCCGCAAGAAGGTCTGTCGGAAACCTCCTTGATCTTGTACATCCACAAATCTACCCGGTTCCCCATCTGTAATTATCCGATTATACTTAGGCTAACCAGAGCCTAAGTATAGGGGGACCGCTACCATTGTTTATACATCGCTTCTCTTTTGTTTTTGACCCATCTATACTTCGTACGAGCTATGTATACATTTCACTTTGTGCCATGAGGACATAGCACAAGCTAAGTATAGGGGTGTGTTTGTATATATTTTATCTACTTTATCCGTAGCTCGTACTTTAATCGTTTTTATCTAACATCGGGGATGGGTACAGTAATGTTTATTGTGTGTATAATACCTGCTTTTCAAAAAACAAAAAAATCAAAAAAAACAAAAAAAACTTTTTACAAAAAAAAATCATCACTCGTGGTCTTGCATTTCATCAAGTATTTTATGCAATCCTTGGTTGATATATTCTTGACACATTCACTATCCCTCAAGGCTTGAGGATTTTGAGGACACTGGATTTCTGTGATCTTGAAAATTTGAGTTAACATGCCTTAGTCATTAGGGTTTTGAACTTAATAATCCACACTTCCCTAGTTTAAAATATTTGAGCGCTATATTGCACTCTTCATCTCTACCTTCAAAAAGAATATGATCAGCACAATCACTTTCACAACTGCATGATTGATGACATAAGTTGAGATATCACTTGAGGAACTAAGACTAGAGATTTGAGTTTAGATCCGATCTAAGGATGCTCGAGGATGGGATAAAGTTAATGAAGGCTTCAGAAAACTTGAGTATCAGCAAAATCCTAGCCAGTATGTGAACAAGTTCATATGCTATCTTTTTGGTATTAACCTAAATGCCAGGGTGTGTTGAAATTTAATGAAAATTATTGATCAATGTGCGCCAACTTTTAGTAAAAGCAGTGGAGCTAGCCAACAAAAGAAATATCAAAGAAAAGTTCTATCATCCAAAGTCAAATTCTAAATGAGCTTCCACCAATGGCGACCGCTCCCAAACATTTTAAAAGTGTCCACTTCGACCAAGCACTAATTAGGACCAAGGAGTCGAGCTGACACCAAAAAAGGGCTCTGCATCGTTACAAGTTTCGGTGTCGAAGGTATCTTAGATACTCAAAAGAGACACACCCCGGTGTACTCCCTGAAAAACAAGTGCAGACGACTCCAAAATCTCTTGACGTATACATTGATCAACAAATCAAAAATATACTTGTGTTGAGTAATAAGGCACTCGAGAGCACCTTATTCCAATGTAAGGGAGAGAAAATCAGACACAATCCTATGCCCTCCATCATCTGGTCGTCCATCTATACTTTCAAGTCTGACAAACTAATGAGACGGTTGACTGAAGCAAGAATAGACTTATTCTCTAGTGTTGAGGATTAGGTCTAGAGGAGAGTCTCTTGGATTGGAACTTTGGGTGATGTCTCAACTTGACTCTCATGAATGCAATACACTAAGAATCATATCCTTATACCATATGTACAAACAGACAGTCTGAAAATTAGAGAAGTTGGATTCCTTTTGATTAAAGAATGGTTGAGCTCAGAATTTTAGGATTACTCAAATTAAGGGTCTTCTACGAATTAAGCCTTGAAAATTCACGTGCACAGTCAGGAATGTATTCAACTAAGTCAGTCATTCATTCATGCTCGGGGACGAGCATGGTTTAAGAATAGGGGTATGATAAATCCCGAATTCATCATGCTGAAATTGGTCATTTAGGATCTGTTCCCCAAATATCCACATGCATTTAACCATTAACAAAGCATCATTAGCATTCATACATGTGTAAATAATATTTGCATTTCATCATGCATAATTGCATTAAAAATCCCAAGTGTAAATTAGCCCAAAAATCCGCTAATTTATCACATTTGTAAATAATTCATCCTAACTCTGATTGATCCAAAACCTCCTCCATTGTGTAGATATTACTAACTTCATTAAATAAAAAATACAAAAAAATTACTAACTCAAATAAGTGTCAAATAATCCCAAAGTATGATTTCACATATGACAGACTAAAATGAGCATATCTCCCACATACAGTGTCCAATGTTTGTCTATTTACTTTTAAAGTACTCCATTTTCAAATACCTTCAAAACAAGACCAATTTCGTAAAATTCAGAACTCATATGTGAAAGTTGGGTTTTGGGTCTCTTTTGCGCAGTTTGACTTTTTGCTATTTTTGACCTAAGTTTTTATGTACATAATTAACCATGTTAATTTTATTTCTTCTTCATTTGTATTCCTTGATAAAAGTTTTATTAAGCGACACAAAAATCCAAATCCAGATTCAAAATGAAATCAAAGAAACTGACTGAGTCCAAGTGTCCGTTCTCAGTCTGTACAAAAGTTGTGTGTTTCTGACTTCTATTTTATTTTCCTAATTTCTTATTTATTAAAAAACTAAAAAATAGAATAATGTGTAATTAATTTTCTTATATTTTATCGTATTTTTCTATAATTTTTATCCTCTCTAAAATCACCAAAAAAATTACAAAACCTCAAAATCCGATTTTCTATACACATAGAGAGCCACCAAAAATACCACTTCTCACAAGTGACCTCTTTTGCTCATGGGTCCTTCATAAAAGTTGTAGATCTCATCAAGACAAACAACTTTCGTCAAGGAAATTTTTTGATCTGAGGTCTCCTTCTATTTATAATTCTACTTGAAAGTCAAATTTTTTGGGGCGCCACGTGGCAGCTCCAGGGCGTGCCACGTGGCACCCCACTTTGTCTCTCTCCAGGTCCCTCCCCCGGGTCACGTGTTGCGCACGTGACCCTCTTCTTCTTCCAGTCGTTCACGTCCGCACCTCCCCTGCCGTTTCTCCTCCTCTGACGTGCCTCCTCCGGCCGTTACACACGCCACCATAACGCCTCGCCCTTCCTATAAAACCCAGCCCCCGCGCGACGCTCCAGCCATCCGCCCTTCGTCCTCCAGTGCAGGTGACAATGGTAACAACAAGGCGGCGTGATCCGGGGATGCCGGCCACCTCTGTCGTTGATCTTCCTTGAGGTTACGGCTGAAGCTTCGGAGCCCATTTGCCGCCTCCTCGAAGCGATTATCGGAGAAATGCTTCTCCTAAGTTCCAGGCAAATCACGCAACCTTCAGTACTTGTTTTTTCCTTTCTTTTTGTTGCAGGTTCATCACCACAGACCCGACCATCTTCACTCCGCGCTCCGCCTATCGCCGACCACCGGACCTCCATTCACCCCTCCTCGCTCGGCCGCAGACCTCCACCCCGAGCACCTCTGCGCGTAGCTGTCGTGCGCTGTAAGGTCCCCGCACCTGCTCCGACGTTAGCCTCGCGAAGGGGACTCCCCTTCGCCGCTCGCGCCCAGCACCTCTCCTCCGTCGCGCGGGGGTGCCGCCTCCTCCAGCGCCGCACCTCCCGCCTCACCTCTACTCGTCTCCGCGCCTGTCCTCTGCTGCGTGGGGGGTGCCGCCCTCCGCCATCGGGCAGCGCGCGTGGGCGTGCCTCGTTGGACAGATCTGCAACCTCCCCTCACGTGTGAAGCACGTGAGGCGGGGGTTATTTTCATCTACCCCCTCCGTTTCCTGCCATTCACGAAGTGGCCCACACAATTGCTGACGTCAGCGTCATGTGCCTAGCACGCTACGCACTGGAAAAATTGCATCAAAAGCTCGAAAGGTCTCGGAAATTACATATAAGCTCTCAGGGACCCGCTTGAAGCAATACTAATTATTTTTATTACATTTTAGTCCCTACTATTTCAATTCATCACATCTTTTGCATGCGAACTCTGATTGTAGCGTATAATATGTCGATTTGAAGCTATTTTCATGCTCTATAATTTGGCATAATTAGTGGACAGATCTGAGACCATTCTGGTTGATTATTATTAGATAATCAATTTGCTCTGTGCAGACTGATCTGCGACATTTTGTTGGAAAATTTTACAGTGGCTTTTGCAGGGATTTGGCTAGGGTTTTTAAATTGAATACTTCTCTTAGGATTATTGATTATATTATTTGAAGGATTTAACCAGTGCAGGGAACTCATTTGAGGAAAGAGAATTATCAGACATATTTTTTAGGAACCACTCATAATCTTCTGGCTTGCATTTTGGGATTAATTGAAAATATCCCATTCGAAATATCTCTTTTGATCTGTGATTGTCTTTCGAGAATTAATTGATAAATTTCATTGAGGTTTGAATCTTATACTTCACAGATCCTGAGCATAATCATCTCTTCTTAATTTCTTTGCATAGCATCTTCATCAGTACATTGTATATTTTCTCAACACATCAATTAATCAACATTAATTAATTGATTGATTTGATTTAAGACCACGCAACTAAGAATCGTCGTTCTCTGTGTTCGACCTTGGTAGACTTGCCAAGTAAAAATACTCCACAGCATTCAAAGGACTGTGGTTTTTGCTGAACCGAATTTGCCTCCTATACTACTACAATTCATCACTTTTAAAGAGGCAAATTCGGCATTCATCAGTTAGTTTATCAATGCCTTTATGAAAATACTTGTAAAGATATTTGATTTCCTGGAGTTGGTTAAAATTTTCAACAACAAAGTGGGACCATATATTGTTACTAAGCACATATTATGTGGCACTATCCATCTATTATCTACGATGTTGCGGAAGCAAACACATACAAATAAGATCAATCAAGCAAGACAGAAACACATGGATTTACAGGGTTCACATGTAACTGGACCTTGTCCTTGGACGGCGGCAATAGGTTTTCACTATATGGAGAAAAAAAGTACATAAGATACAAAGAGCCCTAGTCCTAGTGGAGTTTATATACTATTCATATACAGATAGATCCCTGAAACAAACAGATCCATATATATGAATATAAATAAAATCACTAGCTCATAAAAAACTTTGTCTTGTTGGGGTAAGATACGGCAGGAGGGGATGCATACAACGGTTCTTCAGCATGGGGTACGGTTAGGATTCAAAGCATATCAACAAACAATTATACCTCTGACATCGACTTTTCTACCATTATCTCGTCTTCTATAAATTGCATAATCATGTTTAAAAAAAATCTCTTCAGTAAATCTCTTTGGCTAGAACTTGGAGCATTTATTATCTCTCGTGCATGACGATTTTGAATTGAGTATGCCATATGGACCATGTATTGGGCAACATGCACTACAAGGAAAACAAGTTATGACTACAAAACTCTGACCATGGATATTGGATTTGTGGCCACAGAATTGGGCTCTGGCCACGACATGTCGTAGCCAGTAGCTGTAGCTACAAGTCTCGTCGCGAGAGTTCTCTAGCCACGAATATGCCGTGGCCACTACAAGTGGCCACAGAACTTATCGTGGCCACAACTCTTATATGAAGACTTTGACCACGAATTATGACTACGAGAAACTAATGGCCACAGAATTATCGTGGCCACAAGTTTCCGTAGCCACATTCCGTGGCCACAACTTATTTTTCTTGTAGTGATGTAAAATTTCGTATATGAACTTATTGATAACTTGATTAAGGATTCTACACATAATATTCAATATCTACGGAAGTTCTAATTTTATTTTTCTCGTCCAACGTGGTAACATGTGCATAGGAGAAAAACTATTTTTTGAAATTCAATAACAGACAAATCAACAGTAAAGGTTAAAGTAGGCAATATTATGGAAAGGAGAATGAAATTATACGAATGTGTGAAGCGAAGGCAAAGCAATTAACCTGATTTGACCTTTCTAAAGAATTACATTTTAACAACATCATTCAATAGTTGAGTCGACTTCAAGCAGAATACCCTTTCATTTATTTTGGACCACTCTTATGTGAATTTAGGTGTATAAGAAGACATAACACGCATATTACCATATAATCAGATTAGCCAAATGTCCGAAGTGAAAGCTAAATGAGATCTAACTCATTTAGAAAGCTCGATGATCATGTACATGTTGTGCTCTTTCTGATTATGTGCACTGCTTCAATCAATTCGTCCCCGACCGGTGAAGTAATATCTTAACCTAAACTTGAACTCTCTACTTGTGATGCCTCATCCCGTGGGGAGAGCATCGTAACATTTATATATTCATGGTTCCCAAATTTTACAAATTTTCAATAGAGTCCACGATATATTTTTACATGACTAACAATTGAAACTGCATAACCAACAAAAAATATAACAACTAGTACAACTTTACGAGTGAAAAGGTACCCCAAAGTCTGGCATAAACTGCGCAAGCTCAAGTCATTACTGTTGTTCAACAACTAACAAACCTGGATGGATTTCCAAAGAAGTGTGTATATGCAAAAAGCTCAATACCGTTGAAGATAAAGAATAGAGAACAAGAGGATCAAACACCATGATTTACGTGGAAAACCCTACGATGAGGGAAAAACCACGGGAGCACACATAAACCCTAATTTCCCTCATCAGAGATTAGGGATCCACTCTTCACTAAGTAAACTTGATAGGTAGGGGGATGAGTACATTTATAAGATGGTAGGTAAACGGTCCCTCGTCTAAAGGCATGTTTACCCAATTATGCAATACAACTCAACACTCCCCCTCAAGTTGAGCATACATATCGACCATGCCCAACTTGCCTACATTTTTCTCAAAAATCATTGTAGGAAGACCCCTTTGTGAAGAGATCAACAATCCGATCACCAGATTTCAAGTACGGAAGGCACAACCGATCATCATCAATCTTCTCAGGGATGAAGTGTCTGTCGATTTTCACATGCTTCGTTCGATCATGCATAACAAGGTTATCTGCCAAGCTTATTACAACTTTATTATCACAGAACATCTTCAATGACATGACATGTTCATCATCCAGCTCCGCTAACAGAAGTTTTAACCATACGACCTCGGTGACCCTGTTGCCATGGCTTTGTACTCAGCTTCAGCACTAGACCTGGAAACAACATTCTATTTCTTGCTTCACCATATGACCAGATTACCACACAGACAAATAGCATACCTTGATGTTGACCGTCTATCATCAATAGATCCAGCCCAATCCGCATCAGTGTAGCCCTCAATGCTCACATTATCTTATTTTCGAAACAAAAGACCTTTACCTAAGGAGTTCTTGACGTAACATAAAATTCTATTAATGACATTCATATAAATAGTAGTGGGTGGATGCATGAATTGGCTAGCCACATTTACAGCTAGGTAATGTCAGGTCTTGTGAGAGTGAGGTAAATTAATTTTCCAATCAGTTTTTGATACCTGCCTTGCAAAGCTTCATTGAGAGGTTCACCATCGGTTTTGTTGAATTTAGCGTCTATAATTGGCTTGCACCCGAGCAGTTCAGAGTTCTGAAGTAAATTGAGTGCATAGTTCCGTTGGTTCAAACACAAACCACCAGGGGAATTGGTTGTCTCAATACTAAGGAAGCACTTCAACTTATCCAGGTCCTTTAGTTCAAATTCTGTAGCAAGAACATGTTTTATGCTGAATATTTCTGCGTCATCATTGCCAGTCAGAATCATATCATCTACATATATCAAAAGAACAGAAATTCTTCTGCCCCCTCTTTTTATGAAGAGGGTATGATCTCCATTAGCTTGATGGTAGTCATTAGTGATCATTACAATCCTGGGCCGCTCAAACCAAGCTCTAGGTGATTGCTTGAGATCGTACAACGCTTTCTTCAATCTACAACACTTGCTCAGTTCCCCGTAACTAGGGGGCATTTTAATTTAAACTTCTTCTTTGAGGTTTCCATTTAAGAACGCATTTCTGACATCTAGCTGACAAATCTTCCAAGAGAAATGTACGACCAGGCAGATAGTAACACAGACTGTATTCATTTTGGTCACAGGAGCAAATGTCTCAAGATTATCTATCCCATACTTCTGGCTATACCCTCTTGCAACTAATCGTGCTTTGAATATGTCCACCTTTCCAGGAGAATTATACTTAATCATGTATACCCACTTCGAATCAACCAAATGAACATATTTTAGAATGTCCACAACATCCCAAGTGTCGTTCTTGTTCAGAGATGTCATTTCTTCGTCCATCGCACACACACACACCTTGGATCACCTTTCGCTTCAACCACATTCCTTGGGAGATCATGAGAGTCAAGAAGAGTAAGAATGCTTTTATAACTCAAACTTACCTTGGAGTAGGAGACAAAATCTTCCGCGGGATAACGAGTAGAAGGCATGATTGACCTAGTAGTCTTGTGCATACCAATGGGACAGGTGTCATTTAGATTTCCATCATCCTCATTCAATTCATTGAGCATTAACATTAGTTTCAACAACTTGAATATTAGGGGAAGAGGAACTACTTACAGAGTTGTCGGAACTTAGATCATCCGGGGGTTGATTGGGATGCTGATTTGGTAGTAGATTATCCACACAATTCCCACTATCATCCAATATCTCTTCTTAACCATTTAGGTCTTCCAAAATCCTGTCACTGTCATGGTTGTTTGCATCGGTAATTTGATCTCCATGGTCATCATATGAGTTCAGAAACTCATCCAAAAAATAATTGCAGGTAATATTATCCATAGGCTCCCCCTGAGAAAGAGACTTCCCATAATATGATTCACATTCAAGAAAAGTGATATCTTTACTCACATATAATTTTCTCTATAACGGATCATAACATTTGTATCCTTTCTGTGTACCAGAACAACCAAGAAAAATGCACTTGATGGCTTGAGGATCCAACTTCTTTCTGTCTGGACCGGAATTGTGAACAAAACAAACGCAACCAAACACATGAGGAGCAAGAGTAAAGGGAGATTTATCATGATGTAAAATAGAGAAAGGGACCTTCTTTTTAATTGCAATAGAGGGTCGTCTATTAAGAAGGTAAGTAGCAATAAGCAAGGCCTCCCACAAAAATTGTCAGGGACATTATGTTGAAATAAAAGAGCACGATGACTTCCAATAGAGATTAATTTTTCCGCTTTAGCAACACCATTTTGCTGAGGAATATAGCTGCAAGAAGTGTCATGTAAAATCTCTTTTTCTCTTAGAAAGTTCTGAAGAGACATTTCTGAATACCCCTTAGCATTATCTGATTGTAAGGTTTTCACCATGATATCATGTTGATTTTCAATCATGAGGACAAAGTCTCTAACAATTTTAGGAACTTCACTTCGACTCTTCATTAAATACACATAGGTATAACAGGAGAAATCATATGTGAAAGTAAGAAAATATTTGTGACCCCCTAAACTCATTACACTTGATGGTCCCCAAACATCCCAATGAATCAATTGAAAAGGAGAAGTACTAAATAATTCTAGTGTACTTTGATAACTGACACACTTCACATGAGAAAAAATCATGGTCCACTTTATTGCATAGGCTAGGAAATAAATCAGAAAGAGTAGAGTAACCCGGATGGCCTAGAAGAGCATGCCATTTTTTTAGTTGACCAACATCTTCATGTCTATTACCAGTAGCGGCTGCAACCCAAGCTGACACAATCCGATCAGGAAGGCGATATAGTCCACCAACTACCAAACCAATCCCAATATGCTTCCTCGTCCCCATGTCATGTAGAACACAAATATTTGCATCAAAAATTAGATGGTAATGTAAGTCCTTTGCAATGCGATATAAGGATAATAAACTGATTGGAAAATTGGGAACATGAAGAGCATTCTTTAGAATAAATTTATCGATGATAGATATACCTCCTTTGCCAGCAACATCGATAGAGGATCTATCTGGTAAATTAGTTCAGTCTCACCCTGAAGCAATTTTATATTCATGAAACATCTTAGAATTTCTTGTCATGTGATCAGATGCCCCATTATCAATAATCCAATCAGCATAAAAAAACATTTTGACCTTTGTAGGTTACAATAGCTATGGCATCATTGATGACATCAGTATCACCCTTGCCGTTGTCAGAGATCGATATCTTCTGAACATATGCATGCAAATCCTTGATCTTATCAGATGTCAACCTCTTTCCTTCAGCAGCCATAGCAAGCGTTATTTTTCCTTTTTTTCATCTTCCTCTCAGGATGAAGTTCCTAGCAATAGTCAATCCCATGCCTAGTTTTCTTACAGTGCCCGTATTTCTTATCTTTCCAGTACCCACTCTTTTCCCCTTTTGTTAACAAGGCGGATCTTTCAAAATGGGATACTTGATCATATTTCATAATTGTACGTCGTTGTTCCTCGGACTCAATTGTATGATATATTTCTTCGATGTCAGAGCCAATCCCACCTGTTAGAATTTGGCTTCTAGTTGCCTCAAACTCAACATTGAGTCCGTCAAGGAAAATGAAAATTCTCTCTTCCAAATCTCATCCCAGTATTTTTTCTTATCCGCAATGTTGGTCCAGGTATCGTCACATTAGTAATCAATCTCCTCCCATTTGGTCTTTAATGAAGCATAATATCCAACAACAGTCATTTTACCTTGTCTCATAGTAAAAGCATCCATGCTCAATTGGTACATATGGATGTCTTGCTTTCTTTGCCCATACATTCTCTCAAGGGTGAATCATTGGTCTCTGGCCAACTTCTTTCGAAGAATAAGCGATTGAATATCAAAAGACACAACAGTGATAATCCAATTACGGCATTGGCTATCCTCGATATATCATTGTTCATAGGACTTATCAATGACCGCAAGAATTTTTTCGACCATCGATGTATCCTCCCCTACATGTGAAGCTAAGACAACCTCCATTTCTGCAGACCACATTAGATAATTGTTTTTCATCAACTTCACAGTGGTGACATGAGCCGGAACATTATCCATCCTAATGGTTACCATATCCACACTATTTTCTGAATCCATGTTAATTCAGAACAAAACATCTGGAGACAGTAAGAATTCACACATAAGATATGGAAGAAACGCCTACAAGCAGCACAACCAAATCACAGGGAGAAAAGAAAAAGAACTCACAACCCAATGAGATGATGGATGAACTGTAGACTTCTACGACACTAGGAGGAAGGCCTGGAGGACAATATGGTGACCGAGGAGGTAGGCCAAGGGGATGGAGGCTGCCAAAGGCTGGAGGGCGACAAACCAAATGACTGTTGATGGCAAGGGCTAGAGGCAAGATTGCAGGCCAGGGGGCTGGAGGCTAGAGGCCAAGAGGCCGCATGAGGTGGCGGAGGTGCATGATGAATCTCATATTCATCATGCTAAAATTGACCAATTAGGCTCTGTTTCTCATAATCCATTTGCATTTAATCATTAATATAGCATCATTATCATACATACATGTGTAAATAATATCTGCATTTCATAATGCATAATTACACTAAAAATTCCAAGTGTAAATTGACCTAAAAAGCAGCTAACTTCCACGATTTTCTTAATTAATTCATCCTAACTCCGATCGATCCCAAACTACCTCCATTGTGTACATATTACTAACAAGAATAAAAAAATAAAAAAATTACTAACTCAAATAAACGTCAAATAATCCCAAAGTCTAATTTCACATCTGACGGACTAAAATGCACATATCTCCCTCACACAGAGCCTGATTTTGGTCTACTCACTTTTAAAGTACACCATTTTGAAATACCTTCAAAATAAGATCAATTTTGTAAAATTTGGAGCTCATATGTGAAAGTTGGATTTTGGGCCTCTTATGCGCATTTTAACTTTTTTGCTATTTTTAACCGAAGCTTTTATATACATAATTAACCCTTTTAATTTTATTTCTTATTCTTTCGTGTTCTTTGATAAAAGTTTTAATAAGTGACACAAAAATCCAAATTTATATCAAGACTGAAATCAAAGAAACTGACTGAGTCCAATTGTTCGTTATAAGTCTGTACAAAAGTCTCGTGTCTCGTGCCTCTATTTTATTTCCTTATTTACTTATTTATTAAAAATCCAAAAAAAAATATTAGTGTGTAATAATATTTTTGTGTTTTATAGTATTTTTTCCAAATTTTATCCTTTTTCAAAACCATCAAAAAATTACAAGACTCCGGTTTTCTATATACATGGAGACCACCAAAAATATCACTTTGTACAAATGACCTCTTTTGCTCTTGGGTCCTTCATGAAAGTTGTAGATCTCATCAAGACGAACAATTTCATAAAGGAAATTTTTCGATCTGAGGTCTCCTTCTACTTATTTTTCAATTTTGAAATTTTTTTGGGGTGACACATGGCAGCTCCATAACAAGCCATGTGTCACCCTATTTTGTCCTCTCTCCAGACCCGTTCATGTGCCTTGCACATGACGGCGCCCTCTTCAGATTAGTCACGTGCAAAGCATAGACCCCTGCCCCTTCTCCTTCCCTGCAACCACTGTTCCCAACCGTTCTCCCTCCTCCCTCTCGTGCAACGGTCGCGCCGCTCACCGGCCGTTACGATCGCCATCACTCATCGTCGTTACACATCTCACCCTCCTATAAAGCTCCTCCCCTCGTCGACATTTTGCCCCATCTGTCCTTTGACTTGATTGGCTAGTGACAGTAGCTCGAGCCCCTCCTTCATCGGCGACATCCAGAGGAAACCCTTCCTTTGTAGCGGCGTGTTTCTCGCTCCGCCAAGCTTCAGAGCTTCTTCGCCAAGGCTCTCCGAGGCAAGGAACTGGTCAAGCTTCTTCTCAGCTCTGACCTCAACTCGACGAACGAACCTACCAGTTAGAGCTTCACGCTTGAGCCTTCCTCCGCTCCAATACTCAGCCTTCGAGCTCCGCCATCACCCCCAAGCATTTACCTTCAATGCCCTCTGCCACCGACCCACTTCGTTGTCCATGCTCTGCCACCGCTCTCGTGCGTTTACCTTTCTTCTCAGCCCGCACGAAGTCACCGTCGACTAACCTTTGCTCCACTTGTAGAGCCTCGCATGGGCACCGTGCATCTACAGCCCCCGCCTCGCACCCCTGCGTGCCATCGATGGAGCCCCCGCTCCTCTACATCTCCGTAGTATACCCTCGACACCACGCACATAGCTATGCCCTCCATGCTCGGACATAAGCCTTCACCACCAAGCAACCGTCACTTCCACCATCCAGCATTGTCCTCCACTTCACAAGCCTCCAACGCCACCAGGCTCTTCCGGTCATGTGTCGACTGATCGAGCCCCAGTTGCCACCGCCTCTCACGCCATTCTCCGTCGTATGACACATCCACCCTCACAGTCGCGCCTCTGTGCAGCCTCCACCTCGAGGCGACCCTTACTCCAACAACCGTTGGATCAGAGGATCTAATAGCTAAAACAACGCCATGTCACCCCCCTGAACCTCCTGTCCAAGCCTGGAGGTTCGAGCCTCCGAAGCACGTGAAGCAGCTACGTATAGGCTCGACGCTTGAGCCTTTGACTCTGTTCTGAACCACATGTCTATGCTCTAAGCCTCTGCCTCCGTCACCCGAACCTCGTTGCGTACGTGCACGTCACGTGCTGCAAGGGCAAATTGCACATATGCCCCTGCAAACCCAAGAAATTGCAACCGACCCCGCCGCCAGCCCAGGTCACATGCATGGCACGTGACGCACTAGACAAATTGCATCAGAATCCCTTAGGTTTTTCATATTACTGATAAATCCCTAGGGACCCGTTTGAAGGAAAAATAATTGCTTTATTTACATTTTATTCCCTGCAATTTCAATTTAGCATATCTTTTTCATTCGAACTCTGATTTTAGCATATAATATGCCATTTTAAACCTATTTTCATGCTCTATTATTTAGCATAATTTGTGGACAGATCTGAGGCTGCTCCTAGTTTATTATTATTATTTGAGATTCAAATTACTCTATGTAGGCTGATTTGTGACACTTTTTGCGCATTATTTTAGCAAAATTAACAGTATCTTGTGCAGGGATTTGGTTGAGGATTTTAAATAGAACCGTTTTCTCGTATTCATGATTATTATTTTGAGAAACTAATATTTGTAGGGGGATTAATTAATATTTATTCCTTAAATCTTATTATTGACAACTGAAGGAATTAAATCTCTGCAAGTGGAAAGAACAATTAAAATTGCACAAATATTTTTATAGAGAGATCTATTTTTGATCATATAAATTCGGAATCTAATCTTTGTAGGGGATTCAGTTGAAAAAAAATAAATTTAATTCTCAATACTTTAACGTGATTAAACTCAAGGATTAAATTAGAGAGAGAATTTCGATATCACCTTCTTTATTTGAAGATTATTGCAGGATATCTCATAGAATTATTTGGACTCTTGTCTGCATTCGAATTTCAATCAATTTGATCTGTGATTTCACTTCGAGGATATTGATTATTCTTATTTGGATTAAATAAACATAAAAACTAAAATTAAATTGATTGATTAATTAAGTGATTATATTTCTTGATTGATCTCTAATTACCCACCTATAACAAACGGCATTTCTAAGGCCAGTTTGGTAACTGGGTTGGGTTTGGTTGAGGTACCCCTGTGAATAGTAAAGTGTGTGGAGGGTTGGGAGGTTTGGAATGAGGGGTACACCGGTACACACCGGTTTACACCAACCTCACATCTTCCTTCAATCAGTCCACATGTGCCAAGTACAGGCCTTCTAATGCCCTCTTTCCTTGCTTCGTGCTCTTCTGCACTCAAGTATCCCATGAGTGAAGATAGTCCTCCCATTCGCTTTTCCTGTCTTGTTCTCATGCTGCACAGTCTAACCAGCACTAGTTAGCCTTCAGCCTGCGAAAGAAATAGTGGATTGTGCTTACCCGAGAGGCACTTATTCAATGTGAAATGAAGGAAGGTATACGCTTTTGGCCCCGCAACCGAAAGGCACTGGCCCTAAAAGCATAAAATCGACAACTTAACGAGGGTAATTTAGTGATTCATCAAATGACGTCGTTGTAGGGGAGGCAAACGATTTAGATTTTTTGTCCAGAAAATTTAATGTTAGGTTTTCCATACCCTTGGGTAGACTGACCCCCAAGCTTTCACTATAAATTTCCCACTTTCCATCATTTATTTCTTTTTCAGCATTTATTTTCTATCTTTTATTTTTGATTTATTTTTATGTCAACTCTCTTGCATTTTCTCTCTTATTTTGTGTGCGAGGTACCCGGCATGCTTGGAGCGGTTTTCGAGAAACCGAAGCCAACCAAAAAGATACATAAAATTAAGATCGAGTCGAGTGTTGAGAGAACATAGAGTCTAGGATTTATTTTCAGTATTATTTAATTATTTGTAATAATTACTCATTTATAACAGTTTCCGTTTGAAATCTCGCTTGTGTAACTAAGACTTCAACTTTTTCTTTGTGGTGTGTCATGGCATGTTTGGGACCGGACTTGAGTGGTTTCTAGGTTAGACCCGCACTTACGATTATTAGAGCTACTAGGGTTTATATTGCTTGTGCTCGTAGAACCTAGGACCACATTGCACTTAATTAAGACACACTCTTGCTCATTCAAATTAGTCAAAAATTTTAAATCATTTCTTCCTAGCTAAAAAACTTTTTGCTAGGTACAGTTTTGTCAGCTTGCATCTCATATAGCATAATTTTAAATTCTTATAATACATCCTATATGGAGAATGCGAGGAATCATTGTAAGTCTTATAAATGAGCATACATCATTATTTCTCGTGTGCATTGGTTTTTCTCGATTCCTCCCTCTTATTTTGTCACTTAAGATCTAAAGGAAATTGGGATTGGATGGTAGACTTGTATTTCTGCTCACTTAATTCTTCAGTAATCGCCTAAATTAAAATTAGGACTTCTAAATAAGGTTGACTTTAATTAAACCATAAAATCAAAAATTGTTATGGGAGAATAACCTCGTCCTTGGATTCATTTATCTTGTTGAGAGAGTGAGAGACGCACACTAGGATAGAGCCAAGATCTGGAATTTTCATTCAAACTATTAACTCTAAAAACGCCTAGCTACTTCTCAATGAGGGAACTACGGTCTCCCGTAGCAGAGTGGGTGGTTAAAAGACAACTCGATTAGCATCGTCCTTAAGTAACACGAATAGTCGTTTTATGGTTTGTACTTACACCCATACTGGCTGAAAGTGGATGCTAGTTGTACCATGCCAGTCTTTAGGAAATTTTCCAATACCTAACATCTTGCTTAAAGTCTTCAAGATTGATTTTATCATCAATTAAAATTGACAAGATAATTGACCAGACTCTTGCAGCATTCACTGTGTGAATTGGTGAACCTGGGGTTTGTATTGTGTTTGTATTGTATGTAGATCAAGATCAATCATCAAATACCGCACATTTGTGCCTTCACACTCCCAATTTGATCCACAAATAGTAATCCTCTTCCAAATCGCTTGAAATAGAGAATGGAAGATTGTTGTGAATTGTGTTTGGACTCCGCGAACCTTCCACTGACCACCACAAACTTGTCATCCTCAAGAGCTCGGAGACACTCTTACTCTGGGCCACCTTAGGTTCATGGACACCCTTCCCATGAATCATTGTCCTATGATTCTTTCTTCTTCCTTGAAGGAGGACAGACCGAGACCTTATCTCTCTTCTCTCACCACATCAAGGAAGAATCTCACCTTGATGATTCTCATTCTAATTCTTTCCCCTCTATTAGTTCAAATCCTTTATATTCTGAAGGTGAAGAAGAAAAAGAAGAGAACCTAAAGAATATGCCTCCGAAGAGAAGAGATAGTGAAGAAGAAGAGAATGAAGACCCGATGCAAATGATATTAGCAAGATTAGTTGCATCTATGTAGCAACAGCTTCACCTGAGTCGGAAGTAGACTATGAACTGAAGCCGCCCTTCTTGAACCAGCTTCCTCAATTTCATTGAAATAATGTTGAAGAGCCCTAAACATTCTTACGGGACTTGGAGCTAGTATGTTCAAATCTTAAACACCCTAGAGTTAGCCAAGACTACATTCATCTCACTGCACTTCCATTCACCTTGAAAGGCAAAGCTGACTTCTGGGTGAAGAATATAAGAGTGATGGTTATCATATACAATAAATTCAAGGACCTGTTCTTAAAGAAATTCTACCATTTGAGTAGGACTAATCAGATGATACACGCATCACTGGCTTCTCTCATATGCCTCAAGAACCTTTCTATGAGGTATGGAATAGATTCAAAGATTTATTATAAAAGTGTCAGTGTCGCTTTGGATGACAATATCTTGATCTAGTCACTCTATTCTGGCCTTAGCTACGAGACACAAGGTTTACTGAGCACTGTTTATGCAGGCAACTCTACACACTGTTTATGCAGGCAACTCTACATCATGAGGTGAAGATGTTGTCTGGAAGGTATTAGAGCAGATGGCTGAAACAAGCCGCTCACAAATCGTCAGCAGGGTGTATATTGACTCCCACAATTCACTCCAATCTAAAGGAGGAAAGCAGACTGTTGCTAAAATAACCGAGGATCCGATTCCAAACATGGGCATCATCGCTGACAAAACTAGTCTTAGTGGATCACATTCACAAGAGGATGAACAACATCGACAACAGGATCTCCCAGTTTCCGAAGCAAAATGAAGGTGTTGATTGAAAAGGTGTCTAAGATCAAGATACATATCTAAACTGCATCTGTCGATCCTCTTTACCAAGTACATCATGTCCAGGAGCAGCCGATGTCAGGGACACCTATGCCTTGGGTTCAAGACCAGTCTTATGCCCAATCTTTCTAGCAATCACCACCACCAGCCGAGATCGACGAAGAGGTACCGCCTCCGGTGTTTGAAATGAATGGCATTTGGTACTCAGGACCCTATCCGATAGGGTAATACAGGGGACTATATGTCCTACCAATGTCCCCCAACCTTATACAATTATGTTTTCCCACATGTTTCGTCCCAGAGTAGAGATCGTAACAGTCATTACGGTCGACAGAGCCAGTACTGAGCGAACCAGCAGGGTTCATTGTACCGGCAGGCATGCCAGCAATATCGGTAGCAGTACCAAGCCCCACAAGGCCTATTTTTGAAGCAACCCTCACAGTTGTCTAACTCTTAGACTAAACTCGTTGATATCCGACAGTAGATGCTTGAGGAGATCCGATCCGAGTCAGATACGGCTTTGGTTGAATTACTACACTACTTTTGTGATCCGGTCCACCTTTCATCAGAGTTCGTAGCTAGCACATCAAAGATTGATCCATCATCATCCAACACAAAATTGAAATCAGATGCCATTCAGCCAGACCTAATTGATTATTTAGATATGCCTAAGTTGAAACCACTTCCTCCTACCCTCAAGTATGTGTTTCTTACAGGACCCAAAGGGAGATTTCCAATTATCATTAGCTCGATACTAACTGCAGAATAGGAGTCCATGTTACTTGAAGTTCTTGAGCGGAAACACAAAGCCATTGGATACGACAGTGTCGGATCTCGTGGGGATCAACCCTGCTCTCTGCTCGCACTAAAAATATGTTGAGGATAACACGAGACCTTCCTGTGAATTTCAGAGAACATTAAACCCTAATCTCTGGGAAGTAGCTAAGAAAGAGAATGAGAAATGGTACAAGCAAGGTTTATATGCCATATTTCTGACTCCAAGTGGGTGGCCCCCCTTCATGTTGTTTCGAAGAAGTCGAGAATCCGGATGGTCATTAATGAGAAGGGGGTAGAGATCGTGACACGAGTACCTACATGATGAATCTGTGATTCATCACTCTAAAAGTTGAAAATATAACTTTGTTCTCGAGTAATTAGATGCATATTTCTACTTATATTGCATAATTAGCATTCATGCATACATTGATAACATCTGCACTTTAGCATTCATATTGCATTAATAAATTCACTTGTAAATATTCACATGTATATTCACCATATTTCACCTATTTGTATATACTTTACACTAACTCATCCAATAAAATCAACTCTATAGTGTATATATTACTAACACTAATTAAAGAAAAATATCAAAAAATACTAACTTGTAAAATTTGTCCAATAAAACCCCCAATCCAAGTTTGAAACTAAGAGCCTTAAAATGCAAATATCTCTCTCATACAGTGTCTGATTTAGGTCTACTCACTTTTAAAGTAATATACATTCAGAGACCTTCAAAACAAGACCAATTTTGTTAAAATCAGAGCTCGTATGCAAAACTTGGGTTTTGGACCCCTATTGTATATTGTACTTATTGACCTTTTTGCCCTTGCATTTTATCCTTTTATTTTCTTAATTATTAAAAATCCAAAAAAATAAATTAAGTTGTAAATATTATTTTCATATTTTCTCTAACTTTATTTTAATTTTTCTCTTATCTAAAAATGACAAAAAAATTGCAAAAGACAAAAATGTGGTATTTTATACTTATAAGGTACCACACAAAAATACATTTTGTACAGATGATTTCATTTGATTTTTGGCCCTTCACAAAAGTTGTAGATCTCGTCGATACAAGCAACTTTCGTGTTGAACACTTTTTGATTTAATCTTTTTTGGTATTTCTTTTTTATTTTTCTTACATTTAATTTTTGAATTTTCTAGGAGCGACATGTGGCAGCTCCTGGAGTCGCCACATGTCACCCCAATTTTTTTATTTTTTTCGGATTTATTATTATTATTTTACTATTACTATTTTAATTATTTTTAGTAGCCTATTATATTACTTTATTAATTATATATTTTATCCCCCTTTTACCTCTTCTCCCCTTACTTGTCTTCCACTCCAAGCCAATAACTCCCCACTACTCTACTCTCTCCATCTCTTTTACAACCTCCTCCTCTTTATATTCTCATCTCCTCCTTCATTTTCCATCATCCATCATTCTTTGAGAAGGATCTTCAGCCCCTTGATGTGTCGTCGGTGACAGCGCCGACGCAACAGGTAGGGAAACGACGAGGATCAGGTGAGATCCGTGCTTCTAAGACCATGTAGCAGCAGCTGTTCAAGCTTGCAACCTAGCTTCGGAGCTTCCCGCCATCTCCTCGAAGCGACAATCATCGGAGTAGAAATGTATCTGCTCCTCCACAAGCGAAAACCTCTACCAACCACAGGTAATCTTCTATCTCTCTCATTCTCCTTGCTTTATTTAACATATTTTTTGTTGTTGTTCTACACCATTTATCACCACACACCACTATTCACCATCATCATTCATCATCGTTATTTTATTTCATCACATACACACCACTTCATTTCAATTCATTCATATTTTTTCCTGTTTAAAAAGAAAATAAAAAAATTACAAAAAAAATAAAAAAAAGCAACACAGAGAAGCAGACGTAGCCGACTCCTCCCTGGCTGCTCCACCGCCGCCGCCAGCCGCTCTGACGCCGCCGACCACCTCGCGAGGTCGCCCGCCGCCTTGCTCGCCTCCAGCATGTTCCACCGCAGCCCGACCGCTCCTCAGCCCCAGCGGCAGCAGCCGCCGCGCGCGGTCCCCATCTGCTCCGCGCTCCAGGCCGCCCTCGACACGGCGGCGCCTCGCCTCTGCGCCGCGCACCTCAACCGCTCCAGCCCCAGCGGCAGCAGCCGCCACGTGCCTCAACCGCCCCCCAGCAGCAACAGCCCTCCCACCGACCTTGCGAGCGCCGACCCAGCGCCGCCCATGCTCCTCCACGCGACTCCAGGCGCCCCGCGCCAGCCGTGCGCGCCGCCGCACGCCACTGTCCATGCGCGTCGTCACCCGCATAGCCTCCGCGGGTGCACGCCCGATCTCCGCCCTTGCGCGTGTGGCGCCTGGCCGCGTACGCCCTCGACGCCGACCTCCAAAACCGCCACCAAGCAACCCTTGCAGCGCCTCCAGCGCGGCTGCGCCGCCCATCTTCGTGCTTCTTGCATGCCCTAGGCGTGGGTTCAATACCCACGTTCTGCGCAAGGTCTACATTCATTTTTTTATTTTTTTATTTTTTTTGGAACATTTGCATATTTTACCCGTCAAGTATTTGAATTGCAGAAGAGCCCCTATGCACAGTTTGAGTTTATTGTTTCAATTTCTCTATTGCATTGATACCCCTGACTTTATATGGTAATTTGAACTTCAAAATAACATCATTTATTTTAATGAAAAATATTATGTTGTAGAGCAACTAATTCTTTATCTTGTGGTTATTTATTTGCATTTTTGTGAGCATCAAATTATTTAATAAAAATAAGAGATTGAAAATCAGAGATATTTTATCCATGTAAGCTCTGAAATTCGCATAGCCATATTTATTGCTCTAAAAATTGTGAAAAAAATTATAGATGATGCCTATCTCTATGCTTTAATTACTATCCAAGTTTCATCAAAATTGGAGTTGTCTTTTGCATAAAATAAATTCCTTAGTGATTAGGTAATTGATTTTTAATTAAATCCACGAATAAGATTTTTAAGAAATTTCAACTCTCCTGGATTCTTTATTAAAATATCTATTTGAAGTAAATAGCTCTCTGGATAATTTGATTTCGTGGATTAATTAGGAATTAAATACTCACAGTCACTCTGTTTTCAGTAAAAAAAATTCAAAAAAATCATAAAGTGTCAGAAAATTCTAAAAAAATCAGTGTAACTTAATTTCATCATGTTTATCTTCAAGTAAAATTTTCATGATTTTTGCATATCATTTGCACAAGAAATTGCATAAAACTCTAAAAGTTTGTATTTTTCTTTTGTGCATTTTAAATCCAAAAATTCAAAAAAAAAATACATTTGCATTCATCATTGGATTAGGTTTATAGGAAAAATATGACTTGGTCAATTTGGTCTAATTTCACATTCAAATTAATTCTGACTAAGTCGGTTATTTTCATGTTAACTTGATCCAATTCATATTTTACATTTGCCATTTTTTGCATAAAAATTTTAAAAAAAATCTCACGTGGAAAACCGTGATTTAATTCATCTAATCTAATCTCGAGTTGTTCCTTTGCCTCCTTGAGTCGACCCTGGGGCTTGCCCAGGTTAAACAAACATAAAACCGCACATTAATTCATTCGACGATTCATCGATTTGTGCGGTTAAATTTTCATCGATCTATACTTATCTGACTGCAAGGAAATCGTCAATTAGATACTATTAAAAGGGTAGATCCCAGCTCAATCACTACGTCGTGAAGCATCTATGTCGAATACAGGCGCTTGAATGTCATGACCAAGAAAGATCACTTCCCTCTGTCATTTATTGATCAAATCTTGGAGAGACTTGCAGGGAAAGCGTTCTTCTAGTTTCTTGATGGGTGCTCAAGCTGCAATCAGGTAGCCATCACTTCTGTGGATCAAGAAAAGACCACATTCACATGTTCGTTCGACACTTACGTGTCCATGCACATGCCATTCGAGCTCTGCAATGCCCTGGGCACATTTCAACAGTGCATGACTATTGTATTTGCCAAGATGGTGGGTGACTTCCTGGAAGTCTTCATGGATGACTTCTTCTCAGTCCATGGTGATTCGTTTGATACATGTTTAGTGTACTTGGACCGAGTCCTTAATAGGTGTAGGAAGGTAAACTTGGTACTCTCCTGGGCGAAAAGTCATTTCAGGTGATGGGGGGTATCGTGTTGGGGCACGTCATCTCCAAAAAGATAATGGAGATTGACCCTGCCAATGTGAATATGATCAAGAAACTTGAGCCACCAACCATTAAGTCAGTACGGTTATTCTTAGGGTATGTGAGATTTTATCGAAAATTTATTCATGATTTTAGGGAAAGACATCGAGTTCATTGTTGATCATAAGTGTCTAGAGGCCTTTGAGCTCTTGGAAAAGAAAATATGTGAATCGACGATTTTACAAGCTCCCGACTGGTCTCTTCCCTTTGGGATCATGACTGATGCATCGGATTTTGCTATTAGAGTTGTGTTAGGATAAAGGAGGGATGGGATACCGTATGTGATTCACTACACGAGCAAGGTCTTGGATCCTGCACAAAGAATTACACATTGACTGAAAAGGAAATGCTCGCAGCTGTTTGGGCCATAGAGAAATTTAGATCATATATATTGGGTTCCAAGGTGATAATTTTACTGATCACACAACAATCTGGTACCTAATGGAAAAGAAGGACACAAAGGCACGTCTTCTGATATGGATCTTATAATCCAGGAATTTGATTTGGAATTAAGGATAATCCTTGAATAAAAAATACTGGGTTGATCATCTTTCTCGAATTGAGCAGAATATTAATCCTGATATTGAACCAATTCGAGAGACCTTCCTAGACGAGTCAGTTTGTGCTATTGACTCACTCATGTAGTGTGCCAACACAGTGAACTATCTTGTCTCCAAGCATGTTCCCCATGGTTGGCCTAAGAGTAGTATTGACAGATTGAAGTCGGATTCGAGGAAATACTACTGAGACGATCCATTCCTTTTCTTTGAGGGGTCGGATTGTGTCTAGCGAAGCTGTATTCCTCAAGAGGAATACTATAGTGTCCTCACACACTGTCATACACTTGAGACTGAAGGACACCATTCGGGAAAGAGAACCGCACACAAGGTATTAAATGTGGATTTTACTGGCTGGCCTAATTTAGAGATGCCAATGATTTTGTATGAACATGCCTGCTTTATCAGAGAATGGGAGGTATTGTTGGATACAGAGATGAAATTCCCATGCAACCGACGAATTTCTGTGATGTTTTTATGCATGGGGAATTGATTTTATGGGTCTCTTTCTCGACAGTAATGGACGAACATGAGTACATCCTGTTAGCGGTTGATTATTTGTCAAGGTGGCTGGAGACTATCCCAACCCAAATCGCAGATAACAAGACTGTCTATAAGTTTATCAAGGGACATATTATTGCAAGATTCGGGGTTCCAAAGGTTTTGATTTTCGATGGGGGTAGCCATTTTGTGAATAGAGAAATGAGATCATTGTCTAAATACCATAAATTTGAGCATACAGTAGTCAATCCTTACTACCCACGGTCTAATGGCATGGCAAAGGTTTCAAAAAGAGAGGTGAAGAGTATTCTTCGGAAGTTGGTTGTCTCGATAGGAAGAACTGGTCTCAGTTTTTGGACCAAGTTTTGCGAGCTTATAAGACAGCCTACAATGCTCCACTCGGTACTTCACCTTTTTAGATGATCTACGGCAAGCCACTCGATACATTACTCATGGAAATAAGGTGGAAATTTGTATATATTATTTTTTTATGAATTTGACTAGTGGCAGTTCTTATATATATTTTAAGTGTTTAATTAAAATGAAAAATTGAGGTTTCTGTTATATTATGATTCCATAATATTATCATGTTTTCATTTGTACATGTTTCCAAAAGTATTTGTAGATTGTTTCAGTAACTTTAATTTCAGTTTACACTTCTATGGGATATTAGCCTTATGAATCTTCCAACATCGTCAGTATACATCAAACAACGCATCTACATCTGTAACTGCAGCTCTCAATTCTCTGCATCGACAAAGATGCCAAACAAAACAAGAAAACTGTTGTGTACATCTATGCAGATACTCATGATCATGATATCATCAGTTGGACGATGAAGACTGCAAGGTTTACAGGTAAGTGCTCAAGCCACGGAATGCTGGACAAGTTTACGGAGATCGACTCGTCCAATATACGGTTTGTTCAGATTGCCGAGATAGAGGTGGCTGCCTATCCGGAGGCCTGAAGTGACGGAGGAAAGTCTTGGATCTGTATAGAGAGAGACTGGATCCCCCTCCAGGTTCACCTTCAACACCCCAGCATTCCTCATGCCGTTGGACATCTCTAATATCCTCTTACCCATCATGTATACGATCTTTCTCAACTGTGGATATCTTATCATCACGTCCCATATGCTGTTCATCTCCTGTCAATTAAGTAGATCAGAACATTTATGAAGTAAGATAACTGCAAGAGATTGGTAAAAGTGAGATGAACGATATTCACAGCTGGTAGTCCGATCCAGAAATGGCCGTCTCCGTCGTATTTGATGTTGTCTGGAAATCCAGGCATGTTCTCCGCGAAGTTCTCAACCGTTCCTTTCCTGTCATGACGAATGTGGTATTTCTTACACCTCCTCCTGCGATCAAAAAAATTCGAATTCATTACTATGTTCTTTTCTTTTACAGCTCATACCATTTACTAAGTTTATTACTGTGTTCTGCTGTGATTTTAATCTATGGTTAGATTCTCTAAACCTGACTTTGAACTTAGTCCTTCGGCAATGGGCAGACCTGCATGAGAGGCTGTAACAGTAATCTTACCAGATTTAAAATGCATGATCCGCTTTTAAGCTGGTCTGGGAACATAATAGATACATGTATCTATGTATAACAAATATTATTATGCCTTGTTGTACATTAAGAAATAGAAGTATGCTCTCTTGATGATGTGGGAGGTATAGGATCATGCCAGCCTGTCAACCCAATTCGAATGCCAAGGAAGGCATACTCCTTGATGCCTTAAAAAGAATGTGTTTTTTTCATGAGATTCAACTTGTTCATTGCAGGGTGTAAATCCAACAAAAAGAACAGGGCTCAAATCCTTCTTGTGGGAATTGCGTTAGATAGTCGACAACCGGCGTAAAAAATAGTCGAATCTTTCAATATGGATTTGAGCAAAAATCCATATAGCTGACCCTACTTATAATGGGAGAAGACTTTACGATTTCATCATTCGGCTTGTTCATTGTGATTAACAAGACAATTTATGTTGAGTATGGCTCTTCACTGGATTTGGGATGAATTTTTCTCCTTGGATTAGTAGCTACATTTCACATTTAGCCAATAACGAGCTCAACATGCTCATATATGGGTTGATCCATGAGAAGGCTCCCGGAGTAAGGACATCTCAGCTACTAGGTGTAATGTCCTCAACATAGGTCCTCGACTCGTTATAGAGGAAACACTGGCCCTGACAACTTGTTGGGTTCGAGTCCAAATAGACTTGTTGATAACCACCCAAAATTTTAAGCCCGAGTTGTTAACTAGTAATCCTCATCAGTTATAACTCACTCTCACACTCTGTGACATTCTGATGTGGGGCTATGTTTGGGGTATTACAACAACCTTCTCACTTATCCTCAGTGATAATAGTGGTTGCATGCTCCTAGTAACATTTTCCTCATATCTCTTTGTAGTGGTGGCTCCACCTGTCATGTAGCACTTTCCACTACCAAAAGGAACATGCTCCGATGTCATTTGTAATGTCTCGAGCTTAGGTCCCCGGACGTTTATCAAGGAAAATTGATCCTAAAAACTTGTTGGATTCAAGTCCAAATGAATCCGCTAACAACTACCCACAATATTTAAGCCTAAGTTTTCATGTAGTAGTCCCCATTATAACTCACTTTCACACTTTGTTACTTTCCGTTATGGAACTATGTTTTGGGTGTTAGACTATGATTAGAAGTTCTAAAGAAAGTAAAGTTCTACTTCATGTTATATGTAAAGTCCTTTAGGGAGTAGCTAGGACTATAGTCTTGTATTAATTCGATTCATACATAGAGAGGTCGAGTTTGATAGAGAGAGAACTAGGAGAGTCGTACTTATTCTTCCTCATGTTGATTTTTTCTAGTGGTCGTGACAAAGAACTGGTCAACGTCAAATAATGTGTTTTCTTGTATATGACTTGCAAGTGGTTGATTATGCACATGTGATGCAACGTGGAACCAAAATATAGGGCCGAATATTTTAATTTTAGGCATTAATTTTATTTACGTTTATTTAAGTTGTCGTAATTTTAATTTAAAATAACGAGATCGCGTGTGATCTCCAAATTAGTAGTCAATTTCAAATTTGAATTTCAAAATTAATCGGTTAATTAGTTAGAGTCAATTTAGGATAATTAGTTGTTTTTGCTATTTTTGTAATCACATCCCTCCTATATAAAGGATGAGAGTCCATTGTTTTAGAGAGTTGAGTATGCTATAAAATTGAGATTTATTCTCTATCTCTCCCCTCTCCCTTCTCCTTCTCCATTGTTGTGATATCCACGACTTCTCTCCTCCATTCCCTCGTTTCTGATGAGTTTTCTTCTTCTCAACCCCTCCTTATTCTTCTACTGAAAATCCACAAGAAATCTATTATTTTTTTGCAGTCGCTAAAATTCGATCCACATCAATTGGTATCAGAGCATGGCCTACAGATCGTCCTCACGATCTGACGATCCGTCCAGACGCTCGCACCGACATGCATCAAGGGACCATCATTCGTCTGAACGAAAACGACGAGCCAACGACGCCTACAACAAGGAGACGTTGTGCATGCTACTTGATTTACAATCCAACTTCCATTCCATGTTTCGAGAGCTTGTGGCTGACTTCGAGTACCTACGCGTCAAATCAAAGGCTCCAACAACACCAATCACTGAAACCGAATTTGAAGACGAAAATCTCGCCGTCAACGACGAACTGGTCACTTTCCAGGCCATTTCGGAAGAAAAAAAGGTCGATCCGATGGTTGTCCAGGTAATTTCAGACTTGGAAAACCCCCCGGAGTCGATCTTCGACCCATCCGCGGGCCTCTCACAGGACCCCTCCACCAATCTCGCGCTCCCAGAAAAATCCCTGGCCGTCGTACCCTGTCCCGATGCTCTCACCAACCCGACAGACCTTCCAGCCCCGTCGCCCCACCCAGCCATGCCCCCAACCCCGCCGACGCCTCCCCTCCGCCATCTACTCCCCTCTCCTATGTCCCCGCACAACGCCGCCCCTCCCTCGCGCACCCGCCTCTCCCCCCTGCGGTCACTCGGTCGCCTCCCCAGTCCCCGCAACCCCTCTCCTCCCCGCGGCCTTTCCCCCTCCCTTCCTCCTCTCTTCCGCGCCTACACTCGCGCTACCACCCCCCCACCCAGCCATGCCCCCAACCCCGCCGACGCCTCCCCTCCGCCATCCACTCCCCTCTCCTCTGTCCCTGCACAACGCCGCCCCTCCCTCGCGCACCCGCCTCTCCCCCCCCCCCCCCCCTGCGGTCACTCGGCTGCCTCCCCAGTCCCCGCAGCCCCTCTCCTCCCCGCGGACTTTCCCCCTCCCTTCCTCCTCTCTTTCGCGCCTACACTCGCGCTACCACCCCCCCCCCACCCAGCGCGCTTCATCTCTCTGCATCCCCCCCGCATCCGCATACCCCCTTCCATTCCCTTCCCGCCGTTCACTCACCCTGCCATCTCTGTCCCGCCGCCAACCCCACTTCCCACACCTGATTCCCCCGCCGCCAGACACTCCAACCGTCCACCCCAATCTCTCCATCCTAGCGAGTCGCGCAGAACTCCAGGGAGCGAAATCGCGGACGCCGCCTCCCCTGTTCGCGTAGTGCGCGCGTGAAGAACGGGAAAGCCCTAACGAGAGGGCCGATGACTAAGAGGCGTGAATCCCGTGACATGTGGGATTGGGAACCACTTTGAGAAAATTACACAAAAATTCCCCCATGCAAAAGTTTTTACTCAAAAGGGAACTGCCATAACTCCTCTTACGAAAACTGCTTAAGTAAAGGGGCGCGAAAATTGCGCCCAAACCCCCTGCTGTGAAAATATTTGAAAAGAAGTGCTGAAAGAAGGCAATTGGGGAGACTTCCTTATCCTATTAGGACTAGGACCTTGGGTTTCATCTATATAAAGATCCCATGGCTTCCTTCATTGGCAACATCTCCTCCTCTCCTTTCATTGTGCTATTGCTTTACCATGGATCCTCCCAAAGCCATGTTGTTCATGTCCCACCAATTTTTCAATCATCATGAGGAGACAAGATTCATGAAGACGCCGCCATTTGCGCCACATATGTCCTTCCACTACGAAGGCCACGTCACCAACACCCGTGTCGCGCGCATGTGGATACCGCCATTCGCTCCACACCAATTCTTCCAGGGGATGACTGAGAATGCGGATTCAACCTCCAAGCCTGCAGATCCAGCAATTCATCGGGAGACGAATTTTTAAAGCGGAGGAGAGCTGATGCAATGTGGAACCAAAATATAGGGCTGAATATTTATTTAATTTTAGGTGTTAATTTTATTTATATTTATTTAAGTTGTCGTAATTTTAATTTAAAATAACGAGATCGTGTGTGATCTCCAAATTAGTAGTCAATTTCAAATTTGAATTTCAAAATTAGTTGGTTAATTAGTTAGAGTCAATTTAGGATAATTAGTTATTTTTGCTATTTTTGTAATCACATCCCTCCTATATAAAGGGATGAGAGTCCATTGTTTTAGACAGTTGAGTATGTTATAAAATTGAGATTTATTCTCTATCTCTCCCCTCTCCCTTCTCCTTCTCCATTGTCGTGATCTCCACGACTTCTCTCCTCCATTCCCTCGTTTCCAACGAGTTTTCTTCTTCTCAACCCCTCCTTATTCTTCCACCGAAAATCCACAAGAAATCTATTTTTTTTTCAGTCGCTAAATGTTTCCCCAACAACTATATAAAGAGAAAGGTTTGATATTATTGAGAGAGTGTAATATAATATTGAACACTTATGAAATCATGAAAAAGATAGTAGTAGTCACTTGGTGATCGCGTTAGAGGTGACAGTTAGGGATCGTTTGGTAACCGGGTTACCTCGGGCTAACCCGGTTTACCCTTCTCTTTTTTGGGTTGGAATTTCATCACAGATCGTAGTCATATCACATCACATTCTTTATTCCAACCCTCTCCAACCTTCACAACCATCCCAAACAACTACTATTCACATCATGTTACCTCAACCCTGCAACCAAACAAACCCTTAGAGTCATCACAGGATTATGCTAACTAACAGTGAGATCGTGTAAATATGCACAACAATGGTGCAACCGCCAGAGATGTGGGTTCGTGTGTGTGTGTGTGGACGTGAGTGTGTGCATGCATGTGTGTGTGGGTGCGTGGGTGCGTGTGAGGGGTGTATGTGTGTATGTGTGTGCACATAGGTGTGTACATGTGTGCACGTTGTGTGTATGCACTCATGCACGTGTGTCCCTTCAAAGGAAAGAAAACTCCACCTTATGTACAACTATTTTTGGCAAACATCACGATTCACAAAATTAGCAACATGTGTGACCCCAAAGAAGGTTCAAAAGAAGCTCAATGGAAAATACAAGCCTAAATCTCTAACTAAATGATATTATTAAGGAAAAAGATATGTCATACAAGGATGACTAATGGGAGAAATCTAGATATATGTGTAGATGAGTTCAATAAGATTCTGACAAATGCTTTCACTTGAGTAGAACATTGAGAAAGGAGAGTCTTTTGTGAGGATGAGGATAGGGCATTGATATTGTATTGAGTTCTCTTTCATCTTCTTGTAATCATATATTAGGATGATGTTTCTCTACAGCAAGATGGCCATTAAATAATATGGTTACTTCATAACTTAAGAATGAGTCTCAAGAGAGGTTGGTAAATGAAGTGAAAGATGAAGCCATGGAGAAGTTTGGCACAACCCACGCATGTAAAATGATAACATATTCAAGATGACATGGAGAAATTCACCATTTCATAGGAATCGCAGTGATGTTGATTCCACATGGTTGATAGTAGGATGCAACTTCACAGAGATGCCAGGCATGCGCCTTCAACTAAAATAATTTGATTTAATTGTGAACAATCAAGTTGCAAGGACATCAAGTTACCATTGGAGTGGAAGTTTCTGTAATGAGCATAAGAAGGTGCACAGTGGCATGAGGGACAAGATTGTACATGATTGAGGAAGGGTCGTTACAAGTGATGAAGCTCTTGTACCTCTAAGAAGTAAGAGAAGAGAAAAAATATATCAATGCTATCTCTATTGGAGGAGCTCACAATAAACAGAGTAAGATTTAGATTTATACTACCACATCAAAATGCATATATGGATTGTGTCATTTGCTTGAGAGGTCACATGGAGTAGGAGATGAGCTTTGTATTTTGATCTGTAAATAGAGGAGAGGATTATAGAATCTTGATTTATTATGCTAACAAATCTAAATTGAGCGAAAATCGATCTTATTGATCTTAAATTGCATGTATCTCGCATCATTAATGCTCTAGTACGTGCGCAACCCCTTTTGGAACATGTTGAATTAAGGTCTAAATAAGGCTAAAAATTGGCTCTTAAATTAAGACTAACTTCAAAGGGTAGAAAGTTAGTTTTCAAAACATCAACCTTTCTCAAAATCCATTATCCCTATGTCCAATCTAGTGAGTGAACCATAGCATAAACCAGACTCAAGTTAACTATTGGAGAGTTTTAATAATTTTATTAAGTTGTGGACCTAATCCCCTCTTTCTAGACAAGGTTACGATAGAATTATAACACTTGATCATCCTCTTGAGCGAAGACCTAGCTTAGGCATTCATATACAACTCATGATCACAAGACACATACCAAACCCCATATTGCACCAATCTGAATCTTCTATTTAAAAATTCTAATCCATCCAAATCCTAGTTAGTTTAAGTTATCACTGAAAAAGATCCTAGTTATTATAACTCAAAGGAGTTTTCAATGTCAAAATAGGACAAATAATCACTCTATTGTGTATAGCTTATCGAGACCTTTCCAACGAGTATAAGACCGTTGAAATCTGAGCTCAAGAGTTCAAGATATGACTATTTTAGTGTAAATAATTTGGGATCCATTAAAAGATCCAAATTAGATTTGATTTTACACCCTCCTACATATATGTAGATGGGTGGATTGTCCAATTCCAAGCCCTCTCCCACCGCCTCGTCGAAGATCCACCCAATCGTTGAAATCATCGCTAAAAGGCTATCGTTGTCATAGGAAAAAGTTGTCTAATCGAGAGGGTATGATCACAGAGAGTTTCTCGTGGTCATTCCCATGCACACACTCGTTCCACCTAATGAATTAAAAATGTTGCTTCCGTGCATGAGAAGATCTCAACAAAACATCCTCGAAGGTGTGAAATTTCTCCCCTTCCTTTTATTGTTGGATTCACACATTTCTCGAGCATGTGACTAATAACACCTAAAGCCTCGTAGGTAGGTATTGTACCATGGATATATGTGTTTGATAGGGTATTGCAATCCTCCCAACTTTGTCAAATGTTCATAGAAATGATACATGAATGTTCATAGAAATCCACTAGGAAACATGGTTTGAGTAGAGACTGCTTTATAGAAAGAAGGGGACAAAAGCCCTTGAAAATCCGTTTAAAATGGGAAGAAAATGGACAAAATCATGTCCTGGTTAGAGAGCAAGTCCTCATACAAAAGGGATCTGCTATAAATCGGGAGTGAGCACGAGCCACTCGATCAAGATAGAGCGGTTCGCATGGTAAGAGCTCACGAAAACTCGGAATTCGTATAAACTGCTAGATTTTGATCGAGTGGCTCGTGCACACTACCGATTTCCAGCAAAGGACCTGCACGCATCCTGGTTATGTTTGTACCCTTACACTTTTCATGTGTACAGGTACATCGGTAACATAGATTAGAGCGCATTTTGTTACCAGTGCACATGTATATTTGGGATGTAGACAAGTACGTCGGAACTGCATCGGTGTTCCAAAGCAGTGTACTTGTGCATTAGACTTGTGTACATGTGCAACCAATCAAGTAAATGTGCACCAATCATGTTTAGCTATACACCAACAAGTACACACACAAGTAAATTTGGATAAAATAATGGATTTTTATCATTTTACCCCCTTTGAGATATTGCAATATTAGTTATGTCCCACCTTTTTTGGAACTAGGTAGCTTACCCGCGCTTCGCGGCGGGATCAAACGACAACAACAAAATTTAATAAATACTAGAAAGTTTAATGGTAAATAAATTTAATAATGTATTTAGTAAAAATGTATGTCATAGATGTTGATTTTTAAAATAAAACTGTATTGAACATATAGTTTATGTAGAAAATTTGGGAAAGAAATAATGGGTGCACGAAAGTATGAATATGCATCAAGTCAATAGGTGAAGTTAACAATTTATATATGAATTATTTGAGAGTTAAATAATAAAATAATAAAAAGAAGGTAACTAAAAATAATAAAAAAATGGGATTTTTACCTAACAGACCCTATAATCTTTGGAAATTACCTCTACGACCTTTGAAACATCGTAATTCCTCCCTGGACCTTGTAAACTTGCTAACTCTTACCCTATAAACCCTGTGGTTAACCCCTATCCATTTACCCGTTAAAACTAACCAGATTTCGTTACATTCTTTTATATTATACCTATTTTATTTATCGAATTTACATCAATTGCCACTGTCTCCCACCCTCCACCTTCAGCTGAACACGACGACCCCCTCCTCCAATCTGTCGCTGGCACTGCTCGGAGCCCACATCCCCTCCCCCGTCGGCCGGCCTCCCCTACGCGAGCGATCCCCCTGCCGATGCTTGAAAGCCCCTCCTCTGCACACCCTCGTGTTTGTCCTCCATCTCCAGTTTGGTCGCAGCAGCACAACCCCCTCCCCTCCGACCGCAACGCTCCAGCGCCGCTCGAAGCCCCCCTCCCCGGCAACCCCACGTCACTTGAAGCCCCCCCCCCCTCGCGAGGCGCGCACCGGAAGCCCCCTCCCCGGCATCCCCGCACCGCTCAAAGCCTCCTCGCAACAACCCCCGCCTCCCCTGCTTTGCCCCCCCCCCACCCCCCGCTCCCTCGCGACCCCCCCCCTCACAGCCCATGCTCGAAGCCCCCCTCCCTGGCACCCCCGCGTCGCTGGAAGCCTCCCTGCACCCCCCCCCCCCCCCGTGTGAGCTGGAAGCCCCCCTCCCCGCATTCCCCCCCTCTACGCGGTGCGCGCTAGAAACCTATCCGCACCCCCCCTCCGCACGCGCAACCTGGAAGCCCCCCTCGTCGCATCCCCCCCTCCCCACAACGCGCGTTGGAAGCCTCTCCGCACCCCCCCCCCCTCCGTGCGCGAGCTGGAAGCCCCCCTCCCCGCACCCCCCTCCGTGCAGCGCGAGCTAGAAGCCCCCTCCCTGGCACCCCCGCACCACCGCCTCCCTCCAGCCCGTGCCCCTTCCGCCAACCCCCCCCCCCCCCCCCCCAACAACCCGTCACTTGGAAGCCCACCTCCCAGGTCGAGCGCCTCCCCCCATCTCCTCTATCCCAGATCGAGCCGCAGCGCCACGTTCCCTCCCGCACACCTCCTCCAGCTCTGGCCAATGCTCTCAGAGATGGAAGCTGGGATTTTTTCCTTCTATTGGTTGATTCTAACCGTCCGATCGCGGATTGGTTAGATTAAACCGTTCTTAACCCAAGCAAGTTAGCTTTATATGTGTCAATTTAACGGTAGGGTTCGTGGGGTAAGACGAAGCATACAGGGTCGATGAAGGAATTACGATGTTTCAAAGGTCGTAGAGATAATTGACAAAGATTATAGGGTCTACCGAGTAGAAATCCCTAAAAAAATTATAAGAGAACAATTCATACATCTTGTATATTTATAAACTATTGTGTTAACATATTTATATATTTGATTAAGAATTTTAAATAGATTTTACTAAAAACATTTATGGATTAAATTATTATTTGAATTTATACTTTTATTGAAATTTATATAATAAAAGTATTAATTCATTATTTATTGATATAATGTATATATTCAATATTAGTTTTAATTATTGTTTATACAGTAATTAATCGATCTACGATTGCCAAAATATACTTTAGTAATCCATAGATATATATAAAATGTATAAGAATAATACGAAAAGATTCCAAATTCAATAGATTGATGGGTATAATTAAAATGAAATCTAATATTTATATGTCACTCTAATTTAAAAAAAGATGAAGAAAAAAGAAGCTATGTATGTATTAGATTTCAATTTTTTACTATA